>JANBXA010000007.1:84999375-85740000 GCA_030556225.1 Cricetiscus sungorus | reverse complement strand
AGCATCCGTCCCTCCCTGACTTAACGTTTTATTACGCACGTGGCTCCCATTTCTTGCTTCTCTCTGACAAACACCTTGTCCGTCTTGTCTGTGTCTATAGCCCAAGTGTCCAGATAAGTGAGGAGCATACAGTCGGTGCTCAGTCTGTGCCTTTGCACCCCTCTGTGTCTCCCATCACTTCTTCCCAGAGCAGCTACTCTGGCACAAAGGGTTATATAAACTTTCTTTCACTTCTAACTACTGCCAAAGTTGTTGCTTACCACCCCACCCCCCCAGTTCTTCTATGATATAGATTCTGACACAGTTTTTTTTTTCTTTTTGCTCCTGGGAGAGGCTACCTTTCAAACCTGCCTTTGGGGGCTTTGCAGTGCCACCAGCTAGCTCATAGAGCACATCCGGTGTGACATTTGATAGAAGCGATGCTGCCACCTGATCTGGGTATCTGCATCATTCTCTGGGGCAATTGGGGTTTGCAGCTCATGGCTTCTGTCAAGTCCAATGCCTCGGACAAGCTTTTGATTTGCCAGGTGTGTGTGTGTGAGGCAGGGCTCTGCCAGAGCTTGTTGCTCTCTGAGTACAGAGGCAGCTCGTGGGAACTCTGTCTAGATGTGCTTCCGCTACAGCTACCCTCAGAACAGCAGAGTGAATTTTAAGGGAGACTTTTTTATGGACACCCAGAGCAACTTGGCATTTTGATTAGATAAAAATAAAATTTAATAGAACACGTCCAGAGTTGCTTCCATTATTAAAATGGAGGCAGACCAAACCATATTTTCAAAATAAATATCAAGGCCAATTTGCTGGGCACAGACGGGCATACAGCCTGAGGACATCAGAGACCCTGCCATCTGGAGGTCAGGGGTCCCAGCTGGTATCACACTTGGGTGGAGAGTTAAATGAAGAATGATGTGGGCTCCAGATGGGGCTCTGCATTTTGGGTTGAGGCAGACTCTCATTGTTAGCCCAGGCTGGCCTCACACTTGCAGTCTTCCTGCCTCCACCTCCTGGATTGGGATGACAGGTGTGTGGGTCTGCTGCCACCATAAATTGGCATTTCAAACAGTTTACCTGTGCTGGTAGGGCCCACTGGCCACAGGCCCAGTTCAGAGCAGTTCCTGCCTGCAGCAGTCTGCCTTGGTCACAGGCTGGGCTATTTAGCAACTTCGAGGTGGACATTGTTGCTTCTAGGGTCAATCTCCTCCATCTATTTTGTGAGACGCGAGCCTGACTTTGTCTTTCCAGCTCTGGAACTAGCTCCCTCCCTGCCAGGGCATGGGTGGCATAGCACTCCCCAAGAGCCTCTTCCCTCTTGCCTGTTGCTTACTCCCCTCTCTCTGACCCCCTTGCTAACTTGCTCATTTCCACTCTCTCCCCACCAGAGTGTTGATATTGCCAGCACAGGACCCCACTGCCATACCCACAGGGATAGTTCAGTGTATCCACACAGTAGGTCTTCCTGCATTTCTGGTAGTGACTTATCCTACTTGGTCCCTGTGGTCAGAAGCATTCTGTCTTGCAGCAAAGGAACTCGGCTCTTGGGACTGTCACTTGGCCCAGGTCACCACCTGACCAACTCTAAACTATGCAATGCTGATGCTTCTCTATTTGTCTGATTTTGGGTCTGAGGCAGTAGTACTCTAGTCATGCCTGTTGATAAGAAGCACTTTGGGACTCTCATTAAAACACGGGTTGCTGCCGTGCAGGGTTGTCCATGCCTGTAAGCCAAGCACAGTTAAGGCAAGATTACAAGTTTGAGGTCAGCCTGGGTGACATAGTGTCTCACTATGTCTCAGAAGCCAAGCAGACAGAAGAATCTAGACACTTCCCTGGAGAGTCACTTCCTTGGTTTAAGGTGTGTGGGATCCATGCTTATAAAATATGATGACAGACTCCTAAAGCCTTCGAGATGGGATGAGTGGGTCCAGTCGCCTCTTCTCTCTGTTGCTGTGTGTTGCTTGCCTTCCCCCAGTGACAAGATTGCTGGGCACTCACACCTCCTAAAAGCTTTCCAGCCTGCCAAGAATCTGTTTTATGCCTTGTTACTTCTGCCTGAAATGATCTGTCCCTGCCCTCCAACGGGGCAGTAAACAAACTGCAGTGGAATCTGGAGCTATTGCAAAATCCAGCAACAGTGTCGGGAATGGCCACTGCTACCTGGTGTCCATGGAGAGTTGGGAAGAGTGGAAGGAAGGACATGTTAGGCTTCCATTTCTGTGACAAACACCTTAAAGAAGCAGTCTAAAGGAGGAAGGTTGGTTTGGGCTCACGGTTTCAGAGGGGTCAGTCCATGTTTGCTTGGCTCTATTGCTGTGAGCCTGGGTGAGGCAGAACACCATGCTAAACTGGCATGGGAGGGAAAGACTTGATCCTTTTAGTGGCCGGGCAGTAGAAATAACACAGGGCTAGGGCCAACATACCCTTGGATGGCTTGTCCCCGTGACCCCCTTTCTTTAAGCAGGGTCCATCGTCCCCAGGTTTGACCCTCCCAATAGTCTGTGCAAATTTTTAATTCATCAGTGAGTTAACTGGATGCATTATGGGAGAGCCCTGGTGATCTAGTGGTCCTGGTAACACACCCTGATCAGGCACCCTGATCTAGGCATCTCTCAGATTAGTGCATTGACAATCAAGATTTCATGGTCCTTGTAAGTCCAGGGTTTAGGATGAGACTACTCAAGTTCAAATCCCAGTGCTGACACCTTGGACAAATTACTTCCCCCAGGTGAGCTTTGGTCCCTCAGCTATGGATGGGTACAGCAACAGCCAGTACGAGCCTTACAGGGTGCAGATCATGAGCTGGTTCCAGATGACAGGGACAGCTGTGGTAGGGCTGCTGTCATTTCTCATAGCCATGCCGGTCTCCATCCCCGCCCTGTAAGCATCTAGAAGGCAGTCAGTGGCTCCCAGATGCATGATTTGGCAGCCTGTGTGACTGGGGACATGCTTAATAAAAGATCGCAGGGGTTGGTAGCTTTGGGGAGATGCACCACATAGACTCAGCCTGACCTCAGAAGTGAGGTAGAGAACAGGGTCTGTGATGGTTCAGAAGAGCAGGCTCCCAGCAAAGCAGGGTAAACACATCCTCCACAGACATGCCACCTCCCTCTCACATGGGTCCATGTAAGCCTGTTCTTTGTCCTGGACCTACATGACTAATTCATTCAGCAGACATGTACCATCAGCCTGGGGCCTGTGGCAGGGAGCCCACTGTCCATACCAGCAGAGCTGGCCTTTGTCCTGCTGTGACATGCAGCCTAAAAGAAGAGACAAGAAGGAAATGGGGACTGATATTTCCAATGTCATAGTGCATCTGAGGCTCTATTTGAGTATGTGCACCCACACATTAACACACACACACACACACACACACACACGCACGCACATTCAAGCACATGCACCAACCCCCTCCACATGTGCATACACATGTACCACACACAGTACACATGCACATTTGAGCATGTGCATCCACATACACATACACACATGTTATATAGCCCGAGTCTGATAGAGCATGGATTTGAACCTTTGACCATCGGGCCTAAGTATTGTTTTACCCCCTCAGCCTGAATCAGAGGAGGAGAGGCTGGACAGAGAGCGAGAGCTGCTATATCACATACACATGTCAGGTAGCATGGTGTAGAAGGGTATCCCCGAGCTCAGAAGCCCCCGTCCCCTCTTCTTGGCTTCATTTATTAAGAAACGTCAGCTTAGGACTTGTTTGCCATCAAGCCAAAGGCCAGTAGGTTATGGGCCCCTATCTGAGCATGTAGATGGCCCCAGCCCAGGTAAGTTGGCTGAAGGGCAGGGGTGCAGCAGGAGCACATCAGGGAAGGGTCTTCACCCACGGGTCCTTCAGTGTGCCCCAGGAAAGAGAGTATAAGAAACACGGGATGGGGTGGGGATAGAACGGCCAATGACTCACCAGAGGGCATTTCCAGCTGGAGGACAGGGTGTGGGGACCGCAGGACAGAGTCCACGAACACAGGCTAGAGCATGGCCAGCAGCACAGGCAGCCTCCCTTGGGTCAAGGCAGGCTTTGCGGCCTATAGTGTCTCATCGTCATCATTTAAAGCCAGAGTTTTATTTTGAGATCAGAAATTTCAGTTTCTCTGAACCTTCTGGAAGATCTGAACCCAGTTTCCTGTGGTAAGGTTGGCTAGAGTGCAACAGGCTGCTTCTGTGCCCATCACCCAGTTGTGACACGGTCTGGGGTTCCCAAATCCCAGCGCCAGGCCTTTCTGGCTGATGATGGCCTCAAAGTGAAGGAATCAGGAGAAAAGGGAGGAGGGCAGGAGGGCAGGAGGGGAGGAGGGCAGGAGGGGAGGAGGACAGGAGGGGAGGAGGGCAGGAGGGGAGGAGGGCAGGAGGGGAGGAGGGCAGGAGGGGAGGAGGGCAGGAGGGGAAGCGGGGAGGAAGGGAAGGATTTGCAGGGATGATGAGACACACCAATGGCTCTGGCCTCTGAGCACCTTCTGGAAGGTGAGAGAATGAGGGGAGCCCCAGTCCATGGTGGGGTGGCCACACAGAGCGAGAGGTCAGAAAGCCTCATTGTATCCCTGGGAGTGAGGTGGATTCTGCCTGCTCTTCCTGATTAACCACACACCACTTTCTCCATTCCCATTCGCCATTCTGCCTGCTAGCTCCTGTGAGAGCTACAGTCATTTCTAAATACTCATTTAGAAAAACAGTCAAACATTTCTATGCACCAAATATTTGCTTCTCATTAAGAGAGAGGGGGGGAAACAAACAAACAAACAAACCAAACCAAACACCTTTATGTTGGCAACAAGCTCATCCAAAGACTGCTACTGATTTGGTAGCTGGGGCCAAAACAAATGTTCCTCCCCCAAGGCCAAATGATTCCAGAATGTTTGCAAAATGTTTTTGCACTCCTTAAAAAATACGGCAAAATGTACGAAACACTAACATTAAGGAATATTAAAAACAGAAGGGGAGAAAAGCCAAAGGAACACAGTGACAGCCGCCTCATGCCCCTCCCAACTTCTGCATCCAGAGAGCAGCTCTTAAAGGCCACTGCCATGGGATGAAGGGGCAGCGAGCTTTCTGTCCTGAGAAGTATGCAAGTTCTGGTTCTCTACAAGAGCCATCTGACCCTGAAGGATGCCTGCACGCACTGGAGCTCAGGCTGGAAAGAGCAGTGACTGTTCATGGAGACAGCTGGAAGCAGGAAGACAGAGCTGTCTAGCTCCACATGGCTGCCTCACTGACCCAGCTGCTGACCCGAGCTGGGCCTCTGCCTCCTCTTAGATAATATGGGGACAGCGTTTTTGTCTGACAGGTTGGGGAGGATGCCAGGGAAGGCTCCCCATAAAGGACCAGTTTGAGCTTGGTCTGGAGGATTCCACTGGACAGTAGGTGCTTGGACACTTGGCAGTGACAGGGATGGCTTGGACATATCAGAGAGACTTTGAAGAGGCCCCTGAGGGAACATGGGGTTAGATACAAAAACTAATCTGGCACAGGAGGGAGAGTGTGGGATGGGGAGGGGCTTTATGCCCTTCAGCTTGCCAGGTCTCTAAAAATAGGGCAGTGGCAGGTGTTGGGTGGAAACAGTGTAGTCAGGGTCAACTTGGGCTTACTGATGCATACTCACTATGGCATGGAACCTAGTGGGTGTGGAGTTACCAACTCCTGATGCCTCCAGGCCCATGAGGAGCCTGGCTATGAGGTTGGATGGAAAGCTGAGAGATAGTAGAGTAAGGGGCTGGGATGGATGGATGGATGGATGGATGGATGGATGGATGGATGGATGGGTGGGTGGGTGGGTTGGTGGGTGGGTGGTAAATGGGAGGGGGAACTCAATGAGTCTGCTGGAAGGCTGAAGGGAAGGTTGAAGAAAGTGACTAGATGGTAGGGGCAGAAGGTCAGTCAGATACTCACTGTTGAGACTATGGACACACACATGGGTAGGGCACACAAGACGATAGACTGCTGGCAGGTGTGCTGGAGACGCAAGGGTTAGAGCCTCAATGCCGAGATTACAGGTAGATGTAGGTGTGGAAAGAGAGCTGGGAAAGAGAGTGGTGTGGAAGGGGATGCTGGGCTGCAGGGGTGCTGGTGGGGGGAGAGACACATTTGGGTGGTTGAGTGGGCTGATGGGACACTGCTGGGTTGACTGGTGGCTGGTAGCAAGCCCTGGCTGGGGTTCCATGTGCTGGTAAGTGTGTGGATGGTGGTGGACAGTGCAGCATGGTGAGTTGACAGGAGCAGGTGGAAGGAAGCTGGCGCTGGGCCAGAGGCCAAGGTGGTGTGGGTGGAAGGAGGCCACGGTCAGCAACATCTGTTTTGTTTCTTGCAGGCCACCAGCCACACATGGGAGACTCCTGGCCACGGAGCTCAGCTCATGAAGCAGCAGAGTTAAATCGCCAATGCTGGGTCCTGGGGCACTGGGTGTGATGTGACCCAAGCCAGGCCCTGCCTTCCTGCCATCACTGGCGCTACCCCTCCCACAGGACATGGAAGCCTGGTCTGTGTGCTGTGGACTCAGCTCTCCTGTCGTGGAGACACCAGGCCTATACTGCCACCGCTGCCTGGGTCTCGGGACCCCAGAGCTGGGTCAGGCAGGCCTGAGGGACTGTCCAGGCTACACAGAGACTTGGAGACAGCGGCCGGCACCACACTTAGAGTCCCACCCAGCTGGGAAGCCAGGAAGGATGTGGGCATTGACCATTGAATGCTGGACACCCACAGTCAGACACAAAGCCAGGCCCAGAGGGGCTGGGTCCTGTGGGGACAAGGAGCAGGGATTATTGAAGGAGAGGCAGTGGCTGCCTCTGTGGGAGGCACACAGCAGGCACACAGCAGGGACACAGCAGGGGCTCAATAAATGCTTGTTGAACCTGATCTCTTGCTATGTATGGGCTGCCTCCCCAATCATTATCCTGCCCTGGAGGTGTGAGCCCTGGCCACTGAGGTCAGGACCAATCATCCATCCATGAGCTTGAGTCCAGTCTGGTCTGGGGAGGTCAGGATGGAGACAGGTGGATAGAGCAGCCAAGGTCCCCAGCATGGCAGGAGGAGCAGGCCAGGAGCTGGAGGAAGCAGTGTGACATCACTGGGGACCCTTTCTTCACCCTGTGTCCAAGGCCACTTTATATAAAACCTCTCAGCTGCCCGGGAGTGGGAGGGGATAACTCCTGTCTTGATCACGAGAGCCTGGGGTCCAGAGAGGGAAGTTTCTTGCTTGAGATTAAAGTTGACATGTGGGAAAGTGAATTTAAACTAGACTCACTCCTAGTAAGTGTCCCAAGAGGCCTCATCCTGCCTTTCTAGATTGGCAGAGCGAGGCAGGATGTTGTCTTCTCCTTCATTCACCCACCCATCCATTTAGCCAGCATTCATCCACTATCATCTACCCACCCACCCACTCATCTGTCCACCCTCCTCATCCATACATGATCCATCAATTCATCATCCACTCACCCATCATCTACCATTTACCCACCGCCCATCCATGTATCATAGTCCATTTAGCCAACATCCATCCTATCCACCATACATTCATGATTGATCCATCTACTCATTCATCCATTTAGCAACATGTATCCACTCATCACCTATCCAACCATCCATCCTACCCACCCATCCAGCATCCATCCATCTATCCATCTATTAACCATGAATATATCATTCATCTATCTGTCCTCAGTTACCCATTTACCCATGATTCACTTATCCATTATCCATGTCATTCATGTTGTTAATTATCTATCCACCAATGCATCAGCCATCTTCGTCATCCAGCTATCCATCCATACATCTCTCTGCACGCAGGTGTCTTCTATTGTGCCCCCTACTATGCGCCACACACTGTGGTAGATCCTTGAGATGGGACACTGAAGTTTCCAGAAAAGCAGACAAGTGATGAACTGGGAGATGAAAGTTCAGTGTATGCATGCTAGGTATGATACCTGCCCTGGAGTCAGACTGCCTAGCATCAGGTCCTGTCTCCTCAGCCCCGGTGGCCCTATCGTGCAAATGGGAGTCTTCATTGTATCTACCTCTTATAGTTGCTGAAGGGTGACACAGACTGGAGTCTGTGAACACAGGGGGCAGAGTCTGGATCACGGAGAGCACCCTGCCATCATGTTAACGAGGGGAGTTGGGGCTATGGGGCTGAGGCAGTTCCTGATGGACACCATCTGAAGGATAGGTGATAAAGAAATGACACCCAGGCTATCTTGCTGCTGTCAGGCTGTAGAGGGGGGAGCAGGGCATGGGAGGGCTTTCAAATGGTCCAAATGACAAGGGAAGGGGGAAAAGGAGGGCTGTGAGGGTGGAACCAGGCTAGAGAGAGGACCCATAGTTTATCCTGGGGGTAGCTGGGTGCTCTGGGCAGAGTGGGACTGGCCAAGGTGTGTAGTATAGGAAGTCACCCCAGCTCTGGGCTGGAGCACATGACTAAAGCAGGACTACTGTGTCTTTGCAGGGCTCTAAGTGAAAGGAGAGTGCTGTGGCTGAAGAAAAGGCTTGTGGAGGGTTAGGTGACCAACTCAGGGGCCAAGAGGAGGGACTAGCGTGGGAGGAAGAGGCAGTAAAAAAGAGATAAAATTCAGATCTGTCCTGTGTCAGGCTGGGCATCTGGGGGTAAAGAGTGGACCCCCATACTTCTGTGTACATGCATGTTCACTCCTGAGAGCACCTCTCTTCCACCTAGAAGTCACACGGTGGGTCGGGAGGGTGTGGGGGAGACAAAATTGGCCTGGGCAGAGTCCTGCACAGTTATGAAGGCCCCAGAAGGGCAGCATGGGGAGCCTCAGCACTGGCCTTGTGCAAGTGGGAGCCACGGTCATGGGACCTGAGTGTGGAATCTGGGACCTTGTAGGTCTTGATGGTCATCCAGGGGCCTTGTAAAGTTGGTCACAAGCCCCAGAGGGCCTAGGAAATGATTTTAGTTGCAAATCTGTCATCTATTTTAATAGCTGTGTTTATGTAAATGTGTACTAGAAAACTGTACGGGTGTGTCCATGCCCCAGATTCAAGTGCTGCGACTTAGAATGAACCACAATAGGCATTTCAGTAAAAAGAGTTGGCTTAAAGAAAAATACTAAATAAATAATCATGCAAGTGGTCTGTAATTATGGTATGTGGGTGATTGGAATGGGGGCCATTGCCAGAATGGAAGGGAGGGAGGACAAATATGGGGCCATGAGGCTTTGGTCCCTCCTGGGAAGTGATTGGAACCCAGCTGTCTTCCATTACAGCGGGGAAGGCTGTTGGCTAGATAAAAAGGAAGCAGTTACAGGTTAGTGATGCCATGGGTCTCACAGTCACCTTAAGGTCTGTCTTTTTGCTGGGAGTAAATACCACTGAGTGTTCTTCCCAGAGCCACAACCAGGAGGTACCATCTGGTCTGAAACCTGGGAGGAGCCACAAACTACTCAGAGTCCAGGGAGGGAAGCAGAAGGTTGGTGTGAATGGGCCTTGTTCCACACCCGGATACCTGTTACCCTTCCCAAGTCTGGACTACATCTGGCCACTGAGTAGCTGACCTTGGCCAGGCTGGCAGTTCCGATGCCATGCTAGGAAGTGCACAGCATCCATGCACAGGTCTGGGTACATAACACAACCTCATATATACACTAAGGTCTCATACTAGGCCTCCTTGGAGCCTGGGGCTCCCTGATGCCCTCACCTCCAATATCTGTCAACTCTGCTCTCCATGTGCAGTCTTTCCCTGGCCAAAGCTGATGGGCAGGCCCCAGTCTCCGTCTCCACTTCTTCCCTGGTTTGTGTTCTTGATGAGGGGTAACCCTGCCACCCCACCCCCGCCACAGCACTCGGCTCGGACCAGGTCACATACTCATCTCCCAGGTAATGGAAATGTCAGCTTGACTCATGGGCCTTTGCTGCCAGGTCTGAGGGCAAGGCTGGCAGGAGCTGCTGCAGCAGGGAGGAAGTGAGGGCTGTACAGATCAGCCTGATGCGCACTTGGACAGGCCTGGGTGCAAATCCTGATGTCTGTCTTACACTGGTAGCTGGTACTGTCTGAAAATGAATCAATGGAGAACCAGAGAGCATGCACACATGGAACACAGCTGTACATGGCACTATCACGGGGAAACATACCCCCGCAGGAGCAGTAGCCCCAACAAGAATGCCACGAAGAGTGAGGGGACCCAGTAGTAACTTTAAGGAGCAGTCCTTAATGGCACTCTGTTCCCACACCTTGCATTTCCTGCAGGATTGGGGCCTGCTGATGGTGATGGGCCTGGCCTAGCTGTGGGATTAGGAAGAGGTAGGAAGTAGAGGTGTCCGAGGTAGGGAGAAGCCAAACTGGGACTAGGGCCACCTGGGGTGTGTCCCCCTTCCCTTTCCTCTGCTGGGTAAGGAGCAAGCTGGGTGAAGGGTCTCAGAAGTGGTAGAAAGGAGACCACCCTGCCGCAAAGCCCAGGGGTAGGAGTGGAGTGAAGGGTGGGCATAGCTCTCTGTCTAGTCAATGGCAATGGCACGCCTTTGGAGCAATCAACTGAGGCTGAGCACATCCTGGAACTCAGGGGCAGGCATGACAGTGACTTGCCCTGGGAAAGAGTTCTGCCAGTGTCATCCGGCCTGAGGTCTGTGCATTCTGCTCTTAAGTCTGTGCATCATGAAATGATGGTCACCAGGAGACTTAATTAAGTGTCTCCTGAGAGGGAGACCCTGTGAGTCCCAAGCTCTGGATGCTGGGACAACTCCTGGAAGGTGCTTTGGGTTGGGGAATAGACGATGGTGGAACATGTCCCTGAACCCAGGTCTTCTGGCCCCAGAACCATCACATGGCATGCAATGTGCTGGCAGAAGGGCACCTACCTACAGCAAATGAGTATCAGTGTCCAGCACCCACAGGACCATTTGCTTGGTAAAGGGCCTCAGGTATGTGGGCTACCATTGGCTTTGTTGCTGTTATTATTGAAACAAAGCTGCCAAGAGCTGCCCTTACGCCAGGGATGTGGCTGTGAGTTGAGCAGTTTCCAGAGAGGCCTAGAGACCACACATGAACACTTGCAATTCAGGAGACAGCCCTGGGCGCAGCAGGGGCGGGCATGCAGCCCTACGCACACTCCTCAGCCTGTAGCAGGTCCTCAGGGCTGGGGCCTCCTTGTGGACACTGTGGTCACAGACCTGTTCCTTCACACATGTTCTTTGCCTTCATCACCTGACTCTGAAGAAGATGAAAGCCTGGAGAACAAAGGGGCCATGGGACATCTGAAGAGCACCACCTTAGGACATCTCTACAGCGAGCCTCACCTGGTCTGGGTCTGGGCTGCCAGGGTGTGGACGCCTTCACTGACTCCATCACCAGATGAGGTTGCTCTGTATACTCCTACCAGAGGCAGGATCTGGGCCAAGCAGGTGCTAAGGGACTGGGTGGAACCAGGGGGACAGCCTGGCCAGAGTCTGCTTCACAGAACAGAGGCCATACTTCTTACCAGTGCTGCTGCTGCTGTGTGTGTGTGTGTGTGTGTGTGTGTGTGTGTGTGTGTGTGTGTGTGTGTGTGTGTGTGTGTGTGCGCGCGCACAGCCCATGCTCTGTGTCTGCCCGGGTTTAGATGTTTGCCTCCTCTTCCTGCCCAAGAGCAACTGAATCCTGTTCTGAAGGAAGTGGGTGTAAGGATGTCCCAGGAATCTGAAGTGGCCTTCAGATGAAGCCTTGTAGTCGAAGACCCCTATAGAGCTGTTACCCCTGCTCTCCAGTTGTCACCTGAGGATTTATATAGTCATTAATAGCTTTCAAAGCTGTATGTCCTGGAAGTTTACACAGCCTTTGTGCCATAGCCCCTTGATATGTAATGTGAATTAAATGGTTAATGTCTGGTGTGTAATTAGGCATTGTTTCCTGGTGGGGCAGGTGAACTCCACAGAGAAAGTGGGCCCAGGGTCATGCCCCCACCTGCAGGGAGTGATGGGAGCAGAGCTCAAATAGAGACACACATGTGTTTTCTGCAAGCCTCAGATCGACCCTGGCTTAGGGCTGGAGGCAACAAAGGCTCCCTCTGGCTGACCCCATCCAGTGTACCACACTCCATTCTTAATAACATCTTTTATTGATTTTGTAAGAAAAAATAGACATTTGAGAGTTAATGTTTGCACTAGTGCCTTCCCTCCTTCCCTCTGAGATATACATTGGAATATACATTGATAAACGCCCAGCAACGGTCTGCAGGGAGCACGCCAAGGTCACAGTCTTGGGTGTTCCAGGAAAATCCCAAGCCCACCCTGAGGACTAGAAGCTGGGGTCCTATTAAAGCAGTGGTCTCGGCTTCCTCCTACGAGCTGGTTTGATGGCCCTCCTGGGAGGTGTGAGGCTCATCTGGGAGTGAGTGGAGGAGCCGGGGGCCCCTGGAGGCTACAGAGATGATGGATTCTCATCAGAGAGGCAGTCCTATCTGCACATCAGCTGGCTTTGAATTAAAACATCTGTACAGCTGCTGGCTGTTGCTGCTTGGAAGCCTTTGTGATTCTTGGTAGCATCAGAACGTACTGAGTTCAGTACCATGGCACCGGCCCTGCTGGGCCCCAAGCCAGGAAAAAAACAGATTAATATTTGGAACCAGAAATTACCCACTACTGAGAGAATGATTAGGTCCCTGATCTGAGCTTGTTCTATAGATATACACACAGGCATGGGGCTCTGGGCTGCAGGGAGAAGGGGCAAGCCGGAGCCCAGGGTGCGTGTGTGTGTGTGTGTGTGTGTGTGTGTGTGTGTGTGTGTGTGTGCGTGCGTGTGTGTGTGCGTGCGTGTGTGCGTTTGTGAGGGGTGATAGGTAGAGGGGCAGATTTCAGTACTCACTGCAGCTCACTTCCTCTCCTTAGCAGGACAGAGGTCAGAGGCTACCCAGGACTAGCCCCTACAGGCCTCCTGAGGCACTGGATAGATGAGGAGCTGTGGCACAGTGGCCTTTCAGCACCTCTACTGCCCTTAGTGAGCAGGGCTATGTGGTGAGGGGCATGGGCCCCAGGGTCATTTACTGAGTTCTGGGCCTGAGTCAGGGGCTGCCTAGGACTGGAGTGCCACAGACCCTGCACTTATGGATCTCACAGGAGAGGCACAGCGAAGAACCACGTATCCCGGGACACCAGCAGCAGCCCAGTATGGCAGGGGCAGCTACCCTGTTCTTGACCCTTTCATCTGACCCTTATAGCTTCCAAGGCTATGCTTAAAGTCCCTTGTCCCTTCATGCTCTTCCAGCCCTTGGGGTCCCAGCTGGCCAACCCTGAAGTATGAGGAACACAGTGCTATTCAGGCTTGGTGATAGAGCCTGGCCAGCCTGGACAGGGTTTCCCTCCTGTTTCAGTCAGCATCGCCAACGCCTTGAGGTCTCCTTTTCGCGAATGCAGGTTTTGGGGCGTAAGGCTGTGGAAGGACACAGAAGGAGTTACATTGCCCTTGAAAGCAGCCATATACCTGGACTGCCATTCAGGTAGTTAAGACCAGCTTGAGTTCTGGGCATCCTTTGTGACCTATCTCCTACATGGAATATGCTCTACCATGGAACCCATAAGGCCTTTGTCTACGTTACAGACATCCTTCAGGACCCAGCTCAAATACCACCTGTCCCAGGAGTCCTCCTCTTGGTGTCCTTTCCTGGTTTCCCACAGTATGCCTTGCCCTTCCCTCCTGGCCACAGGGGAGGTCTGCGGCCAACAGACTCCGATGTCTGCTTCCTCTCCACCAGACCAAGCCTCTGACAGGAATGCACAGGGCAGGGATATGCCACCCACCTGGGTCAGCAGTGCCTGGCTTCCTCTTTGAGGTAGTGATGACCTGGTTTTCATTCATCATCTGTATGTCCTGGTCTTCCTCTGGCTTACTGCAGGAGGGCAGACAGGAGGCCCATCAGCCTCCAGGCCAGGGCCCAGACACCCATCCTCATTAGGGCTGGCCAAGGGTGTACCTGAAGTTGTGTTTCTCCTGGTGACAGAAGTCAGTGTCCTCGGCAAAGAGGATGGTGTGGTGGGGCACGGTAGGCTCACATGTGGGCAGGATGCCCCCAACCAGGTGGCTCACCATGGCAAGAATGCCATTGTACACCAGCAAGTCATCCACCAGCAGCTAAGAGACAGAATAGGAATGAGGCCCCACCCCCGAGCAATGCACCCCTCTGCTGTCCCAAGCCCAAGCTTCACCGAGGCCCCTGTAGGCCGGCCCCCACAGCAGTGTGAAGGGCACGTGCTGTCAGCTTGGGCTGCAGGTTTGGAAGCTGAGGCTCCAGGAGTTTCCTAATACTGGGTGACCAAGTGTGGATATGGAGGCAGACCCGATCTCTGGCCCCCACGGATTCTGTTCCCGCCCCCTGGCCACCCAGCTGCCCCCCAAGGCTGTGTGATTCTAGAGGGAGCCCCGAAAGCAACACCAAGTCCAGGGCCAAGTTCAGAGCTTGCTTTGGATTATTTCAAAGCTGTTCTGAATTCAGGAGCGGGTGTCAGGTTTCCCTGCTCAGAGGGGCCAGGCATTTCCAAGTTGCAACTGCGGACAGAGACCAAACTACAGCAAATGGTAACTGCCCACATTCTAATTCCCAGAGCGCACAATGATCTCCCACACCACCTAGTGAGGACTCACGCCAAACTCCTTCACCCCTCGCTGAGGTGTTTTCGTGTAATTCCACAGTTTGATCATTGACACAGTGGTGGGCAGATCGAAAATGACATATACCCGGTTCACCTGTCAGAGAGCAAAGCTAATTAAAGCAGTTGCGTTTGGAGACAGAGCACCAGGGCAGGAAGCTGGGCCCCAGGTGCCAGTGGCAGCACTCGAAAGTCTTAAGTTCCAAGGTCTCTTCTCAGAGCCCATTTTGAGTCAAGTCATGTGTTGCATTTGGAATAAACTGCTGAGCTGGCTGTGGGAGGGCCTGCTGCCTCCTGCTGCTGTGGCCCTCATTTAAATACTGGTGGAGAACTGGGAGCAGCCGGGCCTTCTGTTCCTCAGGTCAAGCCCAGGGACAGTCCCCACCTGCAGAGGCCAGGAACATCTCTCCAGCAAATAACGTGCATGGTCCTGACCCATTTATCCTTTACTAGAGTTACAGAGGAAAGCCAGAGTTCTATGCACTCCAGCACCATGGTTTCGTCTAGCCCATGTCTGCTGGGGAGTACCAAATGGCTAGCACTCAGCCCCAGAGAAGCACAAAATGAACCAGTGCAGCAGGCTCAACATCACAAAGGCCTCCCTCCTTACCTGGAAGGCCAACTAAAGAACTGAGTGTGAGCTGAGTCCAACTCGCGGCTCGCAGTGACCTGGAGACAGGAATGGCTGGGTGGGGGGGTCCTTCTGCTCAGACCCTTAGATTTTCACTAGGAGAATGACAGTAGCCAGAACAGGGGAATGAACTACTTTTGACTGGGGTCTTCAGGCCACAGAGGCTCTGTGCACCCCTTTGCAGCAGGGGCCCAGGTGGGGCAGGGGTTGCCCTGTGGTCTTTGGGAATTGTTCCCTCCTCTGAGTGGAAAATGTCCATCTTCTATTCAGTTACAGGTGGGAAAGGGACCCTGGATTCCACCATGTTCTGCTGATAGACTGTCCCTGAGGTGCAGGGTGCTGATGGCCTTTACCCTCTCCTGGACCTTTCTCCCTCCTCTCTGCGATGATGGATCAGGCCCACTGCAGGGGTTGAGAGCTGGGGAAGGCAGTCAGTGGTAAGAATGGCTGACTTGACTGACTGGGGCCAGAGCGAGTGAGGGCAAGGTGGCCACATTTCGACCATGGGCAGTGATATAAGGCACAGAAACAGGCCACAGAGCGGGGAAAATGGGTAAGACAAGGTGGAGTGAGCTGCAGAGGGCCTTGACTAAAAGAGGCAGTGAGGTGCATGTGAGGCCAGTATGTCCCTGCCCTCTAGCAACTGTGTGGGGACCCCTGACCTCAGGGTTCCTGGGGGACCTCACACATCTAGCATCCTTTTGCATAAAGTTCGAGGAGTAAGAGAAGGAACTGTGGGCCTGGAAGAGTTACACCACAGCTGGCACCTCTCTGATGGCTCCCAAATGTTGTAACTGTCACTGGGCACAGGGGTAAGAGCCCCTCCAAACCCAGCACCAGGAACCCACCAGGCCAGGCAGGATGGGGGCCAGCCACATGTGCCTGCCATCACTGGTGTCGTTGACTTGGTCGATAAGTTTGTCAGGGGTTCGCACATCCCCGCATACACCCTCAAGCGCGTTCACACTGTCCGGGAAGGCAGCGATGTCTGTGGTGTAGGTTAAGCTGTCGTAACCCAAACTCATATGCCGTGCACAGTGTGTCAAGGTGGCTGTCAAGCTGTCAGCACTGAGTCTCAGGAGATGCTGGGCTGGCGTCCTACACTTGAGCAGGTTGGGAAATGACAGTGAAAACAGATGGGTTCTATTTTCTAAGAAAAGTGGGTGGTGGCTAAGGGGAAGGGACTGTATGGGGGGGGCTGAGTGGTCAAGTTCAAAGTCAGGGACCTCAGGTAGGACAGCCAGAAACGAGGGGTGTGTAGAAACACAGATAGACTGCCATACTCTGAAGTACAGGTCACACTTACTTGGGCAGGCAGGGGACTCTGGCAGGCCACAACCTTGTCAGGTTTGTCACTCACCCTGGCCCAACAGACGCTGATTAGAGCAGGGATCCCAATGTGCATGTGTAGAATCTGGGTCCAGCTCTGTCACTGTGCCAGAGGAAATCTCAGGCTAGCCACTGGGCAATACTTCCCCTGTCACTTCACATGTAACAGGGGCATGAAACTTCCATGCTGGAAGACGGGCAGGAGACCCACAGAGGACACTGGCTATGAGTGCTCTCATTGGAATGAGTGGCTCTTCTGGATGCAGGAGTCATTCACTAAGCTATGAGGAAGACAGTAACTCCAGAGACACCCAGGGCCCCAGGCTGACACAGGACAAGCTTTGGGGCTGACATTTCCCTACCTGGAGGGCCAGAGATCATGCACTCAAAGATGCTGATGATAAGCAGGTGACACAGAAGACAGGCAAGAGAGTTCAAAGCTTTACAGCTAGGCTGTGTGACCGCAGGTAAACAGGTCTCAAGCTCCTCCTCTGGACAATGAGGATTCCAGAATATTTGTTCACAAGATTTCTGTGGGTGCATGGGGCATATTCTAGCAGGGCCTGGTACAGAAGCCCCCAGGAAGCACTGAGTTTTGGGGGGGGTGATAGACAACAGGAGTCAGCATTGAGGCAAACTGAGAAGGCATCCATGAGACACCTTTTGTTTAGTCACTGTCACTCCATGTAACCGAGGGCCTTGTTTTGGCACTTCTCAAGTTAAGTTCTAGAGGCTGGTATTGCAATAAAAATACCAATGACCAAACTGAAATCTTTCAGAACTCTCTGGGCCATCCTGTAATTCCAGCATGGGCACAGCATGAGCAGAAGGTCCCCTGTTAATACACTCCTCTCCCACTGGGTTTTCCTGCAGACTCTTTCAGAGCCTTTAGAACACCAGGTGTCTGGCCCCTCTAAGAAAGGCCCGTGTTTAGCAGGGACTCTGGTCTGCAGAGAACCAGCTGTAGTGGCCGTGGCAAGCATGGCTGAGAGCAGCTCTAATGGCCCAGTAGCATCCTACCATATCATGACAACCATCGTTATGACCATTATGACCACTACCACCACCACCTGGTAGTTACATCATTGTAACTACCATAATCAACATCACCACCACCATCATCCATCATCATCATCACTGTCATCACCATCAGGCCTTTCATTTTGTTTTGTGACAAGTAGCTCAGGCTGGCCTCAAACTTTGTCTGTCTCTGCCTCTTGAGTGCTAGGATTAAAGGCATGTGCCACCATGTCTGACTATCCTCTCTCTTTTGAAATGGGCCTTGCTATGTAGTTCAGGCTCCCCTCAAATTCATGCTGACCTCACCCAGGCAAAAATCCTCCTGCCTCACCCTCCTGAGTGCTAAAATTACAGGCTTGGGACCCTGCACCCATCTTCCAGTAGCATTTTCTGTGCCGGCTCCTGCTCCCAGTAGAAAGGATACTGTTCTGGGACAATGGGATCCTCTCCCCATGTTCATCATACAGCTCCAGCCCCGTGAGGCCTATGTAGTAGGGATCGCCCCAGCTAGACAGCAGCTGGAACTGGAAAATAACTGTGACTATGATTAAGGAAAAGAGAAGCTCAGTTTTCTGGAGAAGAAAACCACATAGTGGCAGAGGTGACAGGGACTCTTCTAGATGGAAGAGTCTCTCTCCCAGAGATGGATGTCTGTCAAAAGGAACACAGCATCACACCTGTCACACAACCTGCCCTGGGAGGGGACAGGAAGGAATGGTTTTCAAAGCAGACAAGGTGTGTAGATGGTGCTGGATGGGACACTGCTGCCTCATGCCTCAGTTTTCCTGATTATGAAATGATTATAGCAAGAAACCTCTTCCTTCCTCTGTGTCTTTCAAGTTCATGGGAATAAGCATGCTAGGCATAGGAAACAGCCTCAGGTCTGGCTGCAGCAGAACAATCCCTATTGACAAGGTCTACGTGCACAGGGGATACCTGCCCACCTTGATTTGATCTTCCTGGTCCCTAGTGCCTAGGAGCAGGAGTGGAAGCCCTGAGAGCCCAAGCACATCCCAGAAAGCCACAGGCAAAGGCACTGATCCCTCCAGATCTAGACACATCTGCAGAGACCAGGGTAAGTTATTTGACCTCTCTGACTTGCTTCTTTTTTGTTTGTAGCTTTGGTTTTCTTTTTTTCTCTTTTTTAAAGAGACAGTATCTAGCTATGTAGTCCAGGATGATCTGTTACTCATGATCCTTCTGCCTCTGCCGTACCTGACTTCTGTGATTTAGTTTTCATGGCTGGGAAGCAGGGTTGCCATTGTGGCCTGCTCCCAGGGATGATGCTCAGCTGGCCGTGCAATGAGGTCACACTAGGAAGGAGGCTCTGTCCCTGCCTTCTCCCTGCCAGGTCCCTAGGTCACCTGTCTCTTTTCCAGCCCCTCTCAGCTGGGTCCTTTTTGTCACCTCCATAACCCCAGTCTTTGAAGAGGCAGATGGAACCCGTGCTGTTACTACATCTGAGTGCTGCCTTTCTTGGCTTCACTTTCCCTGTGTAGCATCCCAGAGCCTAGGAGAAGGATACAGCCACAGGGCATGAGTGGGGCCTCATAGTCCATGCTGGCACGCTCCAAGCTCCTTGAATCCAGTCTGGAAAGAAATCAGAACAGCACCATGAACTCTTCTGTTCCAGGGTCACCGAGAGACACTCCTCAGCCATGGCTCCTGTGTGAGCTGCCCTTTGCCCAGGGATGATGCAGTGCGTGGGCAGCACAGGGGGACCTAACTCTTCTGTTACAGACCCTTGCAACTCTGAGTAGCCTAGAGGTGGGGTCATCTGGACAGAGTGGTGAAGCCACTTGGAAAGCCATGCAGCTGGTGGGTGGTTGAGTGGGATATTCCTCTGGGGTCACTCTCTTAACACCACCCCCTTCTGTCCTAGAGGAACAGTCTGCTAGACTGAGGGCTAGGTGCTGCTGATGGGGCAGGGTGCCTGAGTGTGACAGGCCGAGGTCTGAGGAGGTCTCTCACAACAGTCAAAGCTGGACAGAGCAAAGGACCTGGGATGTAGGCAGGATGGGGATGTAGAAGAGAAAGGGAACAGAGGAGAAGCCCTGAGCAATGTTGGCTTCATGATCCACAGTCCAGGCCTTGGTTTCCACTTCTGTGAAATGGGTATAAAATCCCAGCTTCCAAATGCAGATTCTAAGAGATGGGAAGATCTCTGTGAGTTCAAGGCCAGCCTAGTCTACATAGTTGAGTTCTAGGCTGGCCAGGGTTACAGAGACAACTACAACTCCAGGCTCTCTATAGCCCTCCTTGGGCTATCCTGTGCAAAGATACTGTTACAATTTTGCCAATGGAGAATGAAACTTGTTAGTTTCCCTATAGTGGCCTTTGGTGCTCAGACACTGGAGGCTGCAAATGGGTAAAATGCATTTGGTTTACACCTTGATGCTGGAGACCAGGGCCAGGCCATCCCGCAAACACAAATGAAAGCTTCTCACCTGCTCTTTTTCTGGATTGGGGCTGTGGACGAGGTGCCTTTCCTATACAACATGTGTGGCTGCAGCTCCAGCCCTGAGGGTGTACACACAGAGGACCCTGGTGGGCCAGCCTACACTCACTCACCTCCTGGTGGGTGCTGGTGACAGTCGGGTCTGCATGTAGTCCCCAAAGAGGATTTCTTGTGCAAAATCAAAGTGACAGTTTCCAGGTCCCTTTCGTATAAGAAAACCTTCTGCAGGAGACACACACAGGCCGTCCAGGGACACATGGGCGATTTTGACCTAGCAAAGGAGACACAACTTGCCTGAAATCTGAGACAGTGGATAGCTTTTCTGGACACCTGGCCAGGCCTGAGCTCCAGGGACAGTCCTGTTGCATTTCAGACACAATGCTGGGGCTGGGCTCAAGATACCTAGATTAAGGCCCCTGCCCAAAGGATACTTAACCTGTGCTTCCTTCCCATGAGTCTCAGTCCGAGGGAAATTTTGGGACTTGGTGGGTGATCCCAGACATCAGTGGTAATGGTCTGTGGCAGTATGGTAAAATGGTCAAAGACACTAGCTCAAGAGTACAACCTCTACCACTAGTGCTGTGCAGGCCTCCAGCCTCCCTTCATCTCCCTTCCCACCTGGGAGATGGGCATAGCCTCCATCTTTCTTCTCTCGGCACCTAGCAAGTCCTTTCTGGGCACATAACAGAGACCCAGCTGGTCCTTCTGACAGGTGGTGGCACTGTGCTCACCAAGAGCTTGCACACACACACACACACACACACACACACACACACACACACACACACACACACACACAGTCTAGGCAGGAAACTCTAACCATGTTGCTGGGATCCACCAGAAAACTGCAAAGGCTATGAGCATTCTGAGGCTACTTGCCATCCCTGCCTTTCCCCCAGCAACTGAAAGAGTGTGGGCTCCGTGCTTGACAGGCTGAGACAAGACTCTAGTTGTGTGGTTCCCAAGAGAGTGGCAAACCCTTTCCCAGCCTTCCTTAGAGCCCTGAGAGGCGGGGCAGTAAAAGGAGGCAGGGTAAGAACTTGATGAAACGAGGAAGGTACACAAGCCTGCCTCATAATGGACAGCAGGCCTATAGCTGACACTACAACCCTGGGTGGTGTGGGAAGGGGACCCACAACCACAGGAGAAACACGCCTTGTAGTTCCCTAGGCTGCCCTGGGCTGTGGGCTATGTCTGCTGTGTACAAAAGGAAACACAGCTTGCTCTCTCCCTGGATGTCACCCCCCCACCTCCACTTGGAAGGTTCTGGAGGATTTATGCTCCTCTCCAGCACCCACACCAGCCATTCATCATGCTGCCTCCCTGACAGTGGACTCCGCTCTGCCCAGCTTACCCCTCGGTAAGTGTCCTCGGGAGATTTATTGTAGTTCCAGAGGCGCAGGCCAGCAATGCTTTGGGCTCTGTCAAAGTGGATCATAACCACATGGTCCAACCCAGGGGAAAAGGGGATCAGCCACATGTGCTCATCCTCGGTGGTGATGTTCATACCATCGATTAACCTGCAGGCAAGGAGGGCATGTCGGCAAGATGGTGGGAGGCTTCCAGAAAGCCCGCATCCCTCAACCACCTGTGTCTTGGGAAGTGGGTGAACAGTGAAGTCAAGCAATGTTACTAAAGAAGGGGTAAAAACAGTGTGTGCTCAGGAAGGAGCTGAGAGGCACTCATCCTCACTAGGCTAACGGACAGGTATATCCCCATCTGGAGTTCCCAGAGTGGGGGACTTCTGCTAGTGATTACTATTCTGCACATCAGGAAGGCTGGCCATAGAAAGAAGCTCATCACAGCTGTGATGTGGGTACCCTAGGATGTGCCATGGTTAATGGGGAAAGCGACAATCGTGAGATGCTGCGGTGTGGCCAGGCAAGCAGACCACACACATCAGGGACCAGCTCAAGCTGGAAATGAGGTCATGACCTTGGCACCAGTACTCAAAAGGGGTGCACTGGGGTGGGAGGTAGGCCTTTCCTCTTTTCCAAATGTTTGGAAAGATGTAGGGGCACAGTTGAGGGAGTGTATCCCATTTCTCTTAGAAAGGTCTCTAAAACATGAGGGACACTGGCAGACCTAGGTTGTCCCTAGGTAGGGACAAGTGCCAGAAGAGGTAGGTGGTTCCATGCTTGTGATAAGCCAACCTGCTTGGAAGCCACAGGTCTGAGCGCCTCAGGGAAACCCCGGCCAGCAGAATGGTTTCTAAACCAGTGACCTCGGCCCCACTGCATCTGTCCCTGCCTCAGCCTCTACAGCCTGTACCCAACCTTTGTCCTTTGTGTGGCATGGCCACTTGGAGACCTGGCATCTGAGACAATCGGCCCCATACCACACCACCCTTGAACCCCTGGGGACCACTTTCCTGTGAGCCCAGGCTGTGGCCATAGTTCCTGTATCTAAAATCAACTTCCCCCTTACCATTTGATAGTTTGAGGTTTAGAATAAATCTAAGTGTTCATCCATGGAGGTAAAGCGTTCTCTCTCCTGTGCTCTAAAAGGCTGTTATTAAATTGATGGATGGTGTGTCTTACAATTGCTGGCATGTTAAAACTGAGGAAATTCGGCAGGCCAATCCTGCTGTTTGTGAAGGAAGCTGGCTGCTGCTGACTGCTGTTTCCTTCCAAAGCAATTACCTCTCTCTGTCTTGGAGACTGGCTGCCAGAAAGACTGTTGCAAGGGTTTGGGGAGAGGGGACACTGGAGATGGATGGCAGAAAGGCTGGTAGCAAAAGAAGCCTCCTCCTTGGCAGTCACCTGGTTCTGTCCTGAGACACTCAATAGTAACAAGCCTCTCTCATGCCCAGATCAGGGTCTCTAAACACTATGGCCACAACTAGGACCCTGTCATTGCAGGAATATGGTGGAGGCCAGGTTGGGGCAGGAGAGACAAGAATAGTCTGGGCCCTCCTGTCACATCAAAAGGCTGGGGAGGGTGGGCACTGGGTGGTAAATGCTTGCCCTACATGCCAAAGGTTCTGGGTTCCATCCCTAGAACTTCAAATAAATGAAAATAAATATTGCAAATAAATACATAAGCAGACCCAGGCACTCCCAAAATCTGAGACCACCAGCAAGCATAGAAACAGGAGAGATGGCTTAAGGGCAACCCCATGCCCAACAATAGAGGGCCAACAGAACAAGAACTCAGTGGCATCTTGAAAGGTTTTCTGTTTTATGTTTTGTCAAGGCAGGTTTTTTTTTTTGTTGGTTTGTTTTTAAATCGTATAGGTCCTTTGTGTATATATTATGGCTTCCAGTTTTTTGTTTTTGTAGGATTCCTGTGTGTGCATAAATGTGTTTGTCTCTGTGTTTTTATGGTTTTTGGAAGGGGGGGCGCTCTTCTATTTGTTTGTTTTTGTTTTATTATTTTATTTTATTATTATTCTTTAGATCCTTTTTTGTTTTCTAATGAGAGATAGAAAAGATATGGATCCAGATAGGAGGGAAGGTGAGGAAGAATTCAGAGGAGTTGTGGGAGGGGAACCATAAACAGAATGTATTGAATGAAAAAAAAATATTTTCTTGTCTGTCTAGACAGGTTTCTCTGTGTAGCCCTGGCTATGCTACTCACTCTGTAGATCCACTTGCCTGTGCCTACTGAGTGCTGGGATTAAAGACCTGCACCACCACACCTAGCTGAAAAAAAAAAAATCTGTTTTCAATAAAAGAAAAATAGAGAAACAAACAAACACTGGAAGGGATGAGTTGGTGGCAGACTTCTATAAGCCCAGCACTTGGGACTGAAGCAGGGAGACCAGAACTTGAAGTCTGGTTGGTAAATAATGAGAGACCATGTCTTAAAAAATAGTACCATGGGGGCAGGCACTCCTCCAGAGTGAAGAGAGCCTATAGAATGGGGAAAAATGTTTATAAGCTACATATAAGACAGGATTGATATCAATATACATAAATAACTACAAAAATTAAACATCTCAGACCCATCCAATCAACTAATGAAGCGAGTAGACAATTCTCAAGAGAAGAGATACAAATGGCCAATAAATAGTTGAAAAAACATTCAGCATCCATAATAATCAGGGAAAACCCTTGAGAACACATCTCACCCCACCAAGAAAACAAATGGCAGCCAATACTGGGGAGAATGTGGGGGAAGAGGACCCCTCATTCCTGCTGTTAGAAGTCACAGAAATCATTATGGAGGTCTTCCAAAACCCTGAAAATAGATCTACCATATGACCCAGCTGTAAGACTCCTGGGTATACACCCAAAGATTAAAAGTCAGCATACCAAAAGATACTTGTACATTCATGCTTACTGCTGCAGCATACACAGGCAGGAAACAAACCGAGTTTAGATGTCCGCCAATAACTGAATGGTAATGTGGTACATACACACAATGGGATTTTGTGCACCCATAAAGAAAAATGTAATCATCATGATGGATGCAGAGAAACAGACACAGCTAGAGTGTTAAGAGAAACAGGGCAGACTAAGACAAATGCTGTGTGTTTTCTCAAATATGGAGCCTAAATCTTACATTATGTGTGTGTGGGGGGGGGATCTGTGCATTTTTATAAAAACCAAACCAAAACAAAACAAAAATAACAACAACAAAAAAAGGGAATCACTGGAAGGAGGGGAAAGATCTTAAGATGGGCATAGGAGCATAATGGGACACTTAAAATGGGGCATCAGAAATGGCCTAACTGGGAGAAGAAAGGAAGCTAACTGGAGAAGGTGCAGGGAAGGATGGTGGAGGAGGGAATGCGTGAAAACAAGTATAATGATGTGTGGATGAAATTGCCTTAATGAAACCCAATGCTTTGTATTCTAACCTAAAAAAATAAAAATAAATGAAGGAAAGAAGGAAGGAGAATGAGAAAAACAAGTCCCCTGAAGCTTGAGGGCTTCTCAGCCAATGGCACACATGGCTCTGGACCTTAGCTCAAGTACACAAGCGCAAGAGGGCTGTCCAGAGGCTCAGGCACCACTACTCACAGATGTAGGTGTGACAAGGACATTAAATGTGCGTTTGCCTTTTCAAGTGCTTCCTAGTTAAGAGATATGCACAGAAGTGTTTAAAGATGACATGACTGGACAGGAGGTTGTCAGGATTTCTGTGTGGTGGCAAGCGAGTGGGATGGACACCCTGGGGCAGGTGTGGATTCTCCTGCAGTTGGTCAGGAGCAGCTTGTAGGCTTAGCTCTAGGACCTCCAGCTGACCTGCTAGGATCTACAGGCCAGGGAAGCCCCAAACAGTCAGTACCAGGAGGGGATGAAGGCCACAGTGAAGGGCCATCTTAAAGGGACAAAGAGGCCACAGCCAGGACAAGGGGTTGCAATGTGATTATTCTAGTCCTACCCTGCAATCATGGGGATTATTTTCAGTTTTATGGATGAAGAAACCGAGGCATAAGAGAACCCCAACTCAGCAGTTAAGTGCCAAGCTGGAGTATCCCATGGCTTGTGTTCAAATCATGACTCCACTTAGCCAGTCTGGGCACTTTCTGACAACAGCTTCCTGCTCTATACATAGGGACAACAATAATGGCTCATAGTCCATGTTTTCAGCTTTCGTGGATGGACAGACATCTGTAATCACATCTGTAATCTACTAACAGTCTGGTACTTAGCATTCCAAAATGGCACTTGCACTTTTCGTGATGTTGTCCTCACTGTTGCAGTTGTGAGGTTTGGAAACTTAAAGCAGAGAAGAGATTTGAACTCTCATCCCTCAAACTCTTCTTGACTCAATTAATTCACATAGCTGTTGTACTGGCTGGATTTGCCCGTCAACTTGACATGAACTGGAGTCATCTGAGAGGAAGGAGTTGAGAAACTGCCTCCATGAGATCCAGCTGTAAAGCATTTTTCTCAATTAGTCAACAATGGGGGAGGGCCCAGCCCATTGTATGGCATGCCATCCCTGGGCTGCTGGTTCTGAGTTCTATAAGAGAGCAGGCTGAGCAAGCCAAGGGAAGCAAGCCAGTAAGCAGCATCCCTCCATGGCTTCTGCATCAGCTCCTGCCTCCAGGTTCCTGCCCTGTTTGAGTTCCCCTCCCGACTTCCTTTGAAGCAATTTGGAAGTATAAGCTGAACTAACCCTTTCATTCCCAACTTGCTTTTTGGTCATGGTGTTTCTTTGAAGCAACAAAAACCTAACTAAGACAGCTGTCCACAGCAGGAGTCGAGGTGCCAGTATGAGTGACAGGTGTCCATGTGGACAAATGCTATAAAAAGCTTGTCTGTTCACCCTGGCCATGGTATCCGGAATGTGTAGGAGACAGAGCAGCCATAGTGGCCTGCAGAAACTTTCTTTCCACTTTCCAGTCTGCAGAGGGGAGAGGCCTAGGGCAGGCATATGCAAAAGCACAGGCCAACAGACTATGGTGGAGCCAGGCCCCGGCTGAGGCCAGTGTGGTATCACAGCACACGGCACCTACAAAAACAACAGCCTAACTTTGCAACCTGCCAGCTCCTCAACAGGAGTCACCTATAGAAAGGGTCACCACTACTTCTTTTGGCTACATACCTTCCCAGGCAGTGTCTGATGTGTGCCTGATGCCTGGAACACAGAGCATGTCCCTTGACTCTGGTTACCACAGTCAAGCTTCTACTACTTACTTGTCTAGGGTCCGAGAGTCATCAGAGTACTCAGGCAGGTCATTTAAGTCCCTGGGAGAGGCAGAGAGCTGGTGCAAGTGGATGGGCAGAGCCTGGCCATCCTTGCCCACTATTTCCAGGCCAGTGAGCCCTATGTAGTGCAAGTCACCCCAGGAGGCTGTGAAGTTTAGTCGGAGACCTGTGATGGAAGGAAGTCAGTCACCACCAGAGATGCTGGACCCAGAAGAGAGCTGCTCTTCATCCTCTCCATTCTCCCCTCATGAACCTTCTCTCAGGGGTCATCTGGCCCAGACCACTGCCAGGACATACTGCAGGCAGAAAACCCAGGAATGGCTGGACCACTTCACTCCATGCTTTGCACAGTTAGCTCCCTCATGCTGTTTCTTGATGAGGTGCTCCTCTCCTGGCTTCCTCCAAGGCCTCATGAGGCATCAGGAACCCTTAGTTCTCCCCAGATGATTTCTCAACTGTTCATTTCTCTATGCCTTTCTTCTACTGCAAGGCCTTCACACGTACTGTTCCTGATACCTGGACTGCACGTGTGTTTTTGGGGCCAGGCCAGTGCCACACTCACAGCCCACGTCATATCTCTGTAGACTCCCCCCACCAAACTCTGAAGGCCACTACTTAGCAAGTGCCCATGTGACCTGCCAGGTGGCTGGCTGACTCCTAAAGGAGCAACCCCACTTGTTTTTCTAGACTATTATGCCCAGGTACTGGCACAGTGCCTGGCATATAGTAGAGGCTCAGTGCCAATGAATGCTTGACAGTAACTAAATGAGACAGTTGCACCAGGAAGCCCCACACCCAGAGTTTGACATCTTATGCAAATGAACTCCTCCTATGAGCCCTCACTGCATTCAGGCTAAGGGAAGAGGCTGCTGACCCCATCCTTCTGCCTCAGCCTTCATGTTGCTTCACTAGAGACCATTTCAAGAGACCTGTGGCCCTGGACACACAAGCCAGATGACTCATTCCACTGCCCAGAAAGGTCCCCTTCTATTGGTCTCTGGGTCATATCCTGTCAAATGCTTGGCTGGAGTTGCCCTATTCCAAGTAGAGCAGGGCCAAGCTCAGGGGGTACTTGGCCTGTTTTAGCTCCCGCCTGAGTTCTGAAGTTCAACTCTTTAGACTTCTTAATGACAGCATGGTGGGCAGAGCTGCCAAGATGTCTGGGTCATATTTCTTACAGGAGGATCTGTGAGCCCAGCAAACTTCCAGAACACTCTGGGGGCCAGGTTACAACTTCTCACCTCTCTGAACTTGACATCTAGACCTATGCCCTCCTCTTTGTGACTCAGCCCTAAAACTTCCTCTCTGTGTTACCAAACTCAGCCCAAGCATCTAGGAGGCTGACGAGGACTTGGGTTCTGAGCAGCACTGAGCAGACTGCTTGTCATGAACACGTGCCCTCCAGGGTGTGCAGCAAGACAATTGGCTGCCCCTCTAGCCTGTGGCCCTGCCGCTTTCCCCACAGAGGTGGGTCAGCTTCTCCATTCTGCATCTGGGCTGCATGGCTTGCTTTGGCAAGCAGAGTGGACTGTGAGCACAGGAGGTTGTCTCTGTTCTGTACTGATGCCAAGGCAGCTCAGTCACCTGTTGCTCTGGCCAGTAGCAGCACATGCGGGCAGTTGCTGGTCCACGCGCTGGCTGTTCAGAAGCATGAGCAGGCTCAGGTGAGTGAAGTAGCTCAGAATTGTGAGTGCTGATGGCCACAGAGCCCTGCACCCAGGACTCCACTGTGGGTTTGTTCTGCAGCAAAGGCTGACTGACTGATATATTCCTTTACTGACCACATTCAAATGTCTTCTCTCGGACAAATGTCAAATGTCTTTTCTGACAGTGCCCCCACCTCCCTGCCCTTGTTCCACTTGCTTTCATCCTATCCTCAAGAGGCACTCTGCATTAATGTGCTTGTTTATTTCCCTGAGGCCAGGACTGACTGTTCTATCCCCAGAGCCTAGAACAGCAGTGTCAAACAAATAGATGCTTAATCAAGTTTTGTTTTGAAACCTCTGATTGAGAGAAAAGTAGGTAGGTGGTCAGTGGATGTGTCTCCCCTAATTTATAGTGAATGGTACGGGAGTCCTTACTGATCGTCTGTATGCCAACTGTGCTTTTAGAACTAGAGCTGTGGGGGAACTAGCGGTGAGTTTCGGCATGAACAGTGCTCATTCTGCTGTCAGTAGACACCTGGCAAATGCTGAGGACCACAGCTGTACACACTGATGCTTGCCCAACCTGAATGATGTGGTGGGGTGGAGCGTGGCAGAGTAGGAGCAGGGTGTTTAGGGAGGGGAGGTGGCATCTGGGCTGAGAACTGCATGCTAACGAGGCATGCTATGCTACACTTCTAGAGGAAGAACATGCTAGATGGAGAGAACAAGTTGGGCCTCCATCTGAAAGCAGCTGGCCAAGGGAGGAGAGGAGTGTTACTAGAAAACGAGGCAGGGCTCGATCTCGTGTGGAAGACAAGATGTTCATGACACAGCAATGGGAAGTCACAACAGGTTACTTGTTCTGTTTGCTTTGTTGAGGCCAGATCTCTCTGTGATCTAGGATGGCCTCAGAACCAGTGATCCTCCAGGTTTAGCCTCCTGAGTACTGGGTTCTCAGGTGTGCCCTACCACAGTGGTCCAAATATGGCATCAGGGAAGCGGTGCAGGCTGAACTGTGTCTTGGAAGGACCTTCAGCAGGGATTAAAGCGAGCCAGGCAGGGAAGACAGTAATGCTGAGTGGCCTCACTGAGGGTGTTCATAGTGGGAGAGAGCAGCAGGGGACAGGATCAAGGTCTGTTTAGGAGGCAATGGAACCTACTGACTTGAACAAAGAAGGACAAGATGGGATTGATCCAGGTGACGGGGTGGTGTAGGGAGTGTCTCCTCGGATGGAGAAGGCCTGGAGGTGGAGGAGGGAGTAGATTGTGAAGGGAGGGACAGGAAGAGGCAGAAATGCCACCTCTCCCTGGTAACAAGCCTTTCCCATGCTTGCAGTCCCTTTGTGTCTGGCAAGATGCACCTGATCCCATTGATCCAGGGCCCTGAATGCAACAGCTCTCCTTGTGAGCTGATATCCATGTTCCATATTCATTTTCCTCGGGTGCATCAATTAGTATTTATACAAATGGAAATTAATTTTGTTATTTCTCTCATGCTTTGGCCCTCTCGACTTCTTCCCTATTCATCATGGCTGATATTTGCAAAACTTCCCAAATGAGTGTCATCTGCAAATTAGCAAGTCATATATTCCCTTTCAAAGCATGAAGACGATTGGCCATGTTCTCCCACTGCTGCCCCCCTTTCCTGCCCCAGGACTGCTTTAGTAAAGTGTATTCCACTAGTGCAGGTTGCTGAGCAGGTGGAGGATGGGATGAGGGTTCAGAGAGAAGAGATATAGGGATCCTGGGGCTCTAGGCTCAAGGGGGAGGGAACAACATGGTGGAGAGGCTCAGTGCTTTACCCGCAGGTACAGTGATCAAAGTTCACAGTGCTCTACTCCAGGACCAACCTCCCCAGCCACTGCAATGTCATTTCTGAAAAAGACTGGGTTTGTTCAGTGCAAAGGGCATTGGTGAACAGCCTTTTGGGGGTAAATTATACTGTAGAACAGTGGCAGCTTCTGCCTGGCACCACCTCCACCTGTCTTCCTCCTCCAGGAAGAGGTCCTGGCTCAGACAGGTTGTCTGGGCAGCTGATCACTATTAACTAGGCTGCAGGAACAGCCAATAACCCAAGTCTGGCCAGATACGGTTTTCATATCTCCTACTGTTCGCCTTCACCATGGGGAACCACATAATTGATTTGTGGACATCCTAAGACACAAGCTAGACCCAAGACTTAATCCTGAAGCTATATCTGCTGGACAGTAGATGTGGCTTCTGTTCTGGGGTTGCCAGTAATGGGTGGATGTAAGCACAAAGCTCTTATGAGGTCTTGGTGCATGGCTCTATTATGAGTCGCTGGTGTATGGTCCCCATGGAGAAGAACAGTATAGGGGAAAAGGTCAGCCAAGGAAACCCACCCTGGCCCTGAAACCAGAGTTTGGCCCTGAAACCACAGCCAGTGAATCTGGATCCAAAACCAGAGGCAATGAAAGAAACACTTTAACCCTGAACCCAGAAACACACCCTGAAACCAGAAACCACCCTGACTCTGAAACCAGAGCCCAAAACAAACAAAATAAAACAAAATAAAAACCACCACCAACAACAAAACAAACAAAACAAAACAACAACAACAAAACAAAAACCAAAAAGACAAAACACCCCAAACCAAACCAAACCAAACCAAACAAACAAACAAAAACACTTTGGCCCTAGAACCAGAGCCAGTGAAAGAAATACACCTTAGCCCTGAAAATAAAACCAAAAGCTAAAAAAGCCAGTAAAAGAAACACAGTTTGGCCCTGAAACCAGAGCCAACTCTGCCCCTGACCAACTGAAACTAACCAATCCCTGAGCAAGAAAACTAACCAATCCCTAAGCAGAAAATCTTCTCCCTGGGAAAACTCCACCTCTACGAAGCTCTATATAAGGCCCTCTGCCTGGTTCAGTTGCTGACTGTCCTTTCCCACCCCAGCAGAGGCAGCCACTCTCCTGGACTCCAAATTCCTAAATAAGTCTCTTTCTTAAAAGAGTTTTGGGTGAAGATCTCTTGCTGGTGTGGAGCAGAGGGACCTTTGCAGAAAAACTAGAAGAAACAGTTACATCTGCTGGGAAACTCCCTTAGGAGTTGAACAGAAAAAGTAACTTTTCGCTGGAGCAGGAGGAGATTGCTACATTTCTGCAGAGTGAAGCAGGAGAAGTAACATCTTCAGATGTAGCTGAATAGAGCAGAGGATGATAGCTATGCTAGGTCATTTCCTTAGGGGAACCAAGCAGAACTCAGCTCTAATAGCTCTCTCTAGGAGCAGGATTGCTACATCCGGTGTGGAGACCATCCCCCACCTCACCCCAGCTTCTGGTATAGCCTGACTTCCCAACAAGTCAGGATACCTTTCCCTCCAGAGCTGTCCCTTTGTAGCTCCAGGTATAACCTGACTTCCTGACAAATTAGAATACCTTTCCCTCTGGTGTGGTGATATCTTGCTTGTACAAATAAAACCTGTCTGAAGATCAGAGAATGGAGCTAGCCACTAGCTAACCATAGATGTTTGGAGGTCTGTACAGATAGACAAGAAGTGAGAAGGCTGGGTGGAGAGAGGATATAAGCAGGGAGAAAGAGGACAAGAAAGAAGAGACAAGAAAGAGCTTCTTGTCTGCTCAGAAGCTAAGGAGGTAAGGTGTGGCTGTGGTTTGCTCCTCCTCTCTGATCTCTCAACATTTTCCTCTATATCTGACTCCAGGTTTTACATTATTTAGACCAATACAACTACCTTTAACCCTCCAGAGCTGTCCCTTTGCAGCTCCAGATATAGCCTGATTCCCTCACAAGTCAGGATACCTTTCCCTTCAGAGCTTTAACCTCACAAGCAGAGTAGAAAAATAGACACAGAAAATTTCCATGGTGTCATTTTCCTGCCTATATCCAGTTGCCTATGAAACTAGTGACCCTAACTTCTAGGTGCATAAAATAATAAATTTTCTTTTGCCAAATTCAGCTTCAGTTCAATTTCCAGTGTGTGTGTGTGTGTGTGTGTGTGTGTGTGTGTGTGTGTGTGTATGTGGCAGCCAGAGGACAACTTTGGGTGTCAGTCTTCCACACTGGGCCCTAGGGCATACAAGTTAGGATAGACTGGTGTCAGAGAGCCCCAGGGTTTGTTTGTTTCTACCTCGTCAACACTGGGATTACAGGTGTGCACTGCCATGCCTGACTTCATGTGGGTGCTGGGAACTAAATTTACTGGGGCCCTCCAGCTTGTATGCCAATTGAACTATATCCCTGTCCCTATATTTTGTTTATTCATTTATTCACGTGAGATCTCCCCTTAGGCTGGCCTTGAACTCAGGTGTTCCTTTCCCTGCCTCTCAAGTGATAGAATTACAGCTCCTTAGTCTAAAGTAAAGTGATTCAGTGACCTGGAATGGAAAGAGCTGTAAGGATTCAAAATAAATTACCTTCTTTCTGTCTGAGAGGCCATTTCTTTCCTTTGTGTAGGCAAGGGGCAGGGGAGGGTTTTCACTGAGGACAATGGGAAGGTACTTGGGGAAAGGGGCTGCAGAAGAGCCAGCACGGAGAGGTGCAGTGTGCATTAGGCACCTCCCAGACCCTCGAAGTCCACAGCCCCACGTACTTCCCTGAGTGAATGACTATCTTCAGAAAGCCATGTCCTTCCAGGATGCAGCCTATGACATGGGGACATAGGGACATGAAGACTAAGTGTTCCCTCAACTCAAAGGACATCTCCAGTAGCCACAACTTCATGCTTCCCATCTAGCTGCTGAGGCCACTTTCACCTTCTGTCCAGACCTGCCTGCCCCTCAGTGTGGGGATGGAAGGCTCCAATCATCCTCTTTCAGAGCTACTTTAGAGACCCCTACTCACATGGAATGGGGAGGCAGGGAGCCAGAAGAGGCACTCAGACCCAGGAGAGGATGGGAGCCTGCTACCCACTAAGGTGGCAAGGGGAGGGGTCAGGCTAGGCTGGGGCGGACTGGGAACTGGGAGGTATAAGGCTGCTTCTGAGGAAGTGGGGTAGGGTCACATCTCTTGTTTCTAACAGATAAACTGAAAGTAAGTGACACAGCAGCAGGGAGGGCAAGAAAGAGCAGGAAATAAGACAGCTAGAGCATGCAGAAAGTCTGTTAACAGGACCCTGGGGGGAGGTAGGGAGGTGGCAGACAGCCATGACCCCGACTTGGAGTTTCCCCTGACAATGAAGGACTGACATGGATATGAATGAACTTAGAGAACTGTCTGGAAGGAAGGGGAGAGGCCCAGATGAGATCTACTCTGGGAGGTATGCTGGCTGCTGCAGCCTCATGTGTTTCAATGTGTGAAATTGGCCAACACTTTATAATCTGTCTAAAATCATGGGTTGTAGAGGACCTGGGCCTTGGACCTTGTGAACCCCCTCTGTGTGTGTGTGTGTGTGCGCGCGCGCGTGTGTGAGCACACACACACACACACACACACACACACACACCCTGCTTTGCTTTGTATAAGTGCTGAGCTGCAGCTAAGTTCCAGAACAGCTCACCTACTGAGCCTGCAGCAGTCTGGGGCCACCAGGCTCCCAAGTCCAGATCTCCAGTAAGCACAGAGACGGCCTGGGTACAATATGCGACAGTTCCCCTCTGCTAGTGCAAAGTACAAAGAGGCTCCTGCCAGGGACCCGGGACAACTACTCACACAGCCCATAGAAGATGCCTGGCTCCGGTGTGGTGACTTCAGAGACAGGAGGACTGATTTGAAGCTCTAGCCCTGGTACCTACAGGATGGTTGGGGGGAAACAAAGAGAAAAGAGGTTTTAGTGGTACCTACACAATCCCTTTACCATATTCATGGCCCCTTCCATGCCCAGGAAATCCCTGGGTCTGTTTTTGTGTGCCTTGCCTTCCTATCATGAGGTATATGGGTTCCTAGAACCTGAACTACATCACTACCCACAACTTTCACTGGCATCTGAGGGATGATGCTACACCAGCATATTCAGACTTTTTCAAAGTCTCTTGTGGACCCATGAGCTTACTGAGTGAAAGGGAAGGAAGACAGAAGAAAAGGATAGAGGAGGGGGGAAGAAAAGATATGCAGAAGGGGGATATTAAGGGAAGGAGGAAGACAAGGAGTCAGGAAGGGAGGGGAAAAGAAGGGAAGAGGAAAGATGGAAGAAGAGAAGGATGGGAAGTGAAGGCAAAAAGAGAAGGAAAGATGGAGAAAGAAGGGATACAGAGGACAGAGGAGGAAGGAAGAGGGGGGAAAGGAGATAGAGAGAAAAGTTGAAAGGATGGAGGGAGGAAAAAGGAAGAAAGTGAACCTCAAACCACAGCAAGTGGCCCTTTAGGAGACCCCCGTATTGTTAGAGTTCCCACTTGATCTCCATGGAGAACCATGATTGCAGTATCTACTGATAGGTCACGGTGGGCTACTACACCCTGCTTGAGGTCTCCATATAAGATGAATTACATTTTAACATTAATTCTCCTGGGCAAAGAAGTCTTCAGTGCTTAGACAGGGATGGTGTAGGGCAAAAGTAAGCAAGAAGTTTGTCTTCCCTAGGACCAAGAGATCCTTCTAGCCTTGCAGGCCAGGTTCATCAGTAGAAACCCCAGGCCTTGATATTTGGAAAACACTGGGCAGATAACAGACCTCGAGGTCAACTCCATGGAGACCCATGGCTTGAGAGCAGGCTGTGCCATGCTTTGTGGCCCAGGGAAGGTTTGGAATATTTTAATTAATTGCCACTTTTAAATTGAGATGGTTTAAAAAACATATTTCTGGCTTCTCTGGAAAAGATCGGGAGAACAAGCAACAGTGGGTGATGAGTTGCAGTCCCTTCTCTAGCTCCCACTCATCACCCTCTTACCCCATGTCTGCCTGGCTCTGCTGTGGTCCTACTGCGCTGGGAGGTGGTCTCTATGCCAACCACTGCTTTCCTCACACACTTCTGTGGGCCAGCCTTCTGTGGGGCCTCTGATTGTCCCATCTTCTTCTCTCTTTCTCCACATTACAAGACCCTCCCTGAAACCCTAGGGCCTTTCCATTTTCATCAGTGAACCCTGACATGGGCCCACTGTTGCCCATTTTCTTTCGTATTACACACTCAGATTCTGGCTTTGATACCCTCATTGTATACCCCCAGTTAAGGCACTTAATTCATGCCTTCAGCAGAAATAACAGTCCCTACTTAAGGGTCATCATGGGGCCAGGTTTACAAAGCCTGCATCACTAGTGAGCTTGGGTTAGGTCATGTGCTCAGGTATCCACAGTTATGCTCACTGTTTTATGTTTATAAATGGTTTTAGGGGTAGTTCCTGGGTCTAAAGCATGCCAGGCAAGTACTTTTCCAACTAACTACATCTATAACCTTCTTCATGCTTTTTGAGACAGAGTTTCTCTGACTTGGCCAGGCCAGTCTTGAATTCATTCTACAACCTACTTGCCTCGGACCTGTGAATGGCTGGCTTCCAGACCTGTACTAACAGGCTCAGCTCTGGCCATTGTCTTAATTGCAAGGCTGCCTCCTGCAGGCATTTTGTTCTACTCACAATGGTACGTGATGGGAAGCTACCCCAAGCACACCCATCTCCTCACAGGGCTGCCAATCTGTGTCTTACACACGCGCACGCACACATACACACACACACACACACACACACACACACACACACAGAGGCACACACACCACTGAGCCCAACACTCAGCCTGTTATTTCCTAGCTTTGATAAAAATTTGAATCCTTACTTCACTTAGGTTTTAAAAAAATAAATAATTAGAGGGTGAAATATGAAAAACTGAATAGAAAATGAAATAGAAAAATGGGGACTGTCAAGGCAGCAGCCCCAGCAGGGTAAAGGGTATCTGTTTTACTTCCCCTCCCTGCTCTGAGTTAGGAGAAGTAATCCACTTAGGAGCTGTCCCAGCATTTGGTAAGCTGAGGCAGGAAGATGGTGAGCTCAAGGCCAGACAGTTGCATGGTAAGATCTTGCTCTGAACAGCAAAAGGAATCCATTTAGTGGTACTCCCCAGCCCCACTCCAGTCCTACCTGGTCCTGGGCAGCCAAGCCGGCCTGTGTGAAAGGCCGCTCATCCTGACCTTCACCATCGTCAGCAGTGCTAGGCCTCCTTAGTGCCTCTTCAGGCTGAAAGCCACACAGGCTCTCAGCATCCATGTCAAAAGTCTCATCCAAGCAGAATATGGCCTCCAGGATGTCCTCATCCATGGTGAAAAGAATAGTGTCTCCAAAGTGCTCAGGGGCTGGGCACATCACCAAGAAGAGAGAAGGTTCAGCTGGGCCTAAACCCCAGTGATCTGCCATCCAGAACATGTTCTGGTGTCCCACACACTATGTGATCAAAAACAGCTGACAGTTCTGATGTGAGCCAACAGCTCAGTCCCCACATTTCACCGAGCTGAGAGCCACTCTGATCTACTGTTGGGACCTCATAGAATGAGAATCCTTGTCATCTGTCACCAAGCAAGTCCCTGGTGCGTGAGAGGAATTAGATGTCCAACCCAGATCCCTGAGCCTGCTTCTGCTAAGCTGGGGATAGACCCCAGGGACTTGCACATGCTATGCAAGTGATCTATAATGACCTATAGCCACAGAGTCTCCTTGCTTTAAATCTTGAGACAGCCCTGTTAAGAGACCCAGACTGCCCTTGAACTCAGTCTATAGCCCACATGGGCTGGGGCCTTTGGTGAAGTGAGATTTCAAGCAGTGTGTATGGGGTAGGTGGGTAGTCTCTAGGTGATTTTATTATCCATGCATAATCCTAGTGCTGGGATTACAGGTATACACTGCCTAGTCTGACTTTCTATGGGCCCTATGATGAAGTACCTCCCCTACAAGGTATGACTATCCTGCTCCTAACCTGGGGAGCTGGGCTCCAGTGACTGGCTGGCCCATGGCCTCCCCAAACACCCTACCCCTTTGCCTTAAGACAAGAAAGATGCTACAATTCATGACTCTGACTTGCAGAAAGACTCTGACTTCTCAGGTTCAGGATCCTGGTCCTTAGACAGATAGTGTTAGGAGGCCAGCTTTGTCCCACCCACTCTGGAGGAAGTGAGGGGTATAGCATGTCTATAAAGAGGACTTTATCTGTTCTGGGCTAGCTCATGGCTTTCCTTCTCCTCCATGCCTCAGCAAACAGCAAACAAGCACTTCTAGAATATCCCCACAGATATACTGTACCTCCCATCAGGGTTCCCGAGGCTTTGGCAATTTCTCCTTCAAAGATGCACTGTGTATCCAACAGCATGGTGATGTCCTTCACACCACGGAAGGAGTGTATTCGAGACTTATTGTAATTCCAAATCCTAATCAGGGCAACTTGGCAAGGGTGTGTGAACTCGATGGAGATGGAGTGAGTCATGCCTGGTGTGAAGGGGGCCAGCCAGACGTGCATGTCATCCTGGGTCCTGTTCACCCCGTCAATGAGGTTGGAGACTACACGTGGGTCTTTCCCGTAAGCTGGTAAAATGTTGATGTCAGGGGGGTCTGCTGTAATGCTGGAGATCTGCACTGGCTCCCCTGTGGAGCTGAATATCTCTATGCCATTAAGGCCAACGTAGTGTCTGTCTCCCCATGTAGACTTGATGTCGATGACCAGGTGCTGTCCATAAGGGAGGACTGGGATTTTAAAGTCACTGTCATCATCTGTCTCTATGGTGGGCTCCGGCTCCTCCTGTCTGCGAGGGGCTGGGGGTTCCTCATACCGGCTGCTCCTCTGCTGCTTTAGGAATTCATCTAAGATGTCCCCCTGTGGCTCCAGGGCAGAGATGCGGCCCCGGTGGGCATGGTCAAAGGCCGTGAGGGAGTCCCATGATGCATGCAGCGCATGCTCCTTCTCCCCGTACCACTGCAACCAAGGCAGTGTCCCAGTGACCTGGGCATCTTCTGAAAGAGAGAACACGGGAGGGGGTAGCACCCTGTTAGTGTCACACCTTGAAAACTGCCTCATGAAATGTCCCTTAGCTGCCTTGGCTGCCCCATGGCCTGAGGGGCCGGTGTGACATCTGGGAGTCTTCAGTGCTGGCCTTGGAGTCTAGACTCTCATTTCAGAAAAGATGAAGAGTATTTTTAACAGGTGTTGAGCTTTCTAGGAGTACAACTATTATACAATTCAGGAGAAGGGCTTCAGTTAGAATCTTGAATGTTGTAATGCTGAAGGCTGGTTGATATTTTCCAGGCTTGCCCTCAAGACTGGCACTACTGGAAGGGTGTGTATCCTTTAGGAGGTGGGGCCAGGCACCTGGAGGAAACTCTGGGATATTGGTCTCTGATCTTGCTTTCTTTACTTTCTAGCTACTACAAGGCGAGCAGCTTCCCTCAGCACATGGCACCATCACATGCTGCCTCACTGTGGGCCCAAAGCAAAATGGCCAAATAGTTCAGGCCTGGAGCCTTTGAAACAGTGAGACTTAATAAACCTATTCTCTTTGAAAGATGTCTGTCTCAGGTACCACGACAACAGGAAGCTGACCCAGGAAGGCTATTTTAGTGTTGGAAACTCTACCAGAAGTGATCCCACTTTGGAACTCACATAGCTAGGGATATATCGTGGCCCTCAGGGTCTGAGTTGGGCACAGTGCAGGATGCACTGGAATGGAGGTTGGCCCATCATGTGACTGTGACTGCACTATAAGGCATTATTTAACAGCAGGAAGAATCTTCAAGAACGAATGTTAAATCTACAATTCCAGCAAGGCCACGTGTATTAAAGGGTAAGTCATCTGCCTACTCCCATACATGGGACAAAGCCTGAGTCCTTAGCATGAGGACACAAACCAGTCCTATAAGAGAGGCTCTGAGGCCCCCCTCTCAGAATCTGTGAGCCCAGTGTGAACACCACAGTGGCCCATCCTGGCAGCCAAGCACAGCCAATGGTCATCCAGAGGCGTCATTGTGAAGGACAGGGGCACGCAGCCCTGCCATTCTATGCTGCCTTCATAGTGGGCAGTGCCTGCACTCCACTTCCTGCCTGCTTTCTAAGGGCTTGGTACCATCCATTATCTCTTCCCTGGAATCTTCTGATACTGCTTCCTCCAGTGCTTCCTGCTGCTTGCTCTGCTTGTGGCTTCCTCCCATCATGCCCTGTCCTCCTCTTTTCTGTGCAGACACCCTGCTTCCTGGTGTAATAGCAGCCTCTCACCCTACCTTAATGCAGCCTCCCTTTTTGGGGGGAACAAGCCTCAGCTTTCTGGAGACCATCCCACTTGCAAGGCCCTCCATACAGAAGCTAAGAGATCTATCATTCCCCTGCCTGAGCCAGACGGATGGGATCTATGGTGGCATTGTAAGAGCCCATTTGACTACACTGCAGGGAACCTGCCTAAAAAATGATGCCAACTTGGGAGCAGGAGCCAAAAGATACAGAGAAACCCAATGGTCTTATGTGAGCTCCTGCATCCACTCATTCCTGAGAGCAGGCCCCTGGTGGCTTTTTGCTCTTTGGGTGCCTAAGACACCTATGGTTCTCAGAACTCCCCACTGATGTGACTTTCTACAAGAGACACCGACTTCTCAGTTTTTTGTCAATCTTCACTTCATGCATGACATCCCAGACAAAGCTCTTGCATTTGATAGTTCCTGGCCCAGTGGTTCAGGAAACATACCACTTTACCTTTCTATCTCCCTGGCCCAGAGAGATAGCGAACTTTCTCCTTTCTCCTTCCTTTCTTTCTTCCTTCCTTCCTTTCTTCCTTTGCTCTCTTTTTCTCTCTCTCTTTCCCTCCCTTCCTCCATTTCTCCCTTTTTGTGAGATGTGGGTTTCACTATATAGCTCAGGCTGGCCTCAGGCTTGTGATCTCCCTGCCCCAGCCTCCAGACTTTCAGGGACACTGGTATGCCCGCCTACTCACAGCTTCTTATCACAGTAGTGTCACCCTCTTGCTGCAAAGTCTAGAAGTATCTGAGATTTACTTGATCCTTGGTTCCATCTGGCCTTGTTCCAACCCAGCCATCACTCTCAGCCCCCATGGGTCTCCCAGCTCCCACACAGGCACTGCTCAACTTTAGATCCACTTCTGCAAGGGCTCCTCATTTCCAATGACCAGACTACTAGGCTCCTTGCCGGCGGCAGATAGGAAGAAGGGGACAGGACAGGCACAGGAGAACCCACAGATGACAGTCTCCAGGATGATCTGGGAGATTGAAGGCAAGAACATGGAGTTGACGGGCCTCTCTGTTCCAGCAAACACTTCCTAGGTATTCCTCACATCTCATGCTATCTGTACGTGGTCTGGTCACTTCAACACCCTAAGCCATGAGCCAACAGCAAAGTTTGTCACATACTACTCTCATTGCCATGGTCCTTGTCCATAGGGCTCTGATGTGACTTTTCTTAGTTCTACAACCTTTATCTCCCCCAGTACCATCCTGCTCCACCCCACCAGATGCCTGTCCAAGGACATATTAGGAGTCTTCTCCAGTGGGGCTTTGTCCTTCTGTGACCTCTGCTGGAAAAGCTCTTCCTCCAGTTGGTCACTTCCTTCCAGTGGCCCATGCCACCTCATTCTTGCTCCCCAATGCCACACACAGACAGCATGAGGTCCTAGAAATACTTAAGGAAGTGTTTGCTGGGACAGGAAGGCCTGTCCACACCAATTTCTTGCCTTCAGTCACCTGTCTCCCTCTTCCTATCTGCTGCCAATAAAGAGCCAAGAAGTTCCCACATTCTCTCTTCCCAGGGGCTGGTATGAAAAGTGGCAGAAGAAACTCTAGCACGGGCTGTCATCACTTGTGTCCCTGTGATCTGAGTTCCTCTGACTGAAAGCAATGGCGGTTAGCCCACAAGCATGCCAGGAGACACTAAGCACCACACATCAGGAACTTGGCCGGCATGCCTTTGCCAGGGAGCAGGGACTTGGCAATCCTTCTGAGTCTGCCTTCCAGACTCTTCTCTGAGTCTCACACTTGGTTCTAAAAGGAGAGGTGCAGACTTTCTTCTGGTCCTCTCGGGTGTGATGGCAGCTGGACATCCATGTATCTCCCTGTGTCTCTCTGTCTGCTGGGAGCATGCTCTGTCTACTGCTTGGTACCAAGCTAAGGCTTGGCCTGTCACTGCTGACAATCCTATCCTAAATCTGATGGGCAAGAAGTTTCTTTTTTCTTTTTTGTAGTACTAAGGATGAAACCCAGGGCCTTGTCCACACTAAACAAACACTGTCTTCACTGAGCCATGTCTCCAGTCCCAATCCTAAACCCAAATGGGCAGCAGAAAGCAATGGTGTCCATCTGCAGTCTATGCTGTCTGGAAGGACCCATGATGATGCCATGACGGGATCTAACATGCCAAAGACTATTCCTGAACGGAGGAATGTAGTCAGTTATGATGTTTGGTGTTAATAAGTTGCCCTCACATCTGCATTGATGGCTACTAACACAAGAAACAAGGATGGACAAAGATAAACACAAGAGTCACCTTTCTTCCAGCAAACCAACTTCAGCTATTGCTGATTGGGTAAGGGATGGACACCTGACCCAAGTCTACCAATCAGGGTCCCTGAGATTCTGGAACTGGCTGCAGGGCCCAAAGCCAACACTCAGGTACTCAGGCCTGAGAGCCCTTTGACTGCCTGTGAACAAACTAGTGAGGAAAGGGAGTCCTGGAGGTCTTGTGAAGAGCACCAAGGGGATGGGGGAGAAGATGCTACTAGCCTTTGGTATCAGAGTATCCTGAGTTCTCCACTGCTCAGAGTGAAGGCTGATGAAACCTCATCTACCTGTGGTCAAGGAACCCCACTTCCAGAATGTTCATGGCATTACAGTAAAATCTCATTCCTTGCTGAGCCACACTGAAGCCACAGACTCACCATGGTGAGGACAGAGCTCTGCAGTCACTGTGAGCTTATGCACTCCACTAGCATCTTGGTGTACTCAGCCAGTCGCTTCATAGAAGCCCAGGCATGGGCTTTGGCACTGGGGTGATGGGTAATAACACAATTTCTAAACAACTTTCCTCATTAGCAAAACCAGCTAACAAGGATTAAATCTCAAGGGCTGGGTTCTTAATGTGTCACTGAGCCAAGCAGGGAAATGCCTGGCAAGAAACCAAAGTGAGATCGAGGCCTATGAACTTGGACAGCTGGACTGTTGCCTATCACCAAGAACTCCCTGAGGCTCCTTGTCCATTTAGAGCCTGGCTGACCATTCAGTGAGTGCTGGCAGCTATGTTAATAAGCCCCAAGAGTACTGGCTCCAAGCATGGATGGTAGGGCTGATTCACTATGGTTCAAATTCTATACTAGCCCCACTGGCTGTGGGAAAGGAAAACCCAGGAAAGTTACTTAAACTTCACTTTTTAATCTGTAAGATGGGGCTGTCAAGAGGGTTCAGAATCATTAAGGTTAGACCAGACTTTGGCAAAAAGCAGCGCACAGATCCAAGCCCTGAAGCTACTTGCCACCACTGTCCTGCCCCACAGCATGTCACCTGAGGCAGGCTTTCATACTCAGAAAACTTCTCTTTCTATCTATGTTGTTTTCTGGTGTGTGTGTGTGTGTGTGTGTGTGTGTGTGTGTGTGTGTGTGTGTGTGTGTTCTAATTGTGGGTGCATGTATACATAGATTTGCATGCCTGTGGAGGCTGGAAGACAACCCTTGGTCATCATCTTCAAGGGACATTCATCTCCACTGAGACACAGTCTCTCACTAGCCTGGATATCATTACTTGGTTAGACTGGCTGGCTAACAAGGAATCCTATTGCCTCTGCCCCTGCCTCCCTAGAGCTGGGACTAGGGAGATCTTCAAGTACTTTGCAGCCACCCCACACCCCACGCCCCTGACCATTTTAATGTGTTTGTTTCTGTGTAGCAGAGGCCAGTCTAGAGCTGGTGATACTCCTGCTTCCGTGCATTGCATGTAGAGGTTCCAGGCTTGGTCCTACCATGCCCCTTTGAGGATTCCTGATCTCTACTCATTCTCAGTCTATGTTGGGGACCATCACCATCATCACTACCTCAGGCCTCTGAGGTAGAACATTACTGCCTCTTAAGAAATAAGCAGAATGTTCAGCAGAGTATTCCTAGATACAGGCTTGTGGTTTTACAACCAGTTAAAGAATAGCTCAGGATAGTCATCCTGTTGTAGTTTTACAGCCAGTAAAAGAATAGCTCAGGATATTCCTCCGGCTACAGTTTTACAGCCAGTTAAAGATTAGTTCAGGGCGTTCCTTCTGCTGACCCTTTCACCCTGCCCACTTGCAAACTCCCACTCACATCCTGCCCATGGTCCTATATAAGCCTTCCCTGAGAAAATAAAGTTTGACAGCTTGATCAGAATGTGGACTTGCTGTTGTTCTTCTTCTCCCTTGCCCTTTGATTCCCCTAGGTGTCTCCCAGTTCATCATTGACTGCCCTGCAGGTCGGGGCAGTCTAAAGGAGAGGTGGTCAGCAGCAAAGACCCAGAGGGCAGCCAGTGGTTATGTGGGTTAGCCTTCAGAGTCTGAAGGATTTGCTGTGCATCTGATGTGACACATGAGGAACCAAGCAGACACTCACTGATACAGTGAATAGAGACAATTCACTAAGGACAAGCAGGGATTCCCATGGCCACACCAACAAGAGGCAGAATCAGAGAACAGGTCACACAGGCTGGGGAAGAGGAGCAGAAGCAGTGACCATCTGCTGGGGCATGCTTCTCTGCCAGACACAGCCCACCAATCTCAGGCAGCCATCCACAATCTCTGTGGTGCAGCTTGTATCCATTACAGCTGAGGGAGGGGATGCTTGTAGGAGCTTTGTGGGAATAGTGTGTGTGTGTGGAGGGGGGGTAGTATGCAACCCAAGCCGATGCTTCACTCATGGCCTGTTGGACACTAACCAAGTGCCAGGCTCTGCTGCTTCACTGAAGCCACTGTCTTGTTTGTTCCTCACATCTCTAACAAAGGTGTCAATCCCACCTTATAGATGAAGACACTGAAGCTCAGACAGAAGACAGCCTGCAAACAGCTTTATCAAAGGTGCAGAATGAAGTTCAAGTTGGAAAAAAACATGTACGGCAAGTAAAATGGGTCAAGAGACAGATCCTGGTGCCTGTGACAATCACATCTAGGAGTTCAACATGCAGAGTACCCAGTTACCCCTCTTTGAATCACCTCTCTGGCTGAGACAGTGGATTTGTGACTCCTACTTGAGAAAAATCCCTCTTGGTTTATAGATAAGGCAACCAGAGTCCAGGGAAGCAAATGGCTTCATGCCAACTGAGGCTTCTCGAAGCTTACCTTTGCTGGCTGGCTGGTCATCACCATGGCTACCACTTGCATCCTTCTTCAGGGCCCTCCTCCCACTAGAAGGCCGATCCCTGTTAGGAGGCTGGCTGAAGATGTCTAAGTCATCGCCACAGGCTTTAGAGGACGCCCTCTGGGGTTTCTCTTCAGTGATGACATTCCAGCTGCTAGTCCTCCCTTGCTCACGCCGAGGGCCTTTTTCCCTGGCCTCTACCTCTCCAGGAGTATCACCAATGACATCATCTAATGGAAGCCTGCTCTTCTGTTCCAGATCCTTTTCAGGGCTGAGCCACAGGGGTTTGGGCTTCTTGCCTGCCTGTTTCTTGTCCATCCCTGCTGAAGAAGATTGTAACCAGTGTGGGGTTTTCCCAGCAGGTTCAGGGATTCTCTTGTCTTTGAGGTTTTCCAGCTGTTGGATCAAAGAGGGTTCCTCTTCTAGAGGAGGACATTTCCCAGGGGAAGAAGAAGAAGGGACACGGGGTCCATCACCCATTAAGGCAGGGGCTGCCAATCGTCTTACATCTTCCTGTAACTTGGACAAACTGTCCTTTAGGCAATGAGTAGAATTCTCCTTTTCACCATGGAGATCTCCTTGTGAGGAAACTGTCATATCCACCACGGCTCCAGCAGGCAGTGAGCAGCTGTGCCCAAGCTCCTCGTCCCCATTCATGCCAGCCATCTTAAGGGCACCTTTGCTTTCTTCCCAGCCAGCACTTAGGGCCTTCTCTAGGCTCTCATTCTTCTCACTCTGAAGGTCAACAGGGATGATACAATCAAAAGGGGCTTTGCCTCCTCCTTTGTCTAACACGCCATCAAAGATGAGGCTTTTGTTGACATAGACTTTCACGTTCTTGGCACCAATATCAAGATCCTGAATGCACAAAATGGAACAAAAGGAAAGCGTGTGTCGTCAGGCTGATGTGTCAGATTGTGGAAGTGAAGATGCCCCCAAACAGAAATGTAAAGTGCCAGAAATGTGAGCACTCCAGAGCCGAGCCAGCAGCTGTGAAATGGACTCCCCCCTCCTCTCCCTGCAAAGCTGTGCATACTCTAGGAATCAAAGAGCTTTCTCAAAGAGGCAGCCTCAGTGCGGCCTCGGCTTTCATGGCCTCCGTCAGGACACTGGTAATGGCCCACTAATTGGTCTCACTGCTTCCTGGTCTCTTGCTGCTTCATCCTGATTCACATTGCCACCAGAGTTCATCTCCTACAGGAGCAGAGATGCCCCATCACTCCCTTGTGATACCCTTCACAGCTTTTCACAGCCTATAGCAGCATTCTTTAAAGATTGGCTCCAGCCGGGTGTAGCGGTGTATGCCTGTCATCCTGGTACTTTCCAGGTCCCTAGACATAGTGAGTTTGAGGCCAGCATGAACTATAAAGTAAGATTCTGTCTCAAAAACAAGCAAAACAACAACAAAAAACCCCACAGAACAGACAAAAACCCCAAAATAAAAAACTCACATACATTCGCACACACAAAAATTAATGTGTATTTTAAGTAAATTAAAATGAAGTGTGGTTTCTGAGGCTTCTGTGTCAAGGAGACCTGGTGTGCATGTCCAATGCTATCTCCTGGGAGGACTCCTGGTGTGTCTCATATTGAGTATCTTGAAAGCAGAGCCTGAGACAAGGACTTGCTGTAGACCGAAATAGGGAAAGTAAGACAGGGTAGGAAGAAGCCCCCAGAGTGTCTGAGCTCATCATTTCTGGAGGAAGTTGGGGTTCCATTCTGCTGAGACAAATGCATGGCACGTACCTTGGAAATATCTTCCAAAGACAGAAGTTAGTCCATTTATGCACTGTTTGCTCAGGTGGCCCCTGAGGCAACCATCACAAGCTGGGCATGTTCCCTCAGCAGATAGCCCAGCAATGCCAGCATGCCAGGGACCCACTCACTTCAGCTGCAGTTGCAGTCAGGGAAAGACCCAGAGGGTGTGGAGCAGGTACCAAGGCCACAGTCTTAACAATGCAATGGCAGTTTCTAGGGAATCTTTGCACTACTACCAAATTTTCTAGATGCTTCCATTGCACAAGGGTGTGGAGAATGCAGGCCAGCAAGACATATAGTGACCTTCAAAGAAAGGTCCCTTTTCCCTCATAACCCAAACACATGGCCTTGTGTCATGTACATCTGATGCTTATCTATTCATACTTAGAATAAGAACTCCAGCTACTGGTTACTTTCCCTGTCTCTGTGGTAGAACTCTTGCCAGGCTTTATCAAGGAATATAATGCATACATCAGACAGTAAACACCTCTTAACAGCTACTTGGTAAGTCTTAACACGTACGTTTCCCTGGAACAATCTCCACTTAGGATAAAAGACTCTCATCACCCCAAGTTACTTTTCACACTTTAAAATCCCACCCACCTGCTCACCATCATTACAGGCATGCACTTGTGTGTGTGTGTGTGTGTGTGTGTGTGTGTGTGTGTTGTCAGAGGACAACTTGGGGAAGAAAGTTCTCTCCTTTCACCATGTGTATCTAGGAATGGAACTCAGGCCATCTGGCTTGACAGCAAGTGTTTTTACCCAGCGAGCCACCTAAACAGGCCCCGTTTTATAAACTGACACTCAGGTTTTTTAGAATTTTGACATATAGCTTGCAGTGTGCACTCCTTTCTATCTGATTTGTTTCACTTAGCATAATTCTTCTGAAATGCATCCAGACTATGAGAGACTGTGGTTTTCTTCCTCTTGATTGCTGAGTATTCTAGTCTTCAGAGGTGCCCCACAAGTTGCTGTTACCCCTACAGTGAATCAGTCACTCTCACTCCCCATCAGGCTCCTGTCCCAACTCATACAGAATCTACTGTGCCAAGGCACCCACAGCCAGAACAATGGTTCACCCCTGCTGTCTGGGTGATCTCAGCAGAGCCCTTCTCTCAGCTATGACAGCGGTTTACAGGGTTGGCCCACATCCAAAGTCATGGGATCGCGTGCTGTCCTGTCATGGTTGGCTCAGTGGAACAAATAGGCAGCTATTCCTCCTTCATGGTCTCCTTGGCTGGGCTTCCAGTTATGTGCCTGTGTTATTTGGCTTCTGCCTAGCAGGCTACTCCCCTGCCCAGCTTCCTTGGCTTGTATCCACTTCTGCAATCTCCACCAGCTCAGCTAGGCCTTAGAGACTAGGCTTCCCTAGGTTCAAGACTGAACTCACCATGGTGCATTTGGTTGGAGGGTGCCCGTCCCCTGACTCTCTAGTCCTGACCTTTCCAATGGGCCCTACAGGATGGGTTCCCCTCCCACCCCTCTCCTGTTGGGAATATCAAACTGTTATGTGCCTCAGATCCATCAAGTATTTTTAAAAAAACAAAACCAATAACAAACAAACAAAATTCATAGGTGAGTAGCCTAGGCTAGCCTTGAACATGGATTCTGTCTGCCCTGGCTCTGTAAGGTGCTGGAGTTACAGTTCCAACAGACTTCTACTTCACTTCTCCAAGCCAACCCTTTCCCCTACTCCGTCAGCTTCCCAAATCTGAGGCAGCCCCTCTGACGACCTTGTCCCTGCCCCTGCCACATGCCACCTGTCAGGAGGGCCTGATTCTCTCCTCTCCAATGTGACTTCATCTTCCACAGACACTGCTGCCCCAGTGCAGGCCATTGCCATCTCTCCAGAGACGCCAGAATCCACTAATTGGTCTCTCTGCTCCTACTCTGCACTGTCACCCAGCACACACACATTACTTCCCACATAGCACTCAGACTCACTTAAAACAATTGCAGCCAGAGCTCAGCAGCCTCCTGCTTAACACATGGAATGAGTGTCTACGCTGTCAACCCAACTCCCTGTATAGTCCCAGGTCCTGGTTTGCCAGTCTCATATATGGGTCCCTGATGCCACAGCCTACATCAGGCTCTAAAGAACACCCCCACCCCCACCCAATCCTCTCTATATTCTGATGCTCTTGAGTTCCCTCTGTCACCGAAATTCTCTCATCAGCACTTCTGGGGTTCTTAGGGGCAGGTTTTTGTTTTGTTTTGTTTTGTTTTGTTTGTTTGGAGAGAAGGTATGTAGGCTTGGTTACTATCAATCTACTCTCTATGTAGACCAGGGCAGCTTACAGAGATCTGTGTGCCTCTGGGCAACCTCAAGCTTATGGAGATCTGTCTGCCTCTGCCTCCCCAGTGAGGGATTAAAAGCATGCTCTACCATAGCTGACTAAGGGGGCTTTTTTATTTCAGGCAGGGTTCCAGGTGTGAGATCTAGTATTTCAAATGCTGGGACTACAGACCTATACACCTCCATGCCTGCTTGGCTGCTAACTTGTCTCTCCTAACCAAAGTGAATAAGTCAGCAGAGGTCCTCCACAATTGCCCAAGGATATAGGACATGTTAGGATCCCTGCCATCATGAGGGAACTGACACATGACTAGCTTGGACATTCTCCTAAGACCAGAGAGGAATAAAGAGAGCAGCCTGTGGCTCTTCTTCATAGGCTGCTCCTGCCCAGCTTTAGCTTCTGATCTGTGTTTGGCCCAGTGTGGGCACTGCGGCCCTAGAGCTACCCACCTACCCCCATTCTTAATGCCTTAGTCTCCCTGAAAACTAAATCTGCACACTGTAACTAAATTCCTGGATCACCATGGACAGGTTTGCAGAACCATGCAGGAGAGCCATCAAACCTGTATCCCACCACAGGAACTCAGCTTCAATCATCCAATTGCAGGGTGGCAGGCTACTATTTGCTGGCTGTCAGAAAATTCGATGTTCAGAGTATGCTTTTACATGTTTATATGGATGTGCGCACTGTTTAGTGAAGGCACAGAGCAAGCGTGTGTTGTGAATTAATCAGAACACAGCTCGTGCAGGAGGATGGCATGGGCAGCTTTCAATGAGCAGTTCTGAAAATTAACACCATGGAAACATCTGGTGAGACAGAAACACACATTTAAAGAGGTGGTAGGGTATAAATGGGCTTCCCATCCAGACAGTGGTGGATAGGCAAACTAGATTTTCTAATGGGATGTCTGGCCCCCAAACCATGTCTTACACAAACAGTTGAGGGCCCCACCTGACCCTAAGGAATGTTGACTGTGGCAGAAGAAGGCAGGTAAGAGACATAAGGGAGGTAAAGAGAAAGTGAGCTCTGGGGGGTCAGGCGGTGTTCATAAGCTGGTCATGACCACTGGGAATGAGAGGCTCCTGCCTGGCCTGCAGCTTGCATTTCAGATGTTTCCAGCATACACTACTGTGCCTATGGGTAGATTTGGTATGGAATATCTGGGTAGGGAACAAAAACTCACATTTGCACTGTCTCACCCTGCAAGAAGGCATCAGAACTCTCCTTCCTCCCTTTGTGTTTAGCTGGAGCTCAGTTGTGGCTATGGGCAGCACAGACTGAACTACCTGTGTGGGTGGAACTATGGTCCCCCCTCCCGCTTCCTAATTAAGTCCCACATACCACCTCCTGCTCCCTAGAGGTAATGGTCTTGGCACCTCGCAGTGGGTGTGTGTGTGCGCGCACATACCATTCCAGACTTTGTTCTACCTACAGCCACCACTGAGCATCTGTGGGGGATTTATTGCAGGGTCCCTGTAGATACCAGCATTGTCTCATGCTGCAGTCCTGTGTATAAAACATCACAAATTTGCATATAACCTATGTACACTTTCCTGCTTTCTTCAAACCATGTCGAAGTGACTTATAATGCCTAATACAATGTAAGTGCTATGGAAATTGTTACGCTACATTGTTTAGGGAAGAAAGAAAAATATGTTCAGTAGAGATTTTTTTTTTACTGCATATTTTCATGCTACTGGTTGAATTCTGGGATGGGAACCTGCAGGTAGGTCAGGCTGTTGTTATGTAGGTGGCCATATAAACATCATCAGACCTCAAGGGTTGTACTAGGAAGCTATATGGGGGTCCGCACCTGCACCACAGAGCCTTTGGGCCAGGGGCTTGCAGGTGGGCACCCCTCAGCATTCTCTCAGCAAAGCTCTAGAAGGATGCCTTTATAGATCTGGGAAAAGTATTTTCCTGCTGTAAGACCTAGTCTCTGCCTCATGTCCAGTTACCAGTGCTTCAACCGAGGCTCTTCTTTACCTAGACTCCAGTATGTTCAGAAATCCCATCCTTCCGACTAGAACCGTCCATCACCTAGAACCATCTGTGAGTGTGCACTTGTGTGCAAGTACACTGTCCTGCTTCCCTTCTTTGTTTAATAAGAGATGTGGTGGTACTTGTGCTGGCTCAAGGGACACTCTGAAGTCCCATGGCTGCTACATGGTCCCTTTCCCTGCTCTCATTTTCCCTTTATACTCTTTCTCTCCAGTTCTTAAGAACCAGACACATTGAGATAATTCATGCTTAGCACATTATAAGTATCACTGCAACCTAGGTAACTGAATTAGCTTGCCAAGGTCACTTACCTCCCTAGCCTGGCATGGATAACTGCCCTGCCCCTTCCAATGAACACACCTACTACTCAGCAAAGGGGAGTGGTCATGTGGCTTCCCTGAGGCAGAGTTGAGGGGTGCAGAGCTCTAAAGTCACTGTCTCCAGAAGTGACTACCAGATTCAGCATGGTCAGCCTATGCAGCAAAGCATTTGAGTACAGCGTTGGCTGGATCCAAACATCAGGGCAGGTCTAGGAAAACAAACCATGCCTTGGATGGCCACTCAGCTACAGTAGATTTCATCTGTGCCAACCTGAAGGTATCCATTCACCAGACCCACTTCATAGAGAATGTGAGCCAGTGTCCTCCCTATCTGCACCCAAAGAAGGTTCTAGAGGAGGAAGCAACTGGAGGCTCTGAGACACTTGGAGGGCATGTGGGGCCTGCCTCCTATAATGCTGCTTCTACTTGGTTGTACCAGGCTTTGGAGGCCCTGGAGAGCAAGCCGCTGTGTCTACAGAGTGGCCTGTCAGGTCTTAGGCAGGCTCAGCACAGCCTACTCCAGGAAGGCCCCAGCCCTTCTGACTTCCCTCTCTCTGATTTATGCCAGTTGTTGCTGGCTTTGCTCTGAGCTCTCAGACTTTGCACTGGGCTCTCAGACTTGCTATTTGGCTTCCTGCCCCTCTGCTAACCATCTGTGTATGCCTGGCCAACAGGATATGGGGCCTCTGTCCTGAGGCTTACTTTTGTTCCTTCCTTCAAGTTCCTATGTATGAGTTGCCATAGCTCTGGCTCTGTCAGAAGGATAACTCAATGCTGTCTCACATGTCCTTTGAGGAGGATGACCAAAGCAATACATCTTTGTCATGAGGACACTTACTTTTCTCAAAAGACAGGGAGACAGTGAGTAGGGTGGCAGATAGGAAAGGAAGGAGCTGATGAAAAAGGAGGTAAGCTTTGGAAATAAATGGTAGGATTGCAGCGGAGGTGGCCAGAGGGACAAAGGGATTGGGGCAGGACAGGATAGGGGAGTCAGGCATTAGAAGAGAGGCCAAGATGCTGTGGTTGATGGGGAGGCAGGCCTGGATCAGTAATGGCTCTAGGGAACTAATGAGCAAATGCCATAGCATGGGACTACCCTGAAGTTAAGAGAAGGACCTTTCATGAGTCCCTTTTCCATCCCCCTGGTGGCTCCCATTGGAGTGCTCCTTGGTTGCCCCTCCCATATCTTCTCTTTACATGGACAGTGTGGATCCAGCCCCATGGGCAGCCAGCTAGGCAGGTGGTCATCTTTAGCTTTCCTGAGAAGACAGTCCCAGCAAACATTATAGCCCTGCTCCCGAGAATTACCAGCCACAGACTCAGACACTGATTCACCCTGCCACACAGCTGTCCCACCACACAGCTGTCCCGTCACACAGCTGTCCTATCACATAGCTGTCCTGCCACATAGCTGTCCTGTTGCACAGCTGTCCTGCTATTCAGCTGTCCCGCTACACAGCTATCCTGTCACATAGCTGTCCTGTTGCACAGATGTCCTGCTACACAGCTGTCCTGTCATACAGCTATCCTGTCACACAGCTGTCCTGTCATACAGCTGTCCTGACACACAACTGTCCTGTCACACAGCTGTCTTGCCACTCAGCTGTCCTGCCACACAGCTGTCTTGTCACACAGCTGTCCTGCCTAGCACACCCTGCTTTTGGCTAAGAGTATGGGGCCTCAGCTGCTATCCTGAGTTTGTACCTGCCCTGCCAGGAAATCCTGGCCTAGGTCTAGCCTCTAAGGTCAACATCTCATATTTATGGTAATGATCAGTCCCCTGCCCACCAAGTACTTTGCTTAATGCCACCACGTCACCTGCCTCAGCTGAATAAATGTTTACTGTGATCAGAATCCAAACCAAATGTTAGAAAAAAATGTTTTTTTTGAAACAATTTGGGTTGTTTAAAAATGGAATGGTCATTAAAGCAAAACAAAAATTGTTGTCAGGCCCTATGATGCTGGGCATTGGGCTTATAAGAAAGAATCACACACTTGAGTATCCAGGGGGAGTGAAGTGTTCATGAATAAAAAGGGCCATAACTAGGGCTCACACTGAAATGCTCTGTGATAGAACAGGAGTGGCAGGGTGGGGATGCTCTTGGATCAACACTCAACAGTCTCCACATTGGCACTATTTGAATCCCTTCCAGAAAAACAGATGCCAATGCATCTGTATTCATGTGAGAAACCAGGTACAGCCAAGCATGGTGTATCTACCCTCAGCATCCCACAGACAGCAGCTATGGTGGCCTTTTAGACCCTTTTGTCAGATTGTCTCCTGTTCAGAACATTCTAGTGATTCTAAGGCTGGTATCTGCACGAAGGTAGGAAGCCCAGGACTCACCTGAGCTCCTATGTGCATTCATGGAACAATATTTATGACACAGGGTGGTTGGAGATCAGTAAGCTATATCCCACATGTAGTTACTCATTCTCACACATGTGTGACTCTCACAGGCCTGACTCCTGGAGTAGTGGACCAATGACAGCTGTCACAACAGACATGGCTGTACTATTCTCTGTGTGCTGCGAAGTGTGGCCTCCTGTTCTTACTTTCCTTACCAAGTCTCTCTTCTTAGGGCAGCTTACACAAAAGGGAAAGTAGCTGGAAATGTTAACCCGAGGATGTAACAAGCAGCACATCCCAATCAAAATGACCCCCTTTGCTCTAGGACTCTCTTCCATCCCAAGTAAACCTTGCTCTCCCACTTGACTTTCCTTCCTCCAACTCCTATGCACAAAACATTGCAATTAACAAGCTGTGTCTGCGGGCCAAGCTGTATTCCCTATAAACTCTCATTTTATCTCCTCCAAAACACACAGCAATAGAGTTCTCTGGAGAATATTAAATCGACTGAGCCACAGCTGCATTTGTTTGTGTTTTTCTGCCCCTGGTAAGTTCTGGCAACAGGTGGTTGTGTGCCGTGTAAGCCGTGTTCTGCAGTGCCACTCCATGCTCCACTGTGAGTGCCAGAACCCCCACTTCCTTGCCCACAGTACACCTCCGACGCTCCCCTGACTCAGAGGACCCTGAGCCCTTTCTGTATTCTTCATGTTCCAAGAAGGCTGAGTACAGGTAAATAGGGGTCTGTCTCGGCTGAGGCACACAGCTTCTCAGCATTGTGATCCATTGTGTAAAATGTGCCCAAGATTCATGCGTAGTGACCATGCTGTCCACGAGGCATGGGCAGGTCACAGCATCTCATTTCCCATTCTAGAACAAGGTGTGGGGAGCACTAGAAGGGAAGCCCCAGCCAGCCTGGGATCCTGAACAGCAGGGTGGGGGACTCTGAGCACTTGAGAGATGGCCGGGGAGGAAGGGAACTCACAGGTCACGGGTCCTTGGGACCTTCCTCACATATTCCAGATACTTGTTTTTCTCAAATCTAAACTTTAGAAAGTTATTAACAAAGAAAGGAAGACCTCAAAAGCAGCAGCCAAGTTTTCTGATGCTGGTCTGGGCAGAAGGGCTCATGAGTAGAGCCATAGGGACTGTGTCCACCTCATGGGTCTCAGGCCTGTGGTGCCTAGCAGTTGGTGGGTGGTGGTTATGGGGAGAACTAGAGAGAAGAACAAGGGTGGGGTGGAAAGGAAGGAGGAGGGCAGAGGAGAGGGAGAAGGTGCTAAGGGCTCTTCTGGTGGAGTGTCAGCTTTGTCTCACCACTGTCCTCGGGCAGTCTCACCTGGCTATAAGAAAGGGGAGCACTCAGCACTCAGTTGCTCGAGGACTACAGGAATGTGAACTCACCCACTGGTTCTTTCGTTCACCCATCTATCATCTCCTTGGTATAGATGAGTGGTAGAGACCTCTGGCCCTACTGTCTTGGAGCCCACAACCTACAGGGGAGGATAGGGAAGGTCCATGAAGCCCAGAAGTGGCCCACGGGCAGGGGCCTATTCCTGGAGAAAGCATCACCTGAGGAATCTGAAGGACAAGCATCACCCAGAGGTGGGCAGGGACAAGGGTGTGGTCATAGCAGCCAGCACTCAGAGGAGGCTGGCATGAGAAAGGGGAGGCACTGATGGGGACAGCAGAGACTGGCACGAGAGCATTAGGAAGCAGTTGCCACACCAGCAGCGTGACCTTGATCCTCTGGGTCAAAGGCTTTGAAGCAGCAGAAGAGGGTGACAGGACCTCCCTAGGAGCTGCTGGAGACAGGCTAGAGGGCTAAGGCAGGAGGATTAAGAGTTCAAGGGCAGATTTGGCTACAGGGTAAATTCTAGGCCAGCCTGAATTACATAATAAGGCCCTGTCTCAATAAGTAAGCAAGCAAAGGAAGGAGCAAACAAAGTCATCCCCCACCAGTTCCCAAGCTCAGGGGAATGGTTACAAGTGCCATGCCTGGGTCTCCTACATTGTGGCCATTCACAGAAGCGGTGCCTCCCCTCTGGCTATAGGTTTACAGATGGCCACAGACCCCACAGATCCCTAGTGCCTTTCTAGCAAGATGGAGGCTGGAGTCAGGTCCCACTCACCATCTCTCCTGTGTCTTACACGAGGCATGGCCATTCTTGACCCCATGTCTACTGAGGAAGGCAGAATGACAGTGCCCTGCCCTTTCACACGCACTCCTGCCTGTGGGGTCCCTGGCCCCATCACATGAGATGTACCGTGCTTCTTCACCTTGCTCAGGGCTTCAGCACATGCAAGGCTTGTCTACATCTTGTCTATCAGCATCTCCAGGTGGCCTCCAGGGCAGTTTGTGTTTTTTTGTGTTAGTCTCCTTAGAACATATCAAAAGACAGACAGCGCCTGGTGTGCCCAATGAGTAAAGAACTAAAGAAACCAACCCACGAAGAACAGGCTGGAGAAGGAAGGACGAGGATGAGGGCAGGTCAGTGGAGTGGGCAGAGCAAGCACTCTGGGACCAGATGGGCCCACAGCCTTGGGGAAAGCTAGCCATGCCTGTCTCTGTATCCCTGAGAACCTGGTCTGACACACAGAATCCCTGTCCCATCTACCAAACTACCAAATAAGAACCTAATTTCTGTCATGCATAGTGGTACACTACTTTAGTCTAGCACTTAGGAGGCAGAGGTAGGTGGATGTCTATGAGTGTCTGAGCTCAGTCTGGCCTACAGAGTTCTGGGACTGCCAGGGCTACATAAAGAAAGAGACCCTGTCTCAAAAAAAAAAAAAAAAAAGGCCTGCTTTCTAGCAAGCTCTCCAGGCTTGGTCCATGCACATTACCTAGCTCACTTAGCTGCTGTAACCAAATGGGTAGCCTGGAGTCTGAGTATGGGTAGGCTCTTCTTCTTAGACTGACGTGATAGAGCATTACTTCCTAAACCTTGGGAGCTATAAAGTCTGTTCCTGGGTGCACTCAGGGAGGCTCTGGCTGGACTCATTTAGAACTCAGGAAGCAAGCCACTGGCAAACTACTAAGTGTGTGCACCACCAAGTGAGCTGTGAAGAGGCAGGGCACGCCACTTACCCCATCTGCTGTCCAGTAATTCCGAACCTTGATCTTGGCCAGACTGAAGTCACGAAGCTGTCGCATGTTGTGGATAATAAAATAGAGCTGAAGTGGAGGGTAGAAGGGGCAGGTCCACACTGGGGGGTCCTTCTTGCTCTGAAAGGCCAAAACATGGGAACTGTAAGGAACAATTCTGCCTGTCTCCAGGGCAAATGGCCAGTGACTCTGGCTAATTAAAACCAGCAGACATGCAAGGGCTGGGCGGGGCCACCTTATTTCCATAGTGAGTGCTGCCCTCTGCTCTCGCCCCTCTCCAGTTGCGCTTCACAGCGCCAATAGCCATGTCCCTGCAAAAAGCTGCCAGCCAGATGGAACTCAAAATGCAGTGGGCTTTATTTTAATCAGCTTAATGGGCTTTGAGGAGGGCACTGGGGGTGGGGAGGGATGCCAGGAGGCCTAGAGAAAGCCTCTGCTGGCACGGTTTGATTAACCTGGCAAGCAGAGCCTCTGATTTTCTTTTGTCAAACCCTGTGGAATTTTTCAAATTTGAGAAGAGAGGAGAAAAAGAAATTTCGGAGCTATGTGCTGGAACAGGGCCATAGCATGGAGCTGGCTGCTCCTTTCAGGGTTTCCAAATTCAGGGGTTCCTGCTTGCACTTCCTTCGTGAGGCAGGTGGAAGCCAGGGTGTTGCCAGGATTGCCCTTGAAGACAGAGGGACCAGAGCCAGGTGCCTGCTTGAATCTGTGTCCTCACTAGTGCTATATCCTGAGGGGACAGCTTTGGCGGCAGGTGGGTAAAGCCAAATCAGGGAACTTTCTGTTCCAGTCACCTCCTATGATATTTCTGCATTCTGTGGGGATGAAAGCTGCAGCTGGACTCAGTAGGCAGACACTTGTTGCCAATGCTAACAACCTGAGTCTGATTCCTGGGACCCACAGATGGAAGGAGACAACCAACTCTTAAGAACTAATCCTCTGATCTACACATACAAAGAAAGTGATTAAAACAGAAAAAAAAAAAAAAGAGCCAGCGCTGCTCCCAAATACACACCAGCAGCAGCTGGCTGGGCACTGCCTGGATGTGGGTAGGCCTCTGCCCCCACCATGCTTCATGCCCTTTCACCCTGGGAAGTTCAACATATGTCACATGGTTCCTCATCCCTGTCCTCCTGTGATGCTGCCTCTCCTCCAGGCAGCTCTGGCTTCCTGTAGAACCAACGGTGAGTGGGGACTGTCTCTGTCCTGCTGCAGCAGTTCAGCGGTGCTCTATGAGAGGAACCCCTAGTCTCACTCCTTCCTGAATCCCCACGGCGGACCTAGTGACTGAGTGACATGGGTCTCCTAGCATATGTGCTAGGGCTGTGGCTTTTACAGGAGAGACCACCTTGAATATAGGTTAAAGTCATCTGTTTGCTTCAAATGTTGGAAAGGGCAAGTAAGAAGCACCAATTCATTACCAGAACTGAAAAATGGGGCAGCTTAACCCTCACAGCCTGGTTTCTGGATTTCCCTCTGTGGTGGCCTGACACTGGCAGAGAAGGGACAGGAATTGATTTCCTTTCTCATTTCTGTCAGCAGGAAGAATGGCAGGAGAACTAAGAAGGCACTGTGTCATTTGAAACCCAAGGGCATTAACCTGAGGATAACTCATGGGCTCATTAGTAGCTAGGCCCTCTGGTGTTCCTGTTCAGACAGTTCCTGTGTGAGAACCTGGTGGGGAGCCAGGAACTGACCAGCACATCCTGGATACACCGCAGTGCCAGGCCATCACAGGCAAACAGGAAGGGGCAGGACGAGGATCACGCAGGCTCCTGCTGCTGCTATGCCGTGGTGGGAGGCTCTCTGGAACCGAAGGGTGAGTGGATTGCTGGGCCTCCTTGTGGATGGAAGACCAAGGTGCAACTTGGCCTCTGATCTGTCTTAGGATTTCTACAGCCCATGTGGTGGGTGGAGTGAGAGGTTGGTCTCAGTGATCATCATAAACATTTATGGGACCAAACGGAGCATGGATAAGTTTTACTTCAACTCACATTCTTCTAGTAGCAGACCCTGAGGCAAAAAACCCTGGGCAAGTAGTAGACAGTGTTAGAAATCGAGACAGAGAGGGAAGGCAGACTGCTTATGAAGGATATGTGAGTAAGATAGCCATTCCTGTGGGGACCTGGAGTATAAGACCACCAGGGGAACAGGAAGCCAGTGTGGACATATCTCAGAGAGATTCTAAGCACAGGACACCCTGACCCCCACACCAGCATGGGCTGAAGGCTGCTTCTAGGGGTTTCAGTACCCCTCTCCAGCTTGGGCTTGATACATGGAGGCCCAGAAAACCTATGTGGTGACTAGTTACAACCCAGAGGTGCTTTTCTGTCCCAGCACTGATTAACACAGATCCAAGCATAGGCAGGAAAACGCCAGCTGCCTCAGAACTTATACCATGTTAATAAACTAATAGTTTCCAAAGGAATAACAATTCTATAGGTTCTGTTCTGAATTACAGAGAGTGGAGAGCACGGAAGAGAATTTATGAAAGGAAACCCACTTCACAGGCTTTGATACCCGAGAAGGACTAAGGAGATGGAGAAGACCCAATGTCAGACCCACTGGGAAGCAGAGACACAAGATTCTTGGGAGAGCCCGAAAGTAACTAAGAGAATGGCCCTCAGGACAAAAAAATATGCACTACCTAGTTCTTAACATTTTGTGTGTGTGTGTGTGTGTGTGTGTGTGTGTGTGTGTGTAATATAAATGAAAAATATATTTATTGGAAATAATTATTGACTTGGGAAATCTCTAATTTCAAAGGCTGTAAGCACTGGACATGGACAGCCTAGCAGGTAGAGATACATTTGTTAAGCAAAGGAGTCCTTGAGGGGACAAGACACAGGTGAAAGACGTTGGTAGGAAAGATCAAGCATCCGCAGGACTGGGTATATAAATGTGGAGGCATCACAACATGGGCAGGGATGGAGAGGGTAGACACAGAAGGCAGAGGGGTGGAGCAGGGATGGAGGGGGTAGACACAGGGATAGAGAGGGTAGACACAGGGATGGAGAGGGTAGACACAGAAGGCAGAGGGGTGGAGCAGGGATGGAGGGGGTAGACACAGAAGGCAGAGGGGTGGAGCAGGGATGGAGGGGGTAGACACAGGGATGGAGAGGGTAGACACAGGGATGGAGAGGGTAGACACAGAAGGCAGAGGGGTGGAGCAGAGATGGAGGGGGTAGACATAGGGATGGAGAGGGATGGAAGAGTGGACATAGAAGAGGAGAGATGGAGGGTGGTCACAGAACAAAGGGTTGTTCTTTCCTTTTTTGTTGTTTTTGCTTTTCTTTTTTCGTGTGTGTGTGTGTGTGTGTGTGTGTGTGTGTGTGTGTGTGTGTGTGTGTGCGCGCGCGCACGCATGGAGGTCAGAGGATAAGCTGTAAGAATCATTCTCTTTCTACTATGTGTGTGTCCATTCATGTGTGGGGGTGGGCAGAGGCAGAGGTCAACATCAGATGCCTTCCTTCCTTGATGTCCACCTTATATTTTGTGACAGGGTCTTGCTGAACCTGGAGCTCACTAATTTGATCAGGCTGGCAAGCCAGTGAGCTTCAAGGACCAACCTATCTCTGCCTCCCTAGAGCTGGCATTGGATACGAGCTGTGCTCAGGCCCCATTCTACCCCCTGCCCTTGCCATAGTACTGGGAATCTAAATTAAGGTTCCCTGTGTCTGTCTGGTAAGCATTTACTGCCTAAGCCATCTCAGCCCATTTGGGTGCGTAAGACAGGGTCTCACTATGTAACCCAGGCTGGCCTCCCACTCAGAGCTCTCCTGATTCTGAATGTTATCTTCACCTAAGAAGGGGGTTTTGCCTGGAGTCTGGATATTCCAAATCTACCAGCACATCCCTACTTCCCTATAAAGAATCAACTTCTTCAAATCTGCTCTTTTTGAAGGTACTTTTGTGCTCGGCTGTCAGTGGTATCCTGCCAGCCACTTCTGTGTGGTCAGGGCAAGTTCCTCAAACCCCTGAGGCCTGGTTTGCTCATTAATGAAATGAGGACAGTCCAGGCCAGGTTCACATGGAGGTCAAGTGAGACAAAATATCAGGCTGTAAGATTGTGCTGGTACAAGCCAGCACAATCATGTATATGAAACAGGGCATTCTGGTTGCCCAGTCCTGGTGGCCAGACAATGGAGGGAAAGAGGGGGTCCAGCCCACCCCAGGAGTATCTTGAGATCTATCCAGTAACCCAGGGTGACACAGCTGCATTGTGTTCCAAATTCAGCCCCTGCTCTTAAAGAAAGCCAAACCAATGAAGCTGCCCATTAGCAAACATCAGCAGCCACTATCAGAACTATCCCTTGGGAACCCAAGGGTGCCTTCTCTTGCCCATGGGGTGCTCTGATAGTTCCTTTTCAGTACTTTAAAGAACAACATTGATTTTGGGTGGATGGCCTAATTAAGTTTCTGCTACTGTGATACAACACTGAACAAACCTAACTTTGGGGAGAATGGGTGTATTTGGCTTACTAGACCAGATCACAGACCAGCTTTGTGGAAAACCAGGGCAGGAACTCAACACAGGAACTTTGAGGCAGGAATTGGAGCAGAGACTATGGAGGAATGCTGCTTACCAGCATGGCCTCCTCAGCCTGCTGCTGCTTACCAGCATGGCCTCCTCAGCCTGCTTCCTTACACAGCCTATGACTACTTGCTCAGGTGAGGGTCCAGTGCTCCCACATTAACCATTAACCAAGAAGATGCCGCACAAACTTGCCTACAGGCCAATCTGGTGGAGGAATTTTCTCAATTGAAGTTCCTCTTCTAGATGACCCAAGCTTGTGTTAAGTTGACAAATGGCCAAGCAGCACAGTGGAGGACATCATCCAGAGATGTGTCAAGGTTTTAAAAGATACAGAAGAGCACCTGACACCTGCCCCATCCCCTGCTCTGTTCTTGGTTCTGCAACCAAGAATGGTGCCAGACACAGCACAGCAAAGCCATGTGGCTGGATCTTCTGCTCAGTGCAGCTAACTTGAACATGATGGGAGGAAGCAAGGCATGGCAGCATGTACCTATAACACCAGAACCAGGGAAGCAGAGGGAGGAGGACTGGGAGTTCACAGTAACTCTAGGCTTTGTTGTGAGTTTAAGGACATCGCAGGCAATGCAGTGAGAGCCTGTCTCAAAAACAAGCAAAAAGATGGTAACAAGGGAAAATACCATTGCTTATAAAACTAACCTTTATTAACTATCTAAAAAAATAGATATTCAATGTCTGTTGAGTGTGAACCCACAGCCCCAAGAAGCAGCACCCTGAGGAGGTGTAGGCACAGGGTGGACCAGGCTTCAGCTCATGAACTTGGTCATGTGCATACCCATCTCCAAGCCTTAGCTTTTTTCATCTACAAAATGAAGGCATTGGCCTCAGTGATCCCCAGTGATCTATGTTTAGTGGTAACAGCTGGACACAGAGCAGCCATTTAGGCATGACCTGAGGAAGAGACACTGTGGAGGCCTCAGAGGGTACCATTCCATGGGATTCTCCTCACTTGGCTGCAGAGAATAACTAAGGTTGATGACAGCATGCTTCGCCAACATGAGACTGCATCCTCACTATGGACAGAGAACACACCAAGCCCAGGCACCCTTCACTTACCACTAAGTCCCTGTTGACAAGGCAGCCCAGCTCTCCTGGCAACACTGTGTTCCGGATGTCCACATCATGAGGTGAGACATACAGCTTTATGTCGTTCAGGTCAAAGAACTGGACTTCTGTGAGACCCACCCATGAGGCATTGCCCCAGTTAGACAGGATTTCCATGGTCACATAGATGGCATCTTCAATCTCATCCACTCTCGATCTCCACTTTTCCTGAAGAGAAAAATACCAAAGGGCAGCAACCCTAAACTTGGTGGTGCCGTTGTTCTATCCCTCCAGGGCCTTCAAACAGCATCCAGCCCCTGTGAGCTGCAGTTAATCATAGCACCTTCCCATTGTGCTATTAAGAGGCTAGCAAGGGCTCCTTTTAGTTAAGTGTCTGAAACATAGGGAGTGGACTGAAAAGATGGCTCAGTGGGTAAAGGTACTTGCTGCCAAATTTGACAACCTGAGTTTGACCCCCAGAGCCCATAGTGGAAAGGGAGAACTGATTCTACACACACTGTATGGCATACACGTGTGTACACACACATCACAAACAAACTAATTAATAATATTAGTAGTAAATAAAACGTAAAAACTTTACAGTAATGACTAAAACATAGGGGTTGGGTTGGGAGTGGCTCAGTGGTGAAGCACTTGCCTAGCCTGCATAAGGCCCTGGGTTCCAGCTCTAACACTGAAAAATAGATATAGATATATACAGCAACTGTGTCCCCAGAACTTAGTAAACATCACACTTGAAGGCCTTCAAAAGAAAGAAAGATATTGTAAAACACTGGATTCTGACTGAACACACACTTCTCGCCCTACTGCAGCCCAGGAACATCTGTAAGATGTCAGGAGGCCTGGGCTGTGCTGGAGTCCCCCAAGCCTACTGTCCCAGGATGTGACTGTTTACAGTCAGGGCCTTTAAGAGATGATTAAATCAAATGATGGGGAAGGCCACCTTCTCATCTGCCTTTTAAAAGGCAGAAAGCTGGAGCCACACAGATTAATACCAAGGACACAGAGAGAAAGACCAGAGTGTGAGCCCAGCGAGGAAGCCAGGCTTGAAAGGCAAGGAGAAATCTGCAGGCTGCATCTTGACCTTGGACTGCCATCTTTGCAGCTATGAAAAAGACTAGTCTGCTGTTTAAACTGCCAGTGTATGCACGAAGTGTTGTCTGACAGCATGGACCAAAGTCCCCCTATCTTGGCCAGTCATTTGACATTCCTAGCCTGGTGTGGAAAGCAGGGTGCCACCATCTATGTGAAGGTCCTAGTCTGGAGGTTAAGCAAGACCCCCTCCCACCTCAACACCCCCCACTCCTACCCCTACACACTTATGTGTGATCAGGGTGAAATAGGCTCAGTTCCCTGACTCTCCTTCACTGATTTTCAAACTTCCCTCCTTCCTGGGGAGGCTGTCTGGTCTGGGAGCCTGTGTGAATGCCATCAATAAACAGTAACTCTGTGCCATGGCTTCCAAAAGGCCCTCAGGGCCTAACTGCAGTGCTGGTCACCATGGATCAGCCACTCCTGAAATGGTGCATTTCCCTGTGCGCACGTGCCCTCGGTTAATTAGCATCAGTATCTGCAACGGTTCTGTGAGCAGGGAGCCGAGTAAATGAACAGCAACTGTTCCCCACTTATTTTTTTAATTAATAGCCAGTGAGACGTGCGAATGCTCCCAGCATGGGTTTGGACAAGCTGACTGCCACACAATGAGAATGGGAATGGAGATGGGATGATGGTGGTGTGAGGACAGGTCAGCTTGGCGTTCCTGGCAGGAGCACAGCCAGCACCTGCTTGGATTAGCTGAACTGTAAGAATGCAGAGCTCCCTTGTCCTTCCCTAGTATGTAGACACTGGCCAGGTCCTTGGCTGCCCTGGGCCTGAGTGCCAGGCTTGCAGGACTGGCCTGCCTGACTGTGGAGTTGGCAGGCTCATGAGCCTGATGCATGCTGGGACCAAGTGAGTTTATTGCTGGGAGGAAGGGAGGGAAGGAGGGAGGGAGGAAGCTGGATGGGAGGAAAACTATCTGCCAAGGACTGGGTACTTCCTGCCCAAAGCAATCTGAAACACACAATTCCTGAAAGGAGATTCTAAATGCAAAGGCCAGAGTATGAACTGAAGTGCCAACACTTGTCAGATCCCAGCTGGACATACAGGCTGAGGGAGTACTGACTAGGAAGGTACTGGTCCCTGGTGTTCACTGCCCCTCTCCCTGAGACCACTTGGTTTCCTCTAGCCTAGCCATCTACCACTTATTTTTCCTCTGTCATAATGTTATGGTACAGTGGACTGGCCCTTTCCTAAGCAATCAGTGTGTACTGTCCCCAGAGCCACCAGGAAGGAGGGGTTTGTTGACCAGGCTCAGGCTAGTGTAGGCATGTTCTTCTAACAGGCAGTGCAGCAAGCTTCTGCAGCTGTTATGGACCCCAGGAAAGAGCAGAGGTAGGGCCAACACTGGGATGGAGTTCAGGGTACAGCTGACTCCATGGAAACTAAGTAGACAGACTTAGCTAGCTGCAGGATGCAGTGGCCACCAATGTATTCAGTGCAAAGTGCCTGTAATTTGTTTCTCTTTGCTGTATCAGTCATGTTGCCCTGAATTTTCTGTTTCCTATACAGAAATGTAATCCTGTAACAGGTACTAAGTAGCACATCTTCACCACCCTGTGGTGCTCATAGAGCTTGGACGACCAGTTCCATGTGACAACCTGCTATCCTGCTATCCTGTGATTTTAGCCACTAAAATCACACTGCACTGGAAGGTCACTGCCAGTATCTGCAGTTAATTCTATATAACTACATTTTACATTTACTTATTGCTGTGTGCATGTGTGCGTGTGTGCGTGTGTGCGTGTGTGTGTGTGTGTGTGTGTGTGTGTGTGTGTGTGCGCGCGTGTGTGTCACACACGTGAGCTCAGGTGGAGGTTAGAGGACAGCTCAACTTTCAGGAGCCAAGTCTCTCCTTCTATCATGTGTGTTCTGGCATCAAACTTGGGACACCACGCTTCGCAACAAGCACCTTCACCTTCAGAGCTGTTATTTCCCACCCTAACATGTTATGTTTGTATTTTATCTCCTTTGGTTTGTTTGTTACATAGACCAGGTTGGCCTCTAACTCAAAATCCTCCTGCCTCATCCTATCAATTACAGATATTGTCACCATACCCACCAAGCTTAATTTTCAGTTCTTGACTATGGGTAACCCTGGATATTTTCCTGTGGGATATAGGCTATTAATGTTTTCTTTTCCAGGAACTTCTGGCACACACTTTTCTTCTTTTGCCTCTATTGCTCTTATCATATGTATGACTTGGCAGAAAGATGTTGACATGACCATCATCAAAGTCATCCCCACCAAACAGAACTGAATGCCCCAAGGGGTCTGCCTTCCCCTCAGCTTTCAGGGTGACATTGGTATAACAGACTGTCTTCATGAGTACAGGCTCTCACCTCTGTGTCTAGTACTGGCTTCTCTGTTGGCACAGCCACCTGGCTGAGATGGGCAGTGTCACTTTCCATGGTCTGCAGTACTCCCAGAAGCTTCTGCTGTTGTCTGAAATAGGATTTTGTTTTGGCAAAGAGGCAATAACAAAGAACATGTACAAGAGAACAACCCCACGAAAGGAACCACAGAGCCTTCAGCACCCACTAGAGAAACTTCACCGCACCCTGCACAGAGCTCAAGGGCATACATGGGTTTCCTCTCCTTTTGTAAACAAGTGGACAATGAGTAATGAAACCAGAACCCAGGTAGAGAAGCCATCTGACCTCCCCAGCTGACTAAGACCTTGCTTACACACAGGGCAAGGAGTCAGCCTTATTAAGAGCCACTCAGCCCATGGTCTGTTTTGTATGACCTGGCAGCTAAGAGTGGCTTTTATGTGTTTTAAGCATTGTTAAAACTAACAACAAATACAAAACACCTAACTGCCAAGCCTGCAGGATTTCCCAGCAGGCCCTTTATAGAAATTGTCAACCTCAGGCTTAGAGACCCACCCTTTCCCTTTGGTGTGCACCCCACATGTGCAGTGCCCTAAAGCACAGAGGATTCCAGGGATGAAGAGAGCGGCCTTTGGCTAGTGCTGCCTGCTGCAGAGCTGTCAGACGCAAACCAGCCCTGAGGCTGGAAACTGAGAGAGCTCTGATTTATGGCTGCAGTGAAGTGGAACGGTTTCCATCTGGGGTCTGCAAACATGCAGAAATGGATAGCTGTGCCTTGAGCCATCCCAGTCTTTCAATACACTGTGAATGGGAGCTCCGGGGGGGGGGGGGGAACTGAGACTTGGAGGGCACATGGCTTGGCTAGCATACCCCACTCTGCAACAGAGTTTCAGTAGCCTTGCCCACTTCCTGGCCTGATGCCACCTCAGGTCATGGCACTTAGTGACCACCTTCAGGCTTCACTCAGCCCCCTCCTGCTCCTCAGCCAGGTACTTTGCATAGTCTCCAACATGTTCACTTCTGCATAATGGTCCTGGGAGTACCTATGTGCCAAGACGTGTGTGACACTGCAGGTGTGTTTCTTTGGGGACTAATTTTCCCTGAAGATCAGAAGTGAGTCTATTTTGCTAATAACCTTGCCATTTCTAGGGACCATGCTACATTCTAAGGGCTAGAGTGGTGCACTGAACATAGTTTGACCAAGAAACAGACTCTCACAGGCTAATGCTTTGAGGCACCTTGGTGACAAGTCAGTTTGGGAACAGGCTCTCTCTCAAGCTATGTGGGGTGCTCCAGTGAAAACCTGAGGCAGATTAAGCCAGTTAAGGTGCAGAACAAAATGAACAAGCCAAAAGACACTTGCATGAAAGAAAGTGCATCCGTGTTGTGCTGTGGGGCTGGGCACTGAGGGGAGGGTGCAACTCTAAAGTTGCTAGTCTAAGCCCTCTGGAATGACATGGTGGGACAGTAAGTCACTGTTGTAACTGGACAAGATTGGGAACAGCTGAGGAACTAAGAGAGGCACACCTCAAGGCTTCTGTCTGAGGCATTTCCAGACAGTATTATACCACAGGGGCTCTGGCCCAATGGATGGTTTTACCTGCTGAGAATTTCTGATATGATGGCATTATTGGAAGGACAGAGGGTCACTGTGAGGGTGTCCTTGGGGTTGTTATTTTGCCTGACTACTTCCTGTAATTGTCTTTGCATCTTGGCTGTTACAACAGGAACTTCTTTGCCCTGCCACAACCTCCCCACCACGATGGATTGACACTTCTGAAACTGTGCACCAATTATACTCTTGGTTGTTTCTGGTAGGTATTGTAGTCAAAGCTAAGCAAAAATGACTATCTCAACAAGAAAATCCAGGGTTAATGAGACCCCTGTGGCTGCACTGCTGTGGGCCTTCTGCGCTAGGTTCTGCATCTGCTTTGGAGAGTACCTGCTTCCCAAAGCGCCCATTCTGTCCATGGCTTGGCTGCTGGTATTGGCTCCCCCTGCTGCCCAGCACGGCTCAGGATTGGTGGTCACTGGAGTGACAGCAGGCAGCTGAGGGCAGAAACGCAGATTAGATAGATATCCAGTGGAACCCTGCAGCGTGACATCATATAGAACAATGGTCAAAGGCTTGCTTTCCTGGTACTTGGCACTACCAGGTATATGGGGACACAAAGGTGACATTATCAGCCTGGGGAGGGTCAGCTTAGACTCCCTTTTGTAATCTCAGATCATTCTGAGGTTCTGGGAAATAATCCTTCTCTGAGCAACTGAACACTTCTGTCACCTAACTACTCATCATTCAACTCACTGGGATTCAGCTTCCTAAGAGACTGTATCCCACACAGATTCGTGTGTGATTCTCTGTTCCCTTCTTTTGCCCATACCATCTAAAATGCAATGGGATATGATGCCTGTCTATAGGTGACTGTCATAGATAGAAGCTTGTGGGAGTCAGGGGTCAGGCTACTCAGGTACCATGAATCACAGGGCAGCCAGAAATACTGGCTGGCTAGTGCCCAAGATGACTGCTATCTAGTAGGACAAAGGCAATTAAGAAAGGAAAGAACTCATTTGGGGACTTGGGGTGCTGCCACCATTTTGCACGTCACCCCCTATGACACTGAGCTTCTTTCTGTTCCTAAATGTAGCTAGTTCATGGCCACCTCCAGCTGTTCCCAGCTCGCTTTCCAGAGACCACTTGTCAGAGCAAGCATGGGTCACTCCCAGGCACTCTGTCCCCATATGTCTATCGGCTCCACTGATGTACCTATAAGCTCCTTGAAGCCATGGGTATATTGTCTGGACCTTCTCTGTATTCAGAACACTGGGAGCACTCAAACGCGATAAAGACATTTCCTGGGTGCTTTATTAATTCACATCCTTTACGAGATGCCTGACTGGCCTGGATAGATAGACAGAACTTATTTATTCTCAACACTAAGACCTACTTTGGTGTTATCTCACTAGGAAATAGAAATGGAAGGAGGAAGTGAGTCAGAAGGCCTGGCTGAACTCCAGATTCAATTGCAAATGTGGCCAAGCCATTCAAGCCCCAACTTCTACAGTTGTAACATGGATAGAAGGTCAGTGTTCAGGTTGCAGAGAGGAGCTCCTGGGGATGTAGAAGGGAAAGTATGTTTGAGAGGTGGGTGGAGGTATTATGTGCATGTCCAGCTTGGTTGAGCTCAGCCTCACACTGATTTCTGGGCTGTCCTCCTTGGCCTTCAGCAGACTGGGCCATGATTTTGTTGGTGGATCCTCAGTATCCTGCAAAGACAGAATCAGATGACATAAGTAGGGATAAAGCCATTACTGTGTATTCCTCCCATATAAGGAGGACAGAGAAGCAGGGCCCCTTTCCACATTTCCCTGACAGACTGGGCAGAAGGCAAGCTCTGGGAAGATACACCCCAGGTTCTGCTCAACAACCACAAGAACCCCCTCCCCCACTGACAGAGCACAGAGCAGCATGGACAAGAATAATGTGGGCTGGCGGCAAGGCTGACCTTGCAAAGATGTTACCCCAGTTGACTACATCTATAATCCAGGCAGATGTCTGCCTATTGTGGGGTCACCATGAGCCTCAAGTGGGACAGGCTAAATGTCTCAGCAGCAGAACCAGAGACTGTGCAACACGCTGAGGAGTATGTGAAGCCTCAGCTTCCCAAAGCCCGTGCTCTACCCCACCACTGATCTTCCAATTTGTTACTGGAGGTGTGGGCAGTCACATGAATGAGGGAAGTAGGCCAGGGAACAACAGAGACCCTGTGGCTCATGTTCTAGGACTAGCTTCAGGAAAGCCACAGCTTACTGCCCATTCAGCCCTACACTGGCTTAGCATCTTATAGAACAGGCCTAAACCATGCCAAATTTGCAGGGAAATGGCCAGTGAGTCACAGGTTAGTGCTTGGTTGTCAGAAATAACCCAGAAGCTGCAAGTGGGACCCTACCAGATGGAGAGCAGCTGTCCATAGACAGGTGAAATGAAGAGGCTGTGGTCAGAGGGGGCTCTGTTCAAACCTTGCCTGTCCTTGTGTGCCCCCAGACCCTCCTTTGCCCTCCAACTGGCAGGTGCTCATACTTGCTGTGCACTGCTGGGTAGCTCAGGCTCTTGGCTGAGGAACACCTGTTGCAGAGCTGCATTTTCCACCTGGATGGCTTTCAGCACAGCCGAGGCATCCTCCTCTCGGTCCTCTGCTGCATATGCTTTGCGAGTTGCTGACAGGGGTCTGTCTCTCCGGCTGCCAGGTCCTGAAGAAAGAAAGCAGAGATGTTCTTCAGCTGTGTACTCAGAAAACAGCTCGAAATTCAATAGATCCTTTTAAGGAACACTCTGTAAGAAGAACTGGCCAGCCTCTTTAAAAATGTCAAGGTCTTGAGGGAGGATAGAAGCCTAGAGAAATGTTCCAGATTAAAAGTACCCAGGCAGGCACAGTAAGTAGCTGCAATGGATACTTCAGGACTGGGACCAGTAAAAAAAAAAAAAAAAAAAAAACCAAACACACACACACACACACACACACACACACACACACACACACACCACACATCCCTGAACACCAGAGTTCAGATCCAAGCCATATAAAAAGCTGGGTAAAGTCATGTACAGCTATACCCCAATTCTAGGGATGGAAACAGTTAAGGATTCTAATAGGCTTGCTGGCCTGCCAGTCTAGCTGAAATGGTATATTCCAGGTTCAATGATAGATCCTGCTCCAAAAACTAAGGTGAAGATGCCATGGAGGATGCTATCCAATGTTAACCTCTGGCCACCGAATGCACCTGCATGGACATGCACACATGTACATACACACAGAGAAATGGGGGGAATCTGTGATTTAACAAGGAAAAAATATTAATATAGTCTGTGGCTTAGGTAAGTTTTACACTAAGGCTAAATACTCCAAAATTCATGCTTGTGCTTGGGAAATCCATGATGCAGTGTTGAGTGCAAAGATGAATGTTATCTATAACTTATTACCAATAGTTTAAGGAATAAACAAAGATAGAGTCATCCCTCAGTCTCCCTGTTCCATATGGGATTGCTTCCAGAAACTGCAGATGCCAAGTCCCTCACATAAAAGGTATAGTGTTTGTACATAATCCCCAAATCCTCTACACTATAAGTCACCACTAGATAACAAAGGCTGTGCCAGTCACTGTTCTGATGACTGGCAAAGGGGACAGAAAGCAGCCCCTTGTGGACACCAGGGCAGCTGTGTACATGTGGCCAGGTACAAGCTTGCTGAGGAAAAGTAGCCTACTCTCCTGCCTTTTGCAAACACTGGGAGATTCTGATTAGTTTCTTGCCTGGGCACTTTCCGGTCATGGTCTCCTCATAAAACTGCATCTGAATGTGAGTGAGGGTGGTACTGGATGCTCATGGCTGGAGGAACTCACATAGGGAAAATGTCCACACTGACCAAAGCAATCTTCAGAGTCAATATCATTCCCATCACCAAAAAGCAAATAAACAACAACAAAAGCAACCAACCCAAAAATCCTTTAAATCCATGGCTCAACCAGCCACGTGCTTGTCGTGGAAGAGTACAAGGACCCAAGTTCTATTTCTGGAGTCCACGTAAAAAATGATCAGTGTGGTACCAGACGGCAAACCCAATGCTGGGGAAGTGGAGAAATAGGACGCCTGAGGCTTGCTGGCTAGCCAGCCTACCCTACTTGGTAAGTTTCAGGCCAATGAGAGTCTCTGACTCAAAATAGGGTATGAGGAATAATATGACAACCAAGGTTGTCCCCTGGCTTCCACATGCATGCACACACATGTGCAATGTGCACTCACACAAAATCATGCACCCACATACATACACACACACATATAAAAAGTAAGTAAAATGCTGATTAAAAATATTAAAAATTGCACTTGGGACTGGAGAGATGGTGTTAAGAGTGACTGCTGCTCTTCCAGAGAATCAGAGTTCAGTTCCCAGCACCCATAGTAGGCACCTCACAACCATCTGTAACTCAAGCTCCAAGAGAACTGATGCTCTCTTTAGGCCTCCATGGACATGGACAGACAGACACACACAGACACACATAAATAAAAATAAATCTTTTTTTTTTAACGGGACATAAACTAGGTATGGAGGTACACAGAGTAGAAGGCTGAGGTGGGGGATGTCTGGCCTCACACAAATAAACAAAATCACCCCCCACAATGAAACAAATGGTTCTCAAAAGGATCAACAGGGCTGGAGAAATGGCTTAGTGTTTAAATGTACTACTCATTGAATTCAGAGGACCTGAATTCAATTCCAAGCAACTATATCAGGTGGTTCACAACCACCTGTAATGCCAGAGTCTCTGTGGACACTTGAACTCACGTACACATACTAACACAGAATTAAAAGTAATAAAGACAAACCTTAGGAAAAAACATTTAAAAATCTAGTTAGAAAAAGAAGAGTCAAAGGGCTAACAAGTATATGACACACTGGACACTAAGCAAATCTAATCAAAAGCACTGTGTGCTGTGGACCTCAGTTAGAATGTGTGTGTGTGTGTGTGTGTGTGTGTGAGAGAGAGAGAGAGAGAGAGAGAGAGAGAGAGAGAGAGAGAGAGAGAGAGAGAGAGAGAGAGAGAGAGAGAGAATACTAATTAACAGAATATCCATGTTTATTGCAGAGAGAGAGAGAGAGAGAGAGAGAGAGAGAGAGAGAGAGAGAGAGAGAGAGAGAGAGAGAGAATACTAATTAACAGAATATCCATGTTTATTGCAGTACAATTGGAGAAAGTTAAGTCAACCAAGGTGTTTCTGACAGATTAATCTTTTTATATGGCATATGCATTCAGTGGAGTATTACTCTGAAAGAAAGAGGTCAGGCTCCTATTATTATTTGCAATACCATGGATGAAACTGGAGGATGATATAAGTTAAGTGGCCTAAGCCAGGCACAACAAGAAATACCACATGTTCTTGTTCATTGGCAGAGACTAAACTATATAGCAACATAGAATTGAGTAGAAAGGTCCCTAGAGGTTACTGGGGGACAAGAGGATACACAGAAGATACAGAGGCTGGGTGTGAGGATGAGGTGTAGTAAGATATGGGGGTTGGCTCTACTGTCTCATGGCACCATAGGGGGATTCAGTCTACAGCAGTTAACCAGACATTTCCACAGAGCTTGAAAGTTCCCCCTACAGAAATGGGGACATCTGAGGAGATGGAAACCATCACTACCCCAGGCTGACCATTGTGCATTACACCCTAGACCAGCTATATATTGTTCAATGGTGAGTACAATGACACCTGCCCTGCTCAGTGGCCCTGTGTTCCCAGGTCCCCAAACATGTAGCTCCCTGAGCTGGTTTCCAGGGTAGCCAGTGTGCTATTGACCTTGATTGTGGGTGGGACTGTGCCGAGAAGCGTCAAGAAGAATGAAGCACACCTCTGATATTTGTGAGGGCATTTCCAGAGGTCAGACTATTAATACATTAACAAATTCTATTTTACATTTTTCTTTATTTTGGTTATTTACTTATTGATTGAATGATTTATGTATGGGGGGCATGCATGTTTGTGTGTTGGGGGGTGGATGCACTGTAGAGATCAGAGGACAATTTGGTTCTTTCTGTCCACCATGTGGGTCCTGGTGATTGAATTCAGGTTGTCAGGCTTGGCAGCAGGTTCCTTTACCTGCTGAGCCATCTTGCCAGCCCTCTATGGAAGATTCTAATGAACTCTTGGGAAGTACCACTGAGGAAGTTGGAGAAGTAGGTGGCTAGGAAAAGCCTTTTAAAGAAAGGTATACCTCATCTTTGAGCCCCACCTTGATTTGTTTGTTTGTTGAGACAAGGTCTCACTATACAACCCAAACTGGCCCAGAACTCAACACATTCCTCGGTCTCCCAGAGGATTGCATGTACATGCCACCATGCCAGGTTCCAAGTCACCCTGAAGTCAGCAGCTCTGCTCTACTCCACCCTTTCTGCCATGATGTTCCACCTTTAAAAAGGGCCATGCAACAAAGCCAAGTGACCAGGAATGGAAATGTTTGAAGCTGTGGAAAAAAACCTCTCAGCTTCTCAACTGTTCCTTTTAGGTATCTATCATAGAATGAAGACTCTAGATAACACAGCCAGGTACTAGCTAGACAGAGCTGGTGGCTCTTCTGGAATCTAAGCCAAGGTGGAGGACACCCCTCTCAATCAGCCAGAGTCAGTGACTGCAAAGGCCTGGGATCCGAGGCCGGCATTGGATAGTGAGACTGCCTGCCAAAGTCATGTGCCTGGGATAGGTGTTCTTCTTAATGCCAGCCAGCATTCTCCACATGGGACTGTGCTCCTCATACACACACACACACACACACACACACACACACACACACACACACACACACACACACATATAAATGTGAAATCCTTAACGTTATGGGAATCCAGGTGGGTAAATGGTGAAATGGTGATGAAGACCACACTTGGTGCAAAAAGCCTTGTGTACCTAAAATAACTATGAGACAGGAGACAAGGAGGGAGGGAGCTGAAGGCAGAGGTGTTGGACTTCTCTGCCAGAGATCCAAACCCACAAACTCACTATGATTCCAAAGTGGCTGAGACAGGAATGGGCTCCCAGCCTGGTAAGAGGTACAGAGTGGCGGCTCCTGAACCACATCATACTGTGGGCTCCCCTAGTTGAGGGAGACACTGCTCTGGGTGCAAGGCAATGGCAATAGGTGGGACAGCTATCCCCAGCCTTCAGTGACATTACAGTTATAAGGCTGGAACAGATATGAAGGCACAAAGACATGATGGAAGTGGACATATCCATCATTCAAGATGAAATTAGAGAAGAGGACATCTGAGGGGAGTCTGGAGACAATAAACCCATGACTAACAACACAAGGAGGCTGCTGCAGACCAAGGAGTGACAGGTACTAAGTCCCTAAGGAAGGCAGAGCTTGGAATGCTGAAGAATGATCAGGGGGCTGGAATGGGGCAGCAAGGTTAAAAATGGTTGGCAGAAGGCTGGGGAGCTTGCCTCTGGGTTCTTGAGGGACCCCATGGGCCTCAGCTACTTTTTAAGGCCATCCCCATCTTGTTTACTGCTCCATGTCTGCATCTGGCATTCTAACTTCTGTCAAATGAATAGGTGGGGAAACTCAGTCCCAAACCCTGTAAGTCTCTGTTTGTGAATGGCATACAATCTCTAACCAGTGAAGCGCAGCTGAAAAGCCCACACCTGCTGCAGCCCCTCCAGATGGTCTTGTGCATAAGCGGCTAGGACCATGTACGGAGCTCAAAGAGCATCATAAAATGTCCAGCTGACAGGAGGACGCCAGGACAAGAAGACTCCAAAACTCTCACAGCCCCTAACTACATTCCCCTCTCCCCTGCCATCAGCACTAAAAAGTCAGTGCCCAAAGAGCTACACGATGACCCTTGGCTTTTGACTGACACTGTAGACATTGGGTCCAGAGGTCTGGGGCTGCACTGGTGGCCCAGAGATAGCTAGGAGATCCGAAGCATGACCTCCAGGACAAGGGGCACAGTGGCCTCAACCACCCAGCACAGTGCTTGACTCTTTGGGAAAGGGGCCAGTCTTGCCTGTGTGACAGCTTTGGCACTCTTCCACAACTCAATCATGGGTAGCGTTTGTGCCCTTTTAGCAATAGTATGCTTTGAAGGTGGGTATAAAATCGTCACTGTTCTCTAGGAAGAGGTTGGCTCTGCAGTTCTACTGCTGGGGCTGTACAGATACTGCCTTCCCAGAATCTGGAGTCCTCCAAGTCATACTGCTGACGGCCACCACCTCCGTGTGCTTCCTCCCACTGCAACCACCTTTTAACTCTTTTTGACACCCTCATCTCTCACTTGCACCAACACTGGCCTGAATGCCACATGATGGTGGATTTATTCTCATACTGGATCCAGGGAATAGTGGATTTATTCCCTTCGTAAATCTGAGCCACTAGCAAAAGCCAAATTGCACATTTTAATTTATCCCAAACTGCTCTTTTTAGATGGAGAACCATCCCTCTTCCAGTAACTCGACTCCCTTTGCTTCCCTGGTGCTTGACTTTCTTCTCTTTGCTAAAAACAAAAGGTGTGTCACCCAGGACATTAGCCATGAATTCAACACATCACAAAGAACCTACCACAAGGTGACCCACCTCCCTACCGCAAGGTGACCTACCTCTCTATCAGCTGTGCCTCAACAGGCTCTAATTCAGAACCACAAAAAAACTGCCTCTGAGTGCATTCCAGAGTCTTAGAGGGTCACCCAGGAACCCGCTGCAGTGGCAAAGATGAAATGTGAGATCAGCAAGCATCCATTGTGTTGGTCACAAACCAGCAGCCCACAGTGAAATATATGTGGGTTATATGCTATGGGACTTCTTTTAAAGAACTACAGAGAGATGCTGTACTAGTCAGCTCCCTCACTGTCATGACCAAATGGATACCTTATGAGAACAAGAGAGGAAAGACCTCAGTGCTTCAGGACTGCCCTCAGTCCTGCTGATTCCAGGCCCACAGAAGGCAGAACACTGTGGCAGCAGGATAAGGAGGAGGAGGAGGCTGTCCACCAGCTCATGGCAGGTGAGGAGCAGGGAGGGAAGAAAGGGGCCATGGCAAGGTTCCTGTCTAGGTATGTCCCCAGAGACCTACTTTTTTCCAGTTTCTAGAACCTCCCAAAACAGCACCACCAACTGCAGACCAATAATTCTACAAATGTGACCAAAAGGACATTTCCTATTCAGACCGTGACATTTGCTACTGTTATGAACTATAACGCAAATATCTCACTTACACAGAATATCTGATATGCAACCCCTGTGAAAGGGTCATCTGACCCCCAAAGGTGTTGTGACCCACAGGTTGAGAACTCCTCTAGTGAACCCTCACTAATACACTGCTCTAAGAGCCAAAATACCAGGAACGGCCAGTGATCTGAGGTTTATCAGATAGACCCAGTGGCATGCACTTTCTTGTGTAAGCATGTAATGATTAATCTTAATTGTCAACTTGATTAGTTTAGGAACTACTTGGGAGATTAGTGAAATACACTTCCATGAGTCTGTGAGGAGTTTCCCAACAAGTCTAGTCCTTTAGAGTTCTAACCCAGGGAACAGAAATATGAAATATGATGGCATTATGGGGAGCTAGTAAAAGGCTGAATGGGGTGGACCCCTAGAGACACATCCCTGGAGCCTACACTTTGCATTGGCCTCTTCCTGTATTCCTTTTTCCTCTGCTTCCTGTCTACCATGAAGAAGTTGTTCCCTGGCATATTCCGACAACCATGATATTCTGTCTTAGAACAGACTGGGAAACAAATTCAAGTGACCAGGGAATAAACCTTCTAAAACCACGAGCCAACTAAAATCCTGCTTCCCTTAAGTTGTCTCTGTCAGCACAGTGCCGCAGCCACAGCCGCTTCAGTACAATGGCCTGTGTGGCTGGCTCGGATGTGGAAGGAACATGCAGTTGCTTCTCTTGTCCTCGCACAAGGGCCGTCACAGCACCCATGGTGTCATTCAGGGAGACACCCTTCTACAGTCTTCTCAAACTGGGTAGATCTGATACATTTCTCCCTGCCCACAGAGGCCAGGAAACATGGGGCTCTTGAATGCACACTGAGCAGAGCAGAAAGGGAACCTGGAGCCCCTGGGCCATCTCTGGCCACCGATAAAATGCCTGCCTGCCTGTGTGAGAGAAGTGGTTCCCACAGTGAGTTTCCTCACCAGCCACCTCAGAGGCAACAAGAACCCTTGGGAACAGATGCTTAAGTGTTTAGATCCATTGAGTCAGATAGTAGGGGACTGGGCACAACCATTCTGAGGAAAACACACTCAAGTTCAAAAGAAATAGCTGCCTGATAACATATGAGTGAGCACCTGGACCTCACAGGCCTAAGGCCCCACTCACAGATGCAGGCTTTTTGTGTCTCTGGTGAATCATCAATTCATTTCCTTTGTTACTAAGGCTCTCTGATTTCTTCATCTTTTTGAGACAGGATATCATGTAGCCCAGGCTAGTCTCAAACTGACTATGTATCCGGGTCTGACCTTCAATGCCTGATCCTCTTGCTCCACTTCTCAGGTACTGGTATTGTAGGTGTGCATACCCCAGCACAGCCAATCAGTGTGAATGCAGGAGTCACACCCCAGCACAGCCAGTCAGTGTGAATGCAAGGAGTCACACCCCAGCACAGCCAGTCAGTGTGAATGCAAGGAGTCACACCCCAGCACAGCCAGTCAGTGTGAATGCAAGGAGTCACACCCCAGCACAGCCAGTCAGTGTGAATGCAGGAGTCACACCCCAGCACAGCCAGTCAGTGTGAATGCAAGGAGTCACACCCCAGCACAGCCAGTCAGTGTGAATGCAGGTGTGCATACCCCAGCACAGCCAGTCAGATTGAATGCAGGAGTCATAGCCCAGCACAGCCAGTCAGTGTGAATGCAGGTGTGCATACCCCAGCACAGCCAGTCAGTGTGAATGCAGGTGTGCATACCCCAGCACAGCCAATCAGTGTGAATGCAGGCGTCATAGCCCAGTACACCCAGTCAGTGTGAATGCAGGAGTCACACCCCAGCACAGCCAGTCAGTGTGAATGCAGGAGTCATAGCCCAGCACAGCCAGTCAGTGTGAATGCAGGAGTCACACCCCAGCACAGCCAGTCAGTGTGAATGCAGGAGTCATACCCGAGCACACCCAGCCAGCGTGAACTTTTATCACTCCCTGTTAATGAGGACTGACTGTAATGTTATGAGACTTTGGACTTTGACATATGGTGCTTGTGCTGCAGAGGTCTGGACAGGGACACTAACTACAGGGCTGTCAGCAACCCCTAACTCAACTCACACTGAGGATGTTATTGTATTTCTGCAGCTGGTGGCTTATCTTGGAAAAGTGTCTCTGATCTATCACTTCCCTAGATCCTGAAAACAGGGACAGCAAACTTTCTGCATCAGAGACAAATATTTCACCCACCTTCTAGAAGACAAGAGGTCTCTGGGAGGATATCCTATTAGTTTTAGAAGGTATATGGAGCAATACGGGGCAAAAGTGAGATCCAGGGACCATGACACTGAGTGAGGAGAATATGTTGCATGTTAAATGTATGTTTAATCGTCACAAGGTCAGTGGTATAGGCTTGGCCACGGGAAAGGAGATGAGAAGCAAAGTTTTAGAGAATGCAGGCAATGGGTTACCACTCTAGAATGGCAGACCAATTAATTTAACAATCTTTCACTGAAGCAAAACTAGGAAAGTTGGTCTGAATATTACAGAAGTTGGTTTGTTAAAAGGAATCTATTTGAAGGCATGTCCCTATGGGGAGCGAAAGAACTGTGAAATAAATAGTACAGGGCCAGGAGCAGGCAGGCAGAAGCTGAAGACACCTGAGGGGCCTTCTCCTCAAGGTGCTCATGATGCTGAGACGCTGTCACACGCTGGAAGCTGAGCACAGCTTGTGACAGACTTGATGGACTGACAGTGAGAGCGACCTGGAAACAACTAGGAGTGAGGAGTGTAGAAGGGTCAACAGTGTACATACCTCACAATTACTACTGACTGTAAAAAACAACAACAATAATAACAATGTCTAATGGGATTTAAAACCTGCAGGGAGTTAAAATGAATACGGTAGCATTTAAAACCAGAGGAGAACAAACATTTCGAGCTGGAGGTCTTTCCATTGAATTAGAAGTGGTAAATGTGCTAATTTAAAGTAGATGCTACTAAGTCAGGGATGCACACTGCAATCTCTAGTAATGAGTAAAAGAATAAAAGAATGCATAACTAACAATCTAACAGGGAGGGGAAAGAGGAATAATACAAGGCAATTGGTTCAAAGGAAGGCAAGAGAGGGAAGAAAGAGGGACATGAAACAGGCAAAGCAAATTAAAAAAACAGTTAATAAGATTTCAGGTTTAAACTCAAATATATCAGCAATTGCATTAAGTGTAAATGGACTAAGTGCTCCCATTAAAACACAGATTGTTGAAGGATAAAAATAAAAACCAACTGCATCCTGCTTACAAAAAACAGACCTTAATATAGAAATGTAGGAATTTTGAAAGGAAAAGACTGGAATAAAGATACAGACCATAAACACTGGCCAAAAGACACTGAGTGGTAGCTCTATGACTAATGGCAAAAAGTGATGCAAGTGATGAGAAGCAACCATAACGATGAAAGTCTCCTTTGCAAGAAAGACTGTGAGAAGTGGTTTTATACACCCTAACCACAACCAAACACCCAAATGCAAGGTAGCAAGCATGAGCAATTCACCCTCAGATTCTACAGGACAATAGGATGCTGGCTTTGGTGCCTTCTCAGGATGTCCTTCGCCCATGTACCCCTAGTGGTGTGAACATTCCAGCTCTCTCTGCCTAGTGCTGTGGTTTGAAATGCACTTCCCCTGTAACCTACACCCATAACAAAGCCAAGTGCTCCATCTGGGCTCTGTCAAAAGACTATGATCCCCCAACCTGGAGAGAGACTCCTTTGGGTCAACTGAGAGATGCTGTATCCACTGTGCACTGTCTGCAAAGCCATCTATGGCTGGCCTGGTCATCAGTCTGCTGGCTTCTGAAGACAGCTTTAGCCACTGTGATCCAATCGTACCTAGGGCACTGTGCTGACAAGGCCAGCTTTCCACTTTCACCTCAACTATGAAAGTTGAGATATTTGGCTGCTAGAGGAGCCAGGCACCGAATATAGGCTGTGACAAAACAATAACCTTTCACGGTAACTACCTTCATACTGATAAAGCTGTTCAAAGTGAGGACTCCATCTCAAACAGTATCCATAGAACAATTCCCAGAAACTGTGTATAGATTTCTTATAGACACCTTGGTAATATGTGGATTCCTGTGTGTTTGTGTGTTTCTTTGCCGTGGAGCAAGGAACATGTTTGCCTCAGGTACCCATCATCCTTCCCTGGGCTCCTTCTCACTTCCTATTCTTTCCCTTTCCCCTCATCTCAATCTCCACAATCTGTTAGATCAAGGCTAAATTTGGAGAGAAGAATATTATTAATTAGTTAATTAGGCTCTGTCAAAGTGACAGCTGAGATGAATTTTGAATCATATCTCCTAAGAAGATATTGATGGGCTGGTGGTGTGGCTCAGTGGCACTTTCCTATTATGTGCAAGGCTCTGGGTTTAGTAGCCAGCAACACCTAGACACACCCACTGAATCCTAGTCCCAGTGTATATGGATGTGTCTTCATTAGAAAAAAGGGTCTTTGCAAATGAAGAAGCTAAAATGTAGCCACAGGGTGGAAGCCGTGTGACTGGTGTCTACGGAACTGCTAAGTGTGGTCACGGAGATACACACACAGGAGAGTGACATGAGCATTACTCATTCTGCCACGGAAACTGCTAAGTGTGGACACAGAGATACATACACAGGTGAGTGCCATGAGCATCATTCATTCTGCCATGGAAACTGCTAAGTGTGGACACAGAGATACGTATACAGGAGAATGACATGAGCATGGGCCATTCTGCCACAGATGGAAGAGAGCCTGAAGCAACCTTTCTTGCACCTGTGGAGGATGTCCCTGCCAACACCCTGCCTTGTCTAAGCAACTGTAGATGGCTTTGTTCAGGGAGCCCTAGAAACAAACCCAGCGTGCATGATGACTTTGGTTCAAATATGATTTACCTTTTAAAGGTGGTGATATTAACTGTGAGCAGTATTAACATGTCAGGGCTGGGGTGATGGTGTGGACTGTATGGGCTCTCTGGTGCTTGGTTTTAATTGCCAACCTAACAGCCCTCCTCAATGAGGGGCTATCTAGGTCAGGCTGGGCATGTCTGTGAGCAATTTTCTTGATTATGTTTATTGATGTGGGAAGAGTCAGCTAAGAAGCAGGTGGCACCCTTCCCTGGGTCTGGACTGTATAAAAAAGGAGAAAGTGAGCCTAGTGTGAGCATGCATGCATTTGTTCTCTGCTCTTGACTATGATGTAACTAGCTGCTTCATATTCCTGCCTTGATTTCCCTGACACGGTGGGACCATAACATAACCTAGAGCTGTGAGCCAAAATCGGCCCCCTATCCTCTTGCTTTAGTGTGGTTACTTTATCACAGGAAAAGGAAATGAAATATAGGTTCCACACCCAGCATTGGAAAAAGTAATTTAAAATATTAATAATAATAACGCTTTAATGAGCACTAGAGAAAAACTGCAGCAAGTGACTCAAAGTCAGCTCAGCCCTCCAAAGAGGGTAAGGAAGAAGCAAGACCTTCATCATGGTGCCCACCTCATCCCCCCAACTCTTACTGGAGCAGGCCCTCTCCTGGTCCGGGAACACAGTGGGGGCCTGTGGATTCAGGACTGACTCTGGTTTGCTGGGGATGAAGACTTCAGCATTGTCCTTCCGCTTAGCAGACAAAACCCTCTCCATTTTATTACCTGTGGGGAAGCAAAGGATCTGTCAGCCACTGAGCAGAGAGCAGGGCATTCCACTCAGACATTTGTTTATCATGTGCTCACTTATTCATTCAACAAATATTTATGGAACTCCTCTGTACCAGGAACCTTGCTAGTAGGAGATTATGGGAATCTATAGATAGTACTGATAGATAAATGAGATGCTTTGGAACAGACACTTCCAGGCAGGAGAGGTCCTTACCTAATAGTGTGTGCACACACAGAGACAGCAACTGTGGTGAGGCACTTGCTCAGAAAGTTAGGATGGTTGGCAAGCCAATGAGGCGCTGGCTTTAATTGGTGCAAGTAATGGTGCCAGCAAGGGCATTTTGGAGATGAAGGGGCACAGTAAAATGCATTTGCAGTCCTCAGGGGCTCATAGTCTAGCTGGAGAAAAGGACGGCTGAACACATGAGAAAATAGGATGCAGACAAGAGTCACAAAGCACAGAGTGAGAGGAGAAGGCTAGCAAAGGTATACATGGTGGTGATGAAAAAGGGTTCCTGTGGGTGACTTGTGTATTGTCAGGGCCACTAGGTGTGGGAACAGCACAGACAAAGGCTCAATAAAGGCTTGGGAGCTGAAGCCTGCCATGGCTGGAGGTTCAGACAGCTGCCAAACCTACCCTCTTTATATCAGTTTCCAAAAGAGCCCTTAGCACTAGTGGCACATAGGTGACTTCTGATGCCAGGTGGCAGGTGGTTTTTTATGAACTTGTGTGTATGTGGCATTGGGGATAGCATCCAGAACCAAGGGGTCAGGCATGGTAGGCAAGTGTTCCACTCTGAGCCCCAGGCCCAGCCCTAGATGCATTGCTGCAACTTAATGTATATGGGACGATATATAACTAGCACGTCAAACCTTTGAGGGCCACAAAAGTCACACACACAGGACAAGTGTAAGGAGGAGGATCGAAGGAGATGAGAAAATACCTGAAGACCCCAAAGGCAGGAACAGTTTTGGTCCCTGTACTCGGGGACCTCCTGTCCTGGGAAACAAGCAAACCCAGGAGGAGACTATGCAAGCATAAGGTAAGCATTAACTTACTACACCTGCTCACATCACTGGGCTCCAGTACAATGACCCTTCTCCTGTGCTTCTGCACACCAAGTGCTCCCCTGCTCCCCCCATCTTCCCCAACCCCCCCCCCGGCTTGGAGCTCCTGCCCCAGAAAGGTAGGCCCCAGCATTACCTCCAAGGGGAAGGTGGCCCAACTACTCTACTCCAGCTACAGCAGTTCACCCCCACCCGCATCTAGGTGTGACTGTCAGAGGTCACCTTCAGGTAGTGTCCCCACCATTCAGGCCCCACTCAGTAGTGTTCCCTCTGCCTTCCAAGGTTGTTTTCTCAAAAACATCCTCAGGCGGACAGCAGCATTTTTGCCTGCCTCTCTCCCTTCTTATCCCTCAGGTTCTCCTTAGCCAAACCTTCTCTGCACATTAATGGGTGGGGGCAGTCATACCCCTTAGTCCTATCGGTTAGCCTGGCTCATCTGCCCTTAGAGATTAGTTCTTAGATGGCAGTGACCTGTGGTGGACTTGCTACTGGGACTTCTGAGAGCCAAACCTAGGACATTTAGGAAAGAGAAGCCGACTTTCCAGTGATGCTACAAGGTTCACATCTCTTGTGAAAGCAACGGAACCTCTGAATGTCCGCAAGCTGTCTCAGAATGGAACTAACGCAAGGAAAATCTGATAGAAGAGGGAAAGCAATACGAGGGAGAAGAGGAAATAGGGCAGAAGAAAAGAAGGGTAGAGGGTAGTATGGAAGGCAATAGGCCCAACTCCAGCTCTGACCTTTACAGTTTCCAAGGCAATAACTAGTCCCTTTTGCAGTAGCTAGGTGGAATGCAGATGCCACTACATTTCCCACAACACACTGCAGCAGTTCCCATGGGAAAGCCTGTGGTCTTTGGAAGCCTTTCCCTGTCAGCACACAGGGACCAGACGTTTCCCCCTGGCCTGGAATTCACTTGAGCTGAGTTTTCAAGCACTGTGGAACACAGAGTCCTAGGACTAGATACACTAGATACACATGAGAAGAGCTCACTTTTAGAAGCTGGGTTAAACCCCATCACCACAAGTGTGTCTGTGCTCTGGGGAGGCCAGCCTTCCAGCTCCTGGTCCTTGGGGACATCCTTCTGCACTGTGTCCTGGCTGGGAAGAGGGAACTCATCGCTGGTATAGTCTGGCAGTACAGAGTCCTCGGTCTCAGTCTCAGAGAGGACGTCTTCCTCAATAGAGTCGTACTCATCACTGGAGCCATCCTCCTGCGTCTGGAGGTCTGTGCTGAGTCCCAAACCTTTTCTCAGCTCCTGCAGAGAGCCCAGGAGACATGAAAGGTAAGGACTTGTGTGAAAGCAGGCATTCTGAACCAAAGAATGACTCCACCCAATTTAGCAGCATCTCAGCCAGGATGCTGGTGTTGCTTTGAGATGGGGAAACAAATGTAAGAGGGGGATGAACATGAGGGTGTGGCACTGTACTAGTCATTGTTATACTGCTGTGAAGAGACACCATGGCCAAGGCCATTCTTATAAGAGGAAGCATTTCATTGGAATTTACTTTCAGGGTTGGTCTGTTATCATCATTTATATTTATTGCATATGGATTTAAAATAAGTGGGAAAACTCAAACTGATGATGGAAACCCAGATGTAAGAGCGGCCACTGGCATAGGTTCAGGAAAATGAGGGACAAGTAGATGGATGAAAGGGATCCTGTTGTGTAGAAAACTCTGAGCCAACTCTGTCCTGAGGTTCCATAGGACACAGAGCTTGTCAGTGTGGAACCTGGGTCTTTAACTGGACAGATTTCTAAGCGGCAAATTGAAGGTCTGATTTCCTCTAGCTAGTGAGCAAAATACAAGAGGCAGGAGACACATCGGAGGGAAGAACTGCCAGGGGAAGGGACCAGGGCCTCATTTCCTTCTACCCAGCTAGCAGAAGAAGCTAACACTGGGAGACTGACTGTCAGGAAAACATGTTCTGGAGAGAAAGCCAAGACAACAGCACATTCTTCCCCATGGTTTGTGGATTCCTTGGGCCACCTTAGCAGAATTAGGGTTATCTTGGAAAGATTGGAGAGGAAAAGGAGAATCTAATGTAGGGAATCCTACAGACATCCATAGTAAGCCATGTGGCTTCTTAGAACATCCAGCCTGCCAGAAACACTTAAGCCAGAACGGGACGGGAACATGGAAGGCCAAATGAAAAAAGGCCCCCAGAGCAGTCTATAGGCAGGAAAGAGGCCAGGAGAGACTCATCTGCAGACATGCTGTCCTCCCTGAGGAAGCAAGACCCTGAGGACTGCATCAGGGGCTGAGGGTGGAGGGCAGACACAGAATCGCTCCCAGGCCTGGACTCTTTGAAACTGCTTGAGTTGAGGGTTCCTTTCTTCTTCTTGTCTCAAATGCCTATGTCTGTTTTTCCACAGGTAAATAGAGATGAATCTTGCTGTAGGTGGTGGTGGGAGTGGAGGGGGCACAGAGAATGGATAACAGTAGACTTAATGAAAGCCTCCAAAAGATGTTCCCTGGGACCCGTGAACACGTGTCCTCCTATGGCAAAGAACCTTCCCAGATGAAATTAAGGATTTGCTGAGATCACTAAGGCAGGACTGAAGGAATTATGGGGCAATCGTGAGAGGCAGGAAGAGCAACATCAGCAAGATCTAAGAATGGAAGCAGACATCCGGAAGGAGAAATGATGCTAGGCCGCTGGCTCTGCATGGGAAGCATAGGGCCAAGCAAAGCAGGTGCCTCTAGGACCCAGATTCTTTCCTGGAGCCTGCAGATGAAGCACAGGCATACCAACACCTTGAGTACAGCCTGATGACAGTGAGTTTGAACCTCTGACTCCCGGCATTGTCAGGTAAGCTGCTAAAGCAATGAGAAGTTGCAGCAGCAGCAGGAACACAATATAAATTTGTGTCTTTTCCAGTTCCTTCTATAGTCCCACCCTATATCAACATCAGGGCTGGTTACTTAGCAACTGCACTACTGTCTTGAACATACTGGGACTTGGTAAACACTTGCTGAATGAGTAAATTACACAAAAGCCTGGATGGTGACTTAACAGAGACAGGACATACCTCTACACTTAGAGGAGGTGACAACAGTGACAGGACCCTTAGCAAGTTCATTTACTCCTCTGAGCCATACTCAGAACTTTGAGCCATACTTTGAACTCCATCATTTGACTTACCATGCATGCCCCTGATATACTGCATTGTGATAATAAAGCCATGGTCTGAACTAGGCATAGTTTTCCCTAACAAGAGAGTGTTTGGCAATGACTAGAACCATTTTAATCACAATATGTGTTGACAGAGTACTACTGACAGCTAGCTGGTGGGAGCCAGCAATGATGCCGCTGGACTTGCTGTAAGGCCACAGACAACATCCACTTCAAAGAATATTCTGGCCACAGTGCTGACTGTGTTGAGGTCAAGAAGCCCTGCATTAGTCAAGCACACACAAAAGATAATGCTGAGATGGTCTGTGCAGGCCTCAAGGGAGCCACTCTGAGGTCCTGGTTCATGTCATCAAAGGCTGGCTGTGGTAGGCAGTTGGAGGTCAACAGACTTACTCTTTCTCTCCAGGGAAACATGAGTTCCTGGGTGGCCTGCCATTGAATGGCAGCATCAGCTTCAACTCAATCTCTTACAGCAGAATAATCCTCTGAGCTCTGTACAACACTCAGGTCCTTCTCATTTGATCTTCACAATAACCCGGTCAGAGAAAAATCCTGAAGCTCTGTGACCACTTGAACTTGGTAATAACTCTCAATGTGGGTAAGCTTAAATTCCTAGGAAAAGCCCTCTCTTCATGGACCCCTATATTTTTGGCCCAGCTACTTTTTTCCACCCCGAGACAGGGTTTCTTTGTGTTGGCCTGGCTGTCCTGGAACTAGCTGTGTATACCACGCTGGCCTTGAACTCAGAGATCTGCCTGCCTCTGCCTCCTGAGTACTGGGATTAAGGTGTGCACCATCAACCACCTGGTTCCAGTTACTTCTAAAATAAACAAATGGAAGCCAACCAGGGCTGTGAGTCCTACCACTGTCCTTGAAATCCACTCTGTCCTAGGGGCCAGAACAGTCCTCACTGACATCCAAGGCGGAGTGAAGCTCCGTCCATAGCTGGTTCCAGGCAAAAGACATCTGGATGCAATGAGACATTCAGGGCCAATGAGCAGGGTTCTTCTGTTACTTCGCCACCTGCACAGGGCTGCAACTCCTCATTTATGTGACTGCAGCCCTATATTTATAGGGATCCCTAAAGAACAGAGCCCCTCAGTTTGTGTGAGTTCTCACAGTGATTAAGTGGCAGATGTGGAACTTCTCTTAGCCACTAATCCTTATTCCTAGAAAACCCTGAGGTAAGACTGATTCTACTACATTCAACATGGCCCACCAACAGGGAACATGATGGGGTAGTTCTCCATCAATAACAAAGACAGCCATTCCATAAGAGATCCCCTGCAGCCCACTAGCTCCTGGGTTACAAACTGTTCATAGCACACCACTTGTGCCTTAACTTTAGAGCCCATTCTGGTGTGTGTGTGTGTGTGTGTGTGTGTGTGTGTGTGTGTGTGTGTGTGTGTGTGTGTGTGTTTAAATACTGGGGATGGAACCCAGGACTTTGCACTTGGAAAGTGAGTGCTGTACCACTGATCTTTAGTCCTAGCTCTTGATTTTATGAATCAGGGTCTTATCAAGCATGTGCCCATGCTTGCTGAGATGCTGTGCTGATGGCTAGTCACAGTAGAAACAAGAAGACAAGACCTCTGCCCTCATTGGAGCACAGTGTACTGGGGGAGCTAGCAGTAAGGAAAGCAAATGGCAATTCCCATGGCTCAATGTCAATTCATCATTTAGTAATATTTCTCATACAAAGAAAGTGAATTTCAATAATCCCTGTTTCAACCTGCTTTCTCTGTCTTTCATAAATTAATGTAAATGTACAGAGCAAATGGTATTTATAAGTACACACACACACACACACACACACACACACACACACACACACACAGAGTGCAAGTGAGAGTGCCTGACTCAACTTGGCTGTACTTTTTTCACTAAGGGAAAGACTCCATTTGCTGGCAGGAGGTGAGAGACCTGAGAAACCTAGGATGCTCATGTGATCAGAAACCATCTGTTCCAGAAGCAAGGGAAGCTGAGCTACAAAGCAGCATTCCCATTTCCTCTAGAAAGAACCATTCAGAACCTTTCCATCTGCCAGAGCAGGACCTTGGCTGGGACGGGAACTTTGAAAGCCTATCTGCCTGCACTTCAAAGTGGCGCCCTGCTGTGGGATCTATAAGGGGCTTTGAAGTTGTCACCCAGAATTTTCTCTAGGAAAATTTACTTTATACTTTGCTTTAAAACTTAATTATATTCAATTTCAGTGTTCAATGTTTCAAATGCTAAGTTCAGGAGCCAAAGCTGTCCATGTGGAAGCCAGAGTGCAGACATCACAGGGACTGAGCTGATACTGGGCACAAAATGCCCTCCCCATGGGGAACTGGGAGAGGTAAGGCACAGAATGCTGAAGACGGAAAGCATGGCTATAGAAACCACTAGTAAAATGTAGTCAGAGTTTGATGGCTAAGAGTCCAGTATCTGTCCACAAGCCTCCTTTCTCTAGTGGGCTAAGATTAAATTGGGTGACTACCAAAAACCAATGTCTTACAATGACAGTAACAATATCCATGTCATCAGTAACAGCCACCACTGCTTCAATTGCCAAGCTTCTGTTATATACCAGGCACCAGCTAGACCTGCTCTGTGCCTCGTTTCAGGCCTCTGACACCCTGGTGCAGTGAATGGCATCATTTCGGCTCAGTGGGATGAAGAACAAGCCCAAGGTCACACAGCGGGTAATGGCAGAACTAGTGTTCAGATAATGACTGGCTGAGTTCAGGGCTACTGACTACCCTGATTCCCTGCCAGGTACCAACTCAGAGCAGATGTCTCCAGAAGAACTGAAGGTGACCACTGTCATTGACCAGCAGGGAACTGGTGACCTTTGACACAAAGCTGTCAGGAGCTAGTACATGTCTTAAAGTATGTGTTATGGTTTGGATGTGAAATGTCTCACACAAAATTGTGACTTGAACCCTTGGTCCCTAGTTGATGCTACTTGGAGAATGGGTAGAAGCTCTGTACCCTGGCCCTGGCTTCAGTCCTCTTGGCTTCCTAGCCTGCTTCCATGTGCACAGCCTGTCCTACTGCCACCGACTAAGCCAACCACTCTCCTTTGACGGAGTAACACTTCTAGATCTATGAGCATCCCTTAGTCTTTTCTGAAACTCACAGCACATGTTGAACATTAGTGGATGGAGCATTCATTGCACCTGGACCATCCTTCGATAGTGGAATGAAGTGGGTCTAAGTTCATTCACACAACCCTCCTGAGTGGGTTGATTGACATGTTACTTACTTCCCTTCCTTCCTTCCTTCCTTCCTTCCTTCCTTCCTTCCTTCCTTCCTCCCTTCCTTCAAGAAGTATTTTTGGGGGAGAGTCAGTGAGGTGACTCAGTGGGCAAAGGCAATTGCCTCACGACTTGAGTTTGATCCCCAGACCACATGATAAAAGGAGAGAAACAATTTGCACACATTATCCTCTGACTACCACTGTAGGCTACAGTACAAGAACACACAAGTGTGCGTGCATGAGTACACTACACATATATACATACATAAATGTAATTTTTAAAATTAAGAATTGGAGCCAGACAGATGGCTCAGAGGACAAAGGTGCTTGTTCCAGCCTGATGAATTAATGAGGTCAATTTCCAGAACCACAGGGAAGGAAGAAGGCTACTCCTACAAGTTTTCCTTTGATTGCCACACATGTGTACATCCACACACAAATAAACAAATGTTAAAAAAATAACTTAAAAACTTTTAAAAATAAGTATTTTTGATGAAAATGTCTGTCTCTCATAAGCAGACACAGCTGATAAAAGCAAGGAACAGATTGACAGAATAGATGACACTCTTGTTCTCATGGGACTCGGAAATGGGCAATAAGACAGCCAATTGATAAGAGATCTCCCCCCAAAAGCCTAGAGGATCTCTAGTCACAAACTGCTCGTAGCACATGACGTGTGTGTGTGTGTGTGTGTGTGTGTGTGTGTGTGTGTGTGTTTAAATGCTGAGGATGGAACCCAGGACCTTACACGAGGCAGGTAAGTATTCTACCACTGAGGTATAGACCCAGCTCTGGGTTTCATGAATCAGGGTCTCACTAAGTTTCCCAAGTTATCTTTAGACTTTTTATGTAGCCCTGCCTGGACTAGAACTTGTGATTCTCCTGCCTCTACCTCCTGCTTTCTGAATTTACAGGAATGTCTCACCAGGTCCAGGTGTATTCTGTACATTTTAAAATTACATTATCTCTATATCTTTTCCATAAAACTACCTAAGAAAATTTGGCTTATACTATGTATGGTTCAAATATTGTACAGGGGAAGAGGAGATGGCTTAACAGATAAAGTGCTTGCCATGCAACATGTGAACTGGAGTTTGGATCCAAGAATCTACATAAAAGCTGGGCAGGCAAGGTAGCCAACTATGCATGTAGGAGGCAGAAAAAGGGAATCACCAGGACAAGCTAACTAGCTACACTAGACTGGCCAGAATCAATGAGCTCTGGGTTCAGAGAGAGATTCTGCTTCAATGAGCAAGGTAGAGAATGACCAAGGAAAATACTGACTGACAACTTTTGGCCTATACACACATACCCATACAAGTGCACACACACTCATCTACATATACCCCCTCTCACACACACAGATATACATATGTACACACACATACATGTGTGAGCCCACACACGTGAATATGCACACATATATGCATATATATATATATATATATATATACACATGACACATACACACGCACACATATATATACTCACATACACACACGTACCTTCACACATGAGCCTCCACATGTATGAACATGCATACATACATTCACATACATAAACATACACATGCAAAAAAACCAAATAAAGATTGTACAATATTTTTCCTTCTCTGGTATCCTCTGCCATCCCTGGATTTTCACTGACTAATTTATCTTCCATGCTAGATATTGATGAAGTATCCTAATGTTCTGTCTGTTAGTCCACCACCAAAGGCAAGTCAATGTGTCTTAAGGAGCAGGGTGGCAAGGAGAAAGACCAGCGTGTCAGAAAGCATGAGGTATGAGAGTCTGTTGGACCTGACCTAATGAGGAGCCCCAGACAAGCCTCTCAGCATCACTCATCTCAGCATCCAATCCTGAGCCGTGCAGAGCAGGGCTGGCTGAGGGATCTGTAGATGGGAAGCTGGATAGAAACCAAATGAGGCTGCTGCTCAAGAGCAGCTGCTCAAGAATGGTTGGAGATTTCTGAGAGACACAGAGCACTGGAGAACTGGAGACACAGAGAACCACAAACCAAATATGGGCAGCAAAACTCAGCAGAAGGCTGCTGTGATCTGGTTTCTGGGCACACATGTGTGTGCATACAGCTGAGTCAGCCAGGATCAAGCAAGAGGAAGCCCGGCAGCATGCAGTTGCAGCTGCTTTAGGGGTGCCTGTGAAGCCAACTTGTGGGCTTAGGGGCAGGACAGCAGAGCATGCTCCAAAAAGGAACCATCCCAAGGTTGACAAAGAATTTACCATCTGAGGAGAAGCCAAGGTCCCCAGCTTACAGAGCATGTGGCAGCCCTGATCCCCTTTTCTGAAGTCAGAAGACACCAAATAGCACAGGGAGAAATAACAGGACAACCAAGAAGGGGCAGACGCTGTGGTGATTAAGTCCTTTGAAAGAGAGGCACCAAACCTGATTAATTTAAGAAAGGATGGAAACCCAAGAAAAGAGAGTTTGGCAGGAGAGGTGGAAGCTGACTTTAGAGACAAGCTGAGAGCCTGTCATCCCCACAGAGACGCATGGGGAACTCATCCATGAAAAAGAAGCAGCTAGCAATCTTACAACTTTTAATTTCAGCATTAACATTTTAGAAAGATAAATTAAGTCAAGAAGAGCACCAAAGGGTGACTAATTAAGTATGCTAGAAATCATGCCAAGTGACTTCATAAGAATACAGTGCCCCAAAGACAAAAAGAAAAGCACCACACAAAATCTAGTAGGTGGAGAGGTCTAGACAATATTGTCCAAATCAAGATCTAGAGGATGAACTCAACCTCTGTCTTCATTTTTAAACGTTTATGTGTGTGGGTGTTTGCCTGCATATATGTCTGTGCACCACATGTGTGTAGTGCCTGTGGAAGCCAGAGAAAGCATCAGATCCCCCTGGGATTAGAGTTACAGATAGTTGTGAGTTGCCATGTGGGTTTTGGGAATCAAGCCGAGGTCCTTTACAAGAGCAGCCAATGCTCTTAACTACTGGGCCATCTCTCAAGCCCTCTCACCTATCTTTAATTAGCAAAGACACTGACACTAATATATTCAAATAGATGAATTCCATGAAGAGTCATCTTGATAGCATCATAGACAAAAAGACAAGAATTTAACAGATAATGTAAAGCTAAAAAGATAGAAGAAAATTGACACATTTGTGAAAATTAGCCTGATGAAATAGACCAATAGAAGACTTATGGCAGGAGCTGATTAGTGAGCATTCCTAGGAAGATACAAGATTCAAGATACAACTGCTGGGCTGGGGCTGCAGCTGAGCAGTGGAGTGATTGCCTTGCGTGCTTGAGGCCCTGAGTCTAACCTCAGAACCACAAACTCTAAGCACTTCATCCTCCTCCAGATCTTACTCTGAATCTCTAGGTATGTGAGATAAGATGGGGAAGTAGGGAGAGGATATGTGGACTTGTGTGCACATATGCATGTGGGTAGGTCCGGGTCAGTTCTGAGTGTCATCCTTAATGACTCTCTACCTTCTTTCCTGAGCAGGGTCTCTCACTGAACCTGGAGCTCACTGATTAGCCTAGCTGGCCAGTGAGCCTCACAGATCTCCTTGCCTCTGCCTCCCCAGTGGTGACAACAAGCTATTTTACAGGCCCAGAGCTCACATTTTTAATAGTGATCTTGGTGTTCTGTTGTAGGCAGTTGAAGACCAGATTTTTAAGACTTAGCAAGTTAAATGACACTATTGACAATCTGTAGTAATCACTTTCTATTGCTGTGATAAAGCACCATGACCAAGACAGCTTACATAGGAAGGGTTTATTTGGGTTATGGTTCCAGAGGAATAAGATTTCATCACCATTGTGGCAGGGAGGCATGGAAGCTGACAGCGTTGAAGCTAGAACAGCAAGCTGAGAGCTCACATCTTGACCACTAACATAAAGAAGAGAGAGAGAAAGAGAGAAAGAGAGAGAGAGAGAGAGAGAGAGAGAGAGAGAGAGAGAGAGAGAGAGAGAGAGACACTCACTAGGAATCATACAAGTCTTCAAACTCTCAAAGCCTACCTCTAATGACATCCTTCAAGAGTCTTCCCAGACAGCGCTACCAACTGGGACCAAGAATTCAAATTTCAAATACATGAGCCTATGGGGAACATTCTCACTCAAATCACCACACAACATGATTGAATTTAATAGATATACTGAGAACTTTACACCAAAAAGAGAATGATTGTTCTTTTGAAATATCAAAGAGGACTCATAAAGATGAACTGGTGGCCACAGTTCAGACCTCAGCAACTTCCAAACCAGGAAATCAAACAAGCTACCCTAATGCAGCCAATTGGAGACTAACATGAAAGACAAAATCAGAAAACAAAATTCACTTACTCAGAATGTCTAGAAAACATTTTAAATTAAGAAGAGGAAAACCCCTGTAAAACTCTAAGTTTATTAAAAACAAACGAGTAACAGCAGCACTACAGTGAGGTAGGCAGGATGAAAACAGAGCTATGCTTAGAGGTAACTCAACCTTTTCACCTACAAAGTAGAGAACATCAACCTTTTCACCTACGGAGTAGAGAACAGGGCTGTGGTGGTTTGAATGAGAATGGTCCCCATAGGGTCACATATTTGACTGTGCCACTCACCAAGGAGTGGCACTGTTTGAGAAGGATTAGAAAGTGTGGCCTTGTTGGGGTGTGTCACTGGGGGTGACACACTTGGGCTTTCAAAAGCCCAAGCCTGGCCCAGTGTCACAGTCTCTATCAGGCTAAGAGCTGTTTTAGTCATGGTGTCCCTTCGCAGCAGCACGGTGACTAAGACAAGGGCTAAGGGTAGGTGAACAATGAACTTGTAGATCTGGTTCATAGGAGTAGGGAGGGGTAGGAATCTTGAAGAACTAAGTAAAACCAAATGTGTGGGGAAGGAAGAAGTAAAGGCTAAAATGACATTAAATAGAAACAAATGAGTAAGCAGACAGATGACTGAATGGGGTACCCACGGGCCAATCCAGCTAAAAGCAGAGCCTTTTTCAGGTTCACTTCTATATTGTTTGACTCTTCTTAACAAGAAAGCACTTATGCATTAACAGTTACATCAAATGACAGAAAAGAATACAAAATACTTCAGAAATTCTAAGCAAGCTATACTCATGAGGCATAAGCCAGAACACTTATACCATTATTGACCGGGAGGCCCCTCTTTTATTGTTGGTAAATTGGAAAAGCTGCTTTAGTGACCACATTCCATCTGGCAGTTTCATTTGCATAAACCTGTATGGGTGCTGGGTGGTCATGTGGCCCCTTCCGGATACCCCATTAGTGCCGGCTCAGCATAGCTGCACATATGCACTCAAGCTCAGCATTGCACCAGCTCTGCCCTGCTGGCCTCCTGCTGCTGCCCCACTGGCCCAGGGCCTATTAAGGCCATTGGCCAGTCTGTGCTTCATCCTGAGCTGTCTGTCTTGGTATCTCTGGTTGCCCTAATGGTCCTGGGTAGCACAGAGGCTAATTCTAGTGCTACTAGGAGAGAAAGTCCTCTTCCTTCACCAAACTGTCAAAGTGTTCAATCTAAAATGGAAGTTAGAAGTTGGTGTTACAAGAGCTAAATCTGGCTTGTAGTTGTTTGGAACATAGGAAATTATGAATTAATTATCACCAAAAAATGGAAGATATCTGGGTTTGGAACAGTGACTCAATGGTTAAAAGCACTGGCTGCTCTTTCAGAGGACCTGGGTTCAATTCCCAGCATCCACATGGCTCCTCATAATTCTCTGGAACTCCAGTTCCAGGGAATCCAATTTCCTTTTGGTCTCTGAGGTCACTGCTCATATGTGTTGCACAGAGATAACATGCAGGCAAAACACCTATATACATAAAATAAAAATTAAAAATTTTTTATAAAATTAAACACCTCTTGCCAGCTACCTGGCTTCAGTTAAAACCAGAGAAAGCTTGGCTCCAATTGGTCCTTGCATTTCATGGTGACAGCTTACTGTAGCTGTCCTTGGCAGTCCCCACTACTTCATCCATGCCTTGATTGTAAGTTATGTGATTTAAAAGTTTTAAAAACAAAGTTAATTACATTTATTCATCCATTTGTGTGTATATGGGGAATGAGGGATACATACACGTATATGGAGGTCAAAGGACAACAATGCACAAGAGTCAGTTCTGTCCCTCTACCCTTTAGGTCCCAGGAACCACAATCAGGCAGTTGTCTTTACTGCTGGGCCATTTTGCTGGACCCTCTTTACAATCCTATCTGTCCTTACTCAGAGCTTAGAAAATAATGTCACCATAATTACACCAAGGTGATGCGATGTGACAGTGTGCCTCATGAACACTTGTGCCTACCCTTCCTCTTCTCACTGACCCATTACTCAATTATTCAATTCCCTTGCTTAACAAATATTTGTTTGCATATTAACTATGCCAGGTAGTTTTCTAAGGTCCAAAAGCACAGCTAGGCTTGCATAAACCTTTATTCTCAGCGCTCAGGAGGATCTCTGTGAGTTTGAGGCAAGCCTGGTCTACATAATGAGTTCCAGGACAGTCAGAGTTACATGGCAAGACCCTGTTTGAAAAAAAAACAAAGTCCAACAAAGTCTAAAAGCATACTCGGCAGCAAAACAAAGCTGGGGTCTGGGAGTGGGAGGTGTGTTAGCCTGCCAGTGACCTATAGGACAACTCCCAGGCTGAGCCATGCCCTGTAAATAGCATGCCTTCTCTGCTGATAGGAAGTTTGGAATATGAGATGTTCTTCTGCAAGCTAGGAGCTTCAGAGATGGCAGAAAGAGGAGATACTTAATCCATCCCTTCCTGTTGGAAAAGGAAATGGGGCTCCAAAAAAAGGTGACCTAGCCACAGCCACCCAGAAGGTTGATGACAGGCCAGCTACTCCCTCAGTGGGTCTCCATCATGTGCTCTTGGGCCTCAGGGAAGCAGGAGACACAGCTGAATTGTCATGACACCCAACATGGAACAGAGGCAGACTGGGGAAAGCTTGACGTGCATTTTCAGGAAAAAAGTTTTCTAATTAAGGGTCAGACAGCAACAGTAATGACCACATGGGCCAGGTGGGTCAGCTGAAGCCTGGGGAGTGGAAACTGCTCTGCTTACCCATTGCTGCAGCTCCTCCTTATCCTGAATTTCAGCACCCATTTTTCAGTTCTTAACTAATAAGGCCATTCCTACCCAACTTTATCTTGTTGGTGCTGTTCTCCATCCCCTCTTCTGGTCTGAATTATGCTTTTCTTGTTTGTTTCATTTTCTGGTTTTTCTGGTATCTGTTTTGTAGACCAAGTTGGCTTTGAACTAAAAAAAAGTCCACCTGCCTCTTCCTCCTGAGTGCTGAGATTAAAGGTGTGCACCACCACTGCCTGGCTGAATTGGGTTTTTGCATGTGACAAAAGTGCGAAAAACAAAATATATCTATTATTCTGGCACTTGGAGGCTGAAACAGCCAGATCTTAAGTTCAATGCCAGCCTCTCTCAAGAGGCCAGACAGCAAATCTGAATTGTTTTGTGTGAAGATAATTATTTGGGGCTATCAGTGAACCCAGGCATCATGTGTGTGCTAAGCATGTGCCTTACCAATCAGCATCACAACTCACTATGTTTAATTCAGCTTTGACCTTGCACAACACAAAGCAAGCTTCTTCCTCCAGACACAATCAAGTCCACCATGCCAAGAACCACCACATCTTGTATTTTATGTTCAACAAGGTGTTTTTCATCAATTACAACATTCCTGTCTCACAGAGAGCCACCACTCACACCCCCACTCCCTTCCTTTTCCAAGAACTATCTTGTTTTTCCTTCTCCCAGCCACCCTCTGAAAATTCACTTGTGTATGTTCTTTAAGATACCAGATCCCAGGAGTTGGAGAGATGGTTTGGTTCGATTCCCAGCATCCAAATATATAACTCCAGTTCCAGGGGATCTAATACCTTCTGCCCCTTTGTGGCTCTTCATGCATAATGCCCCCACCCCTACACACACACACACACACACACACACACACACACACACACACACACACACACACACACACAAACACACACATCTTTTGGGGAAAAGGTTTCCACATCCCTCTTATAAAACAGTTTGCCAACCTGCCTAGACTAATTGGAACTGGACATAATCTCCCTCCTGACTGGAGGTTCCATCTTTAAAACTTATTGAAGGTAGGGAGTGGTAGGACGCTGTCTTAGATAAGGTTTCTAAGGTCATGTGATGAAACATGACCAAGGCAACTTGGGGAGGAAAGGGCTTATTCAGTTTATACATCCAGATGACAGTCCATCCCTGAGGGCAGTCAAGTCAAGAACTCAAAACTCTGGGTAGAAACCTGGAGGCAGGAGCTGATGCTACTTACTGACTTGCTCTTCATGGCTTTCTCAATCTGCTTTCTTTTAGAACCCACAACAACCCCCCAGCCCAGGGATGGCACCGCCCACCATTGGCCGGATTCTCCTCCATCAATCACTAATTAAGAAAATGCCCTACAGGCTTGCCTACAGCCCGATCTTATTGAGGTGTTTTCTTCACTGAGGTTCCCTCCTCTCAGATACTTTAGCTTGTGTCATATTGACACAAAACCACCCAGCACAGACACATAGGTTATCCTAGTGTTCTGAAGGCTGAAGAAGGAGAATTGAGAGTTTGAAGCCAGTCTGGACTACATAGCCATACCCTGCCCTAACAAACAAGCAAATGAAAGTGCTTTGAAATCTCTAAGTTCTTGACATTATTATTCATCCCATGTGCTGGATAGTTTTATGTCAAGGACACAAGCTAAAGTCATCTGAGAGGAGGAAACCTCAGTTGAGAAAATGCCTCCTTAAGATCTGGCTATTAGGGCAGACCTATAGGGCATTTTCTCATTAGTGACTCATGTGGATTGGACCCAGCCCGATGTGGGTGGGGCCACCCCAGGCTGGTAGTAGTGGGTTCTATAAGAAAGCAGGAAGTTGAGCAAGCAGGGAGTAGAGGTGGGGAAGCAAGCCAGTAAGCAGCACTCCTCCATGGCCTCTGCATCAACTCCTACCCCCAGGTTCCCATCTGGTTTGTTTGAGTTCCTGCCTTGGTTTCCCCTCAATGACTGTGACCCTATATGTAAGGCAAATAAACCCCTTTCTCTCCAAGCTGCTGTTGATTCCACTACAGCAATAGTAACCCTGACTAATATAACCTATTAGAACTTGTGTCTCTCCTTGTGCCTTGGTTTCTCTTAGGGGTTGATTATTTTAGAGCCTGGAGAGATAGCTCAGGGGTTAAGAGAATGTGTGACTGTTCTTTCAGAGGATCTGAGTTTGGTTCCCTGTACTCACAGCCAACTGTACCTCCAGTCCTAGAGTGACCAAATGCCTCTAGCCTCTATGGGTACCTGTACTCACATGCACATACTTATAAACAGGCTCATGTACATAAGCATAATTAAGAATAAAATTTTTGAAGGGGAAAAAAAGAGTTGTCAAGTTGTCAATTTGAGACCAACAAGATGGCCCAGAGGGTAAAAGCACTTTGTGGCACAAGCCTGACCTGAGTTTAATTCCCAGAACCCACCAGGCAGAAGGACAGAACCAACTCCCCAAAACTGTTCTCATTTTACACACACACACACACACACACACACACACACACACACACACACATACACACACACACACACACACACACAAACCAAATAAGTAAATAACAAATGTAAAAAAGGTTTACATGTTGATAATTTAGCCTTTTAACTATGGTTTTAAATATTCTTGCCTTTTATAGTTCCTGTATCTGTGCCACGGAGCATCTCAAAGTTCACTCCTCCCTTTTGAGGTGGGTTCTAACCTACAGGCTCAGTTTCCAAGAACCAGGAGTTTCTGGGCTATGACCTGTGTGCAAATTTTGTTACCTTACAAATTAAGGCCCAACAGGATTTTCAATCACTAGCATCATGACCTGTACACATCACACTGTCCTCTTAGAAGTGTGCTCTCCAGTGATGCTGCAATTACAGCCATGTGAGGAGCTGTGGAAAGGGGATCTGAGCCCAGACCCAGGATCAGAACCCACCTCTGTGGGAAGGCACAGGGAACTAGTGGCTTTGCTCACCGTTTACTCTTTACTTGGAGCTAACTGTAGGTTTCCCATCTCACTGGGGAAGAACTCAGGCACTCCCTTCAGTGCAGCACCTGGCAGCACAACAGCAGACATCACAATGGGGAGAGGACTTGGATGGGGTGCCACTGTGCTCTTGTCTGCCTTCTTACTTCCATCATCCTTCACAGGGACTTGGTTCTGATAAAGCAGAGCAAGTAACGTGTGGTGTGTGTGTGTGTGTGTGTGTGTGTGTGTGTGTGTGTGTGTGTGTGTGTGTGTCTGTCTGTCGGTTGGTCTGTCTGTGTTTGTATTGAGGGTGTGATGAGAAGTGGTTCTTGCCACAGTATTGATATGGAGGGCAAGGTAGAGGACAACCTCGGGTAATTGCCTCACACCTTGCTTGAAACGGGCTGCTGTTTCCTGTTGTGTATGCCAGGCTAGCTGAGGAGCTTCTGGGAGTCTCCTGTGTCAGCCTCTACCTCCAGGTAGGAGCACTGGCTACCTCAACTGGCTTTACCTTTATTCTGGGAATTCTAACTCAGGTCCTCAGGCTTATGTGGCAAGTATGTCACCCAATGAGCAATCTTCCCAGCCCTAGCTTTTTAATTTTTTAAAACTTATTTTGAAAAATGTAAAATCCACAATTTATCAAACTGGCACAACGGGCACTCAGATATCTTTCGCCTACATTCACCAACTGTTATCATTCTGCCACCCACATTAAGTACAGCCTTTGTTTTGTTGTGTTTGTAACACCGTGACCCTCTCTTCTGTCTTCTAGCACCCATGCAGTGGCTCACAAGCTCACAAGTGTGTAACTCCAGTTCCGGGAAATCTAACACCCTCTTCTAGCCTCCACAGGTACAAAACATGCGTGGTTAGTTTTCATGCAGGCAGAATACCCATATACATAAAATGAGAATAAGTAAATATGTTTTTAAAAGGAAAGAAAAAAAAGGATATTTTCTAAAAAGACCACAGTTAAAAAACAAAAAAAACCAAAAAACAAAAACAAACAAACAAAAAAACAAACAAAACAGATTCAGGAAATTTAACATCAGTCCAATATTGTGACATCTATAATGCCATCTATTTTCAAATTTAACTCTTCAAATTTGGCAATTACCAACTTTCCCCAAAAACTCAACAGTCCCTCCCAGGCCCAGGATCTCACTGCCACTGCACACAACGGTGGTGCATGTCTCTACTTTTCTTTAACCGAGAGCATCCCTTGCCTTTACTTGTCTCTTTTGCTTCAGATGTTTTTCAAGACTCTAGTTTGTAGAGCAGCCCTCCATTCAGATTTGCCTGGCTGATCCTCATTTGATTTTGGCATTTCTCACTGCTATTCAGCTGTGCACTCACCAGGGAGAGATTCAACTAAGAGGAATTTCTATCGCTGTGGGAAGCGCCACAAAGCAGCACTGATGGGTGGCCCTGCTGCATACCTGGCTCCCAGGCTCAGCATCAATAACAGCCACAACAGCTGATGGCACCTTCTAGAGCAGAACCAGCCCAGCGCAGCTCCTGGCCTGTGACTGCACCCCCACAGACCAAGAAGAGTCCCAGGCCCCAGCATTCAGTACAGGTTTCTCTGTTCCTTAGTTTCTTCACAGACTGTAATAGACGTTACAACCTCAACCAGTGTGCTACTCAGTGCGTTCGCAGTGTGAGCTCCGTCACTTCAAAATCCACCCTGAGCTCAAACTTCTCCGGTGCTATTTGAGGTGTTTGGTGGGTGCACCAAAGGGATGGTGTGTGTATATGTGCTTTATAGGTGTATACACAGTCATGCACACATATGTAGAAGTCAGATATTGACACTGGGAGCCTTCCTTGGTCACTCTCTCTCCTATTTCTTTAGACTGTATCTCTCACTGAACCTGAAGCTAGCTTGCCTGGTTAGAAAGTGTTACGGATTACTCTTGTCTTCAGCACTGGGGTTACAAACGAGCATACCATGCCTCACTATTTATACGACTGCTGGGGATCTGAACTCAAATTTTCATTCTTGTGCAGTGAGCGCTCTACAAACTGAAGCATCTCCACAGCCAACAGAGGCTTTTATGCTAATGCAATCCTGCCATTCAGCTGGGTCATTTCCAGACTCACTCAGGAGCTCTGCTGTGAATGCTCAAAGTCCATCTTACCACTGCATCCTGAATCATTAAGAGACTCCTGTCTCTGTCCCTGCTGCAGGGGTAGGGGCAGCATTAAGATGTCCCTGTGTGTTCAGTAGGGAGAAATGAAAGTTGCAGGGCTTGGAGCTGGTGGGAGAATTGGACCCTAGGCATAAGCACAGAGATGCTGCATGACACCAGAAGCTCTGTCTGGATGTGTGGGGGTCTTGCTCTTTTGCTGCTCCTCCTGCCTCTCCTAACCATTACCTTCTGCTCTCACTCCCACAGCTGATCTGAGCCTACCCTTTCCATCTGTCAAAACCGCTGAAGACACAGCCAGGATGTGGCCAAGCCAGTACTCCCCAAACAGTGCTCTAAGCCACTGGTTGAGTGAGTTACCAATGTGGAAAGATAGCCATGTTGTGTTGTGAAGTCAAAAAATGTGGAATTATCAAATAGGATGGATGACAAAACCCCAGTTATGATAAATTAGCAATACAAAATGTGGGAGAGAATCCTAGCTACTAGGAAGGTGGAGACAGGAGAATTGCAAGGTAAAGGCCTGCTTGGCTACAAAGTGAGTTCAAAGCTAACCTGTCAAGGCCCTGTCTTAAAATTTAAAAAAAGAAAAAAGGGGCTGGGATTATAGCTCAGGAAGGTGTGTTTCTAACATATAAAGGGCCTATGTTCAACCCTGCACACTACCAAAATCTAATAAGAACAAATGAAAGAATAACCTTGCTCAAAGATTGTGGGAGCGCCCAACAGAAGTACTCATGCAATATCCTTTCCCTGCAGGCCAGCCCTCACTTGTAGGTCTCACTGTTGAAGAGGCCTGCTATAACTCCTGGTGCGGTGGGGCAGCCTTTCGATGTCAACACACTGAAGTAATAAAGACACTAGGCTATAACTGTGGGTGTAAAACCCTTACCTTACTGTGGGACCCACGCTGTCATGGTTGGTTCTGTCAACCTGACACAACCTAGAATCACATGGGGAGTGTGTCAATGATCTAGTGTCTATAGATCAAGTTGGCCCGTGGACATACCTTGATTGTGTTAATTGAAATGGGAAGAACTACTCACTGTGGGTAGCACAGGGGACCCTCAACTGTAAGGTGGAGAAAGAGAGCTGAGTACTAACAGGCAGGAACTCATTCATTGCTCCCTGCTCTCGACTGCGACTGTACCGAGACTTGCTGCTTCAAGTTCCTGCCACCTTGATATCCCTGCTATGGACAGTTTGTAACTCAAAATTCTAACCTAAATTAACCCTTTCTTCCTTCAACTGTTTTTGTCAGGGAACTTTATCATAGCAGCAGAAATGAAACGTATGAAACGGAAAGACAAGCTGAGAGGGCCTTCTGAAAGCTGTCCCAGTAGGTATGCCTTTGTGGGCTCTTAAAATAGGGCCCAGTGATCACTAGACTGGGAAGTCTCTCCTGAGATTGAGAGCCCCCCCCTTCACACACAAGGGACAGGGCATCTCTATGCAGTCTGGACAGTGGCGCTCAGGATAGCAGACTGAGCATTACTTTGGGGATGGAGAGATGGCTCAGCGGGTAAAGGCTCTGGCCTGGTGCAAGCCTGAGCCTGTGTTCAGTCCTCAGACCCCACGCTGAAGGAGACTCCTGAAAGCTGACCTCTGACCTCCACATGTGTGCTCCCCCAACACAAACAATAATAAATAAAAATTTTAGATTTAAACCATAAGTTTTTGTCCATTACTTGACATTTTGGGTTCATTCTTGAATCCTAAAGAAGCCACTTCCTCAAATGGAGACTTAGTTGCCCATGGCAGCACACATACCATGGGTCCAGGCACTAGGTTTGGAATCTTCAGAAAGAGTTACCCCTCTGTTTGTTGGAGTTGGAAAACTGCTCAGAACCTTATGAAGGCTTCTTGTCCAACATAAGGAAAATTCTGTCTCCACCACCCTGACTCACAGCTGCTCCTTTAAACCTCCCCACCTTCCTTTCTCCTGCCTCACCTCGGGGCTTTGCATCCTCTGTTCCCTTTGCTTGAGACACTGCCCCACAGGCTCACTCCCTCACACTCCTGGGAGCCCCATTTCATTACTGCCTCAGCAGAGGCCAAGCCGCTTTATGAAACTGAAACTCTGCTTGGCTGTTTCCACAAGCCCTGTCACCTCCTGGCACACTACATGCTTTTATATTTGGATTTTTGGTTTGTTTGTTTGTTTGTTTGTTTACTAGCCAGAGGGATGGTGGCACATGCTTTAATCCCAGAACCCAGGAGGCAAAGGCAAGTGGATCTCTGTGAAATTGAGGTTAGCCCACTATACAAAACTAGTTCCAGGACAGCCAGGGTTACACAGAGAAACCCTGCTTTGAAAAACTAAAAACCAATCCAAAACAAAACAAAACAAACAAACAAAAAAAACATGATTGTTTTTAAAGTAATGAAATCCCCAATTCAGATAATAACATGGAATCTCCTGATTACATCAGTGTCAACTACTAATTCAATCTTCCCACAGTACCGTGCCATGCAGCACACAGGGGCTGATAGAGCACGCCTCCAGCATGCCAGTCTGTGAGTTCAAAGACACCAAGAAACTGAAGTTCAAGGATATGGTGGAAGGCAAAAGGCTAGCATGTTCCAACAGCAAAGGTGAGGTACATAGCCTCTATGCAGAGGAGGGTTCCTTCTGCTCCAGCTCAGGCCACCCTTTCTTCGTGACAAGCTGGGTATATTTAGCTAGGCCCTGAGTTTCTCTGTCCCTGTGCAGATGGCATCTCTCAATGCTTCTTTCTGCTGTGGCAGGCAAGTAAGCCACCGTTTCTCTCTCTCCTTTTGCAGGGAAATAACTCCAAGAGGAAATTGACTGTGAAGCCTTAAGGAGAGCCCTCTCAAGATGTCGGGGGAAAGGCAAGAAAGAAATATAACCAGGAGCTCACAGTGGGGAACATAAAGTGCTGGCAGAGCAGCAGGGGCTGCAACTGAGCATGTGCATGAGGAATGCAGCTAATACTGAGGGCAGGAGAAGCCTGGGAGGGACGCACAGTGCTGGGAGCTTGCCAAAGAGGAACAAGGTATTCATTTAACAGAAGGTGCCAGGTGCTTCCCCATGGGCGAACAACTCTGATCCCAGCTCAAAGGGCACACAGCACTCTGAGACGTGGTGTGGGGGTAGGACTATAACTGAACATGGCTAACATCCAGCTGAAAGCAAATGGAGGTTTCTTTTGCACAGACTGATCCCAATCAGGGACTGGTGGTGGCTCAAAAGCAAATGGTGAGCTGGATGTGGTGGTTCTAGTAAAAGGGCCTTGGATTCGAGGCTAACTGGGACTACATAAAAAGGAAGAGGAGAAGGGGGAGAAGAGAAAAAAGGAACATTGGGTAAAGGTGTGAGTTGTGCAAACCTGATGATCTGAGTTCATCACCTGGGCCCCACATAAAGAGAGAAAGAGAATTGTGTCCATAATGTTGACTTCTGACCTCCAATATGAGCTGCAGGACACACACACACACACACACACACACACACACACTTAAAAGAAAGAAAAAGAAAACAAAATCCATGTGTGTAATGTGTGCAAGTGTACACAGACTCCTTTCAGGTAACATGGGAGACAGCTTGGCCCCAGTTCCTTCTCTGTGTCTCCCTTTTGAGCAAATAAGGAACAGCAAACATAGAACAGAGGTCAAAGTGAGTTTCCTGGACAGCAATCTCAGATCCTTTCTCCTTCTGTCATTAGAGTTTCAACAACACAGACATCACAGAAGCTGAAGGCCCTGGCTGGGACTATGAATCTGCAGGCAGGCAGTGAGTTCAGAATGGGGCGCGCACGGTCTGCTTAGCAGCTTGACTTTTACTTGCAATAGCTACAGAATTTTTCTTCTGTGTACCATGGAGAGATGATGTATTCATGCATTTTTTCAAAAGATTTATTTATTACGTATACAGTGTTCAGACTGCATGTATGCCTGTACACCAGAAGAGGGCACCATATTTCATCATAGATGTTTATGAGCTACCATGTGGTCCCTGGAAACTGAACTTAGGACCTCTGGTTAAGAGTGCTGGATGCTCTTAACCTCTGAGTTATCTCTCCAGCCCCTGTATTAATTGTCCTCTTAGAACAGTGGTTCTCAACCTTCCTAATGCTGCAACCCTTTAATACAGTTCCTTACGTTGTGGTAATCTCCAACTATAAATTATTTTCATTATTTCTTCATAACTGTAATTTTGCTACTGTTGTGAATTGTAATGTAAATATCTGATATGTAGGATAGTTGATATATAACCCCTGTGAAAAGGTCATTTAACCCCCAAAGGGGTCATGACCCACAGGTTGAGAATAGTTGTCTTTGAACAAATTCCACTTTTCAAACCCCATTCCCACACTCCAGCCAAGGCCCACTATGCCCCTCCGAGTCCACTCCACTGTCTCCCATGTACTCCTGTTCACACAGGGCTGGCATCATGCTCCTGGAAGACCAGCCTCTAGCACAGACAGTTTCCTCTTCACATGGCTGCCTCCCTATGTGTCCTTGTCTAGCCTCCCCGTCAGTAACATGCTGTCCATCTGCCTCTTCTGATTTTATTTACTTACGCTATGATTATTTTAGAATGGGTTTCCCTAAGTAGCCCAGGCTGGCCTTCCTCAGGACCTTCCTGTTCTGTCTCTGAGCAGTGCAACTATAAATGTACACCACCATGCCCAGCTCCCTCTTCTGTTTCCTTCAGAGAACTTGCTGATACCTGAAATCTTACTTCATTCGGAATTTTTCTGCTCGCCTGGAACATGAATTGGTTAAGAACAGGCACTTCGTGTGCTTTGTTGATTTCCATGTCTATGGTGCTAAGAACATAGACCAATGCCCACGAATGCACTGTCAGGAAACACTTGTAGAAGATGAGTCTGGGGCATACTATTTATTACTGGAAATGGGATGGTGGTCTGGAGAAGAGAGAGCAAGTATGCACTGACCCCCATCAGCTGTGATACAAACATGGCTGTAAGCTGCAGAAACCCAGGCCTCTGGGTGCTCCATGGGTGATCTGCTACCTGTGGTCACTGAGGCACAGAATGCCTTACAGGCCTATGCACACATGTACATGCAGGTGGGGTGTCACTCTCTGCCTGACCTCAGCCCCTTCAGATGCTTTTCTAGCATTTATGGCCAGAGACAAATTCTATTCTTTTTTAGAAAGCCTCCTCAGCTAAGTTACTCTTCTCTGCCAGGCCTGACCTATTTCGGAATATTACTTTAAGTATGTAAAGATGTGTTATATTTATGTTGCATTTGTTTAATTATGTAAAGATGTGTTGCTGTTTCATCTTGCCTGCCTAAGGCACCTGATTGGTCTAAAAAAAGCTGAACAGCCTATAGCTAGGCAGTAGAGGGATGGGGGACTGGCAGGCAAAGAGAAAAAGTGGGAAGAGAGAAGGAAAGAACAATGAAGAAAGAGAGGGAGACGCCCAGGGACAGCCAGCCAGGCAGTTACCAGCCACAGAGTAGGTAACAAGAAAGGACGAAAGAAAGGTAAAAAGCCTTGAGGCAAAATGCAGAAGAAGAGAGACAGGTTAAATTATAAGAACTAGCAAGAAATGAGCCTAAGCTAAGGCCAAGCATTCATGATTAACAGTAAGGTTCTATGTCATGGTTTAGGAGCTGGTTGGTGGCCCAAAAGAAAGCCTGCTATACCAGTCTCCCCTCTTAGCCCCCTTTCCATTTAGAGTGATTGGATGCTAGCTGACCCGCGAACACAGGTGTGGGCCCATGCTCTATGTATCAGACTGTGTGAGATGGCTCAGTAGGTAAAAGTGCCTGCTATATAAGCCTGGTGACCTGAGTTCAATCCCAGGAACCCACAGTAGGAAAGAAATGACTCCTCAGAACTGCCCTTTGACCTCCACATGTGCTTCTCTCTCTCTCTCTCTCTCTCACACACACACACACACACACACACACACTTTTTTAATGTGTGAGGTGTGGTAGGAAGAATAACAGTCAGAGTAGGTGTTGGAAAGAGCACTGCACCAGGCCCCAGTTTTATGGGAACCCCGAGTTTGAGGCCAGTCCCTACCTGTGTGTGGTCCACAGTGGCCTCCTTGGCCTTGCCAACCACATCCTTAGGTAACTCAAAATCTTCTGAACAATCCGGAGGAGGTTCAATGTGGAGCCGAGGGCCAGCTTCAGTTCTGATCTGCACGGATTTCTGGACACAGAATTCAGAGTGTTGAAATGAGAACAGATACCATTATGCTCAAGGACAGCTGCCCATAAGGACAGGGTTCAAGGGGTACTGTCCCTGAGCAGGACAGGATTTTGATTTTTTTTTTTTTTTTTTTTAAGACCAGGTCTCTTTAGTCTAGGCTGTCCTCCTGCCTCAGCCTCCTGAGTACTGCAATTACCACGGTGGCCACTATCCCTAGCTCAGCAGTTATGGCTTCTCAGAGTCATACCACCCTTGCTTGTTTCTTCCTTATACTTGCAAAGTATGTAGTAGAAATTTTCAGAATTTTAACAATTATTTTTCAGTAGACATTTTATAGGTGTTAGGCTTTTCCCAAAGGGCCTTTTGAGCTAACTGACCCTGTGTTTGGGGAAAACCTGGCTGATACACCATAGGTATGCTAAAGTGAAATGGACAGCATGCTTGCAAAGCTCTTTGGACTACACAAACTGCCCTTGCTGCAGCCTTCCTTCTTTCAAGGCTTCTTTGGATCTTTCTATACCTGTGCCAGGTGTTGGAAGAACTCCAGAATTCTATTTCCCTTTCTTCCCCAGTGCTCATGTGGCAGATGTGCATAGCAACCCCTGCCAGCCACCCCCCCTACACACACACACACACACACACACACACACACACACCTCACCCTTGTGCTGCTAGGAAGGACCAAAGGGCCCACAAGAACAATAAAGGGTATGGGTCACAGGGAATGATGTGAGTGCCCATGCCCAGCTCAGCTCTAGCATTCTAACTTAGCAAGGAGACGCTCCCCTGCTGCCCCCAGATGTTGCAACATCAGACCACACAGAAAGCTTTTACTTGTGATTTTTATCCTGGTTAGAGTGGGTTGAATTGGTGACACAAAGAGGGCCAGCAGAGGCGGTGACAGCTGCAGCCAGTGGCAAAAAAAAGCAGCTAGAGAGTTCCAGAGAGTGGGTGGGGCAGAGTGGAGTTGAGGAGGTGAGTGAGGACAGTGCAGTGTGGAGAACAATAACAGGCTGTGAGCCAAGGCTATGACGGCACCACCAACGATGGTAAGCAAGATGCTGCAGGCCTTGGTTTCTAGAAGAGCTCCTGGAAGCTGCCAACCCTGAAAGCTCATGGTCTTGAGAGCTATACCACTAGCCATGTTAGTCACTGAGAATCCCACATGGCTGGCTGCAGAGCCTGAACACATGCTACTGCCTGACTGATTAGAGCTCAGGGTCTCACTGGCTTTTGAGTGCCTGACTACTGGCAATGTGCATGCAGAATAAGGAGCCTTTCACCTGAGCTCCGAGAGCTGCCTCTGACTTCTGAGACCTGGAGCCGTAAATCTCCGACTCTCAGGGCTCTGCATCTGTCAGTCTAGCCTGCAAGCCTGCCTGTCTGTCCTATCTTTTGCCCTCTGGAGAAGCATCTTAGTTCTCCCTCACACCCAAGACTGCCATACTAGAAGCTACTCCTGTTCACGCATGCTTTCCACCTGAGTAGAACAAAAGGACTCAGTCAGCTGACAGGTGACATCTGTTGTCACATCATTCAAGCCACTGTTAGCAAGTCCAGACCTTACTTGACACACTCAGCATGCAAGGCTCTTACACTAATCTCTGCAAAGCTATCATATGTGACTGTTGAACCAATCAGAGCCACTGCCAGGGACCTGTCAGTCCAGCTGAGCCCACAGAAACCCCTTCTGTGTCTCTGTGGGCTTTTTGCCTCTTTGTCCTCAGTCTATGTGAGGCTCAATGGTGAGAATGGAAGAGGCAACTGTTTATGAGAAAAAGGAAGATGATCCAGTAGAGAAACAAAAGGGCCTTTGGGTCATTTTTAATGCCTTGTAATAGGGCTAGCTCTAGCTGTGGGTGGCTTCCTTCTAGACTTTGCAACTTTGTTCTTCTCTCTAGGCTAAGAAAGACATGGTATGCTCTTCTCCAAGGACCACTCAGCAACATCCTAACACTGGGGCCTACTGGCCAGGAGAAGATAAGAGAAAAGGAAGTGGCTGAGCATAGACTTACGGCAGGCCAAGCAGGAGGTAGCTGGGATCACCAGCCATCCAGACCCTTAGGCCTTCTGGTCCTTTCTCTAGGAAGGGCAAGTCTTAGACCAGGGCTTTGCTACATCTGAATGCTGCCTGTGGACCTGTATGTAGTATTAGCCTTTTCCCTCCTCTCTTTCCTAAAAATCCAGACAAGCCTGGACACACACTGCCTGTCTGCCCTGTTCTTTGCCTCTGGAGAAAGCACTGTAGTTCTTTCTTGGAAACTCCTGCCAGCCACTGATCCTGGTGACTCTGGCAGAACTGAGTTCCTCCATTAGGGGAAGATGGAACATGTGACATAAGCCAGAGCTGCAGATACCACCTCCCTCTCCTGCCCACAATACAAAGAGATAGTTCCTGGGAACAGGATGAAGCAAGACTCCAGGCAGTATAAGGAGCTGCTGGGGGCCATCTTGGCACCCTAGGGCACAGAGACAGCCCAGTTAAGAGGCAGTGATTGAGGCCTACCTGAAAGAAAGCTGGCAAGTAACAGCTTGGCTGGTCTCTGATTTGGCACATCCACAGAAGGAACTCGACATCTAGCAAGGAGCCAGGATCATAGCCCTTCAGCAACTCCCCAGCCTCTCTCTCCCCAGCAGCTCAGCATAGCAGAGATTCCCAGTGATTCCCAGTATGCAAGCATGGCTTTGTGGTCAGCCCTAAGGCCCTTAGTCAGCAAGCCTTCATGAAGCTCTAACCACATTAAGTTCCTGCCCCTGAGTCCACTGAGTCCACTCAGCACCATAGTGAACACTGCAGAAGCAACAGTGCTGGAATTAACTCCGTGGTCCAGAAAGTGCTCACAACACTGAGTGGGTGATCGGAGGGTAATAAATAGCCACCATCTGGCCTGCTCTCCCACCCTAGCCAGGGGAGCCTCCTCTGCCCACAACCTGGGGGATGGCCCCACCCACAGCAAGACTGGCAGATTCCAACCCAGCCCCAGCCACATGCATGCTCCTGGCCTCCCACCTTCCACCTTGCATGGAAGGATGATGATGCTGCAGGCTGGCTCCTCGATTGGCACGCTGCTTTACCAGGAGTGGGAGTTTATGAGTGGCTGCTCTTTCCTGCCTACTTGCAAACCCAGACCCTGGCAGACCTTTGCAGTACCTATCCTGGAGGAGGATTTAAAAACCTCTCCACACAAACCTCCCAAAGCTGCTCATTTCAAGCTCAGCCCACATTCCACCCAGTTCATGCCCGGAGTTATTTGTGTGTCTTCTGCACCTCCTCATAACGTGTTCTAAGAGGGTGCATTGAAGTGTACTGTCAAACAAAAAGAGCAGGCACAGGGGATGCCCTGCATGCTTGTACAGGTTGTGCGATATGTTAATGGCGCTCTCTAGAGGTGGAAGGGCTCTACCGAGCCCCCCACCCCCAAGCAGGCTGGGGTGAGGAGCTGGTCTTCTTCCATCAGCGCTAGCTACCCAGGTTTGTCAGCTCTTCACATGTTCAGAGTCAGAAGGTAGCAACGGGACTCAGCTTCACAACCTAGAGGTGAGCTGTATTGCAGATGCTCATACAGCTACGGCAACCCAGGAAGCAGATATTGCAGTAAGGGACAGCCAAGGCCACTTTCATCCCACAGCAAACCTTCTGTGGAGACCTTTCCTGAAATTCTAACCCACAGTAAATCACTGGAAGGCCAATCCCTTCACTACCGATTTAATGCCGAGAGCCAGTGACGTTCATCAAAGCTGACAGCATTTTGGTAAACGGCGGCTCTGTTGATTAGGCCACTGTCTACCCAAGTATTACAAGGCTGAGGAAGCCATAAATCTTAATCCACTGATGCCGGCAGAGAGATCTAAGGCCCAGAAGCAGCAAAGAAAAGGCCAGCAGGAACGGATGCCAGGATATCACCTGCAGGCCGCTCCACAATAAGGTGGTGGCTTAAGAGCATGCTGCGTTCATCTGTTCAAGCTCTGGAGTCCCCAAGCCCCACTACTGACCAGGCCATGACCAGCAAAGGTGATAGATAGATAGATAGAGTGACCCCACTGACCCTTTATGGTGGGCTCTGCAGTATAAGAGAAACCCTGAAACTGGGACAGGTGCATAGTTCCAATCCTGGTGGGGCGGCTTTTAAGAATTAGCCACTGGCTACTGAGGACGACTTTGTTACCTTAACTACCTGCCTGCCTCTGGTTTTCCCCAAGGACAGGAGCATCATGGGTGATTCTACAACCTCCTGGCTAAATGAGCTTCAGGCCTGTACTCCTGGGAAAGCCCTTTCTGTTGCGGTAGCTAAGCACCAAAGTGCTTTCCACTTGCTGGTCTAGACTCAGAAGAAGGGAATTGGACCCCGAAGGAAGAGGCGGGACTGTCAGGAAGAAGGAAGACTGTCAGACCGGGACAAGGATGGGACAAGGACGTGAGACGTGAGGAAAGCCAGGAGCAGAGAGCAGCAGCTTGGGAGGTGCTGTCAACAAGGCTAAGACTACACTAAGACAACTAAGTCCCAGCTCACCAGGCCATGGCCAGCGGAAGTGGTAGCAACTATACTGGCTCCTCCCGGTGGGCCCTGTAGAATAAAAGAAACCCTGAAACTGGGACAGGGCCATGGCCCCATTCCTGATAGGGTGGCTGTTAAGAACTGACCACTGCTGGGGACCCTGCCACCTTAACCATGTACTTCCATCTTGCTACCCAAAGACAGAGGAGCCCAGACAAAAGGATGGAAACAGCTGGGCACGGTGTCTCAAACCTGTATCCTAGCATGAGAGAGATGGGTAAGGAGGGTCAAGACTTCAAGGGCAGCCTCAACTATATAGTGAGTTCAAGGCCAGCTGGGCTCATTTCAACTTTTAAAAAAAGCAAATAAAGAATTAAAAATGTAAAGCTCCAGAAACATGAGGGCAGAGACTGTGCCATCTTTCTTCTGTGGACTCTGAGACCTGTCTCTGGTCCTGTTTGCCTTGGAGATACTGTCCCATAACCCCACTCTTAGGACCAGAGGATGTTAGTGAGCCTCTCATCCTGGCAACAGTAATAACATTGTAGGTAGCGGCACACCAAGGCTATACTGCCCAACTCTAAATCCTAGTTCATGAGTTGTAATCATGCCCCCACTCCCAGGCTGTTCAAGGCCAGACAGGATTAGCACCTTGAGTCATATAGCCCACTCAAGCAGTAGTCAGCACCACACCAAGGCCAGCTACCACAACTACCACAGGCCACAGCCTGAGTAACACAGATGAGCTAAGGCACTCAAATAGTTTCTTTTAAAAGTTTCAACTGATCCAGGAGTGAGAAACAGACCTGGAGGGAGGAGTGGGTCAGCAGAGCACTGAGTGGGACTGTGGAAAGGGGCAGAGAAGAGCTGTGTGGATTCAGGAACACAGAGTTTCTGCGTGCCCTGGGGTAAGGGGAGTTGTGGGGGTGGATAAGATGGTCCTATCTGCTGCACACAGCAGACAAATGCTTTCCTAAGGCAGCTTCTCCATCTTGGTGCTTCCTGGAGCCCTTCCACTCAGTCTGCTGTCCAGACTCCTCAGCATGTGTGATCGGCCATGCAGCTGTGACTCAGGGCCCAACGCTTCCTCTCCATCACCATGCACTGACCCCTGCTAACACCTTTCCATCACACTCTGCTGTGTCTTTCCAAGGAGACCACTCACTGATCCTCACACTCAGGTCTGCTCCAGGGCCCCTGGGCACCTCTGCTGCCTGCCACTGTCCCTCCTGCATGCACAGCTCTCTTTCATAGCACTTGCCATTTACCTGTTGGTCACTGCTGTCCCAGCCTGTCCCCCACTTCTACCTCCTGAGTTTCAGGGCAGCAGGGTTGGCTTGCTTCGCTTGTAGCTCACAACCCAGCATTAAGGATCCAAAACTTCAAGGGGTTCCACAAATAGCCAGGGCTGAGCAGAGGAGGTGAGGTCAGGCATAAGGAGGAGGCAGCGGAAGAGATAAGTCAGCAGTCAGGAGAAACCGCTGAGCAGTTGTGAGGACTGGAGTTTGGATTCCAGCACTGTAGAACATGGAAGGCCTCCTGAGCAACGGCACAGTGGAATGTGGTGGAGAGGTGTTAGCATCCTCCAGCTCTGAGGGGGCAGAGACAGGAGGGTGTCTAGTACTTGCTGTGTTCCAGCCTAGCTGAGAAAATGCAAGTCCCGGATTCATTTAAAGAGGGACCCTGCCTCAAAGGGACAGGCCTAAGGGATAGAGGAGTAGAGCAGTGGTAGAATATTATTTTCTGGTGTGTGGCATTTGTTTACGCTGCACTTGATTAACTTTGTGAAGCTGTGATTCTTTGCCTGTCTAAAACACCTGGTGGTTTAATAAAGCGCTGAATGGCCAATAGCAAGGCAGGAGTTATGATAGGCAGGGCTGGCAGGCAGAGAGAAGCAATAGAAGGAGGACCAAGAAGAGAGCAGCAAAAGAACAAGTAGGAGGACCAGGGCCAGTGGGCCAGCGGGCCAGCCACCCAGCCACCAAGCCACCCAGCCACCCAGCAAGAAGGAAAGTAAGATACACGGAATTAAGATAGATAAAAGCCCAGAGGGAAAGGGGTTAATTTAAGACAAGAAAATCTGGCTAGAAACAAGCCAAGCTAAGGCCAGGCACTCATAACTAAGAATAAGCCTCTATGTGTGATTTACTTGAAAACTGGATGGTGGGTCGCTCAAAAAAAGAGTGAAAAACTGAAAGAATAATAATAAAAAAATTAACATTTCATAGAGTTTGTACCTTCTTCTGGCCTCTGCCATCATGTACTCTTCCCACCCCCCCCCACAAATAAATATATAAGTAGAAATGTGACAATGAAGAGCCTGGAAACCTCCAGACTGAGAAACTCAACCCCTCCATCAACCCCAACAATGAGCAACACTACCAATTCACCACCTCTGTGCCAGGCATGGCAGGAGCCTCCGCAGACACTAGCTACCTTCTGAGGCAGGTATCCTTATGGACCATCCTCTAGATGAAGAAGCAGACACCAAGAGGACGAGTGGTATAACCAGGGAGGTGCAAGCACTAACCTCAGTATAGCCTCATCACCTGCCACCAGGGGCACCTCGCTGAACTAGTGCACTGCTCATACACCACACATGTGCTTTTCCAACAGCCTCAAGATGCTGAGACAATAATAAAGGCAGAGCTCAGTGAGGTCCATTACCAGCTCCAAAACACACACCAAAGAAGCAGCCCAAAGCTCATTCTCTTCCATCCCCAGGAGCCACAAGTTCAAACACCCTAAAGAGCCAGGTGGGGAGAGAAGTATGGTAATAGAAACAGTACATAAGCCAAATGATGACATGACTTCTGCTCTGCCAAGGTGCTGGGACCCTGAGTGTGAGATCAGTGGCCTGTCACTGAAGCTCCTCATGGCTCAGGGTCTGTGTGCAAAGGAGGTCCAGCCAATCACATTGCCCTAGATGCAAGGAGGGGAGGGGAAGGGTGGATCACTGCTATTTCTGAGCACTGCCCTGAATGCAACAGGCTTTTCAACTCCATCCCACACACAGGCCAGGCCACAGAACAGGGTCTGTCTTGGCATCCCGGAGGCTGTCCCCACTCTCCCAGTTGTCCTGGGCATCAAGTCTCCTGGCAGACCAGGGCAGACAGCTGTGCAGTCTCCTCCATGCTGGCCCAGCTCACTAGCCCCAGGACTAAGCACACACCACTCCCAGCCTGGCCAGCTTTCTACTCAAACAGCTGTCCCTATTGTTAGGCACTGAGTGACCCCTGACCGCTGCAGTGCAGAAGGGCAATTATAGCAGAGCGGCTTTGGGAGGCAAGGGGAAATTAGCCCTGATTAAGTCTTGTGAAGTGGGGAGCCACAGGAGAGATGGGAGGGATGCTAATTAATCTTAGGCCAAGTCTTTTAAATTGGACAGACTCTGGGGCCAGCCATTAAGTCACAGTCTAAGACACAAATATGGTTTGTGATAATAGGAAGCACTCCAAACAAGCACAAGAGCTGTGTGGAGGGAGGCAGGCAAGAAAGGCCTCATTAACAAGAAATTAACATTCATGGCTGGGGACAGACACAAGCGCCCAGGCTGGTGCCCTGTGGGCCTGCTCTTCAGACTCCAGCTAAAGCAGGCACAACTGCTTCAAATAAGCTTAGGTATGAAGACCAAAGAGTCTGCAGCAACAGGCCTATTCCATACCCCAACCCAGCTTCTTCCCTTCGGGGTCATGTGACCCAGGACAACGGCTTTTGGTTTTCTGGGCCTCAGTTTCTACAGCAGCACCTTGAGGACAAACATCAACCAATTGGGTTGCTGTGAGGCCAGGCTAGGTGGCAAGTACATGCAAACCTTGACTGTAGTCTACTGTAAAACACAATGCCCAATTTCCCCCCAAACCCAGATTAATAATGATAATGAGCCCCTGCCTAAGCCTTCCAATCTTTGTTGTATATGGTCCTTGAAGCCACCTGGCTGTGCAAAAGGTACAACAGGAGTTAAAAGCCCATGATTCAACCTCAGTACACACATGGCATAGAGTGACACTTGGGTATATTAGGCATTTCCATACAAAGCCAGAACCATCCCCAAGGGACCATAGCAAGGTTTAGTTTGGAAAGAATATAGAACCCAGAGCCAAAGATGTGGTTGTAAGTCATGATTCTAGCACTTCTTAGCCATAATCTTGGGTATGTTCCTGAGTTTTTCTAAGCACCTGTCTCCTCTGCATTCTATAAGAGTGAACAACATGAAAAGCCAGGCTCTGAGTGTACTGTGCAAAGTGGAGAGATTGTGTATAACCGGGGCAGTACTGGGACTTGGGCAGGACTCACACATGCAGGCTATACCACAGCAACATCGGCAGCCACCTAAAAGGCCACCTCAGTTCACCAGGCAGGTCTCTGTCCCAAATGACTGCTTTATCTCTGGCCATGCCTGGCACATAGTAGGTATTCAATAAAAAGCAAGTAGATAAATGAGCCCTCAAGATTGAGCCTGAGTCTGTTCTTACTGCATTCCCCCTGTGGGCTCTGGTAGTCTCAGGCAGAGGGAGGAACCTGCATCAAGGCAGGTACCCCAAAAGCCAGTCCATGCAGACAGAGTGCCCAACAGCAACCAAGCCCATAGGGGCTTAAACACTCAACAGGTCCACTCATCCTAATTAAGTTCAGAGCCATAGTCCTGGCACTGCCCCTGTTTCCAGACCTGGTGCCATCCTCGGCGCTGGACCTTCCCCGGTGCTGTCTTCGAGCTGCATCTTAAGACTTCTTCGGCTTCTCTGAACAGGGTTCTTCGTCCATAATCTGCACCAGAGACAGAGAAGGGGCAGGTGAGACATGGAAGACCAGTTCACACTGTTGGCTCTTCTGAAACCTACATCTGCAATCCAGTCCAGCTGCTCAAGGTCATGCATACCAGGCATGCATCGTCCTATTAAAGCAAGCTGCAAGCCCAGCAGGAAAGAAGTGTAAGAATCACAGAATGCCCATTCTGTAAAACAACATGTCTAATATCCTATCGGGTAGCTCTGCAGACACAAAGAGCCATCACCAAAGCAAAGTAGTCAAGTGTAGTTCCTACAGCAGGCTGCCATGTGTAAGAGGGTGAATGGAAACATATTTGAGGAATGAATGAATATATTGCTCAGATAATCCTGTTTTCTGTAATTCCACCAAACTAGCAGCACACCCAAAATAAGAGCAAGAAGAGCCATGCCATTCTGTCTTAGCCACAGGGACTATGAAACTCCTGGTAAACTATGTGCTTAAAATACTGCAGTGGCTCTCTTAGGGGAATATTTGGTGACATCACTTTCTCTTCTTATCCCTTTGTTATTGTTTTTATTTTTCCAGGATATAATGGCTTGGAAGCTTCCCATACCTGTAAAGCAATGAATTAATAATACAGAAAGATCAAGTAGATTCCTCAGAGTAACACAGCCAACCTGAAGCCTCGTCCCACCTGTTCAACCATTCTATTCATTCAATACCAAATCATTTTCCAGTTCCGCCACAGGGTAGACTAGGTGGGGAACTTTTCACATTCACAGGCTCTCAGAGGACACATGAAATCCCTTTAAAGCATGAAGAGGCTGGATTAACTAAGCTTAAAAATGAACAGTGGAGTAGAATTTCATAGGTGTTAGGTATTAAAGTTAATATGTACATATTAGGTATTACTTAAAATAGCCCTTAAAATCATGGACATCAGAGCCTCAGGTAATATAAAAACTAGAAATTTCTTCCTCTAGCTGCCTTTGGTTTTGAGCGTGGAGGCCATGTCTAGTTTGAAAAGGAGTAAAACAGGGTTTAAGCTTGGAGTGGTTGCCGATCACATGTTAGGTCCTGGGCTCCATCCCCAGCACCTTCAAAAGTGTTTATCTCCCTTGCTCTTGGGCTATCTTTTTGGACAGGCAGGTATAGTTAATGCATTTGCTGGTGAGCTCACACAAAAGGGTGCTCCCAAAGTCTCTAACTTGTCTCTTTAATTAATTTTCTTTTGCAGTGTTTTGTTTATGCCAGTCAGGTACTCTTAACACTGAACTACATCCCATCCCTTAATTTTCAACTAAAAACTCTGCTGCCTGGCCTGAGAAGGTCTGCACTCACCTTGTGACCCCTCAGCTTGTGAAGCACTTCTGGAGAAGTCTGCATGCACAGCTTTCCGTGGGGAGGTCTTCAGCTCTGAATTGGCCCCATTGACATAGACAGAGAAACCTTGCTCCAAATGCTCCAGCCTCAGCTGCACAGGATCCTTGGCCTTCAAATGCTTTAACAGCCTGGAAGAAAAAAAAAGATTGCCTGCATGGATCCCTGCATTGTCTGACCTCCATGTCCCCAAAGCCAGCAGTGACAATGTGTCTGTGATGGTGATGGTTTGAATGAGAATGGCCCCCATAGGCTCCTATGTTTGGATACTTGGGCCTCAGTTGGTAGAACTGTTTGGATAGGATTAGGGAGAATGGCCTTATTAGAAGAAGTGTGTAACTGAGGGCAGACTATGAGGCTTCAAAAGACACCCAGCATGCCCAGTGTGCTACTTCTCTGCTTCATATATGTGGGTCAGGATGTGAGCTCTCAACTGCTGTTTAGGGCAGTGTTGACCTGTCTGCTGCCATGCTCCCCACCATGGTGGCAAAAGGCAAAAGGCAAAAGGATTCTTAGACCTCTGAAACTGTAAGCCCGATTAAACACTTCCTTTCATGAATTGTTCATGGTGTTTTACTACAGCATTACAAAAGTAACTAAAACCAAAGCTGGTATGTGGGAATGGGCTATTGCTGTGAAAGGCCTGATCATGTTGTTTTTGTTTTTTTGTTTTTGTTTTTGTTTTTGTTTTTGTTTTGCTTTGTTGGGTTTTTTTTTTTTTTTAGCGATGTAGAAGATTTGGGAACATCAGAATAGGAAAGTAGTTGAATGCTGTAAGCAGAATTTAATGGGCCATTCTAGTAGAAGCTTGGAAGGCAATAGTGATGAGTAAAATGTGGACTGTGGGGGCTCAGCTCCGTTTCAGAGGGGAACAATTAGCAATTGAACTAGAGGTCATTCTTGGGATATTTTGGTGAAGAATGAGGTTGCTTTCTGCCCTTGTCCTAAGAATATGCCTGAGGCTACAATAATTTTATTGGCAGAGGAGATTTCAAGACAGCCTGATATTGATTCTGTCACATGGTTACTAGTGATCACTCCTATGCAGCAATGAAAAAGAGCAAGCAAGGCAAAAAAGAAAGACAAAATGTACAGTTGGAGGAGAAAAAGAGCCCTAGGAAATTTAATGTGGGAGCCAAAGCATTTACTGAAGGAGATGAGGAGAGGATTGGTGGAAGATGGAATAAAGGGAGTGCTTCCCTGAGGGCAGGACCCTACCTAGCTAACCCTGCAATTTCTAAGAGGAAAAAGTCTAAAGGATCCCCTCCACCTAAAAAGCACCAACAAAGGAAAGCTTATGCAAATTTAAGGAGGTGCCAGAATCCATCCCAAGCAGGCAGCAGAATTTGGCAGTGACAACCACATGGTTCTGGCTTTAGAGTCAGGAAAGATACCAGAGGAAACATGTGACCTCTTCCTCTGTGTTTAAAGAGAGGGCCAAGGCAACGCACCTGCAGGGAAGTCCCTGTATAGACAACCCAGAAAGGCCATTGTATGAAGTTATGAAAAAGAAGCCTGGTTGCTTTGGAGATCTCATAATGGTGCAGATGCCAGAGCTGTGGGACGTCTACCAGGGGAAGCTGACCACAGTGGAACCAGCTCAAGGAAAGAAGTGTGTTGCAGTCAGCAAAGCTGGAAGGGTGGTGCCATCTAAGACCTCTGACATCACATATGGAGTTATAGGATTTGGAGTTTTCCTTCCTGGATCTCAATCTTACTTTGGTTCAGGATTTCCTCACTATGCCCCTGTTCCTCCACTGAGGAAGAATAATGTACATTCTGTGCCATTGTGTGTAGGAAGCATGTAACCTGCTTTTTGGTTTTATAAGGGGTTATAGTTAAGAATTTGCCTTGAGTCTTAGAAGAGATTTCTTTGGACTTGTTTTGTTTTGTATTTTTCCGAACAGGGTTTCTCTGTGCAGCCCTGGCTGTCCCGGAACTCACTATGTAGAGCAGGCTGGCCTCTGAGATGAGCCTGCCTCTGCCTCCTGTGATCTAGAAATTAAGATGGGCACCACCACAACAAGCTGACTTTTGTTGTTATTGTTGTTTTCAAGACAATGTTTCACTACTTAACAACCCTGGCTGCATTGGAACTCACTTTGTAAACCATACTGGCCTCAAACTCACAGAGATCTCCTGCCTTGCCTCCTGAATGCTGGGATTAAAGGTGTGTACCACCATTGCCTGGTGACTTTCTGGACTTTGAAATTGTGTTTACACTGTGAAAGGCTATGGGGATTTTTGAAATTGAACTAAATACATTTGGCAATGTGATATGTTTATGAGGCTATGGGGACCAAGGAATGGAATATGGTGGTTTGAATGAAAATGACCTCCAAGCCCCCACAGGCTTGCATGTTGGAATACCTGGTCCCAGCTGGTAGAGTGTTTGAGAAGGAATGGGAGGTATGTCACTGGGGGTGGGCTTCTGTGTTTCAAATGACTCCTACCACTCCTAGTGTGCCTCTCTGTTCCACATTTGCAGAGCAGGGTGTGAGCTCTCAGCTGCCGCTCCAGTGCCCTGCTGCCATGCTCCCTGCCATGATGGTCATGGACTCTAACCCTCTAAAACTGTAAGCCCAATTAAGTGTTTTCTTTTATAGGTTGCCTTAGTTATGGTTTTGTCACATAAATTTAAAAGCAACTATGACAGGCTGTAACTCATTGCTGACATGGTATTGTCACAGTGTACAGTGTCTTCATTAGCCCCTCCAGAGCCAGATTTTCAGTCTTTACAAACACCTTTATACACCATGGTAATTAGATTCTCAAGTCAATAAAGAAAGAGTCTTCCCCTTTAGCGATTAAGTACCTGGCAAGTTGGTAAACTTTTTAAATAATTATTTTATGTGTATGGGTATTTTGCCTATATGTATATTTGTGCACCACATGTATGTTTGGTGCCTATGGAGGTCAAAATAGAGTATTGGGTCTCCTAGAACTGGAGTTGCAGCAGACGGCTGTGAACCTCTATAGGGGTGCCAGGAATGGAACCCAGGTCCTCTGGATGAGCAGCCAGTACTCATAACTGCTGAGCCATCTCTTCAGCCCCCAAGTTAACAAAGGTTTCAGAGGAAACAATATTAGCAATTGAACTAGCGACCACTGTTGTGACATTTTGTCAAAGAATGAGGCTGTTTGATGCCCTTATCCTAAGAATCTGCCAAAGGCAATACTGAAAAATTTTGGAGTAATAATAACCATCACATAAGGGGGGCACTATATGACAACCTCGATTTTCAACACAGTGGATTCAGATCATGCTCACCTAGAAGCCATCATGAATAAAGACCTACCCTGTGCTAACCCATAGCTCCTATAGAGGAACAGGATATAAGGTTCTTGCCAGCTCAGGTCACAGCATTTCATCAGCTGGTCAGTCAATCATCTTGCTTGTGTTTGTATTTAAAGATATCTTCCTAGCAGGCATGGTGGTTATGCCTGTAATACCCTCACTGGAAGCAGTAAGGTTGTAATGAGGTCGAGGCCAGCCTCTGCTAAAATGTGAGATCCTGCCTCAAAACAAACAATAAAAGTAAAGACAACTGGTTGGGGATGGCTCAACTGGTACAGTGCTTGCCCTGTGAGTATGAAGACCTAAGTTAGATCCTCTGACTCTGTCTGACACAGGCCAGCCAAGCTACATAGTGAGATCTTGTCTCAAAAGATTGAGCAACAAACAAAGCCAGGCATGGTAACCCAGTGCTGAGGAGGAAAGGACAAGCCTCTGCAGGGGCTCAGTGCCTAGCCAGTCTAGCCAATCAGCATCCTCCAGGGTAGAAAGGGGTTTGTCTCAAAAAACAAAGTGGATAGCACCCAATGAACAAAAGCAGAGGTTGTTCTCTAGACTTCACACACATACATGGGTGCAAACAACACACACACACACACACACACACACACACACACACACACACACACACACACACACACATCTGGAGCCATCTAAATAGCAAAGCCACCAAGAAAAGAACAGAACTGCAAGCCAAAGGTGCTTAATATCCCTCCATAACCAGATAGGAAAGACAATGAAAGACCAAACTTAACTAAGATTGTCAAGCAACTAAGATACTTTGCTGCCCTTGTAGATTTGAGAGTGGTGGCAATTGCACAGCAATGCTGAGAAACATGTTCCAGTGAGCTGCCAATCACAGGCACAGAACACAAGAACAAGCACCAACTGAGGAAGGCATTACTCTTCGTGATTACTTTATTATCCTACTCCGTAGATAAGGAAAGTGACACACAGAGTGGGTAACTAACCAGCCCAAGGTCACCTAGCTGCTATGTGGCAGAATTGAGATGCAAAGTTTGGGTACTTTAATTCCAAAGTCATCTCAAAAACAGACATGTCACTCCTGGAGCTTATAAGACAGTATGGCAACTGGCAAACTCAGACACTGCTGACAACTCACAGCCCCTCCTCTGGACAAACAGGAAACACAGACAAAGCTGCATATTTCATCTCTTCCCAGAAAGCACATTCCAGCAATACCCAAGCATTAACTCTGGGCATGAAAAAGGTTAGTATGAGACCAACAAATCGTGAGCACAAGCTAGCACCCAATGCTAGGGAGTGGAGATTGGGACATTATGCCGCAGCAGTCACAGGAAAGACCTCAGGAACCTAATTGTGGCTTTCTTGAAGGTTGGGGTGGGTGGCACTCAGTGAAATGCTCCCACCAAGCATAAGGGCCTGAACTCAAGGAAAAAAAAAAAAAGCCAGGTGTGGTGGCACACACTTGACATCCCAGAGCCATAGCTCCAGACAGGGGTGGACAGCCCCTAGGGAATGACATCTGAGGTGGCTCCCATATATGCACACACATGTGTGCACATACATATAAATATACACTCACACACACAAAACAGTAAATGGGAGGAAGGGGTATCTTTGTATAAAGATACCATGATGAAATCAATTACACTGTATGCTAACCTTAAACGTTAACCAAAACAGAACACTATGTATATAGTAAGTGCAAAATTAGAAGGAAAAAACTGGGTTTGTGGGCCTTGAGTAGAAGATGAAAAATATAAAAATTACGTCAGTCAAGGAGGAAGGTGGTGGCATTATGGATGCCTTCTTTATTTACTTTTCAGACATTTTTTTCAGCAGCTGACATATCCATCTTTTCAACAAAGATGGCAGGAACACTGATTACAGACTGCTTATCTCTTGCCAGCCTTGGAAGCCTGCAATGCGCCTGATTGTTGGGCAACAACACAGAACAGAAGAAAAACACAAGTCGCTAAGTGATGATCTACAAACAGGGATCGGCACACTCCTGGGAGCACAGAACTCAGAGTCCTCTGAGGAGTCAGCAAGCTCAGGGCCGGCCAGGAAACTGACCTGCCAGGTGGAGAGCACGCCCCAACTTCCCTCCAGAGACTTCCCTGGGCTCCAGCATCACGGTTAAAACATTGTCCCACAGCCCAGGATCTGAGGCTGGCACTGCTTGTGGGCCCCTACTTAAGCAGGATGACTTATGAGAATGTGGATATATGAAACTGATAAATTAGGAGATAATTACTCAGATTGTGAAAAGAATGGGTAAAGAAACTCCCCTGCTGCAGATGAACGCAGTGACATTCAGGTGGCACCACAGAAAGATGCTTTCTTAAAATGGATAGCTATTTTGCATAAAGCTATCCAGAGTCCCCAACTGTCCACGGCTGAGCCTGTCCACTGACTGCTGCCATGTCATGGTGGGACCCCACCTACATGCTACTTTGGGGAAGAGAACATTTCTTTCCTAATGCTTCCAACACAGCCCTTCCTGGGGAGGGCTCCTTAGGGCCTGGCTTGGGCTCCCTTTTTACCCCATCCCACCTTTGCTACTCAGTCTTGTTCTGGTGGGATGCTCCAGCCTTTGACCACCCAAGAAACTAGATTATGGAGTCACTCCCACCCAAGTCACATGGAGTGAGGGGGGGAGGTACTCTTCCTGAAGGAACTCCCAGAAGCTGTATTTGGAAGAAGAGGAGAGCTGCGGCAGAGGAAGGGGACAGATGAGGTGTCTACAGCCCAACCCCTCTCCCTGGATGAGCTCCCTGGTGGTGGCAAGGTGAGTGTGAAGCCACATGATTGTACTAGAAGCAGAGAGTAGTCATATGCTGAAAGCAGAGCTTGGGGGCCAGGGAGGAGGCTCAAGAGACAAGGCAGCTTTGCTCTGTGCTAGCTCCTTCTTAGTGATTCTGGACACTCAGTCTCACCGGAGATGTAATCACACCTGAGCAGAGTTGAGCAACATCAAGCAGCATGATCAAAGGGCTGAGTGATGAGAACTGACTGGGAAGATTAGGCTCACATCTACAGAGCTGACAGCAAAGGGGGCTGCAGTGTGGGGAGCAGAAGGGAGGATGTACATTTTCACCAGACCCAAGAGTCTGGCAATTGTGTTATTTGGTCCTTGAGAAAGGTGGTTGAGGGAAACATCCAGGAGCACATGGTCTCAAGAGAGATGGACCTGCTGGCCCAGAAGGAGATTCAAGCAGAAAGGGTTTGATGACGTGTAAGTGAAGCACTTGGAACCAGCTCTGCCTGAAGTCAGAGTTCCATGGTAGAGGTGGAACCCAGGGCCCAGCGCCATGTGCATGCTAGGTAAGTGACCTGCCACTCAGCAGTACCCCCAGTGGTCAAGCTTGAGTTCTTCACTCCATAAGTCAATAGTTTCCCAGTTAATAACCCCACTTAACCCTGGTTTTGTTTTTGCTTTGTTTTGTTTTTTACCTTTACAAGCAAACTAATTAGCTGCTACCCAATAGCTGTGGGGCTGGTGAAACGGCTCAGCTGGCAAAGGTGCTTGCTGCCAAACAGAAGACCTAAGTTCAGTTCCTCAAAACCACGAGGTAAAAGGAGAGATTTCCACAAGTTTTGACTTCCACATTCACCTTATGATGTACACACCTCCCATAAATAAATAATTTTATAATTAAAACTACCAAGACAAATTAAAAGCATTAACAGTCTTGTCTTTCTCAGATTCCTTCCTAGGAAATTGGAAAGCTCTCCCCAAATACAATGCTCATGTCAACAAGCATCCTAGGGGCGGATACATCCTGGGCAGATCTCTGCCGACAATGCCCCTTTTGAGAGGCTCAGCATTGAGCTAAGTAGCCTGGGGTTCACTCCTGAGGGCCAAGTCAGACAGCCTCTACCATCATGCCAGGCGCGCAAGTACCCACAGCTTTCTTAGTAAACTTGGGGGCCGCTGACAGCCCTGGCAGGTTTCTCTACTTTTGATCGCTATGAAAATGTAAAAAAAAAAAAAAAAAAAAAAAAAACCCTGTAAATAAAGTGTGATCCAGTCCCACCACTTCCTGCTCACTACACTGGGACTGCTTCCTGTCTGTCAGATTGTACAATCACTTATCTGCCTGTTGGGTTGGCCTACAGCTAAGCTGGTAGGCTATGGCACCTAGTGTGTGGCTGGCACTTTATAAAAGGTGCCTTGAAGCCAGCCTGACCACTGTTCAGGATACCCCCTTCTTCACAAGTCCCTGGAAGGGGTTCCTTTCCAACTTCTCATTTCTTGCATCCAGTGATACCCACCCCACCCCATTTACAGCAACTCAATTGTCATATATTTTTAATTGTCACCATGCTGCGACCTCGTCTGTGAAATTCCCATCTATGCTGCCAGCCGGCACTTCTGTGATAGCATTTATCGATCCCCCATTAGTGAGAAACAATCTGCTCATAAGGAGCTAAGGAACTCTCTCCCCAGATGAGCGCCTGAGATGATTAAACCGTCACCCAGGTGTTCAGTGGCAACATCCAGCCTGCCCGAGACAGAATAAAAACATCCAACCCCCTGGCGTAAATGTCAGGATAAGCACCCATGGGGGTCTAATCAGCAGGAGCTATCTGCTGTTCTCACTTGAGCTGCCTGCCCCTGGGAGGCTGGGAAAGTTCTGCTAAGTGTTGGGTACAGGGGGCATCACTTTAGCACTTCTGACACTGTCAACTCACTGGGTGTGTCTGGAAATGAGAGTGAGCTTTGTTGTCATAGATACAGGGATGGAGATATATATCTCAAGATCTCTGTAGCCCAGGATGGCCTTGAACTCACTATGTAGCCAAGGATGACTTTAAGCTTCAGAGCATTCTGTCTCTACCTCCCAAGTGTTAAGGCTACAGGCATGTACCACCACACCCAGCTTTATACAGTGCTGGAGACTGAACCCAAGGTTTCATATGTGCTAGGCAAGGATTCTACCAACTAAGACACATCCTCAGCCCAGAGACAGGGATCTTAACAAAATTCTATAATGGATAGAGATGCTACATGATAACTTGTTAGGTTATCCCATATACCCCCAACACCATCACCAGGGTTCCCCAAACCAACAGGTATCCAGACAGCCAGACAAGGATTAAACAGGATTAGAGCTGACAACCTTTTGGACCATTTACCTGAAAGACAAGTCTACTCCCATAACACAGACCCTCCTATAACACAAATTCCTGCCTTTGCTGGGTCTTCCCATGCCAGGTAGATCTGGTTAGTGGTTTTGCAGAATTCTACTTGGCTTGTGGTTTAACTCAAATTCATTACCAATACTATAAAATACAAATCTAAATCCCTGGTTTCTCTGCCAACATGGAGGTTCTCTGCCCCTCCCCCACCCGTGTTTCTACAAACACCCATGGCAGTGCTACACAGTGTGGGCAGGAAAGTTATAGGTATCCCCCTGTCCCAGCTCCTTAGCACTGGGCAACTCCTAAGCTCTAAGTTGGCATATCCAGCTCATAGGAAGGTTCAGGTCTAACTACAAATCACAATGAGCTAGAAATGAACTTGCCTGACCTGGCAAAGGAGCAGAGGCTGTCAGATCACACCGGGTTCTATGACCTTGACCACCACATACTGCAGTGGTGTGAGCTTCTGCAAGAACCAGCACAAGAACCCATAGGCCCCACCCTAACTTTAAACGACACCTGAGCAACTTCAGACACAAAGTAAACTGACTTTAACTTTCCACAAGCTCAGCTTTCCAGGTCAAGGCGATGCCCACAAGATGCAGATTACCTTTTCCATGTGACTTGCAGGGTCTGTTTTGCCTCCTGCCCCCACCTCTCCACCATGAGACAAGAGGTGGCATCTGCACAGCCAACAGTTTGCTGTGGGTCAATCAGAAGATGCAACTAAAGCACTGGTTGTGGGGTGGAGGTTTGGGGGAAGGTGTGGAGCTACACGTGTAGGTAATAACCTCAGCCTCCACATGGAGGGGGACTCTGTGCCCCATTCTTGTGTCCTGTGTGCTATTAATAAATCAAAATCAATTTTTATTTGGCTAATAACAAGGGTTGCCGTCAGGCGGCTTGCTCTTACCGGTTTCTCTGCTGAAGCAATATTAAATACTCATCATGTTTCTCATCAAAGTCTGTCACCATGTCCTTAGTATAACCCTGAAAGGAAGAAACAGCAGTGTGAGAGGGAAATGCAGGGACTGAAGCTGGGTGCTGCACAGAGCCTGCAGGAGGCCAGCTGATCTGGGAGGCCGACCTTGACGAAGGCCCAGCTCCCCTTGGTGCATCACTTTGGCGACCCAGAGCTCCAGGGATTGCCTGGTAGCCCAATGGGCCCCGAGTACACACAGCTTTACCAATCTGTGAAAGAAGGTTGTTTCCCCAGCCTTCTTTACCCCCCCCCCAAATACCCTATGAAGTTCAGGGCTCTGATAAGACTTGGCATCTTCCAGAACACCCAGAGTTACATAAGAGATGCTGTCTCAAAAATAAAACAAACAAAAACAAAAATCAAACTTGGCATCTAAGGTGTTTCCTCAACACATACTACTTAGCCATCTCAGTCATCACCAGATCATCCCAAATTGGTGAAAAGGGACCTCAAGTTTTCCTCTCACTGCAAGAGGAATCGCTGATGATCAGAAACAACATGATCACTATAGAACATGGTTCTATAGATCCTTTTCTGGAAACAGGGCCCAGTGTTGCCTTCTGGGAGCCTCTCAGCCATGTCTTTCAATTCTGTGACTCCCTTAGGTGCCTGTGGCAGTTCTTCTGGGGCCCCTGGGTCACACTGCCTTGGTTTGGATGCACAATCACCATGTGCTTTGCTCAGCCACAGGGAGTCACAGTTTGGGGGGAACAAGACAAGTCACCTTGGACTTTGCCGATACTCCAAGGAAGGAACTGTTCTTTCCTCTGGGGGCCCATGTCTGTCTGGGAAAGCCTGAGAATAACAATGGCAAAGGCAGCAGAGTCAAGTGATGAGGAGAAACAGATTCCCTGGACCCACCTATGCCCAAAGGAATACCTGGACAATTCATTTGTCAGTTCATGTGTTGCTTTGAAGCTTCATACAACATTCTGTCTTCTGAGTCCAAACGGCTTTTAAGCACTGTGCCACATAATCTATCAGAACTCAGCCTACTACAATCCAATAGTTTGGTTTTGTTTTTGAGATGATGCCTCAAAATACAGCCTCCTAAGTAGTGGAATTACAGGTGTGTGCCACTTTTCTTGGCTTAGATGATTTGTTACAGTATTGTGTAAAGATTATTAATGCATACTAAACATACAAATAACAACATATATATATATATGTACATATATATATATATATATATATATATATATATATATATATGAGAGAGGGGGGGCAAACAGATGCTTAGCATCTATAACTGAAGGCAAAAAAGGAAGGTTGGCTAGAGAAAGCCCAAGCAGATATATGTATGTATGTGTATGTATGGTGTGTGTGTGTGTGTGTGTGTGTGTGTGTGTGTTTGCATGCATATGTAGGTTTGGAGATTTTGAAACTTACTTCATAGTCCAGGCAAGCCTGGACCTCATTACATAGCCCAGTCTGGCCTTGACTTGCAGCAATCCTCCTGCCTCATCCTATGTGCTGGGATTAGAGGCATGCACTATCTCACCTGGCTTTTTTATGCATTTTCCAACTTAAGGTATTTCCATTTTCAGCATGCTTGTTGGGATATAACACTGGGTGAGTAGAGGAGCACCAGTACACTCGCTCCTGTCTCCATGTTTCCTGGATTTCCAGGCAAGGGCTCTCACTGCTTCTCTCTGTCCTCCCTTGGCTCTTCCTTAGCATCCACAGGCCGAGGACTCCTTCCTGTATAGCTCTCTGCCTGGGCTTTCTCTAACCAACCTTCCTCCTCCACCTTCAGCTATGGATGTTTAACAACTGTTTGCTTCCCTCTCCATCTTCATTTCTCCCCCAGTTACCAGGCAATGGGGCTCTTGGGATAGAAAACACTGACAGCCATTCTCAGACCAGTGCCAATGGCCTAATCTCCTTTTCTCCACCCATGTCCTGCAAACCCCAGGTTGTTGCCATCTGCTCCTCTCTTCCCCTGTCACCCTCAGTTTACCTTTTGTTCAGAAAGCCTTATTTCTCCCAGCCTTCTGACTCTCAAAGCTGGTGTGTACACCAAAGCTGGTGTGTACACTCGTCATCCTGGGAGTGTGAGATTCTCTCAGGAGAAAGGAGAGGCCCTGTGGGCATCCCTAACCAGCTCCCAGCTGATTCCCATGAACTACCTTTCAATAAGCAGACTTTACACTAGGCAGTAACTCTATTACCAAGCCATGTCTCCAGACCCTCAAACCCAAATGTCACTTGAGTTTCAGTCTAGCTAACCTGGCTGCCCAGCCAGTGAGCAATAGTCCAAAGAAAAGCATTATGAAATTAGAAGAATATTTTAAAACTGGTAGATCTCTCTAGCTTGCTAAACTGCCTCAAGAGGTTCCTAGGACTGAGCCTGGCCCCTCCCTGCATGCAGGAAAGCACAGGAGATACCTCAGCACTGGGAGTGAGCCTTGTAGTACCCTGACTCTGGGGAGGAGTTACTACAGCCAGTCTCTCTTTTGGTTTCTGTAACCCTTCTTGTGGTAGTTATTACTACCTGATTTAAGAGACAAGCAAATTTGTGGCATGCATATTCCAAAACACCACTGACTCCATAGCAATTTACGTAACCATTTTTGAAATATTTAAAGTGACTGTTGACACATCACAGTATTAAATGAAACGTTCCGTGGCAATTTTAGAAAAAATCCAGACTTCAAAGAGATATAAATGTGTGCCAGGATACAAGGGATTTTACCTCAGACAAACCCTCTCCAGAATGTATGTTTTCTTCCATCACGAGGCAGATGCCACCCAAGAGACAAAGGCCAAGGTCACCCAGCCAACTCCCCTTCTTCAGATGAAGCCACTCAAATGCTGGTCACTTGGGGATTGTGGCGACAGGGTTGCTCTGATTGGGGGGGGGCAGGCTGGGAGGCCCTGTGGATCATACATGAACAAGTAAGTCCCTCTACTAACTCAGCTTTCTCGAATTCAGCAGACCCTGATCTACAAGTCTGTCTGACTATCTCTGAGCCTGGGCCTTGGAGTCCAGACCTGGCTCCAAATCACAAAGCTGTCTCCAGACCAGAGTCTGTTATGGTTCTAATATGGTCTATCCCTTCTAAACTTTTACTGGAGTTTGCTTCCCACAGCAATGGTAGTGAGAGGATAGGCTAATGAAGTGTATAGTTCACAAGAGCTCCATCTTGTGGAAAGATTAGTCATGGCAGGAATGAATGCGTTCCTATGAGATTGGGTCACTATCATGAGACTGGACTATTATAGAACCAGGTGGCCCCATCTATTTGATTCTGTTTCCACATGCTCACTTGCTCGCCCTTCCACCTTCATGGTATAGTGCTCCTTGCTTGAAGCTGCTGCTATGCCCTGGGCTTCCCAGCTTCCAGAACCCAGAGCCACATAAGCTCCTTTTCTTTGTAAGTTACCCAGTCTTAGGTATTCTGTTAGAGAAGCAGAAGGCAGACAAGTTAGATGCATACTTTGCATGGCAGAAGTTTTATTTCCTTATTTCTAAAGTGAAGGGGTGAATACATAAGCCAGAAACAATTGAATGAAAATCCTAGAAAGGGTCAAGTTTATCTGTTTCCCGCCAACATTTGTTGGCTGCTTGCTATGGGGATGACACCCTTACATACACTTTAGAGATTTAAATTTATTATTGTGTCTGTGTGCATGATGTGTGTGTGGAGGGCATACATGCCATAGCATATGCACTGAGGCAAAAGACAACTATATAGTTGGTTCTTCCATTTACCTTTATGTGGGCTTTGAGGGTTGAACTCAGGTCTCCAGGTTTGTGAGACATGAGCTTTTTACCCGCTAAGCCATTTTGCCAGCTCCACAACCAAGGTTTAACGGAAGCCCAGCCTGTGGATATACTGATAATGACCTGCCACACAGGGGCTACACGGCACATGCTCCATTCACAGCATGTACCATATGAACCATGTGACGACCCCCCCCCTTGTGCCACAGGGCATTGCACTGCAACCATTCAACAGCCATACACTAGTATGCAGGGGCTTCTGGGAACACCCACACAAGCGATACACAAAGGACTCTTCAGGGAAGAGTCCACAACCTCAAGGCACCTGGCACCCAAAAGGGAGACACATAATCGTTATATGATATATGAATGCAGCAGCAAAGGAGTAGAAATGGGTTAATAATTAAGACAGAGCTAGCCCATAAATAGTAATGGTAATTGGCCAACAGGATTGTATCAAATACAGAGTCTCTGAGTGTTATTTGGGGCTGGCGCGGCTGTGGGCCCAGACTGGTGGGCTGGCGGGCTGGCGGAAACATACATGCTACAGATGGCGCCCAACGTGGGGCACGAACCCACGACCCTGAGATTAAGGGTCTCATGCTCTACCGACTTGCTGATGTTGGGAGATGTTATCCTGTAAATATGTTTCTCATACTTGTTAATAAAGCACCGTTGGGTCAATGAGATAGCAAGATAGGCGGAGCTAGGGGACAAGGAGGAAAGAGGAAGTAGTAGGTTGGAGTCGAGATGTAGCCGGGAAGAAGCAGGACGCCCGCCGCGGCTCCGGGATAAGACGAGCCACATGGAAATAATTAGATAAGTAGAAATGGGTTAATAATTAAGACAGAGCTAGCCCATAAACAGTAATGGTAATTGGCCAACAGGATTGTATCAAATACAGAGTCTCTGAGTGTTATTTGGGGCTGGCGCGGCTGTGGGCCCAGACTGGTGGGCTGGCGGGCTGGCGGAAACATACATGCTACACAAAGGGGACCAGAAGGGCCTGAGAGAGCGAGGCCAGACCTCAGCTCTTAGAAAATCTTCAAAGTCCCACTCCCTCACTCACATCACCTCTAATCTGTCAGGCTCAAACAATGGTATAAAGTAGGTCCCTCTAACCATGGGGCTAAGTTCCCACACACCAGTGGATGCCTGAAACCAGAGCAGTCCCAGACCTGATGCTCAGAGCTTTGAATATCCTGTCTCCTAGCCTCATTGGCAGCACCATGCCTCTACCACTTTTGGTAGCTTTCATTTTTATTAATAAAGGACAGAACATGACACCCTTCTCTTCTTCCTTCCCTTTCTCTTTCTTCTTCCATCTTTCCCCCTTTATTTCTTCTCCCCCCCCCATCTCTCTTCTATCTGTTCACCTGTCCCTCCTTTCCTTTTTGTGAGATTGGGTCTTGCTTATAGCCCATGATGGAAATTTCTCTGTGACCCAAACTGCCTTGGACAGCTGGCATTCTAGGCATGTGCCATTATGCCCAGCTACACCCTTTTCTTTACTCAAGCTCGTTTGGACTGTGTAAATATAACTTAGACATGAGTTCTAGACAGTATGGCAGAAGAAGTAATGGTTTTCCAAAGCCTGTGCCATGGTGGAAGGTTCAGAGACATGCTCAGTAGAGGATTAAACAATACTTTAATGAATGCTTTTTGGTTTGGTTTGCTTTGCTTTGGGTTTTTGGTGATGCTGGTAACCAAGCCTAGGGCATCATACATGCTAAGCCATACCCTGAGGCTTATGATAAATATTCTTTTGTTTTGTTTTGTTTCTGGAGATGGTTTCTCTGTGTAGCCCTGGCTGTCCTGGAACTTACTCTATAGACCAGACTGACCTCAATCCACCTGCCTCTGCCTCCCGAGTGCTGAGATTAAAGGTGTGCACTACCATTGCCCAGCTATGATAAATGTTCTTAATGTCCCCATGCTCACAATAAAGATAACTACATGCATCTTATAGTATGCAACTCCAGCTCTTCCTTCAAAACCCATCCAGGTCCAACTTCTCTGTTTCCCTGGAGATTCTGTCATGTCCTAGTGTTGGGTGCTGAGTTCTCCTTGAATATTACTTGAATGTCAAAACTCTAAGCCTATGTTTCAACCACATTTACTAACCCATTGGGCAGGCTCTTATCCTCAAAAATCCTCTATATCTAATACTCTTGTATCACAAACAGAAGCATTAACAATGAAAACCTAAAGCAGCAGCTGAGACTGCCCTCTAGAGATGATACGAAACAAAACAACAGAAAGCAAACATGGTTTCTCTCGCCCTGGGGCAGATGAACACAAAGACTCCTCAAGGCAAGTAAGGTGTTCAACTATCTCAGGCTGCCATTGCCTCCCAGCTAAGCACCGCAACTACCTGATAACCAGGCCTGGAGATTTTATACTTGGAGTCAGGGTTATAGTCTCCATGCTGATCTGGAATCTGGGCTTTCTTTTTTAATTCCATGCCTCAGGACACTGTATTTTTTATGAAAAAAAAAACAAAAACAAAAACAAAAACTTCCCCATAGCCATCCGAGGAATCGTTTTCAACCCACATCTAATAGAAAAAGAAAATAATAAAACATAAAAAAAAATCATATTTTTTTTTTATTCTCAGAAAAAGTTCTCTTGTAAAATTGCTACATGGATTATAAATTACCTTCTAGTCTGGCACAGGCAGAGGGTTTTAAAAAATCTTCAGTGGGTTTACTTTAAAAGGAATCTTCTATCAGAGCTGCAAGTGGAAAATATAAGCACCCCATGAACAGAAGGCAACCATGGGCATAAATACAGACCTGCTTAAACAGGACCCTCTAGGCAAGACATCCCACTCACACACCAACGCCCTGCGCCCCATGCAGGGTGGAGCTAACTCCCATTCACAAATCCACACATATTCTTCAATAGTCTACAAGAACCTACTTTGGTCTGGTATGAATCTAAGTGTTGGGATAGAATAGCAGCAGTTGGAGCTCACAGATCAGTGAGAGGGGGCAGTGAGCAGGCAGGCAGGGTTATTTCTGCCAGAGGCTCAAAAAGGCCTCTTTGGAGGCTGGAGAGGTGGCTTGGTGGTTAAAAGGGCATATTCTCTTCCAGGACACCCAAGTTCAGTTCTTTTTAACATCCATATTAGGCAGTTCACAACTGCCTGTAAATCCGGCCCCAGGGGATTCTAATGCCCTCTTCTGTTCCTGAAGGGCACTGCACTTGTGTGCACAAGCCCCTCACACAGACACACATTATAAAATAGAAATAAAATGTTTAAAATATTTTTTGAGAAAGAAGGCCTCTTTGGTGAGATGACCTATAAGCCATGAAGTTGACTTTTGAAGGTATTTGGAAAATGTGGTGGGACCTGCAAATGCTGTGAGACAAGAACATGACAGGGGCCAGTGAGGAAGCAAGTGGGGTAGGTAACAGCCGATGGCCAGACCAGACAAAGTCAAACTCAGGCCTCCATGCAGCTCACCAGGAAGTCCAGGACCTTATGCTGAGATGGCCAGAAAGATGTTTGAGGGTTTGACAGACTTGACCCAGTCCTGGATGAATAAGGACCTACGGTTGAGACCAAAATTCCCAGCAGTGCTCTGGAGAGAGGGAGGGGACTCAGACTTGCACTGGATGCAGCCTTTGACTGTCAAGGAAGGAGTACTACTTCTGCATCCCTGAACTGATGTGATAATGAGACTCACTGAGTACAGCTTTTATAGTTCACCTGCTAGAGCTTCATAGTCCTGCTGGAAACTCGTCCCTGGGCCTGATGAGGAAAAGAAGATGACCAAGGTGGCAATGTCCCTCTCTAGTCTCCAGTCTTAGTCTCCACCTGCCTGACTGGCACTCCAACACTTTCTCAGGTCAGGGACTCTATCAGAAGACAACCCCGATCATTTCTAACCTAGCAGACAAGGCTATTTGAGCTGGTGTCACCCTGGGGGCCACCACCAGACCTCAAAAGCGGGGAGAAATGGAGGACATTCCTATTAACCCTAGCACTGTTCCCTGTGCTTCTCCTGCAGCCAGGCTCAGGCTACAGGCTGGAGACAGAGATAAATGCCAGTTGTGTGCTGCCAGCACTCTCCATGGGCCTCATTTCCATCTTCCCACTACATCCCATAAGCCATATATCCTTCTGGCCATTTTTCAAGCAGCCTGCTCTCTATTCTCCAGACTGCTGCCCTTGCTGCCTCCCCTATCTAGAATGCCCTCCACAGAGTGTGAGCTTTCTAGGCTGTTCCCTATGACCCCAGTCTTGTGACCCATCCACTCCCCATCCTCCCTGCCTGGTGATTCTCACTATAAATATCTGTTCATTCTCCTGTGGTCCCACCTAATGGATGCCCAAGTCCAAGGGCAGACATGGTACCCCCCTGTCTCTGTGCTCTGTCTCTGTGTGGGCTGCTGGTTCCTGGTACATACAAGGAACTGTCAGAGTATTTGCAGAAAGAAAGAAAGGAGGAGGAGGAAGAGGAAAGAGCAGAAGATAAAATTCCCATCTTCACAGAACTGAGGGGTGGAAACAGGAACAATTGCTCCCTTGCAATGTGGTAGGCAACAGAAGAGAAGTGCCTGTGCCACGCAGCAGTAAGCAGAGTGCAGAGCCTGGCATTGCCTGTGGCGGCTGGGTGGGATCCCATGGCACTGAGTCCAAAAGGAGCTCACTGGGTGAGGAAAGTGTGGTGGAAGAACATGCAGGAAGAACAGTGCATGTGAAAGCACATGTGATGAGACCCTGGGGTCCATCTTGGAGCAGGGACAGACATGGTCAGAGCATGCTATTGGATCACAGAGACAGGGAGAACCCTGGCCCTCTGACATGGAAGCATGCTGGAAGCCTGTGGTCCACCGAGGGAGGGTGCCAAGATCTTGCTCATATCTAAAGGAAAGCACCAGGACCTGGGGGCCCAAACTTGATTTATGCTCAAACCAATCACTAGTACATTGGCGCCTAAGTCCCAGCTACTCTGGAGGCTGAGGCCGGAGTATCATGAGTTTGAGTTCAGCCTGGCCAATGTAGCAAGATCCAGCCTCAGAATAAACTAAGAAGGACTAGACAAGTAATTCAGTGGTAGAGCAATAGCTTACCATGTGGGAAGTCATGGGTTTGAGCCTCAAAAGCACAGAAATACTCAAAAAAAAAAAAAAAAAAAAAAAAAGACAGCACCAGCTTTTATATGAGGTGATACCTATCCAAGAATGTAAACATGGCAGTTCACTCCTTCTCCTCTTTACCCTCCAACCTTCCTGCAGACCTAGGAACTTCCTTTATGGAACTGGTTGTCTGTCAGGGAAGATAGACAATCAATTCCCCCACATACATACACCTATGCATTCAGCAATGTGAGCTGATGTTACAAGTGAGTCGGAAAGGAGATGTGTCTATGCTGGGGGTCCCAGGAGCTTCCTGCTGGTGATAGCTGTATCGTACAGGCTAGTTGACATGTGTGGAGGGGAGGGTCTTAAAAAGTAGATGTAGATGCTCAGACCAAGACCACAGGTGAGCAAGAATGCTTAGAAGGAACAGGGGGCACCCAAGGGCCTGCCCCTACAAGGACAAAGGTACAAAGCATGTTATGGGACTAAGAGTAGCAGACCATAAGAACTATATTATCATCACAAGGACAATTGCCCTTAATATCAACCTAACAGGAAGCCACACAGTGCTTGCTTGAGTAGCATAGGAGTGTCAGGAAGCACTGAGGGTGTAGGGTTCAGGTAGAGGGTATGCTGCTATACTCAGACAGGTGATAGAGGCCTGGATGAGGCGGAAGGAACTCTTCTGACCAAGGCCTAGGAACAGGAGAGAGGGAGGGGATGTTATCAAACTTGGGGGCCTAACATATTCTGAGATTCCTCCTTGACCTTGGGCTCCTAGGGCAGGTCTGAGACTTATTACGTCAAAGGCTACCCTTCAGTGCATTTCATGGCTAATCCTGATTTAGCCAGGATTTCCCACAATGACCCAGATTGAAATGTCTACTCGTCAGTCTCCAAAATGCAATTAATTATTCAGGCCATAGTCTACAATTTTTAACCGCAATATGGTTGCCATAGAGGTCTGTATCACAAAGCCCCAGTTCCTGGATCTACAGTTGATATCTGAAGGGCCAGGCTTATGGGAAGTCAGGACTGTGGGCTGTGAAGCCTGGTTAAAAATGGCAGCAGGCTGACAGGAAGAAGCTGTACAAGCAGAAGAGGGATGGTGGTGGTTTTGTTGTTGGTTTTAATTACGTGTGTGCACGTGTGCACGCGTGCATGTGTGTGTGTGTCCCTGAGTGGCTAAGTACATGTGAATGCAGGTGCCAGAAGAAGTCAGAGGTGTTAAATCCCCTGGAGCTGATGTTACAGGAGGGAAGGAAGGAACTGGGATAGTCTCCAAAACTGACAGTCTTCTCCAAAGATAGAGTCTTAAATGTGGAGAAACCATTCTCCACCTTAGGTTTTTGTTTTGCTTTGAGATAGGGCATCACTATGTAACCTTAGCTGGCCTGGAGCTCTCTATGTAGATCAGGCTGGACTTGCACTCACAGAGATCTGCCTGCCTGCTTTTGCCTCAATGAGTGGTGGTGTTAAAGGTATGAGTGTACCTTCGTTTTGAAACAGGGTCTCTCACTGAACATGAAGTTCCCCATTTCAGCTAGACTGACTGGCAAGCAAGTCCCGGGACCCTCCTGTCTCCACACCCTTGGCACTGGGGTTGCAGAAGCACAGCACCACCATGCTCAAATTGCACTTTCCCCATAGTCATCTCCTCAACCAACATAAGTTCTTTTAGATGCCAACTTTCCTTTTCACACAGGAAGCGGCTGGGCAGACTATCTCAGGGAAAGCAGCTGGGGTAGGACTGGGTCTGCCTCCCAAAGAGGGACTGCCATCCCACCTTCAAATCAGGAGCCTGGAGAGTGACAATCACAGCCTGAGGATGTGCACCAACCCTCGAAAGTGTTGTTGTCACAGTGGCGAGCACAGCATGGTATCAGGCTGGTAACAGAAGGCAGGGTGTGGAACTGCAGCAGAGAATAAGGGAACCAGTGACAGGGTAGTTGGCCTGCTCTAATCAAAATAGTGCTTTTATAATGTTGCTACTGGCGTGTTATCAAAGGGGTGGCTTCAAGCTGGAGAGGTAGTCTAGGAATGGCAGAGCTGGCAGGAAAGAAGTCGGGCTCACAGGCTGCTCTGCTTTCAGAGGGAAAGGAAGGGCTCAGGGTCTGTCTGGACTCCCTGGGGTAGTGTTTATCCTGCAAGGAGCATATGCCTAAGGGTGGGAGCAGCCTACCACCAACATGGCCTCTGTCTCCTGTTCACTCCATCTAGCAGGAAGAAACAAGGTTCTTTCTAAGAGTCTGCTCTCAACCATCTCTGAGTGAGTCCTCTGCTGTACTTACCCCTGAAATAGGAAAAACAAAATCCTACATTGCCTGCTCTACCGGAACTGGGGTTTTCTATTCCCCAGAACCCAAATGAAAAAGACTCATGGGTACCTTAGGAAAAAGTACAACAGGCTCCATGAAAAGACCCTGATGTCCTCCAGCGGGGACAGCTAACCAGTTTGCAATATAACTGTCCCCTTTAGTCCTGCTTGTTTGATTTTTGAGATAGGGTTTTACTCTACGGCCAGGCTGGCCTAGAACCCACAATGTAGCACAGGCTAGCTTCTGCTTTAGCTGTTCAAGTGCTAGAATTACAGTTATGAGCCACCATGCCTAGTTTTATTTTTAGATGAATGTTGTCTTTTTAAAAACTCAGCACATATCTTAACCTTTATAACAGGTTAAAAAATACGAGCCAAAAGCCACCTAGGAAAAGTTTGAAGTGTAGAGTTCAGGCAGTAAAGACAAATCACAACTTCCAGCACAAACTGTTTTCAGAGGGACACTCTCTACGCCAAACACAAAGCCCAAACCACCACAGATGCTAAACATATTTTGTGGGCTGCTTGGCCCTGCACACACATGGAGAAAGGTCTAGAAGAACATATGCCCTGTTTCAGTGGCAACAGTTACTCTAGGAGGGTTAGGGAAGGATGGAAGAAGAGATCTGCACTTCAGGCCAGTGGGCAGTGAGTTTTTATCTGTAAGGAGGCTAGTTTCACCTGTTATTTGAATAACAAATCAAAGCACCCTCTCTCCTCCAAAATAAATAGTAAGTAAATAGGATCAGTGGCTCTTCTGTTCCAGACAGCCTTCAGAGGACCATTGCTGTTCCCTCTGCAATGGTAAGATGGAGATGCCCATATCCTGCTTTGGGCCACCTCCTAGCATTCCCCTGAACCCTCTCCCCTTCGTCTCACCACTCAAAACTTCCAGTCCCACTTCCTCTCATCTCATCCTTTCCCACCTACACCCTATCCAACAACACAGTCACCAGCCCCTTCCCAGCACTCTCCACGGCTGACCCCAAACAGCCACCAGCTTCTGTGCTGGGACCCCACAGTGTCTCGCCTGGGTCTACAGCTTGAGCCCATGCTGTTCTCTCTGCAGATCTCTTGTTTCCCAGAGACCCTTCCTTTTGGTTTTAGTTTATCACTTCTTTCCCTTAAGCTCATTCTCCAACAGGGATTTCCTCAAGACCTGACCTAACAACTTCCGCACTCCATGTTGCTTTCACCCCACTTTGCTCTTCATATTTTATTTATTGCTCTGGGTTTGCATCCAACCATGAGGGCATGCATTCCAAGAATATATTTGTTTCCTAGATGAGTGCCTAGCACATAGTGGACACTGGGTGAATACCTTTGGTGGGTGGATGGATGGATGGATGATCATGCAGTCTTCACTATAAAGCCAGGGCCATGTGAGCAGCCACATCAACCCCATATGCTATGTCTTCTCTTCAGCAGGGACTGTTTGTGGCCCCTGAGCTCTTGCTTGCAGTTGAGGCTGAATCTGTTCTCCCGATCCCTCTTTCCACCCACTAATGCTGCTTCGGCACCACTTCTTCCTTAAGTCCCCGTCCTGTAAGCCAAAGCTTTCTTCCCTGGACCTGGGGCCTCTATCTACCATTGCATAGTTAAGAGGGCACACTGCTCTGTGCTGGGTAGAGGATTTGCCAAGGGCTTTGCATGCATTAGGTCACCGGATCATCCCAACTGTAAAGCAGCCATTGCTATACTCCCTGTTTTCTAGCCACAGAAGGGGAGAGGCAGAGCATGAGCTGGAGCCTAGCCTCACTGACTCCATGCTCTAAGATGGGAATTTTACATTAGTGCCTCCATGAAACTGAGACATCAGCAAAGACAAGGTGCCAAGCAAGCTCCAGAAAGGAATGACCATGGCTTCCAATAAGCACAAATGACAGGGGCTGATGTTACAGGCCTCAGACATTGGCCAGCCCTCCCTGACACCACATGAAACCAGAGGACCTTTCATCATTTGTCAAACCAAAACAAGCAGCTGGACTGTGGACTCACTCTGTTGTCAGGCACAAGGTCACAGCCTAAGATTCCAGGAAGCTGGGTCAGGACCTGTGACCATGCTGCTGCTGGCTGTGGGTGGCCCAGGAGCAGACACCAGAGTGGGCCCATAACCTGGGAAGTTTGGATTAGAAGGTCTAGGAAGAAGTTGATATTCTCTCTTCTCTCTCTCTCTCTCTCTCTCTCTCTCTCTCTCTCTCTCTCTCTCTCTCTCTCTCTCTCTCTCTGTGTGTGTGTGTGTGTGTGTATGTGTCTTTGTGTCTCTGTCTCTGTGTGTGTGTGTGTGTGTGTATGTGTCTTTGTGTCTCTGTCTCTCTCTCTCTCTCTCCCTCCCTCTCTCTCTCTCTTCCCTTCCCCCTTACTTTATTCTCTCCCTCCATCAATATGTAGCCCAGATCTTCCTGCCTGTACCTTCCAGGTGCCGGGATTAGAGGCCTGGCTACTCTCATGAAAAGGGGTAAACGAATTTAGAAGTCATCGAATTTTCTGCCAGATGAACTAAGAAACCGGAAAAGCTAAGTTAGTCACAGTGGAGTCTTCCTATAATCCCAGCACTTGGAAGGATGAGGCAGGAGGATTAGATAAATTCAAGGTCCATCTGGGCTACAGAGTAAGTACTAGGCCAGTAAGGTCTACATGGCAAGACTTTGTCTCAAGAGAAAAAGAAAAGAAAGAAATGAGAGATAAAGTAAGCCAGAAAGCTGGTTTGCACCAACCATGAAGAACGCTGCAGTAAGAATGAGCTATCAAAATTAGAGCTGAGAAAGATGATGTCCTGGGAACCTGCAGCTCATGACTCCCCCCCCACACACACACACACACACACACACACACACACACACACACACACACACACACACACACACACCCTGCTCATGGTTTCTGAGAAGCAAACCCTCTTCAGAGAGGTCCACAATCCCTTCTGCACCTCCAGATAGAGTTACTATTATTTTAAATCAAAGTCCTAGATAACACAATACTTAGCAGAGGTACCGTAAGAAATAACAGCATTACATGGAAAACATTTACCTCAGTGCCTAGCCATGGTAAATAACATCAATAACATCTACCATGTAGCTGCTAACATTATCATAATCAAGCCACAAGGGCATACTATTACAGGAACTGGACAAATTAATCATGTTTTCTAGCCATCTAAATTACTCTTCCTAAGAGGGTGGCATGCCATAAGACTTTGTCCTTGGTCTCATCCCAGGCCATAATTTTATCAATGGCTATTAGAGGCTGTTTATTAAGTATGAGGATGACATTTAGATGGGAGACAAAGAAAAAAAAAACTGGATGATGGAATCTAAGTTCAGGACAATTTTGACAGGCTAGAGATGGATGGTGGAAGGTTTGATAGACTGCACTGAGAAGGGAAAGACCCGGGACAAGGAGAGGCATTGGGAGGGGAAGCAGGACTAAAGGAGAGTACACTGGGAAGAAGACAGGGCTTAGTCAACAGTATGGGAGCTGGGCAGATGACTCAGATACAAAGTATCTGCTGCACAGCAAAAGGACCTGAATTCTGATTCCTAGCACTCATGCAAAAGCCAGGCATGGCTGTGCAGGGACTGGGACAGGGAGTACAAAAACATGGAACCCTGCAGCTCATTAGCTAAATAGCTAATGATGAGCTAGCTTCAGGTTCAGTGAGAGACCCTGTCTCAAAAAATACGATAGTGAGCAATTGAGAAAAATACTCACCATTGACCCCTGGCCTCTGCACACACATGTGTACGTATAAAGCCAACAGTATGCTATAGCACCAAAAACTACTGACACAAGCAATAAGTGTACTAGGAACACTGGCTTTGAGCTAGGTATGGTAGTGCATACCGTAATCCTAGCACTGGGAGGTAAGATGAAACACTGTCAACAAAGTAAGGGAGAAGAAAGGAAAAGAGGAATGTTTGCTCAGAACAAGAGACTGGAGGTGTTTCAGCACTATTTCAATATTTGATATGCACTGTTTCAATAGATCCTTTCATTAGCTTATGATGTGGCTGCTATTTTCTTTGCCCTCAATTGACAGGTGAGGAGCCGAGGCATAAAGAAATGAAGAGACTTTGCACGTAGGCTGGAGTCATCGCTGGAGAACACACTTTGTCCCTACAGTCTACCCTGACTGGTCCACAGTTGGACTTCTTCATGGTTCCTGAGACAGAGAATGGTGGCCAAGAAGGTAGAAATCCTACAGGAAGCCACCTTGAGAACAGGTCAGGTTGGCTCAGCTCCGGCAGAGGAGCTGATCTACACAGCAGCCTCTCCCCTCCCACATCCAAACAAGCAACACCATCCAAAGCCTGAGACAGCCTGGGCAAATGAGAAGGTGCCAAATGGCAGATTCTAAATGTTAAGAAATCCTGAGAACTGGATGGCAGACAGGAAGGAGCTGGGCACAGGGGAGGGTGTCAGGTTGCTGCTCCAAACCTAGAGGCAGCACAATCTTTAGGAAGATGAGGCCCCAAACTGGTGTCAGAGACTGGATGGAGACTCACAAGAAGAGGCAGAAGGTGGTTCTTCCACATGACCATCAGTGTTCAGGAACTACGACAGTGGACTTCTAGCACAGAAAGGCAAGACATAGCTGGAGAAAAGGGGCATCCTTGGCTGAGAAGACCAACTAATAGATGAGTGTCACATTAATGCAGCAAATTCCATCCCTTGCCTACAATCACTAGTGGCAAATTACATTAAAGAACAAAACAACAAAATCAGAATTCAGAAAAAAGACAGGCAAACAAGGTACATATTTACAATTATTCAACATCCAGAAAAGCCAACAACAGGAACAATAGGGGCCAATTTAATAATCATGAACAATAATCAAAGAAAAACACAGCAATGTAAGCCGAACCCTTACGACATACTTAAGCCATACTGATGGCACATAACTGTCCTGTTTGTTTTTATGGTAATGTAAGGTCAAGGCAGAAGGATCCTGAGTTGTGAGACCCTTTCTTGAAAGAAACCAACTAATTAATCAATCAATTAATAAACAAAACAAAGAACCAACACCAAACAAAAACCCAATAACTACATTTATTATGATCAGAAGAATAAAGGGCGACATTGAATCCATCAAACAATAAGAGCCTATAAAGAGTTAATTTGAAATCACACGGAGAAGATTTAGCCATTGAAATCATGCAGATCAAAGGCTAAGGAAAACACTAAAGATACAGTTAGATAAAAAACTTAGTGCTCTGGAAGATCACATGGAGGCCTTCACCTATAACATAGAAATACAGACTGGCCAAGGGGATAATGTTCACTATTGGTGAGGTTTGAGTGAGATGAGCTTCTAAAGTTTTTTGTTAGAAGTGAAAATTAAGTTTTTCTCATAAGGCTATTGGCAATTTTACTACAAAAGCCAAACAAATCCTATTATTAAAGCTAAGGACCTGCAAATTTCAATCAGATTTAAACTGGCCAGCCACATATTTTTATAAATAGAACTGTATTGGAACACAGCCACACTCATTATGGCTGTTTTTGCATAATGGCAGAACTGAGTAACTCTGAGGGACATGGTGGCACATGCCTTTAATTCCAGCACTTGGGAAGCAGAGGCAGGTAGATAGATCTCTGAGTTCGAGGCCTTTTGGTCTACATAGTGAGTTTCAGGACAGCCAGGGCTATATAGAGAGACCCTGTCCAAAGCAAAAAAATTAAACAAAAATAGTGACCCAGATTATATATACACATAAACAGTGAAATGTTTATTATCTGGCCCTTTTAAAAAATAAACGTTGCTAATGCCTGGTTTAGGGCATCCTTAATTGGATTTTCTGTTATTTGTGGCCAAATGCACTTTTGGCTGAACAATAAATAAATGCTTAAACAGACAAAGTTCTAGAAGATGAACATCTGAGCCAGGTACATTGGCATAAACATATAAACCCAGCACTTGGAAGGCTGGGGAAGCTCTGGGACACATACTGAGTTCAAAGTTATCTTTAGCTACAAGTGAAATTCTATCTCAAAAAGAGAAAGAAAAAAAATCCAGTTGACCAAACTGTTAATAGTGGGGAAGAGAATGTGGTAGGGGTGTGTGTGTGTGTGTGTGTGTGTGTGTAGGCCAGAGGATACCAGGTGTCTTTTTGTTGTTGTTGTTGTTGTTGTTGTTGTTGTTGTTTCGAGACAGGGTTTCTCTGTGTAGCCCTGGCTGACCTGGAACTCATTCTGTAGACCAGGTTGGCTTTGAACTCACAGAGATCCACCTGCCTCTGCCTCCCTAGTGCTGGGATTAAAGGTGTGCAGCACCTACCTGGTGCACCCGCCTGGTGATGCCAGATGTCTTAAACCACTTTCTGTCTTATTCCCTTCAGGCAGAGTCTCTCACTGAACCTGAAGTCAACATTACAGCAAGGCCAGATGTCTAAACAGTCCTCTGCATCTGCTTGTCTCCCCCTACAATGCTTAGGTTATAAGCATAAGTGAACATGTTACTTGGGTGCTGGGGACTCAAACCCAGGTCTTCATGCTTGTACAGTAAGCACTCTTACCACTCTTACCCACTGTGACACCTCCTTAGTCCCATGAGGTACGTAATATACAAAGAAAACCTTTTTAGTAATGGCATTCTATTCTAATTATTTTACAACTTAAATTTTCTAAAAAAAAAACTGAAGGTCTACTTCAGAATGGCAAAGAGTGAACTTCTAGTACATAAACACACACACACACACACACACACACACACACATGCACACACACACACACACACAAATTCTATAGATAAAAGAAAAACCACATTAAAATTACATATATTGTGATTTGTCTTATAGAAAGTCAAACAGGCAAAATTGTGTTACCCTGAGTCCAGCTAATGGTCACTTTGGGGAAATATTAGCTGAGAAGGGTCATGAAGAAGTGTCCTGGGCACTAGGTGTGTTCTCTGTTTTGTTGTAGGTAGTGTGAACATTACCTACAGGTGGTAGGTAGCATTAACACAGAAAGTTCATAAAAAAAAGCATGCGCTTAAAGATTGCCCATTTCATTATACACAAATTAAATTTCAATCAGTAAAGCGGTTAAGGCTGGAGATAGAGAACTGGCTCAGCAGTTGAGAGCACTTGCTGCTCTTGCAGAGGACCTGTGTTCAATTCCCAGCACCCAAATGACAGCTCACAACCATTTATAACTCCAGTTCCAGGGGATCTGATGCCCTTTTCTGGCATCTGTGGGTACTATGCACAAAGACAAAACACCCATCTGTATAACAACATGAAATTAAAACTATTTTTAAAATTAGGGTGCATAACAGAAGGTAGACATTTTCTAATTGTTCCTAATTAAATGATGAGATGATCCAAAAATCCTCAAGTATTTGTGATTTTGTAGGAAAAATGCTTGAAGAAAAAAGAAAAACAAGTAAAACCAAGGGGCTGACAAGATGGCTCAGTGGACAAAGATGCCTGCTACCAAGCCTAAGGAACTGGGTTTAGATTTCCTGAATTCACATGGTAGATGGAGAAAATTAGCTCCTGCATGATGTCCGTAGACCTCCACATGCGCCTCATGGTATAAACCTGAATGAACACAACACACTTACAAATAAATGAATATAATTAAAAAAATTAAAACAAGATATATTAGGTAGTAAAAGGGAGTAATATTTATATTTTTATATATGTTCTAGTTTCTCTACAATCAGTATTCATTAGTTCAAGAATCTTAAGCCAGGCAGTGGTGGCACACACCTTTAATCCCAGGATTCAGGATGCAGAGGCAGGAGGATCTCTGTGAGTTTGAGGCCATCCTGGTCTACAGAGTGGGATCCAGGACAGCCAGGGGTACACAGTGAGACCCTGTCTTGAACAGCCCTCTACCCCCACCCCAAAAAAAATACCTCTTAGAAAAGACCAAAAATACATGTCGATGGTACAGGCCTCTACAGGTGTCGTCAGTGTGAGGCCTACTTTTCCTGCTCCGACTCCACTGAAACCTGCTGGTAGAGCATGGAACAGACAGGGCCTGTGAGGGGTCACAGAAAGAAACTGAATATACAGCATCTGTAGATTCTGCTCTGTAGAATCTACATGTATGATTCCCTTGATTAGCTCTCCAACTCCACAAGGGGAGAGTTTGGCAGCTCCATTCTGCAGATAAGGAAACTGAGGTCCAGAGAGGCTATAAACTTCCAGAGATTGCATGGCTATTAAGTGGTAAGACCTGGATACAAACCTTGGTAGTGTGAACCAGACCCAGATCTGGATCGCTCTGCCATGGCAACTCTTTCCATCAGCCACACATGAGTGGCCTGAGGATGCTGTCTTAGAAATGTTAGATTTTTCGCCAAGTGGTGGTGGTGCACACCTTTAATCCCAGGATGCAGGAGGCACAGGCAGGAAGATCTCTGTGAGTTTGAGGCCAGCCTGGTCTACAGAGTAAGTTCTAGGACAACCAGGGCTACACAGAGAAACCCTGTCTTGAAAAACAAAAACAAAAACAAAGGAAGGAAGAAAGTAAGGAAGAAAGAAAGAAAGAAAGAAAGAAAGAAAGAAAGAAAGAAAGAAAGGAAGAAAGGAAGGAAGAAAGGAAGGAAGAAAGAGAGAAAGGAAGGAAGGAAGGAAGAAAGGAAGGAAGGTTAGATTTCTCTACTGGGGGAAGCAGATGAAGCCCTGACTGGTTGTGTACTGTTGATATGAACATGGACATCTCAAAGATGTCCAGTGCCTCAAACTTATGGGAATAGCAAGATCTTCCTCAGGTTAGGCTCAGGAGAACAGCAAAGCCTTACCAGAATACACATGTAGAATGTATATAAAAAGAATCAGCCATAGCTTCTTCCTCCCAGATGACTGCAGCCTGAAAACAGCCTCTTACAGAGACCCCGATACAGCATGACAATTACTCCCAGAACATCCACACAGCACTGGAGATTGAAAACCATCTAGAGATGACGTGAGTCTACAATGTGTAGGTTGCACACAAATGTCAAACACAGCCTGTAAGCACATATCCATGGGGTCTCTGGAAGCAACTTCTGCAGAGACTGTGTGACAGGGAGATACACAATCACTTCAATGGCCTCCGGTCAGAACCCACTGTGGTTAACTCTCCCTTCAGATAGGGGAGGTGTGAGATCAAGAACAACTTAATCTTACGCCATCTTGCTATTGCCACCTCTGCCCTCTTACCTGTCCAGATAGTAGACATAGACCAGGGTCCTAATTGTAGCTATGAGCCTACAGTAAGTTCTAGGGAAGAGAGAGGTGGCATGGAATAGAGCCAGCTTGTGGCCAAAGTTGGGCTGGGCCTGGTGTTTCTCTCAATTCTGTTCACCATGAGGAGAGGAAGGCCTGCTGTGCACCATTCTACACACAGAGAAACTGAACACCAGGAGGCTAGAATGTGCCCCAGAGGGCCCCATGCTGCCACCTCTTTGTCAGGTGGCACAACATAGCACACCAGCCTGGCCCTATACTTGCTAGGCTATCTGAGACAGGTGGACTTCTCACAGGTAAGAGCAGGACAGCACTGCTGAGTACAGTGAGTGGAGACTGGTACTTGGTGTGGAAGCTGCTGTGAACTACACTTACCTGTCAGCGGTATTATTCCTGTCACAGAGTAGCCATGTGGTTGATGTGCCAACTGTATTTTTTCTGGTCTTCTGTAATACTACGCTAATTTTCTTTTGAGAAAATACCCCTTTCTAACTTTGTTGCTGTGGGACTCCTTGCTCCTCCTTGTGACCTGGCTGGTGGGTCTCAGCCACCCCCCCCCCCATCCTTCTGCTAGAACTGCTGACAGTAGGGCACCATCAGGAAGGAGGAGAAAACAGCACCTTCCACTTACTCAGGGCTACAATAAGTCAGAGACTGTTCCTGGTTCCCAGTAAGACTGGTGCAGCTTCCATCAAAACTAGAGCTCCATGTGTGCAAATTTCCTGGGGGATGGGGGCACCAGGACTCAATCCCTGGGTTCTCTGATTCCAGCCCCGGCACACACTTACTGGCCCTTATGCAGCGAGCCACAGAAGCTGGCAGCAACCCTGTTACAGACAGGGGATTGTATGTATGAAGGAGGGATTGCCACTGGATGGTGGCACATGCCTTTAGTGCCAGCACTGGGGAGGCAGAGGCAGGCACATAGGTCTCTTTGAGTTTGAGAACATCCTGGTCTATGGACTGAGTTCCAGGATAGCTTGGGCTATACAGGGAAACCCCATATCGAATTAAAAAAGAAAAAGAAAGTGGATTGCCATGGTAAAAAGAGGAGTCCAGAGGAACTGAATCCAAACACTTGGATCCAACTATACCTGATTATTCTGCCTAGTGTTACATCAACTTGACACAAGTTATAGTCCTTTGGGAAGAAGAGGAAACCTCATTTGAGAAAATGCTCCAACTAGATTGGCCTGTGAGAAAGACTATAATGAATTTTTGATTGATGTGGTAGGGTCCAGCCCACTGTAGGTGGGGCCACCCCTGGGCTGGTAGTCCTGGGGGCTAGAAGAAAGCAGGCTGAGCAAGCCAGTAAGCAGCATCCTCCATGACTTCTACATCAGCTCCTGCCTCCAGGTTCCGTCCCCGTATGAGTGCCTGCCCTGACTGCCAACAATGACGAACTGTGATGTGCAAGAGTAAGGGAAATAAATGCCTTTCACTCCAAGATGCTTTTTGTCATAGTGTTTCATTCCAGCAACAGAAACCCTAAGGCAGATATTGATGCTGCAATGTGAGGCTGCAATTTGCCCTTTTTCGATGAAGCTAGTGTAAGGACTTCTATCACTTATGCAGGGCCCAGCGCTCACAGACTATGGATCCTAGTAAAGTTGAAGCCACTGGCTTCTGTCAGACCTAGATGACCAGAGAGCTAACAGCACAGACGGGAGGAAGCAAGTGTCCTTATGTCAGGGATGGCAGCACCCAGCTGTTGCCCACCCAGAGGCAAAGGCTGCTTCCACCCTGGAGATACCTTTCCTGAGACACTTGCAGGTGCCACCTTTCCTTAGATGGTACCATTCTCTTTTCTAATGCCATTCTATATTCCACACACTGCTTTTTCCAAGTGGAGGGAGGAGGCAAGCGTTAAAGGCAATTTCATGCCTCAGATCTGAGGATAGAGGAGACTTTGATGATGCTCTGTACAAGGGCACATTGCTTATCCAAAACAGACTCTTTCTGCTCAAAAATTGCAGCTCTCTGAAGGGTTATTCCTAGAGTTTAATCTTGTGCTAGAAGCTTAGCTGATGCCAGAAAGGTTTTAGACATGTCAATCTCCTTCCTGGCATTTTATCAGAATTGATTCTCTTTGCTGTATGGCATGTGAGTCTTGGCCTTGCCCTTGTTAAAGTAGGATTTGGGGACTGGGTTTATAGATATATCTCCTGAAGCTCCCAGGGGTCTCAGGGCAGCTGGAGGTTCAGAGGGAAGGCAAGTCCTATAGGAAAGATTATGGCTGTATTTTGATGGCATTACATGGTACAAACACTGGGCTTGTCTTTGTTTAGCTCTCTCTCAGAGAGACTTCTTCTCATCCTGGCTTTGAAACAACTTTTCACAATATTTATGTGGGTGAGTGAGTGAGTGTGGGGATGTGTAGGTCACAGGACAATTTATGGTAGTCCATCCTCTCTACTATGTGGGTCCCAGAGAACAAACTCAGGTCATCAAGATTAGCAACAAGCACCTTTATCCACCTGGCCAGCCTGGGGCATCTTGGCTTTGAAGGCATTTGCCTTCCAAACATGTTCCTTTCCCTGCAAGCCCTAAACTATAATCTTTAACACCGATGGAATCCCCAAGATCTAGAATCGGCTTAAAGCACCTCACCCATGGGACCTACAGAATACGCACCAACCATATAGCACCAAATCTGTATCATCCCTGCCCTAGATAGGGAGCCATGCAGTCAGAAGCTCAAGTCACTTGAGTGACAGAGGTAGCCTAGAAACCTGAGCTCCTCCTGCAGGGGTCACAGGCTTCCTACCTTGCTGCATGACTTGTTTGCCTTGTTTAAAGTCCCAAGGTGCCACTGCTGACCAATTTCTCAAATCTATAGAGACCAGACCTCACAGTGTAGAAAGATGGACAATGCTAATGTCACACTGGGAATGCATTTGGCAGTTGAATCCAAAATGGGATTTCATTCTTCTCTGCCCAGAAATCAGAACTAAAAGGTTTCATTCCCGTAAAAGCACACATTTGGAGAGTCCACAGCAGGGTCTAGTGATGCAGCATCACTCTCTTTGCTCGCTCATTCCTTTCACTTCTAAGTGCTTTCCTTCCTCCTCCTCCTCTTTTTGTGCTACTGATCAAACCTGGAGTCTTGCACATGCTAGGCAAGCACTCTACCACTGAGCCTCAACCCTAGTATGAATAACCCCCCAAAGACAAAAATCTTATACATACGATAGAAGGGGGACAGCTCTTAGTCTCCCAGAAGGCCAAGCTGCAAGGATGCTGAGAATTAAGTCAGGGAAGGAAGGAGGTGTGTGCTGCTGGGTGTTTGGTGGCACTGGGACCCTACAAGAATTGCCACTCTCACTGAGCTAAGGGCTAGGAGATGCTCTGGAAAGTGAGCTTCTAGATATACCTGAAAGTCCCTCTCAAGCAAGCTGTGCTGCTGCCATCCACAACAAGACAAGTAACCTGGGAAAGTTTGGGGTGGGCTAAAAGGGCTTGATGCAGGCACTGCTGGCAAAGCTAGCCACACTTGACTCTGGCCAGCAATCAAGAACTCTACCCTTCTTAGGCACTTTTAGCAGACCAGCCGGAAACATTGTTTTCAGTTAACCACATACCCTTCACACCACTGATTCTAGTCTAAGACTGCTTTTGTACACATGCATTAAGCTCCTGCTCTAGATTATTCCTTAAAATGTTTTTATTTTAACAAGAGACCATTAATAAATAGCCTAGACAGTCATTAACAGGAACTAGCAACACACTCACATCATTAGTTAGCACCCAAGTCCAATCGAGCTGACATGTGACTGCAAACCATATTTCCCCCACCTGGTATGCTCATCATGATTTGCTGTGATATTTGAATGTGCTGCATCACAGTGTACCTCTGCAGGTCCTACTGGGATGATATTACTTTCCAGACATTATATATATATATATGAGAGAGAGAGAGAAACACATTTATCTCCAAGTTCCCAAATAAAGGGTCACGTACTAGTACATCTGTGGACATCATAAAAAGAACAAAGGCAATCTACATGTCCTGTTACAGGTTGTCTTCCAAGACAGGTTAGGAGTGAGAAGGAAGAAGAGAGGGGGGGGGAGAAGAGATAGGGAAATGGGGCGGGAAGGAGAGACTAGTTAGAGTTAGAACCTCGTGCAGATGCTGGATGCCCTGGGAATGACCTATATCACCACAATTTAAAAGAAGAAAGACATTCCTCATTGAGGGTCTGATACCTGGAAGTGTAATCTGAAAGAAACCCTTTCCTCCCCTAAAAACAAACTAACAAAAATACAACAGGAGAAGCCAGGCTGAATCACACACTGTTGTGTTATATTAGGATGGGTGTCTGGTCCCCAAGAGAAGTCGCCATTTCCCCAAAAGCCCTCATTCCCTCAGGGACTTGAAGAAAGTTCCTGCTTTTCTCAGGCAGAGGAACATGTGGTTCTCCCATTACTATATGGTACCTATTAGTTTGGCAAGGTCAGTACTACTCTCTCGGCTCCCCTCAGGCACACAATCCCCATCCCAGCTCACAAGCCCCCTTTCTCCTGTTCCCATTTAACCTGGAAATCTTGCCCCTGTTGCTTCTCCTTGCTTTCCCGGGAGGCAGACTTGATTGTTTGAAATAAATATTTTCCCTTTTCATCCATGGAGCAGCTATTTTGGTTTCTTTGCTGTGCCCATTTTCACTGGGGAGAAAGTTGAATTAGTATAGAGCTTGCCTTGCAAGCCCAATGACCTGAGTTCAACCTAAAACCTAATTTAAAAAAAAAAAGTTAGAAAGCCAGTTGTGGTAGCACAGGTTTGCAGTCTCTGTGCTGGGCAGGTGGGCAGATCACTGGTACTCTCTGATCTACTTGGTGGACTCTAGGACAATGAGAGACTGCCTCGGAAAACAAACAAACAAGGCCAGCACCATAGGAACATCTCTCAAGGTCTCAAGGTATCACTTGACATTCGAGCACATGCACACACAGCCCCCATCTGCACACAAAACCACCAAGGAGAGAGCAAGTGGATGGGAACAGGACACTTAGGACTACTTAGTTGAAAGGACACATTCGTGGTTGCCTCTTGAAAAGGGAACTGAGTATTTACCAGGAACATAGTAAACCTTCAACTATTCCTTTTTACATTGCTGTGCTGAGGATCAAATTTGAGTCCTCAGACATACTAGGTAAGTGTTTGTAATGCAGCCACATACCCATATCTTCAGCATAAATTGGACGGCTAATCCTACTCTCCGGCCCTGGTCTCTGGATGGGGCTCCAAAAGCATCAAGAGAGCAACGAGAGGATATGTGAACCTGTTCTTGGTGGTACACTGGATTGACAGATGGGACTAGTTCCTGAGATCCAGGTCTCTCCGACTGCCTGGGAAACCAAAGAAGCTCCTTTAATCTTGCACCTAGAGAAATGGTGTGTGAGAGTGTGCATGCATGCACAAGCAGGCAAGCTTAAGGTTTCTAAATAGGAAAGTTAAACGGCTTTTACAGCCCTTTACAAAGTGAGCTTACAGATGAGTGGTTTTTAGAATCTCCAATCAACTGCAAAAGATGGCAGTCCGTTATCACAAGAGGCTCATGGAGTGGCTAAGAGTGGAGGCTCAGGAGGTAACCTACATAGGGCTCACTTACCTAGGGACACCCATCCAAGAAGTAGGAAGGCTAGAGTCCATCTAAAGCCTAACCTGAACCAGGGAGGCTCCTAGAAGAAGTGTAACTGTGGCCTTTCTTCCTGTTGACATAAAGACAATAGATAACCGTGGGACACTGTGGAGCAAATGCCACAGAACTTGAACTAGGTAGCTGCATTGCATACTCGCTCTCCCTGGAGGGCATTGCCAAACACAGTGAGATGGCTCAAAGGACCAGAGGTCACCTGCTCAGCCAAGAAATTTATATGACTTTAGAACCTACACTGAGGCCCAAATTCTTAGAGTTGCAGTGGTTCCTGTGCAGCAGGAGGACATGTCCCTGTCACTATGTGGCCTATTCATCAGTGCCCATACTGTGAGATGGGAGGGTTAGGTTAGATGGTGAATAAAACTGCCTCTTTCCTCTGGGATTTTTCTCTAGCTTTATTTAAAACACTGTATGACAAATTTGCTTCCTAATGATTTTTGAGTAAACTACAATGGCCACAATTTCAAAATCATTAATAATTCATGACCAGAGGACATAAACACTACATAATCTCTACAGGCAGGAATCATGAATACTTGTTAGAGGCCAGGCCAAGAATATTATTACCAACTGAACTGAAAGTATTTGCTGCTGCAAAGCAGCCATCAAGGGACATTTCAGAACCAACTGTGGCCTTTCTGGACCCTCAGCTCAGCCTGCCTCTTCCAGGAAGCCTGTCCTTCCTCTGGTGCCCAGAGGCTTTACGAGGGTACTTCTTGAGCTCTGTCTGTAGTATCTGGAGTCCGTGGTGGCTGAGGGGCTGGGTGCCAGGCAGGCTGTGCATAGTGCATGGAGCCCATGATTAGTACCAGACAGGGCTGCCTCATGCTCTGAAAACCCATTCTCATCCCCAGATGCATGGGGATGAAGCAGTTAATAAATTTCCATGTCTGGATCCACACCTAGAGCTTGATTAACTAGTCTGAGGAGACCTAACAGAAGAGCAAAAAAAAAAAAAAAAAAAACCAAAACAAAACAGAAAAAACCTCCTAGATAGGCCAGGTGTGAGGATACAACCTTGTAAACCCAACACTCTGGAGGAAGAAGTGGGAAGATCACAGGTTCAAGAGCTGGAGAGATGGATCAGTCCTCACAAGTGGAGGACAAGAATTCAGATTCCCCAGAACCAATACAAAAGCCTGACGGAAGGGGGTGGGTGGCAGGCAACCACTTGTATAATACCAGTCAGTACCTGGGAGGCAGAAACAGAGGATCCCCAGGGCAAGCTGGCCAGCTAGACTACATGGAACAGGCACTCACAAGAGTTCAGGGAGAGATCCTGTCTTTATAAAGTGAAGAACAATAGTAATCGAGTAACATTCTCAACTTCAACTTCAGTCTTCCATACACATGCACCTGCATAGACTCACACATATGCATAATAGACACACACATGGGGGGGAAGAAGAAAAAGGAAAAGAGAGGGTGGGGGGAAGAAGGGAAGAGAGGGAGAGGGAGAGAGAGAAACTTCAGTAAGGCATGAGCCAAACACAACACTACTTTAGGATGAATGTGGCCTGACAAGCTCACTGGGACCCCCACACACCCCTCACTGTGTTGGCCCATGACCCCACACAGGCACAGTCTTCATCTGACCCAGGTGAAACTGCATTTTCACCCTCTGTGGAGGGAGTGGCCCACAGAACTTCACTGGAGAAGGAACATGACACTCATCCCCAGTTGCTTGTTCCAACAATCCTGACAAAGAGACAGCTTATCTTTGTCTTACCTTTCATGGTGACAGGGCTTGATCTATGGCTGGCAAGTGAGGGAGGAGCACAAAGAGGCAGGATTCGGGAGGACAGATTCAGGTGACCAGGGAAAGAAACCCCTAAGCCAGCAATGTACTAGTAGCTTAGTTCTTTGTTTTTCTAACCAAACTGGAAGCCTGCTGAGACAGTCAGCCAGCACCCTCTTTTTCAGAGGGTTTGAAGCCATCTTAAATAGCTTTCAGAATTAAACCTGGGTGTTGAGATAAACAGCCTGGTGTTTTGTTTTTCACTTCAAGCACTTTTTAGAAGAGAAACGATCTGAAATGCTCTCAGGCAATTGGCACAATGGAGACACTGGGAAAGTAGCAATTAAGAGGTTCTGTTGCTAAGAGAGGACAGAGGGAGAAAAAATAGGAAGCTCGATTTATTCCATCAACCCCCACCCCCACCCCCCAGGAACATAGGACTTGATCAAAGAGCCCTATGGTAACATATGGTTCTTATGCCACTTCCTGACTACCTGAGCTTTAAAGATTTTGTGTTTCTTTATTCTCTCTGACTTTGACCTGGTTGTTTCCTAGGACTAAAAAAATTCCTGCTTGTTTTTTAAGAGGCAGCATGTTTCTCATCTTTTTCATGAAGACTTCTTTCCTTTCATGATTCCTTAGATAAGGGCTTGTTATACATGCTAGACTGACCTTGAACTTCAAATCATCCTTCCTTGGCCTCCCAGGAGTGGAGATTATAGGCCTATCCACCTTTCTTTTGTTCTTAAGATTAACTTTATTTCTACGTCTGTGCATGTGAGTTCAGGCATCCATGGAGACCAGGAGAGAGTATCAGATCTGGAATTGGAGTTACAGGTGGTTGTGAACCACACTATGTGGATGCTGGGAGCTATCTCTGGTTCTCTGGAAGAGCAGTGCATATGCTTAACTGCTGATCCGTATCTCAAGCCCAGCAGAGCCCATCTTGATGCTGCAGGCAGGGTTAGAAGACTTGGTTTCTGCCCTTCAACCCCACTTTCTCTACCTACTGATTGTCTCTCACACTGTAGTGCAATGACCCTGGGGCACCCCTCTTCTAAGTACACAGCACACACAGAAACTGTTATCACACCATCCCTCAGTCCCAGGGCCAGCTCCTGAGCAAATAGCTTCACTGGGGCAGTTTTCAAGAATGGCCAAGTATTATATAAAAGTGAGTCTTTGGCTAGAGAGATGGCTCAGCCATTATAGGCTAGGCTCACAACCAAAAGACAAGATGTGAGGCTTGGTCCTGGAAGTGGTGGCACATACCCTTAATTCCAGAACTTAGGAGGAGTAGGAGGGTCTCTAATACAAGACCAGACTAAGCTCTAATGCAAGTTCGAGACTATTTGATGATCTGGGCTGAGAGCTCATGTTTTGGAGTGGGGGGGGGGGAGAGAAAAAGCCAATTTCCCTGTCTCTTTCCCCCTTTCTGTTTATTTTCCCCACCCTTTAAATCTACCCTGCCTTATGACTTGCTTTGAAGCTCCTAGATCCAGCTGAGGTTGAAAAACAATCTTTTATTCTTAGAAGAAAAAGAAGTTGTCCCTGTACCCTTTGGAAACCCAAGTCTCAGGAGATCTAGCAGCTGGCAGTCCCTGCTCTTCGACCCTGGAAACTCCATGTGAACAAACCTGACTGATGGCTCGAGATGGAGACAGCATGTGGAGAATGACACATTGAGTAGCACCCAGCAAGCCCTGCAGACACAAGCAAGCCCTAGCTGACAGCCTATGAGACTGGCTCTTCAGCAAGACCCCCAAGGAGGTCAGCCGCCAACTCACAGACTCAGGGACTAAATGCATGGCTCTTGTTCTAAGCCCCTGAAATCTGGAGTGAGCATTAATGCCACAGTGGCCGATGTGCTCAGTGAAGGATCATCATTACAAGTGACAATGGGTTGACATGTCTATCTGCTAGCTCTCACTTAGCCCAGGACTCGGGTGGGAATTTTCTTCTTCAAGAGAAAGGAGAAGGAGGTCACAGAATGCCTGTTCACACCCTCCAGTCTCCAGGCTCTTGCAAACAGCAGTGGGTGCAGTTACCTCCTTTCTCTCCCGAGAGCAGGGCCGGCTTCTCTCCACCTTCCGCAGGGCCTGACCTGTAGCAGTTCAAAAGCAGAAGCAGAGATTAAGGCTGCTTAGGAACAACTAGTTTATCACCACAAAAGCTTTTTATTTGCAAACTGGAAAGACAGGACCAATCATAATGAGATGATTCTAAGAAAATGTAGCCTGTGATTATAATGGGAAAATGGCACACTTTTGAAATGGACCAACGGCAAGGAAAATGGTAATTCACACACTCACAGTATTTGACTATAATGAACAAAGCTCCAGTCCTTTAATCTGGGCCATTATCTGCACTCTGAAAGGGCCAAGAGTCTGTAGTTTTCCCTGTCGAATTACATTTCTATTAAATTGTTTGGAATTACATAAAACGCCTTCCATAAAAATGCCTTCTGGTGTGTGCAGAGCCATAAACCTAGGTGGGTGCATTCGGGGCGCTGCACCAAACCCCAGACTCACAGTGCAGGTGATGTGCAGAAGTGAAGTGGCAGTAATCACATGCACTTCACATAATGGGCAATTTCAGTGAGAATCGTTGCTTTTCTCGGAGCACCTCAGACTAGCATCTGAAGGTATGTGTAAATTCAGGAGGCATCATCTCCTGCAAATGCACCCTTCCAAAAGCATGTTTTCACACCTGTGATGGGAGTGTCCACTAGAAAAGCTCCTAACAGACTGCCTTGGTATTGAAATCTAAAGCAGAAGTCACTGTTGTCAGGGCATCTACTAAACTGCCCCACTTAAATCCTAGGTGGCTATTTGCGACTGTCACAAACAAGCACATGTCCTGTTAGATAAGAGCTTTCAGAAGTCAGAAGTAAAAATGCTAGTGACAGTCCAGTGAGAAAGATGGGGGCCCAGTCTCAGACCAAAGCAGTTTGTTGTAGATAGTTTTCATGTTATCTGCTGCTAAAACTGGGTTCTGAATGTCCATATGGCATGCTTCAAGCTTTCAAGAGGTAGGACCTGGCTGGAAGAAGCAAGGGGTTGGCCTCTGGAAGTTATAGCCATCCTGCCTGGTTCTGGCCCAAGTTCTCTGTTTCCTGGTACATGCTCTGTGAACAGCCAAGGCCTCGTAGGAGAATGCTGCTAGACAAAGCTACTAGTGTTTCCATGCCTCCCCTGTCACACTGAACCTCAAAACTGTGATCCCAAATTAAACCTGGCCTTCTTTAAGTTGTTGTTTCAGGTATTTTGTTCTAGCATCAAGAAAGTGACCATGCCATGTGCCTTGGTCCCAGCTTATGGGGTTAGTGGGAAATGGCAAAACCTTTTGAAGGTAGGTCCCAGTGGAGGGAAGTTAAATCTTATTGGGAACCCAGCCCTTCCTCCTCTCTCTTTTGTTTCCTGGACACCATGAAGTTGAGTAGCATCTTCCAAATGCTCCCACCATGTTGCTGCTGCACAGGTCCAAAATCAATGGGCCAAGAGACCATGACTAAAACCTCCCAAACTGTGAGCTCAAACAAACATTCCCTCTATGAACTGATGTTTCAATAACAGACACCTGGCAACATCTCTGCTCTGCTCACTATGACCCCTTAGCCCAACCCTTTCTCTTCTCCTCTCTCCACAATTCATAGGGCCAGAACCCTGAGGCAACCATGACCATGCTCCAGATCTCAGTATGCCACACTAGGGATGACATCCCACCCAGACACAGTCCAGCAGAATCTCAGACCCAGGAATTTGAAGTTCTTTTTGATTCACAAAGAGAGGGGCAAAGTGGTGTTAATCCTGTTTGTGAGCTTTGATGTTGTGCATAGCCCTGGGTCATCAGCCCTGGAATAGACAGCAGTGTCAGGGCAGGAGGGACTGATAAAAATCCAGCATGCTTTGTAATCCACAGATGACCCCCTTACACTTTTCTAACAGTGTATGTGTTCCTTTCCACCTCAACACAATGAACTACTTAGGACTCGATTTTAAAGAGCCTAGAATAAGGTACTGTGACACAGAATGTCCATGGTGGGGAAGACTAGGGATATATCCAGTGACAGAGCACTCACCTAACATGAGCAAGGCCCTGGGTTTCATCCCCAGCATCACAAAAATGAAGAAGAGGGAAATTTTAAATGGAGATGGGGAACATATACAAATTCTGAACTTTCTTCTTAATTTTGCTACGAATATAAAATTGCTTAAAAAAATAAAGCTTATGGGCTGGAGAAATGTCTCAGTGGCTAAGAGCATGTACTGCTCTTACAGACAACCCACGTTCAATTCCCAGGACCCACATCAGGCAGCTCATAACCACCTGTAACTCCAGCTCCAGGGGTTCAGACACCCTCTTTTGGTCTTCACAGGTTCCTGCTCTCCCCTCCACCCTGACTGCCACAAAGTTTATACACATGTCAACCAAAAAGAGACCAGGGTCTAAGAATCAGGAGATCTAGTTCTTGGGCTAATTTAATCACAGCTTTATGAAACAGAATGTTCTGGGACAGGACCTAGAGAGAACATTCCAGAAGCAGTTGGCCACACCTGCTCTGGCTGTCAGCCTGTGGATTCCAAGCAGATCCTTGGGCTGGCCAGAAAAGATAATATGTCAGGTAGTCAAGTCCACCCACACCAAGTAGATCCAGATGGGTCTGAGCTCAAAGAGATCACATGGGCTGGAGGCCACGGATGCCAAAAGACCAGGATATGGTCACAGCGGTGACAGTGTGAGCCCAGGGCAAGGCATGGAGCAGAAGGGCAGTTAGAGGCCAACAAAGCAGCCTAAGTCTAGCAAGGCCCTTCTTTTACCAATCACACCACCTGAGGCTCCGTTCTGGGAGAACACAGAGCAATCTGGAACCCTGGCTAAATCCCAGGCTCTCTAGGGCAAAACTGCCTCCTGAACTGTGTCAAGGCTGGATATGATGGAGCATGCCTTTAATCTCAGCATTTGGAAGGAAGAGGTAGGCAGATTGCTGTGGGTTTGAGGCCAGCTAGAGCCATGTAGTGAGAAGTAAATAAAATAAAACAAGTTAATTCAAATCATTGCTGGGTTTTCTTTTCATCTTCTAAAGTTCCATTGCGGGCTGGGGATGCCTAATGGTAGCAGAGTATCTGTCTGTCTAGCATGCATAAGGCCTTGTGTTCCATCACCACACCACAAGCATATATACATAAAAGAAAGTCTCAACACACAGTTCAAACAAAACTGGCACACAAGCTTTAACTACTTTAAAACTTGAAGGCACTCTCTCTACTGGAATTAATTAGAAGTGTCTTTATTCATTAAATTGAAAAATAACTTGCTTATCTTCCAATAAAGATAATGCACTCTAATCATGAGCATTTGTATGTAACCTCCCTAGAAGCTGGCTGGGTCCTCACACCTGGGAGTCTTTCTCCTGCAGGGAGCTCCATGATGACCACTTCTTGTAAAAACAGAAGGAATGTACTCAGACTCCACTGTACCTTCCTGCTGCATCTGGCATGTTGGGGTGTCTTCCTAGTTGTAGCTCATTTATTCTTAAAACAACCAAGTGAGAAAAGTGGAAGAAGGTGACATTAATATCTATATACACTGCCTGCAAAACGAAAGGGGTGTTTCTCTGCACTTTGCAAGGTGACCTGTCTGCATCAGCTCCAGAGCAATAAATAAGGCCAGATGTAAATGCTATGCGTGTGCTTCACTTTCGAGGACAGATGTGTGCCTGGGGAAATGAAAAGAGACGTGAACCCACTGAGCTTTTGTAAATAGAACACGTTCCCTCCATTTATGGCTGGAGAAGGGCTTTATCTGCACTTAGGATTTATTGTCAGTGGTTAGGATCTGACACTTCAGTTTTACTTTGCTCTAGATGTAGATAATATTCACCACTACCATTTAGAGGGAGTCATGTCTTCATCTGAACTCATCAGGCAAGAGGAAAATCATGTCAAAATTACCCTTGAAAATGAGCTTAAGCCATTCATAATGGACAGGACAGGACACAGCTTTTTAGACCACTGCTGCAAACTAATGCATGTGTGTAAAATCTGGTGCATATGGAAATATACAGTACAAGGTAAAAATACGCATGCAAAACACATTTTTATGGTATCTCTCATTAAACTATCATTATTCAGCTGCTCCCTCTATTTTTTTTCTCTAATCAGTCAGGGGAAAGAGGTGGAGATACAGACAAGAGCACAGTTCTGTATTCTTGGAAGGTCAGCACCTGGTTGCCACAGCACTACCATGCTAGCCACCTGCCTGCAGCCACCTTCTATGCAGAGGTATCTTCCTGAACCCTTATAACCACTTCTGCTAATCAGGGATCAGGAAAAAAAAAAACCCTTTTATAAAAGGCCACATAGTGCTTATTATTGACTGTGTAATGCCTAAGGTTGTAAGACTACAAGGTCTCTGGCACTGATACTTTGCCACTGTAGAGCAAAAGTAGACATGGGTAATAGACAATTAAATAGCATTACTGTTTCAATAAATCTTTATTTACAAAAGCAGGCACCAGGCCAGCTTTGGCCAAAGGCTTGCTTATATATATAATTTTATTGGTGCTGGGGATTGAGCAATTCTTGCTTCAGAGGAACGCTATTACTCTCATTGGTATAAATAAACAAATGAAGTAACAAGAGGTAAACTGCAGGTGAGAGACTGAAAGGTTTGTTCACTGTCATAAAAATGAGCACTTAACTACTTAACTATTGTCACCATCACTATCACGGGCACCAGGATCACCATCACCATGGGTTGTACCTGTGGCCAGGGCTTGCTTAGCATGTGCCAGGCACTGGGCTCCAAGCTGGGAACATAGCAACTCACAGCAGCCTAGGAAATAGACAGAGCTATTACCCAGTGTCAGATTAGGTCATGAGACCCAACAAGGAGGCTGGTAAGTAGAGCAGCCTAGAGGCAGACTGTCTTAGCCACTATGTGTCACTATCCCTTAGCCAGGTCATTAAGCCCAGTCTAAGAACAAAGACAGTACAGCAAAAAGTGCTGGGGAGGAGTGTGTGAGAGAAGCAGTCATTCTGTGGTGCAGCATTTAATCTGTCTCTGGCTCCCAGAGCAATTAATAAGGAGATTAGAAGCAAATGGCTCCCTGGTGAAGCTGGCACTCCCTTCCCGCCAGATGGCTTCCTGAGAAGATCTGGAACAAGTGCCAACCACAGAGGGGCAGGCTTGGCATTCCATTCTCTCTTCAGGACGATGGAGAATAAAGGTGACTCCTGCAAATCCCACAAGCACAAAAAGTCTGGACCACAGATTTCATCGCAAGGAACTAGAACAAAGGACCTGTTTGTCCCTGGGAGAATGATGGTGCTTCCACCTCATGACCAATGAGGCTAACTTATTCTGTTGTCTAAGTGTGAGAGTTTGAGTTGCACTTTGTGTGTATTTGTGCTATTTAATTTACACTAAAATTATCCCTCTCACCTAACAGCCTGAGAAAAATGAAAAGGAGCCAAGAAAGGCCTTGAAGCTTTGGCTTAGCTCCTTTGGAAAGCATGTTAGGCAACATACTACAAGCACAAAGGCCACTTTCCCTTGGTGCTGGCAACATCTTTGACTAGAAACTTGCTATGAAGTCCACAACTTCCATAAGTATGTGTAGGAGGTACCCATGGTATCAAAATTTGTCAGATAGGGGTTTGGAGAGATGGTTCAGTGTTTGAGAGTGCATGGGGCTTTCACAGAGGATCTACGTTTGGTTCCCAGGACCCATGTCAGACAGCTTACAACCAACTGGAAGGCAAGTTCCAGGGGCTTTGGTACCTTCTTCTAGCCTCTGAGGGCACCTGCATCAGTGGAGAACTACTGGACAAGCATGGCAAGCCACAGGATAAAAAACATCACTCAAAAGCTGAAAGAGGATTGGAGCTCAGTGGTAGAGCCCTTGCATATATGCATAAGGCCTGAGTTCGATGCTCAGTACTGAAATTAAGAAGTGACTAGAATTCTACATGATCTACTCTTTACTCTTTCTAAGATCTACTCTTACTTCTAATAAGCTACAGGGGATGGAGAAACGGCTCAGAAGGTAGGTGCACTGGCTGCTTTCACAGAGGACCTGGATTCAGTTTCCAGGACCCAACTGTCTGTAGCTCCAGGTCTAGGAAACCTGATGCCCTCTTCTGGGTTCCATGGGCACTGAATGTATGTGGTGCACAGACATACATGCAGGTAAAACACTAGTAAAGAACAAGTAAATAAATCCTTTCAAAGGAAAGAGAGCCTTTGCTTTAAGGAAGGAAGGGAAGAAGAGAAAGAAGGTAGGCTGGGGAGATGGCTCAGTGGTTAAGTGCCATTTAGTTCCCAGAATCTGCCTAAGTAGTGCTGGGTGAGTATGGAAGGCCTCTTCTAATTTAGCTTCAGAAGGTAGAGATGGGGAATACCCAGGGCAAGCTGGCTGGTAAAATCAGCCTTATCAGTAAGCTCTGGGCTGAACTGAAGACTCTGTCTCATTGAATAAGGTACAAGAGCCAGGATGGTTCCCAACATCAACTTTGGGCTTCGATATACACAAGCAACATTGTGCCCACACAAATGCAAACATGCATACGCATACATGCACACCACACACATACAAGAAAAAGAGAAATAAAAGACATGCTAGCGGCTTTCCCACGGGAAGCCTGAGAGGGCTTGAGGGAGTCTATTGAGGACACAGAAGTAGCTCCATGAACCTCATGCCTGGAAGCGTGTTGGAAGACCAGCACAGCATCTGCAGAAGGACAGATATCTCAAAAGATCACTCTGGAATGCAGGGAGATAATGAAGTTATGACAAAATACATTAACAACAGTTTCTTAGCTAAGCCTATGGTGACTTCAAACTAATCTGAGGGCAGAGAGAATTATGGAAAGGCTAGAGAAGATAAGGAAGGGAAATGGGGAAAGATTAAAGAGGGCCTGTCAAGACCTATCCCATGGTGGCTGGAGATACTTTCAGTAGCACTGACTCCCATCACGATGGCTCTTGGGATTCTTTACTTTCTATCACAGCTCTGGGTCAAAGAAGTGAAGCAACTTGCCCAAGGTCCCAGAGCAAGGAAGGGAATCCAGCACAGCCCTCGAGACTCAGTGTCATTTCTACCAAAGGTCCATGCACCCTGGGCCGCACTTCAACTTCCTGATTCTGGCTTCCACCTATAGCACTGTAAACACACACCAGAAAAAAGCAGATACAGACCATCGCAGGACTGGGGCTGTGTGGAGAGCAGCTGTCCAGCCTCACAGGGTGCTCAGCTACTAGACTGGTTTCTGTGGCTGGCAGAATGTGGGCCTTTTCTTGTTAGTTTTTTTTTTTTTTTAATATTTGTTGCTGTTAAAGACTCTGTAACCCAGGCTGACCTTGAACTCTGGGCAATCCTCTTGTCACAGCCTCCCCAGCACTGAGATTACTAGTATGAACCACCATACCTGGCTTGTTTTCATCTGTTTTGATTCTTTTTTTCAGAGAAATTGTTAAATCAGTGTTATGAGACAGCTTTGATTTTTATTACATTTATTTTGTGTGTGTGTGGGGGTAGCTAACTGGAAAGTCAGAGGATAACCGTGGAAGTTGGTTTTCTCCTTTCACCATGTGGGTTCCAGGGGTCAAACTCAGGTCTTCTAATCGCCTCTAATAACTGAGCCATCCAACTTGCCTGATGATTTTTAAAAATTCTAAATAGGCCTCCATTTCCCAACCTAACAGGTAACTATGGTGGTTTGAATTAGAATGTTCCCTGCCCCCAACCGTAGGCTCATATATTTGAATGATTAGTCAGTGGAGAGTGGCGCTATTTGAGAAGGATTAAGAGGTGTGTCCTTGCTGGAGGAAGTATGTCACTGGAGGTGGATTTAGAGGACTCAAAAGCCCACACCAGGCCATCTCTCTTTCTCTATTTCTCTCCCTCATCTACTTGTGGATCAAGCTGCATAAGCTGTGAACCCCATGCCTGCCTGCCTGCTGCCATGTCTTCTGCCATAATGACCAGGGACTGGCCCTCTGAAACTGTAAGCAAGCTTCCAATTAAGTGCTTTCTTCTATGAGTTGTCTTGGTCATGGTGTCTCTTCCAGCAATAGAAAAGTAACTATGCAGGAAACTGGTAAATCTCTTCTTTCCCAGTGGCAGTCAGTCCCTCCTATCCATAGGCCCAATTAACAGCAAATAGAAATACAGAAATATTTGGGAGAAGCACCTTAACAACATGCAGTACTTTTCTTGTCATTGTTTCCTTCCTTCCTTCCTTCCTTCCTTCCTTCCTTCCTTCCTTCCTTCCTTCCTTCCTTCCTTTTCCAAGACAGGGTTTCTCTGTACAGTTTGGAACCTGTCCTAGAACTTGCTTTGTAGACCAGGTTGGCCTCGAACTCACTGAGATCCGCCTGCCTCTGCCTCCTAAATACTGGGATTAAAGGTGTGTGCCACCTGCCCAGCCTTGTCATTGTTTTCTAAACACAGCATAAATTGCTTCCTACAGTGTTCACATTTCACTAGGTGCTGTAACCTAGAGTGGGTTCACAGGATGCAGGAGAAAAGGGAGGGAGCACATAGGTTATATTTAAACACTACCCAGAAGCCACAGGCTTCACCACTGGCGGTCCACAGCAGGGTCCTATAGATAGGTGCCAAGGGACAATATTTCTTTACCTCTAAGTCCATGAACCCCCTTTTGAAGAAACTTAAGGGGATCTGCTAGAAATCCACCAGGCAAGAGCAGGAGCCAGGCAAAGGCTCCTTTTGCTCCCCATGTGCTGGGTAGGGCTGGGCCTTTAAGCTACACTCCACTCTGAAAGCCTGAAACCGTATTTCTGTCACTCTTCCTTTGCATTTTCCTTGTAACTAAAATTCCCAGGGCCCAGTTTACTGCCAAATTACCTGAGATAAACAAGTCATGCTAAGACCCTCCTCTCCTTTCCAAATCCAAATCGCAGCTGGCAGCTAGAAGTGATTATTTATAACCTGCACAGCATTCTATGCATTGGCTTACAGCCTCACTCTCAGATGTCTCAGAGCAGGACAAGGCAGCATGATGGCTGAGACTGCCAGCCCTGAGTGGCAGGGTCTACCTGTCCAGGGGTCTGATCAGTCACAGATCCACTGAAGTCCACAGTCAGAGACAAGAGCATGCACAAACCTATAGAGTTTATAAATCTATAAACAGAGGTTTATAGCCCTCTGTCCCAGATCTACTGAGATATAAGGATCCAGACTTGTTCTGTGGAACTCTGGCTCCCAAATACATCCCAAACTTATTCAGTCTTCTGGCTCCTGACTCTTCTAGATCCTCAACTCCCCCCAACCCCTTTGTCATACAGGATCTCACTCTGTAGCCCAAACCGACCTCAAACTCACAATCCTCAGCCTCTTGAATGCTGGGGTTGCAAGTGTTCACCATCACACCCAGCTCCAGCCTCCATTCTTGCCCAGATTTGCCAGTGGCAGCTGAGTAGAAGCTCAGGGCCAGCAGGAAAGGAACTTTCTGACAAACCTGAATACCTAACCTGAGTTCTAACTCTAAGACCTACATGGTAGAAAAAGAATGACTCTCACATATTATCCCCTAACCTCCATGTACACACACACACACACACACACACACACACACACACACACACACACACACACACATATGCACGCATACACACATAAACACACACATACACGGACACAAGCATACCCATGGTAGAAAGAATGACTCCTATAACCTATCCTTTCACCTCTATGGGTGTATGTACACACACACACACACACACACATGTAATAAATCTAAAAACAACAGAAACTCAGAGGTAGAGCCCTTGTTTAACAGGCACAAGGCCCTGGGTTCCAGCCTCAGTATCACAGACAGAAAACCACAGTAGACAAATTTTAAAGAGACCATTATCACACACCAGCTTGCCTTCTGTGTCCCTGTGTGTAGCAGACAATTCAAACCATGCTCTGGCTAAACAAACTCCACATGGACCTGGCCTGAGGCACCTCAAGTCCCCTAAACTCTCACTCCTGCCATCTTCTCCATCTTTATTTTGCTATTTGCACCCCACACTCTTCTTTGGCTCTATCCATTCCCTAGATCTGGGTCTTATTCAGCTCCTCCTTACCAATTAACTTTCAACTCAAAGGGATACAACTACTAGTGAATCCATCCTCAGTCCTCCTACCATAATCTCCCACAAACACTGTTTTTCAGACAGGGTCTCAACCATGTAGCCCTTGGTGGCCTAGAACTTGCTAAGTAGACTAGACTTCCTTGAACTCATAGAGCTCTGCCTCCTGAGTGGTAAGACAAAAAGTGTGCATTACCATACCCAGCTCCCCTTTGCTTCTTATGTGCTCATTGTCTGTCTCTACCACCAAGGCTGCTACAGGGCTTTATGAAAACTCAATTCTCCACACCTGGAATAGTGTCTAGGCTGTGGTCAGCATCAACAGATGTTTCTAGAATGAATGGACAATCCTGGGAGGGGTATAATCAACTTTCCCAATCTCTCTGCCCACACCCACCACTTTCTGATGTGGTGAAACAGAATGTAATTGAATGTGTTTGATACTCCATCGAGAGAACCATTGGGAAATGTGTAAGGTAAGGAAAAGCTAACCAGTGGCATCTGTGGAAACAGGATTCCCAGGCTGAAATGGATTCTCGTCTATCTCTATACAGGTCACATAAATTATTAAATCCATTCTCCTTCCACAACCTGTCTGACCTCTTGCACCCCTAGGCTTGCCACACAAGACAAGATGATCCCCAAGTGACTTACTCAACTGCCATGAAAAGTGCATGAACACCTAAAGAATCCTAATGAAAAGGTGTGTGTCTTCCCTAGTCGGACCTTTTTGAGGGATTTGTTTTGATTTGCCTTGGTCTTTGGATACAGGGTTTCTTTTGAAGCCTTTGAAATGGCTTTGAAATGACAACCCTCCTGCCCCAGCCACCAAAACAGCTGAGGTTGCAATATTGTACCATCATAGCTGTTTTTACTGAGCATCTACCAAATGCCCCGCATCCCTCTCAAACCCTACAAGTGGAGGAACTAGTTTTTTTTTTTTTAAGTCTGAATTTGCAAACATACCCCAGTGCAACCCATGATGGGGGATGTCTTTCTGTATATATGTTCCTCTTATTAGTTGATGAATAAAACACTGATTGGCCAGTAGCCAGGCAAGAAGTACAGGCGGGGCTACCAGGTGAGGAGAATTCTGGGGAGAGGAAGGCAGAAAGTGGCCGCCAGGGAGATGCCATGTATCTGATAAAAGAGTAACATGCTGGAGCATTAAGGGTAAACCACAGCCTCATGGCAATACACAGTTTAATAGTTATGGGTTAATAATTAAGAGAGAGCTAGCCAGTAAGAAGCCCGAGCCATTGGTTAAACGGTTTCTAATTAATATAAGTCTGTGTGTTTCTTTGGGGCTGAAGGGTAGAGGAATCTGGCAGAACAGAAACTTCATCTACAAACCCACAAGCTCAATCCTACTTCCTCCTCTACAGAAGGATGATGGGTAGTGAAGCACACATAGAGGGAGGGAAGGCCTGATCCTCTTTTATGGGTTTTCATAGCTTGTTTCTGCAGGCTTAAAACAGAAGATGCAGAGGGCGAGTTCATAAATAGAGATATTGGGGAAAGAGTTGGGAAGATGAGCTGAAACAGATCTGGGTGCTGCCCCCCATTCCTAGAAGTCACCATTATAGAGCTCTTAGCTCCCATGTGCCTTAAGTGAGCCTTCACATCTGATAAATAAGTGAATAGGCTAGATCCAAGAATCACTCAGTAATTCAATCTGGGCACAGATGTTCGTCTTCTCTCTCCTCTCTCTCTCTCTCCGCCTCTCTCTCTGTCTCTGTCTCTGTCTTTCTCTCTCTCATGTATATATATGAGAACTAAACAGCTAAAACTGCCTACCTTTCCTGGTTGTCTCCCTGCAGCTGAGGTCTAGTCCAAAGTCTAAGGAGTTGGTCCCTCCAGCAAAGTTTCAGAAAGCAAAGGCTCATGTGTTAGAACAAATGATCACAAGAGCAACATGGTCACCAATGGAGCTAACACACATACACTTCATATGCCAGATTCTTTGCCTTGGGACTTTGCACATATATGCTTCTTAAAAATGCCCTAATGGGAAGATATTGTTAGTATGGGTTTTATGTGCGCTCGTGTGTGTGTGTGTGTGTGTGTGTGTGTGTGTGTGTGTGTGTGTGTGTGTGTGTGTAATTCTTGTGGTTTCATTTTGTTTTGTTAATTTTCTAGACAGGATCTCATGCAGCCCAGGCCAGCCTTGAACTTCTGATCCTTTTGCTTCCACATTCTACACACTGGTATTAGAGGTGCCCACCACCATGACAGGCTGGACAACACCATGCTGAGATTTCTGTATTATAGATTGAGGAAAGCACATGCTCTGAGAAACTAGCAAGCAGAGTAATACTCATAGAGATGAGTATTACTGACAATGTCAAGTGGGTTTGGGAGTCACAAGGCACCAATGGAGCGACTAACAAAAACCCTGGCCACAGCAGTCATTCATATTATGTCTATTTCTTGGCCTTGCAAACCTCACAATTTATGACTTCTGGAATCCTCTGAACACTAAGACAATTCAAAGCCCCTAAAATGGAACTCTGCAATAGAGCCATTAAGACCCTTTCAGCTAAAACCTGTGATTTTATCTTATGATGTACCCAAAGAAAGAACTTTGTTTTGATGAGGAAACACACACACACACACACACACACACACACACACACACACACACACACACACACAGAGTTAGAAAATCCATTACTTAAGCATTTCAAGGTAGCAGTTGTTAGGAGTGAACACAGCTTCACGGGGTGAGAACTGGAGACAGGATGCTAGTTGAAAAGCAAGGAAGAGGCTGATCAGTCACAGAAAGGAGAGGTTGGCCAAGGTATGGTATCCAGCCTGGGCTGAACTAGTCTACATGGCAGTGTCTGGGGAAACCAAATTTAATCATTAGAGAAAAAGGAATGTAAAATGGAGACTTAGCTAAGAGTTTGCTTTATGGAGATTAGGCAGAAATTCTCCAGGGCACAAATAGGCTTATCTCTTCCTGGTTACAATGTTAATCCAGTAAACACCTGTTTATCAGGCCTCAGCCTACAACCAAAGAGTAGGTCTCCACCTCCATAGGGAAAAGGGTATGAGGTCAGTCCTGCTACAACCTGGTAGATGTCTCTTGGACAGGAAGAGGAACTTCTGCATGCCAGGGCCTATCACTGCAGTCTGCTTGGAGTAACTTGAGAGGGTGCAGCTGGTCAGGAATGTATCACACATAAGGCAGAAAGCTGGGAAAGAATGTGAAATGCTCAGGAGTGGAGTGCTGCCTATGGTGGCTCAGATGAAATCTCAGATGCCTACAGGGAAGGTCAGTATGTGTCATGCCACATGTGAGCTTCTGAAGACTGGTGCCACCAGCCAGAAGGGAACCAAACTATCACCATATATCCAAGGTCAAGCCACTGTTCATTACTGAGGGGCTGAGACTAAGTAACAAAGCAGACTCAGTGTAGCCAAAGCTACTTCTACTGGAACATTCAGGGATTCATGTGAAACCACAATTAAATATAGCTAGAGCCCAACACAGCCCAGTATAAAACTTCTGGACAGGAATGGGTGTCTCAAGATTAGAGCTGGTCCTGAGCTGTACTACTTTTCTAGAGAAGTTCTCCAAATAAAGGTGGCACATCCATGTCACATGTAGCTGCAAGGACCAGGCTTTTCAGAAACCCACAAGATATTGGGAGCTCATAGATTCTTATTTTGCTATGTAGACCAGGCTGCCTCAGTCTCCCATGTGCTGGGATTGTACCACTCTGTTCACTGACAGTCTTATCTCCTTATTCTTAAAGTGCTTAGATGCGGCTCCTTGATACTCCTTAACAGTTCTCTCTTACTTGGGAATAGAGGCACAGTCACAAAGATGTGAGCCCAAAGGCCTTAACCTGAGCAGCAGAGAGCTAGCTCCACAGTGGAGGCTATTCCATTAGCTCATCTACTCCAGCCTTATGAGGAGGCTGAGCTGTGTGTGCCAGTTATGACATTCTATGGTGCAGTCTATTAGATATATTTAGATAAGTTGTTGTTCTGCAGCCTTCTAGCTGAGATTAAGATAAGCACAATCACAGTGACATATTGAAATATCTAGAAATTAAAACAGGTTGGATCTTCTATGGCAGCAGTTGGCAACCTGACTCTGGACAGGGCCAGACAGCAAGTATTTAGGCTTTGTAAGCTGTATGGTCTTTGCCAAAACCACTCAGCTCTGCCACTGCAGCATGAGAGCCACCATACATGATATGGATAGGACTGGGCTTAGCTCTGTTACAATAAAACTTTATTTACAAAAGCAGGCAGCAGACCAAAATGCTTTGGAATGGAGTGATCTTTACAAATGCTCTCTCCTAGATTGCCATGCTGGACTGTAGTTACCCACTTGTATAACTTTCTCACTAGCCTGTGAGTTCAGTGGAGCAGACTATCTTACCTTTTCTCAGGTACTATACGTAGCATGATATAAACACAAGAGTTCACAGGGACTTTGAAGGAGTTCACAGCCACAAGGTAACAGGACTGCGACTTCAGAAGCCAAGGGCTCAGGCAGGTGAGAGGCACAAGGGCACTGGGTGGCACTGGAAGGGACACCACCCTCTCAGGGTACCTCTATTTGAGAGAGTAATTCCCATGCAGAATCCCAGTCCAGTATTATCAGGCTCTTGATATTTCAAAACACCCAATTAGCTATTGATGAGAATCTCACTATTTTTTCAATGCTGACAACTAGTGGTAATATATATATATATATATTAAAAAAAAACATTATGAGCCAAATAAGCATGTCTGTTGAATGACTCCAAAGACTGATTACTCTGCAGACTTTGATGTACAGAGTTCATCTTTTGCTACTTTTCCTTGTGTGTGTGTCTGTTTGTGTGTGGGGGTACATGTGTATGCACAAGCTTATAGAGGCCAGAGGACAATCTCAAGTGTCTTTCCTTAGGAGCTATTCATTTTTTTTTCTTACTAAATTTGTATTTACGTTGTGCATATATTTGTATGCTTATTTATGGAGGTCAAAGGACAACTTGCTAGAGTCTGGGTCTGAGGGCTGGAACTCAGGTAACCAGGCTTGGCGGCAGGTACCTTTTGCTGCGTCATTGCAGCAGCCCCATCCACCTTTTTTCTTCAGACAGGATTTCTCCCTGATGAAGTTCACCATTTGCCTAGTAATGGGATTACACAATCCCCAATGCCAGAATTTATATGGGCTTTTGAGAATTAAACCCAGACTTTCACACTTTCAAGGAAAGCAGTTTACCAGCTGAGCTGAGTCTCTAGACTTGCTGCATCTCTTCATTATTTTTAAATTTATGTATGTATGTATGTGTGTGTGCTATGTGTCTGCAGGTGCCAGCAGAGGCCAGAAGAAGGTGTCAGATCCCTTGGAGCTGGAGCCATGGGAAATGACTCACCCAGCATAGGTAGGTGCTGGGAACCAAACTCCTTGTGTCTTAGTTAAGGTCGGATGGGTCCTCCAATCTATTGCTGTGAAGAGACACCATGACCACAGCAGCTCTTATAAAGGAAAACATTGGGTGGTTTACAGTTTCAGGGGTTTAGTCCATTATCATTATGGCACAATATGGTGGCGTGCAGGCAGACATGGTGCCGAAGAAGGAGCTGAGAGTTCTACATCTTGTAGGCAACAGGAAGTGGTCTAAGATACTGGGCATGATTTGAATATATATATATACATATATATATATATATATATATATGACCTCAAAGCCTGCCTCTAGTGACACACTTCCTCCAACAAGACCACACCTACTCTACCAAGGCCATACCTCCCAATAGTGCCACTCTTTTTTTTTAAACTACCTCACTATGTCCCCTTCCCTACATTTTGGAACAGTAATGTATATTCTGTGCCATTATATGTTGCAAGTATGTGATCTGTGTTTTGATTTTATAGGGGATTACAGTTAAGAAATGGCATGAATCTCAGAGGAGACTTTGAACTTCGGACTTTAAAACATTGTTGAGACTGTGACAGACAATAAGGACTTCTGAGGTTGGACTAAATGCATTTTGTATCATGATACAGTTACCAGCTCCTGGGGGGTAGGGAGTGGAATGTGCTGGTTTTAATGTAATTGGCTCCTATAAGGGGAGTGGCACTATTAAGAGGTGTGGCCTTGTTTAAGTATGTGTGGCTTTCTTGAAGAAACTGTCACTGTGGAAGCAGGCTCTGAGGTCTCATATATATATATAAAACTCAAGCCATGCCCAGTGACTCAGACCCCTTCCTGTTGCCGTTGGATCAAGATATAAAAACTCTCAGCTCCTCTCCAGCACCATGACTGCCTGCATGCTGACATGCTTCCCACCATGAAGATAATGGACTAGACCTGGGGAACTGTAAGCCAGCAACCCCAATTCAATGTTTTCCTTCAGAAGAGCTGCCATGTCATGGTGTCTCTTCACAGCAATAGAAACCCTAACTAAGACACTCCAGAAGAACAAGTGCTTTTAGCCAGTGAACCATCTCCACCCCTACATCTCTTTTTAAGACTGAGCACTGGTCCAGTGAGATGGCTCAGGTGGTAAAGGCACTTGCTATCAAACCTGATGACCTGACTTTGATTTTCCAGACGCACATGGCAGGAGAGAACTGACTCCCTAAGTTGTCTTGACTACACACACATTCTGTGACATGTCTCTCTCTCTCTTCTCTTCTGTCCTCTCCTCCCTCTCTCACACACACTTACACACACTTAATGAAAAGATCAAAATCTTTTTTTAATCACTTTTACAGAAAAATTTCATGGTTTTTTTTTGTTTGTTTTTTTTTTTTTTTTTTTTTGTAATTTCTTTTCTTGTGGTACCAGGGAAGGAATACAGTATCCAGCACATGCAATGTAATCATTTTCTACTAAACAGTATCTTGAGCCCCAGAAAAAGAAAAAAAAAAAATCTGAAAATGGGAGCAAAAAAAAAAAAAAAGGGCTATATGTACCTTTAATTCACTACACAGTAACATCAAAGCCAGCCTATTGCTACATGAGGTGAGAGGGGGAGGGGAGGAAGGGAGAAACTGTATAATGAATTCCCACACCCCTCACCAGAATATGACTTTATTCATTTTGCTATGTCTAGATCCTGCTGCACAAACACAATGATATGTTGAATCACTACCTAAATGCCATAAAAGCAAGCAGAACACATTTGCCAAGTCCCTGGAAGTCAAGTGATAGGGTGGAGTGTTTGCAGGATACAAGAGAAAGGCACCTGGAGGAAGGAAGGAAGAAGCAAAAGAAGAGCAGACACATGGCACATTAGGCACATATTTATTTTGCCAGCTGAAGCTCAATCTTCTGGTTATCTCATGCTTGGTTTAAGTAATAGGAGAAACAGAAACATCCCTAGGAGGCCGGTATGAACCACACAAAGTCCAAACTCCGTCCTGGTGAAACTGGCAGTGTGCTCCCAGCAAAGCCTCAGGGGTCATCGCTGTCTGTTCTGCAGTTTGGGATCATCTAGACAAGCCAGGCAAAATTTCAGCTTGACATTATTAATCTTTGAGAAAGTTTGCTAAGTAAATGGTTGGTATCAACAGGGGAAATGTTGAATATTTGCTTCCAGGGCAGCAAAGACAAATGAAGCAACTTTAAAATCCTTTCTAATGGCACTGATGTGGTGAGCTCTTCTCTAATTATCATGTTCCCCAAAGACTGAGTACAATTGTTTTTTCTTTAACCATCTCACTGGAGAAAATTAGACTTTAATGCAAAGGCGAACATTTTCATAGGCAGAGGATGCTTGCATGGCCAATTACCTTCATGAGCATAAAAAATGGCAAACAGAAAATCCTTCTGAACAAACAGTACACGTCTGTGTTAGACTGCTGGTAGATCAGGAGTTCAAGGTCATCCTCCCTTACAAATCTAGTCCCAGGTCAGACTGGGTTACAAAAGATCTAGTCTTGGAGAGAGAAGGAGAAAGGAAAACAGCAAGAGAGAATGCCTGTTCTCTTCAGCAGCAGTTTGCAAGAAATCTGTCCATTTTCAGGCACCAATACCATCAGCTACCTTTACAAATACTTTCTTCTCTGCTTTCCTTGAGACAGGGGGCGCTATGAGCCTAAGCTGGCCCTGAACTCCCAATCCTCGTTTCAGCCCCCCAAGTGCGGGGATTATAGTGTGTACCAGCTACCACAACTGGCCTGGAAACATTTCACTGCCATATCTATCTCATGGACAGGAAAACAGGCTGAGATGGCACAGCTGAGATGGCAACCTAGGGCTACTTAGACCAACTCGAGGAACATCATCAAACTGCAACACAGAGATGGGATAGCCTCAATCAAACCAACAGGCCAGAGAAACGCAGGCACAGCAAACTTCAGAATAAGGCCCAGCCCAGCTTTGGGGAAACATGTTAGATGTTTAAACTATGAGTGTAGGAAGCAAATAAGACCCTGGCTTACCTAGTTAACTAAAATCACAATTCACTTATAGCACACTATTCTTCAACCACATGTCTTTATGATTAAGTATAAAAGTGCCAGGTATAATAGCACACACCTTTAATCCCAGCACTCCAGAGGCAGTGACAGGCAAGATCTCTTTAAATTTGAAAGCATCCTGGTCTACATAGTGTGTTCCAGGCCAGCGACACAGTAAATGTCTCAAAAAAAAAAAAAAAAAAAAAAAAAAAGTGTGTAAATCAAAGTTTTAAAAAATTAGAATGGAGGGACCAGTGAGATGGCTCAGCTGGTAAAGGCATCTGTCACCAAGTCTAATGACTTGAGTTCTACTCTGATCCACATGGTACCCTCCCATAAGCATGCCATGGCACACAGGGCTTCACACACTTACAGAAATTAAAAATTAGATGGGCAGTGGTGGTGTACATCTTTAATCCCAGTACTCAGGAAGACAGAGGCAGGCAGATCTCTGTGAGTTCAAGACCATCTAGGTCTGGACAGTCAGAACTACACAGAGAAACCGTGTCTCAAAAAACCAAAAAAAGATTAACCCCCCCCCAAAAAAAAAGAATGGAAAAGGGATTCTCTGAAGGTTAAAACTAACCTAGATGAAAAAAAGCATGGATTACTTTGTGCTATAATCATGCTCTGACATGCAGAGGTGCTGAGGAAGCAGAAGCCACCAAGTCACTTCTCAAAACATCCTGTAGCAAAGTGCCTCAAAGTGTGTACCCAGACGCTGGGCATAGAGGGGCCCATGAATGCAAAGTGATTTCCACCATAACTCTCCAACTTCTCCTGTGTTGAATTGTAACTGATGAAGCAAAACAAAAATGGACAAAAATGCTTTTGGCCTGAATCCAGGCCATGGTTTTAAATGGTACAAACAGCTGTTACATTCTTTACTGCTGTGTACTTTGTGACATAAGCAAACAAACGTAGAATAGTCTTCACTTAAGTACAGCCTGGTTAGCTGGGTAAAGTTATACACACCTTCAACCCCAGCACTTAGGAGGCAGAAGCAGGTGGATCTCTGTGGATCTGGGGCCCGCCTGCTCCACATAGTGAGTTCCAGGACAGCCATGTCAACATAATGAACCATCTCAAAAACAATAATAAAACAAAAACAAACACACACACCTAGAAAACCAGCCGGGTAAAACAGTAAATATTAATTTTCTAACCCTCATCCATATTTACCATCTTAATATTTCAGGTGGATGAAAGGTTAGAAACCATCAAGTAATTCTGCTACAAGACAAGAACAATAGTTCTTCCCAGAAACACCAGGAAATGATAGAAGTTGCTAGATGAACTAACAGTATCTTGTATGGAACATCATTTTTACTTGTATGAACAAGGCACTAATTATGTCTCTTCCAATCTTGGGATTTGGCAGCTATTTTCTCAGACACAAATGAAGTGAGCCTGTCTCACCAGGGAAACAATTGACAATATTTGTTGCCAGTGATAAAGTCAAGTTGTCAAGGGAAAGCAGGTGGCTAGATGCTTCCATGGCTTCTGTGGTTTCCAGACTTACTCTTTCTTATATAGGTGACAGCAGTAATAACAGGACTCATCTTCCTTAGCTTTAGAGACAGTCTTACTCTGTAACCTAGGATGCCTTCAAACCTGGGCTTTTCCTGACTCTGGCTCCCAAGTGCTAGGATTACAGATGTGAAACACCACTTTCAGCTCCTAATGTGTGGGTTTTTTGTTTGTTTGTTTGTTTTGTTTTTGTTTTTTTGATACTGGGTAATTTCTAATGTCACCAATTGGAGAATTTGCATGTTATGTAGTCAGCTGTCTCAGCTGTCTTTTAAAGTTGAAACTATAAAACTGGATATGGGGAAAATAGCCCATAGATCAAAGGGCAAGACAGACCAATGGGATTTATTATATGAGTCTCAAGTTCACTAACCACATTGCAATTGACCTTTTAGAAACTGTCACTTGCTGAATTTTTATGTATGCCTAAGTGTCCATAGTTATCTAAAAAGGCAAAGATACTAATTTCCCTTTCCACCTATGTATTGTGTGGACTATCTGTTCATTTCATTAGCCAAAACAGCATTGTTATTGGTAGAAGTTAGCAAGAGTTCAGTTGCCTCCTTTTGGCTTTTTGAGACAGACTCACTATGTAGGTCAAATTAGCCTTGAAATCATGATCCTGGTTCAGCCTCCCAAGTTCTGGGATAACAGACATGCAGCCCCCATGTGCATTTGGCTTAGCATTTGTTTTCTATTAAGCTGGCCATGGAGATTTGGGGAAATGTAAAATAAGCCATGTATAATTTCTCATGCCTTTAATTTTGAAGAGACTGAAGCAGTTCAAAAGTTCAAGACCCACTTCAGCTATAGAGTTCAAGGCTAGCCCGAGCAACTTACTGAGACTTTTAAAAGGATAGGACAGCCAGTTGGTATATAGCTCAGCCATGGAGCAGTTGCTTAGCAGAAATGAGGTCAGAGTTTAATCCCTAGTCCTAAGAAAAGTGAAAGAAAAGAGAATGACAGCTAAATAGCATGGTGGCATTGGCATGAATTCCCAGCACTCAGAGGCTGAGGCAAGAGGATCAGGAACTCAAGCTCATTTTTACCTACATAGCAAGTTGGAAACTAGCCTGAGCTACATAAGACCCTGTCTCAAAACAAAACAAGAAGGGAGACAGGAAGAGAGGGAGAGAAAATGTAAGCAAAACAATTTTTTTTTTTAACTTTTGGTGGAGAGGGACTCATAGCTATTTTCATTAAAAATATCTAAGTTCAGGAGTAAAAATCTATTGTTTATTGTTTTGAGACAAGGTCTGGCTATGTAGCTTTGGCTGGCCTGGAACTCACTTTGTAAACCAGGCCACCCTGAGACTCACAGAAATCTATCTCCTAAGTACTGGGGGGAAAGGTATACACCACCACTCCTGGCTTGATGTAGATTCTAAGTGAATTGATATTTTGAATTTTGTATTTATATGACAACATCACATATATAATACATGCAAGCAAAGGTCATTTTGTTTTGTTTTTCTTTGTTTTGTTTTGAGACATAGTTTGTCTGTGTGTCCTAGAACTCGCAGAGATTTGCTTATTTTTGCTTCCTGAGTGCTGGAATTGGAAGATTAAAGGCATGAACCATCACTGCCTGGCACAAGCAAAAATCTTTTAAAGGAAGGACTCAAAGGCCTTCAAGGCCTAAATATTTAAGAACTACTGTTCTAAAGCAGCACTACACAGACCTTCCCTCAGGGCAAACTGGTAAAACACATTTTTTGTTTATTTTCCCAGATATGGTTTCTCTGTGTAACAGTCCTGGCTGACCTAGAACTCACTTTATAGACCAGGCTAGCCTTAAACTCAGAGAGCTCTGCCTGCCTTTGTCAACTGAGATTAAAGGTGGGAGATTATGGGTGGGTGATATTAGTGTCCAGCTAAAACACATTTTTAAAATATTATTTACATTTACTTAATGTGCACTCCTGTTTTACTTGCATGTATATCTTTGTGAAGGTGTCAGATCACCTGAAGCTGGAGCTTCAGATAGTTGTGAGCTGTCATGTGGGTCCTGGGAATTGAACTTAGGACCTCTGGAAGAACAGCCAGAGCTCTTAACCTCTGAGCCATCTCTCTGAGCCCCTTAAACACACTTTTTTTTTTTTTTTTTTTTTTTTTTTGGTAGTGCTTCAAGTACTAAGGGCAAAGACATCCTTTAGGCATATATAATAAATACATTCAATGGTACCCTGCCTTCCCATGTTGCATCCACTGGCTATCAAAGGAATGTAAAAGGCAGTAATGTACTGTGAAACAGCACAATAGCATAGACCATCTCAGGCTCCCCAGACATTAGTGTTCTCATCTGAAAAGCTGGATATCAGAATAGCTATTTCCAGGTGGCTTGTGAGCACCCTTAGTCATTCTAACCAGGTTATCTCTGGCCTTAAAACTGACTGGCTGTCACAGTTTGAGACTTGCTCCTGAAGACATTGGACTAAATCTGAGCAGCGCCTTCTTTACAGATTGTTAACAGGTTTCGGTCACAGTCCAACCAAACTTGCCCCTGTAGACATGTGCACTGGCAAGCTATGGAATGAAAGGCTTCTAAAAACCTCTTCAAATTTCAAACTGCCATAATTCTACTTCAGTCTTACTCATGCTGCCTATTATTAGCTATTTACTTTGAGCAGGCAAGTTGCTTGCCCTGCTGACCTCAGATCCCTTGTCTGTAAAACGAATATCTCAAAGGAATGCTGTGAAACAATATGTGCCATTGTCAGTCGTTACAGAGGCCCTGGCTCCGAACAGTACTCAGTTACCGTTAGCTACGAACAACAAACACCAAGCACATAAAAGTATCCCCAGCCATTTCCTTCCACTCCTGATGCCAGGGGCTGACAAACATACTCCCAGGGGGTACGCTTACCTCTAACCAATTTCCACACGCCCACTGCCCATCCCAGGACCCCCGCGATCCTCAGGCCTCCCCAGCGGCAATCTCTTCCCCGCCCCACTCCCTTGGTCTGAGAGGGCTTCCTACAGGATCATTCCCCAGCCGCGGTCGCCATCCCGCACCACCGGACACTATCTTGGGCCGGGACCCTGCGGCCTTGCATTACTCCCCTAGACGCCTCCGAGGGATGAGGGGACAGCCGCCCGACCTCCCGGTTGGGCCCACGGACACTAACCGTCCATCCCTAGAGGCGGCGGTTCCGGGAGCCCGAACCGGAAGCGGCCCTAACACTGTTTGCAGTTCCCCTGGTTACTACGAGGTTCCGGACCAATAGCGAAGAAGCTTCGTTCATTGAGCCCGCCCCCGGGTATCGTGACGTCACGATGGAGCCCTGGGACTTCCCCTTCTGCTCTCGGCGTCTGGCCCTCCTTCCCAAGGCCGCCGATCGATGTGCGCAGGCGTGCTGGGCCCGGACCTCGGCGGCGAGGTGCGCAGGCGCCCCGGGCGCTGCTAACTGAAGCGGCCATGGACGCACTCGAGTCGTTGTTGGACGAGGTGGCCCTAGAGGGGCTCGACGGCCTGTGTTTGCCCGCGCTGTGGAGTCGCCTGGAGTCCCGTTCGCCTTCTTTCCCGCTGCCACTGGAGCCCTACACGCAGGAGTTTCTGTGGCGGGCCCTAGCCACGCACCCGGGCATCAGTTTTTACGAGGAGCCGCGAGAGCGACCCGATCTGCAACTCCAAGATCGGTCAGCCACCAGGGTGGGGCGGGGGCTGAGAGCCCTGAGGGGATGGGGTGCAGCAGTGCACAGCGCCCGCACGGGACCGTGGGACGTGGGGGTGGCGCGCGGGGGACGGGCTAACCTGGGCTCCCTGCGCCCTGCAGGCCCAAGAATGATGAGCTGGGGGAGGGGGCAACCGCTGAGACCGCACTGTTTACCAGTGTGTTGAGGGAGGCAAAGTGTTCCTTTAAGTTGGATGGTAGAACAGGAGCTGGGAGGCGGTTGAAAAGTGGAACCAGGTGAGGTCCTTCTGGGACCTTTAAGGAGCGTTCGTTCGGAAAGCTAAGGCAACTGGAGGTCCCCACAACACCAAACATAGCAGTGAACGAATAGCTGAGGTGTGTTGGGCTCATCCCATAAGTGGGTTCTGGGCCCAGATCCAGCTCTGGAAGCGACAGAACTCAGATCAGTAACAGTGACCTGTGAGCAAGATACTGTTGTCTTTTCATTTTCAGAGGAGAACCCCCACAGGATTCGGAGGTTGCTAAGTCTACTTTTACCTTCTGTTTATCCGTCCTTCTCCTGGAATAGAATCCAGCCCCTTGCATGTTCTAGAGTTCTACAGCGGAAAACCCCTTTAGCCTCAGACCACCTTTTACGTTAAGAAATGGCTGACAGTACAGTCCAATCTGGAGTTACACCCTTCTGCTTCTGCACCCTAGCACTTGGATTGCAGGCCTGCCTTGCCCCACCATGTCTTGCAAGTCGGAGCTCTTAAGCTATATTATGCAGGTCAGAGGAGGTTCCCAGAGGTAATTACAAGCCAGACAAGACTTTAAAGTTAGATTTAAGCAGCCAGTTGGCAAAGAGTGCTCTGAACACCAAGTAGGGTCACCTAATGGAAGAGAGGCTGCTTGTGCCTGGAGCGTAAGCTTGGAAGCAGGGAATGGAGAGTAATGGTTGCCACTTATGTGTGCTTATTGTGAGGTCTGTAAATTACTTACATAGTGCAGAAAATTCTACAACACCCCGAAGAGTTGTGCTTTCTGAAGAGAAAATGAGGCTCCAAGGGGTTAAGTGGTCAAGGCCATCAATTAGTAATAAAAAGATTCCAGCACTTGAATCCAGGAAATCTGGATCCAGGATCCACTCTGCCTATAACCAAATTTGACTGAGAGGGAACCTACGATTATTTAATCTACTTGAAGAAGCTGTCCATTACATTGCCACAAAGACAATAGGAAGTCACTGAGCCCCCACAGAGTGAAACTGAGAGACCCAATCATAACCTCTCAGAGACTGGTTTGTCATGGTTGGGTTGGGAATGGAGAGCATGGGATCAAGACATACCAGGTAGCCAGGTATAGTGGCGCCTGCCTGAAATCCCAGTAGACTCAGGCAGGAGGATCAGAATTCAGGACCAGTTCTGGCTACATAGTGAGGACCCATGTAAATAAGTAAAAAGATGTGTTAGGAAGGCAGTCCAGATATTTGGTGACAGAAATGGGGTTCCATGTACTCTGTCTGTTGCTGAGGCACCTGAATGAACACTAATCCTTTTTGCTGAGGACACGGAGCAGCAGTGGTGAGCCTGAGGGAGATGCTAACTGTACTGCCAGTCTCCTTTGAGTCTAAGAGAAGACTGTTTAGTAAACAGAACCGGGTGGGTAAAGCAGCCTGAGGGAGGGACTAGGCTAGACCTTTGTGAGTCATTCTGTGCACTTGGTAATTAATCATCGATAGGAGTGTGTGGTGATTGGACACCTCCCTAAGCTACACCTACATTTCAAGTCTGGATGGAGGACGAAGTGCCTTCAACCAAGATTAAAGTGTGGGTGGTGGAGAAAACAGGCCACCGTAGTCCCTGGAAGACCTGAAAATTGAGCATTAAACAGGACAAAGTTCACAGAAAGGGCAAGGGTTTTTTTTTTTTTTTTTTTTTAAACAAAGTTTAAAAGTATATATGTGGCGCCTCACCGCCACGCTAGAGAAGGATGGTAGCCAGGCTCCAAAGGCAAACAATACCTCTTACCCTAGTTCACCAGTTTCAAGAACGCAATTCAAAGATGCCTGCTGATAAGAAGCAGCTGAGAGAGTGTGCTAGGCTCCAGGGACTTAATGGGAGGCAGGGAAACAGGCTTAGGTGGAATTGGAGCATCTATCGAAACCATAAAAATGGATAAGGGAACTGCAGAGATGACTAAAGAAGGAAAGCTACCGGGAGGACAAACCTTGGTGGGCGATCTTTGCTTTCCCTCCAGAAAGCTCACTCTGGCCAGTAAGGTGGATCAGGTCTCTGAATTCAGGGTGGGTTAGGATCCTAGAAAGGTCTTGTTCTCTGTGATAGGGAGATAAGAACCTGGGCTAGAGGTGTAGCTCAGGTAGTTTGAGCCTTAGAACTGTATAAAGCAGGCACGGTGGAATTACACCTGTAATTCCAGCATGTGGAAGATGAAGCAGGAAGATCAGGACTTCAGGGTCATTCTTGGCTGTATATCCTTGCTTAGGATACATGAGACCCTGTCTCAAAATGAAAGAAAGAAAAAAAACCTGCTTGTCAAGATTAATGGCAGGCCAGGCATGATTGTGCCTGCTTGTAATCCTAGCACTCAGGAAGTTGAGGCACAAGGATCAAAAATTCAAGGCTAGTGCAGGCTGCACAGTAGTATTGTCTTAAAAAGAAAGACTGCCTGTGAGAGATGTGACTGTATCTCATCTCTTCTTCATGCTGGTCTCTGCTGGGAGTTGGCCGAAGATGCCAGTGCATGTAATCTCTGAAGCTGAGTTGGGGCTTTATGTGTGTGTTTTCTTCCCTAGATATGAAGAAATTGACTTGGAAACTGGAATTCTGGAATCTAGGAGGGACCCAGTCACTTTGGAGGATGTCTACCCCATTCACATGATCTTAGAGAATAAGGATGGCATTCAGGGCTCTTGCCGATACTTTAAGGAGAGGAAGGACATTACCAGTAACATCAGGACCAAGTGTTTGCAGCCTCGTTGTACAATGGTGGAAGCCTTCAGCAGGTAATTGACTCACATACTCAGCAGTTCCCTGGTGTTTGGGTGCTCTGAGATCAGATGGAGCAACGTGCATCTCCTCAGTGTCTGCCAGTGTTCCCTGGGCCTTGCCCTTCATGCCACCCCCCACCCCACCCTTACCTCCCATCCCCCACCCTTACCCCCACACCCCTGAGGCCTAACTTCCTCTCCTTTGTGTCCACAGTCCTGGAAGAGTTGGAGCTAGTGGTAGCCAGCATCTCCCCAGCCCTTTTTGTCTTGTCTAACTCTGCCCTGCACACCCCACCTTCCCTTCATGAGTTCTCAGTCACTGTCCTGTCTTCCACAGTGGACCAGTCCAGACTGTCCTTTTTCTCAAGTGCCCAACCAGGGTCCACTTCTTGTCTTCCAGGTCAAGGAGAAGCTGCCCTTGTGAACTCTGGGGTCTTGCACACCCCCTCCCCTCTTATCTGAAGCTATGTTTGCTTTTCTCTGGTTACAGTTACCAAGGTCCAAGGCTGTGGTCTGGACATGTCTTTCTCTTTCCCCTCCTGTAAGCCCAGCTCTCTGCACCTCTTCCTCTCTCCCACGTGTCTGTTTGCTCTGTCTGGAATTTTCACTTCTGCTCACATTCTGGGACTTTTTCCTGAGCACACTAACAAGCTCACCCACCTGAGCAAGCTTCTTGGAAGAGACACAGGGTTCTCTGGGAACCCATCTTCCCCCCTCTCTCTCTCTTCTGCTCCCTGCAGATCTGACTCTGGCCTGACACTGTCATTCCTTGGGTCCTAACCAGCAAGACCTTAACCCCTGAGGTGGAGCAGTGAAGGGTCTAGAAGCTTTTGCCTCTGGGCCTCTTGCATTCTCTTGTTTTCCTTACTGTTCTCACCAGCTTTTGGTAGAGTCTCCTGCCCCTCCTACCCTGTCAAGTATTGGTTGCTCCCACATGTCTCATGCAGTATTTCAGTAAGGAGCCTCTCTCATCTCTTTGTCCTGGTCAGAGAGAGGCATACTCATGAGAGAGTGTGTCTCTTCCTAGGCTGTTTCTCTCTGTGGCATCTACACTCAGTTGTCTGTCGTGTCCCACTGCCTTATCTTTCTAGATTTGTCTCTGGTAATCCCAAAGTCTATCACCCCATCGTCTCAGTCTCTCCTCCAGCTTCTATACTGAAGATGAAAATGTGATGGATGGATGGTCTTCCAGTTGCTTGGGGGCAAGGTTTTGAACTGGTCACATCATCCACAGATTTGTTTACCCACATTGAGGTTGTAGTTATTTTAGAGATTACTTCATTTCTAATGTCTAGAAACATGATTTCCAGTATCTCTTTTTAAAAAGAAAAAAAACTCACAAGATTTAACCATATGAAAGACTTTTTTTAAAGGCAGCAGAGGCCACAGTCAACTTCAGATAAGCTGAGTACCAGCCACTCATTTTCCACACGAGTGGTCCTGTTGTAATTTGCTGCCTGCTCTGTTTACTGTGGCTCAGAGGCCCCTTGTGACCTTGTCCTTGCTCTCTCACCTGGCCACCCTCAAGTTGCTGTTTTCCCTGTGCCTCAAGTGGAGCCTGCCAGCCCCCCTTGTTTCTGAATGGAAAGGTGTGTGTGCTCTCACACCAACAACCTACTCCAGCTTCAGCTGCACCCCTCACCAAGTGTCTTGGCTGCCCAGACACCATCAGATTACTCTGGTGAGGAAAGAGTGGCACGGTGATCAGTTAAGGGCATTTGGGTCTCCAGCATTTGACTGTGTGAGGAAAGGTCACATTTAGAGCTAGCAAAAGCCATTGAATTGGGCCAAAGTCACTTTAAACGTTCATGAGCATCATTCTTCCTTACCAGGAGACCATTAGCTGGACAATGGCAGAGTCACTGTGACCAACCCTGACCCTCTCAGGCCTCACATGTGCTTGGCACGTTAGTACATGTCAGTGTAGTGCTGGCTCTTGGGTTTGAAGTTGTGTCATCAGATTTAAGTTTCCAGCTATGTTGACCTTGTGAACTTCCCTTAGCCCTCTGGTCGCTGGCATGTGCCATACTCCAGCCATGCCAGGCCTGGCCTTCCAGAGCAAGCCTGCCTTGTCACTGAGCAGGGTCTGCTTCCTGGCCCTTCTCCCTCCCACCTCCCTGCTGGCTCCGGAGAGTTCTGAGACTGTGGTGTCTACTTCCTACTGACCATACAGACACCTTTCAGAAGCTCTGGAGTTAGAGCCCTTGATGTGACTGTTCATTTTCTTACTTTTCCCTGTGAGCTCTTTGCAGGTAGATTTTTTTTAAAATTTATTTATTTATGTCCTGGCTCCTTATACTCTATCCAGCATCAGACACGGGAGAGGTGGTTATAGTCCACAGATGTGCAGTAGCAGAACTCCTAGGACCAGAAGTTGGGCAGTTCTTAATGCAGACAAGATCTGGCACAGACAAGATCTGGCACATGAGGTGGTATGGTTAACATGAGGTGGTATGGTTAGTGCAGGGTGGACATTGAACATGCAAGTCTGTTTTCTCTGCCCCCCCCTTTTTTTTTGTTTTTAAGATTTTATTTTATTGATTATTTATACAATGTTCTGTCTGCCTATTTGCCAGAAGAGGGCACCAGATCTCATTATAGATGGTTGTGAACTACCTCATGATTGCTGGGAATTGAACTCAGGACCTCTGGAAGAGCAGTCAATGCTCTTAACCTCTGAGCCATCTCTCCAGCTCCTCTGTTTGCAGTCTTTTACTCAGCTGTCCTCTTGTAGTTTCTCTTAATGAGTGTTTTGAGGAAAACATGGCTTAGGTCTAAGTCTTTAAGGATGGTCTGTATAGAATTCAAACATAGACTTCACACATTACAGAGACAACCTCTTTTTGTTGTATTTGGAGAAGTGAAATCATCTGACAGGTGCGGAAGCACGGAAAATAGTGTGACTGAGCAGAACACTATTGGGCTGCTTGAGACCTTGGGACCAGATGTTAGTTAACAGCAGAACAAAAGAGCCAAAGTAGCTCTAGAGGAAAGGGATGGGTAGCAGTGCTTTCTGTAAATCTGGGAGAGAGCAGTCCTACAGCTCAGTCTCTTGGAGCCAAACTGTGGGTGAGAACTGAGGCTCCCTGCAGCAGGGCCAGAGCATGAATTGAGCAGCTCATTCTGCAGTTTTAGGTGAGGCAGCTGTGAGGGTCAGCTATAGTGTAATAATACAGAGTTTGTTAGCTGCTTTTTTCACTGCTGTGAACTTAGGAAGGATTTATTTTGTCCTGGTTTGAGAGAGTACGGTTAGTTCCTCATGTTCAGGAAGGCATGCAGGAACATGAAGCTGTGCACATCTTGACAAATCATGAAGCAGGTGGATGCTTGTGCTCAGCTGGCAGGACACTAGCCTGGGGATGGTGCAGCCCACATTGTTCAGAGCAAGTCTTCCTCACTCAGTTAATCCCCTAGACACGCGCTCATAGACACACTCGGGTGTGTGTGCTTCAGTAATGTGCTGGTGCCTATTAACCCTGTCAAATTGACACCTGGAATTAACAGTTAAACATCACATACACTGCGGACCCAGAGGCCCTAGCATGAAACATGATGGAAGCCAAAAGAGGGCATCAGACCCCCTGGAGTTACAGGTGGGGTCTGGGAACTAAAAACAGGTCTTCTGTGAGAGCAGCAAGAGCTTTAACCACTGAGCTATTTTTCTCTAGCCCCCACAGTACTCTACTTGAGATTGCTTGGAGAGCTTTGCTAGAAAGTCTTTGGGTCTCCATAGGACATTATTGTGCCTAACACATTCAGTAGTGGGAAGATCTAATGCTGGTTTTCAGTAGTGGAGTCAAAAGTTGGACCCCTGCTTCACACATTGCCCACATTGAGTTCTCAACCCTGAGGCTTATTAGTGTGACTCACAAGGTAGTTTCTTCCTTTACAGATACCCATGGAGCCTTACTTTGCACACACATTTTTAAGTATTAAGTGCTGGGGCCTAGAGAGAAAGCTCAGCAATTAAGAGCACTAGCTGCTCTTCCAGAGGTGCCGAGTTCAATTCCCAGCACTTACATGGTGGCTCACAACTGGCTAAAACTGTAGTCCCATGGGATCCGGTGCCCCTCTTTTGGTGTGCAGATGTACATGCAGACAGAACATACATGTACATAAAATAGTAAATCTTTAAAAAAAATTAAGAGTGCCACAACCTTCCCAGGTGTTCTGTTTAATTCCTCTGCAGTTAGGAGAAACACCATAACCCAAAGGAATTTGGGCAGAAAGGATTTATTTGGCTTATACATCCCAATCACAGTCTACCATTGGTGGAAACCAAGGCAGGAACTAAAGCAGGCACCATGGAATAACACTGCATCCTGGCTTGCTCCCAGTGGGTTGCTCAGTTTGCTTAATTTTTACTTTGTATGTATGTATGTATGTATGTATATGAATGAGTGTTTTGCCTGTATGTGTGTATACTGCATGTGTGGTTGGTACCCACAGAGGTCAGAAGAAGGCATCAGAGCCCTTGGAGCTGGAGTTTCACATGCTTGTAAGCCACTGCATGGTTGCTGGGAACCAATCCTAGGTCTTTTGCCAGTCAGTTTGCTTTCTGATATACCCAGGACCACTTGTCAAGGCTGCTCACAGCAGTCTGGGATGTAAGAGGTTACATCATCACTAATCAAGAAAATGTTCAGTAGATAGATGCATAGGCTAGTCTGATGAGGACAATTCTTCAGCTTAGTTCTCTCATCCCAGGTGACTCTTTACTTTCATGTTTATCCCACAATCTCATGTTAATATCACAATATAATAAACAGTCCAAATTTTAAAAGTTCTTTACGTCCTTTTAAAAATGCCAGTGATCCAATGTCTGAGGCAGGTGGAAGCAGTGGCCCCGAGGTCATGAGAGCAGGAGAGCCGTCCCTGCCCCTCAGCAGCTGCAGCACTCAGCAGAGTGACCCCTACACCACAGTAGAGTAGGTCCTAGAGGTGTAAGTGTGAGAGAACTGTACCCCAGGATGGGAAAGCAGAGAACTGGCCCTGCCCCTTGCTCATGCTACCAGGGGTGAACTAGCCAGGGTAGTGCTGGAGAGCTCACCCTGGTGGGGAAGACAGGGCAGAGCTGGCGGGCTGACCAACCCTGCTAATTTCCCAGGCCCAGAGCCAGGCTATGTGTGGCCCACCCCAACATCTGTCATCTACCCCATCTGTGATCTGCTGGACCATGGGGTGGAGAAATGGTGGTCGAGGACCGGGTCAATTCTGTGGACCCAGGACTATAGAATCTCCAACAGGATGTCCTGAAGAGTCCCAGTGAAGGCTTAGCCTTGATGGTGTAGCAGAGACCAGGGACTTTGAACCAGACCAATGATTCTTGCCATGAATGCCTACATGTAAAAATATATGGATAAAGGGGTTTACTGTGTGTCTCCCTGTATCACACTGCAGCTTCCATGATGAGATTTTCCCCTTTCCTCCTTTTCCTTTTTTTTTTCTTAAATTTTATTTTGTTTTATTCTGGGTGAGATGGGTAGGATCAAGAGACATGATGTGGAAGACACAAAGAGTAAATAAAAAGAAAGTTTAAAAAATTCCAGTGATTAGCAGTTTGAGTCCTCAAGTTTCTTATCTGTGATTTTGTAAAATCCAAAATAAGTTACATCCTTTCTTATTTAAAAGGGAAAATCTAAGGCACAATTACAAACATCAAAGCCAAAGCAAAGTTTACAAAGCTCAGTGTCTTGCTCATGATCTGGACTCCAAAGGGCTAGGATATAGGATAGTCTAGCTCTACCTCCTACAGCACATATTACTTACAGATTCAGACCAGCCACACTCCACACCTGCCACTGTCTTTGGTGGTTGTCCCACCGCCCTGATGTTTCCAGTAGGTGGGGTATCCATTGCAGTTACGACTGCACCTTCACCAGTGATCTTCCTTTCAGACATTCTGACCCTGTCATATAATGCCAACTTATGACTGTGACCTCTTGAGTCCTGAGCTCTCCAATGCAGCTAAGGCTGCAACTTCACCAGTGGCCTTTCCAGGACTCTTTTTAATGAGACTCTGACCCTGCTACACAGTACAAAGCCTTGCTTTTCTTCATGACCCCTTTATGCCTTCAAACCCAGTATGATATGGGAGACTTACACGTTGAAGTTCAGCTTCCAGCTTGGGATGCAGCCTTGTCCCCCTCTGAACCACTTCTGTGTATTTGCTCTGAACTAAATTCCCCAAAAGATTTTGCCTGAGTGATGTTTTTCTTTTACTTATAAATCAGAATTGATTTCTCAGCCCCAGTTAGCCAGCATCTGTTGTTCCAGTAAATCAAAGGTTTTACTTCCATGAATGGCCCTGATAGTCCTTGCTGTCCTCCATAATTTCATAAGCCAGGCCTCTATTGTCTGAATTCTGTTAGCATTGTCTTCCAGGTTCCTACAACAGCCCATTGAACTCGAAGTACTCAAAGACTTTTCTGCCCAAAGGCCCAAATCCTCACCCTTTTTCTCTCAAAATAGCCCAGAACATAGAAGCCACATAGTCAGGTCCATCAAGCAACATCCTGTTCCTGGTACGAACTTCTGTCCTAGTTTGTTTCTCTGTTACTGTGTTCACAGCAGGTGAATGGAGTCACAACCTGCCTTCAATGACAGTCTTAAATAAAGGAGACAGTGTTGCAAAGGCTGTTGCCAAGAGTACTGGGTACTGTGAAGAATCTGGGTATGTTTGGGGTGGAGTTAGCATCTTCTGGAAGGCCTAAGGAGTTGATAGCTGAGCTGTGATGCTGACCATAAGATCAGGAATTAATCTGAAGGTCCATGAGAACTGCAGTGAGGCAATAACTTTGTCAAGAAACAAAGAAAGTGACTGTGTTAAGAAAGAGGTCCTTGTGGATGTAGGCAGACTCTTTAGTCAGGGTGCTGTGGTGAGGAATATAGATACATCTTTGCAGCTCATCTGTCCAGCTCACATCAGTTCTTACTCTCAACTTGTGAAGCAGACCTGGCATACTGTGAATGTCTCAGAATAAGCAGAAATGACAAAAGGCCCTGCTTTTTTGTGCTTAGGTTTCCTTACGGTACAGTTGCACTGATTTTGTATGTGGTTGTGACTTGCAGGTGGGGTAAGAAACTCATCATTGTGGCCTCCCAGGACATGCGCTACCGGGCCTTGATAGGCCTGGAGGGGGATCCTGACCTGAAGCTTCCTGATTTCTCCTACTGTATTTTGGAGCGGTTAGGCCGGTCCAGGTGGCAAGGGGAGCTGCAGCGAGACCTTCACACCACCGCTTTCAAGTAAGAGCAGGGCTAGTGTCTCTACTTTATAAATTACCCCAAATGCAAGGGGCCTGCTGCCATGCCTTCTACAAGGCATGACTTTTTGTTCCATCCAGCCCATTGACTCTTGTGACTTTTCTCACAGGCTAACAGGCTAGACTGTGTGTGTGTGTGTGTGTGTGTGTGTGTGTGTGTGTGTGTGTGTGTGTGTGGGTATTTATGTGCAAGTAAGAAATTACATTGTGAGGGTACGGCTACCAGTAAAACAAACTGGACCACGCACTCTCTTCTGCAGGGTTGACGCTGGAAAGCTTCATTATCACAGGAAAATTCTCAACAAGAATGGGCTCATTACAATGCAGTCACATGTGATCCGATTACCTACTGGAGCCCAGCAGCACTCCATCCTCCTGCTCCTGAACCGCTTTCATGTGGACAGGTGTGGTTTGTAGAAAACAAAATATTTGGTCACTTTCATGTTGTAACTACTTGTATTGTGTTTTTAAAAATCTTAAAGGCCAACAGCTAAACTTTTTAGAAAGATATTTTATGTTTGTTTCTGATAAAAAAGATGTCCTGCTCATTTAGAAAGCCTGGCTGAGGCTTTCTAAATATAAAAAAGAAGGGGAAAAAATACACCTCAATAATAGAACTATTAACATTTTGTTGAAGAGTAGGGAAGAAAATATTTGAAGGAAACCAAGTTTGATTGGCTACAGTGTTAAAGTTGTTGAGTTATGTTGATCTTTTATTGAATGTCTTTCAGTCATACAGCCTATTAATCTTGTATGGTGACACAGTAAGGTTCTTCCAAATGGTCTCAGTGTGGGACAGTGCCATTTTATCTGGGTCTTATAGTTCCGCTAGTAGAGGAAGCACATTCCCTTCTAAGGACCAGGGAATCTGGGCGTGAGCACACGCATTCTTTCTGACTTGCTTTTTGCAGCTGGAGTAAGTAATTAACCTGGAAAGAGCATGGAGGTAAGAATTGTGCCACCTGCCTTGTCCCCCATACCCATTTCAGTAGGAGGGTGGGTAATAGCCAAGCAGGTGCAGGACCTAGAAAAGCAGCCCTGAGTTGTATAAGCTCCAAACACTTAGGTTTGGTCACCAGCATTCCATGGTAGAGATGGGCAGTGCCAAAAGGCCATCTGGGAAACAGGTGAACAGACTTATCCCTGGACCATAACTGATTCTCCCCTAGCTAATTGTCAGAATCCATGCCCTTTACCCCCTTAGCCAGATGCACCCTCAAAGTGGGAGGTGAATAAGCATTTGGAGTGAGTGCAGCTTTAGTGCATGTGACTTGACACAGGTGAATACTGAGATGCAGGCTGTTGAATGGGTGTCCAGTAAAGGTCATGCCTATACTCTTGTCAGACATTTTGTAATCTTGAGTGCCCTTTACACCTGTACACTATCAAAATGTCACAAGTCCTAATCCATCTTCCATTACTGCCAACTCCACCATCTCTTACCTGTGTTTTGAAAATACTGTTTTGGAAAGAATCATATTTTGTGAATTTTTACATTTTAATGGTTCATACTATCCATTAGTTAAGTAACTATAATGCCAAACTTGTGACTGGCCTAGCATAGTGGCATATACCTGTCATCCCAGCACTTGGGAGGCTGAGGCATGAAGATCCTGAATTTGAGTGTGATTGTCCCAAAAAAACAAAACAGCAACAATAGCCCATTCAAGCAAGTGGCTTATGATTTAACAGGAACTTATGATAGCAGAAGGGTTGGAGAGGATGCACAGGGTGGCCGCTGGGGGACAGGGAAAGTTCTCAGGGTAAGTCAGTGTCTCTGTTTTAGTCTTTGTCCCATTCTTGGGCAAAGTCCCTGTGCCTCTGAACTATTATTTCCCCTCGTGTAAAATGGTGTAAAACAGTGCTTCCTGTGTGCCAGAGCCAAGTGCAATGCTCATCTCCTCTTTGTTCTATCCCTCACTGAGGATGCATGTGTGTGCTTTCTCTTCCCATCAGACAAGGAGTCAAGCCAAGCTTCCTATGGCTAGCTGAACTGTCAGAATGGCTCCTCCTTATTCTTTGGCCACTCTTCCTCAGGCACAGGCTTCCTTGGAAGCCCTAATCTCAGAAGCATTTATTGTGACACATCAGCTTCACATTACAGGAGAGGTGGGCAGTAGGTCAGTCACACCAGGTGGGCCAGAAGCAGAAATGGGAGAGGGCTTGATGGAGTGAAGGGGGTGCAACATATATGCATAACTTTGGACATCTCTAAATGTCTCTAATGTCACTATAACATTGTCCTCTCTAAAGATCAGCTGGTCTTCAGTGCTAGGCTCCAGCAGGTGACTGGCTGATGTCTCTTACAGGAGGAGCAAGTATGACATCCTCATGGAAAAACTGTCTATGATGCTGAGCACACGGAGCAACCAGATCGAGACCCTGGGCAAGCTGAGGGAGGAACTGGTAAGCCTCTGAGGCAGGGGCTGGGTGGGCAGCTGCAAGCTGCACACAGCCTGGGGAGCTTTGAAAGGGGGTGCACTGAAGATTTGCTACCCCATCCAGAGCCCAGCAAATGGCCTTTACCTTTCTCTTTTATTTTTGCAGTGCTGGGAATCAAACATTAAAACTTGTTAAGCATTTTACTACCAAGCTATATCCCTGGCCCTGACCTTTCCGTTCTTTTGCGCAGTGAGAAAATGCTGTTTTTCTTTGAAATTCTTACCCTTGACTGACTTCATTTCCTCTGGGGTTTGCTCTCAGACCCACCATCAGAGTTCATGTGGGATGCTAAATTTTGACATTTAGATTTTCTTTCATCATGAAACTTGTAATTTTACTCCCAGTGGTTTTATGCTGAAGAAACAGGAAGAAAGAAAGCAATTACTGACCTGCTCTGTCTTAGGCTCAGGAGTAGCAGCTGGGAAGGGGTGAGTGTGAGAGGAGGCAGACTCATGGTGCCACTGCTGCCTGGCTGCCAAGGGAATGTTAGCCAAGACCCAGTATTAGGCATGGAGAGGAGACCGCCTGGAGGTTAAACCACAGAGTTGGAAGCTGAACATCAGAATGTGGGTTTTTTTAGTGCAGTAATTAGTCCCTGAAGGGATGGCTTAGTCGTCAGTCTGATAACACACAACAGGACAGTAGACAGGACTGTGCTGTGCCAGTCTTTGATTCCATCGTTTACTGGAAGAGGGCTTCTTCTCATCATGATAATCCGTTGCATCTCCGTCTCAGCAGAGGGGCCTCAAAGTGGCTTCTTTGTTTTTTCACCTTGAGATTTCAGATAGAAATTTAAGTTTGAAAGCTTAGGCAAGCCTTGCCCCATAGGTGCTCATGATGGCATCCTGCTGGAGCTGACTGGCCTCCCAAGTTCCTCTGCTCTCTGTTACCTCCCAGATACTGGGAGAATCAGTCAGTGCCTTTGCCATTCCAGATGCCCTGCAGTTTGGGTTCGGAGTGTATTTCTCTGTCTCTTTTGATCAAAAAATGGGAAATAAAAAGGAAATAAAAGGAAAACTTAAGAAAGTCAGTGTTTGTTCCTTTATGTTCCCTGTCCCTGTGTATTCACTAGGATTGGGACACTGCTGTACTCCTCCCTCAGAACAAGAAACAGACTAATCTTGTTTGGGTCAGCACTATGGCCTCCCTGCTCTGAGCATGTGGTTCAATGAGTGTTTTTTAGTCAGAGCTGGGTCAAACTCCGAAGTGACAGAAGTGGGTGAAGATGGCAGGTGGTACTGTCATAGGTCCATGTAATTGGGAGGGCTAGTGGATGAAAGAGTGGGAGATGTGGCCCTCGGCAGCTTGGACGGCTTCACAGAGCAATTTACAATGGGTAGACTTTCCCCTGAGCAGAGACAGAGGGGGCTTGCAGAAGCCAGCAGTGATTGGATAGTGGTGGCTGAAGGCGTGGAAAGATGAGGGAGAACTTGAGAGTCTGGCTTAGACTGGAGTCTGGAAGCTTCAGCCTCAGGAAGTGCCTGGGTCAGTGGCCCCATGGAAAAGCCCGGGAAGAAGGAAACAGTGGGAGCCTGAGGTGCTGAGAGAGGGAGGGCACAGGCTGGATCCTGGCCAGCAAGCTGCCATTGGGCCTTAACTTTGAGATGTCATTTGAAGGTGACACTCAACGGTGGTGAGTGGTGACCTAGCTAGGATGTAAGAGGACTGATATAAGGTCTGAAGATGCAACTCAGGCTTTTGGTTTGAGTGGCCAACACTCAAGTAGACTGGAATGTGACAGCAAGCTGTGGTGAGAAGGTGGGATCAGGGGGCTCGTGCTAGCCTGCTGGGTGTTCTGTGAGCCAAGGACAGAGTAGGAAAGAAGAACAGTGTGGGTGAGGGGGGCACTCTGTGAACCTGAGATTTATGGAATACAAAGGCTTTCTGTGTTCTCTGGAGATGTCTAGTTTGCACCTGGCAGTAGAGTCCAAGGTGTACCCACTAAATTAGCCCGTAGCTGAAGTGGTACTGTCCTTGCTTGGCAGGGCTCCTGCTGTTCTTCCTGCTTGGCAGAATGTCAAGGTCCCCTGAAGGCAGAACCACATCGTCTTCCCTCATTCTGGTCGGTCCAGAGCTCAACACCATATCTTGGGCCGGGGCTTGATGGATGAGTTTCCAAAGGCTCTTTCACTGACAGACTTGGCTAGATTAATGATAGCCACCATGTACAGATGGGACTCATCTGTTTTTCTTGGTTAACCATATGTTCTATAGCCCAACGGTGAAAGTGTTATCCTTTGAGTGGGCTGCAGATGTGTGCTGAGGCTCACAGGCATTTGCTGTCTCTGCCCCAGTGGATGAAGCAGTTCCTAAGACTCGGAGCAGCACTGAGTCATGAGCTTGCCTTGCTTGCCCAGGGGTTATGCAGCCAGGTGTCAGCAAGGGCCAGGAGTACATTGACTGGGGCAGGATATTTTATGCAGTATGGATTTTTTTTAGTTTGTTGTCAACAGCCATTAGAGAAAATTGACACACATGTGACAGATAGCAAACAGCAGCTGACCTTCACCCTTGCTGTGCAAGGGTGTGCCAGGGAGTATAGACCTACAGCACACTAGGAATCACATGCCCTGCTGGCTACAGAGGTGTTTGGTCACTTCTCCCTGGCTGATGCCTGACAGGCTGGGTCAAATGAAACCTTGCTGAAGTTGGTTCTCTCATTTACTGTGTGGTCCTGGGGATGGAATGCAAGTCCTTGGGCTTGGTAGCTAGTACCTTTACCCCCTGAATCATCTCTTTGGCTTCTTACATAACTTTAAACTTTTGTTTTCTTTTTTTGCTCCACTGCCTGGGGAGGGCTGTCTGTTAACTCATGCACACACTTGGATTAAAGAAATACAGTATGGAAAGTGTCTGGTGGAAATTCTCCTCTTAACTCTGCTCCTACCTGTCTCATCCCTACCCTGTCTATTCTTCCAGGGTCTCTTGTTTTCTCCTCTTGTATCCACATCTTGTGCCAGACCTTGTTTGGTTCTCTGAGTGCAGCTTGGCAGTCTCATTAGTACCTACAGCATTTCTTCACTTACTGTCAGCTGGTAATTCCCAACCTAAACACTGGTGTTTCCCCAATGTTGGGCTTCCCCAGTGCCTTGCTTAGCAGCACCTGTGGGCTTGTGTTTTGCAGGGGCTGTGTGAAAGGACATTTAAGCGTCTGTATCAGTACATGTTGAATGCTGGCCTGGCCAAGGTGGTGTCCCTTCCCTTGCAGGAGATTCACCCTGAATGTGGTCCATGTAAGACCAAAAAAGGTAAGAACAGAGCCTGTGTCCAGCGGATTTCCTGCAGTCATTCTGCCTTGGAGTGTGAAGGTTACACTCTTTCTTCAGTTCGTTATTGCTCAATGCCTTTCATTTTAAAAGGACCTGAGACATGTTCACTGAACTATATAGGAGCCCTGCATTCTAGCGAACTCCTCTATAATAAGGGTGTCCTCCATCAGTCTTCCCTCTTATACCAAGCCCTTCTTCATTCTTCCATTCATTTGTTTTTTGGTACTGGGGACTAAAGCTCTGAACCTTGAGTGTTGTAGATGCGGGGGGCAAAGGCTCTACCACTGAGCTGTTTACCCAGCCCAATTCTAGAGTACAGTCATGCCAAACAACCGCGAGGATGTGTTCCAGATATTAACAGCACAGCATGTATTCACACTAAGATGCAGAGGGTCAGTCAATTGCTGTGGCCTCTTGGTGTAATCAAGAGATAGCAAGCATAAGGTATACAGGGTTGGCTAGGTATGTAGGCATACTGCTTACTTAAACATTTTCTTCAAATACGAAGAATATGTTCTAAAATTGCCATAGTACTGTGTAAACCAGTAACATAGCAGTTGATTATCAAGCATTATGTACTATATGCCATTGTTCTGTGCTTTTTTCCACAAATGCAAGAGAAACCATTACACTGTCACAGCGAAAGGTTACTAAATGATAGTAACCTTTTAACTATGGCACACCATGTGTGCAGCACACGTGACTACCTGCTTTGCACTGTGTGTCCATTGTGGCCCTACAACATGGGTCTTTGAGCATCAACATCTTCCATGTAAGAAAGCTCAATGATGCCAAGTGGGGCTGGGAGATGGCTCAGTGGTTAAGAGCAGTATTTTGCTCTTCCAGAGGACCTGGGTTCAATTCCTAGCACCCACATGGCAGCTTACAAGTTTGTAATTCCAGTTCCAGGGGAATCTTCTGACACCCTCACACAGACATGCATGCAAGCAAAACACATAAAAGTAAAAAAAAAAAAAAAAAAAAGTCTGAGTTCTGAGTTCAGTTCCCCCCAGAACCCAGGTAAAAGCTGAGTTTGCTGTAATCCCAGTGTTACCAGGTGTGAGGGGATATAAGGTGAAGATAAGTTGATCCTGAGGCTTGCTGGCCAGCTAACCTAATTGGTGAACTCTAGGTTCAGGGAGAGACTCCGTTTCAAAAAATTGAGGTAAAGAGCAATTGACATAAACCTGATAGAGATTTTTGACCTCCATTCATGCACACTCACACATAACACTGGCACCACCCCAAATACACTATGATTAAGCAGTCAATACTCAACCAGTGTAAATTGTGAAGAAGCTTAAGCTAGGGAGATGAGCTTAAGCTGAGAGATGGCTCAGTGCTTAATCTTCCAGAGGACCCTAGATTCAATTCTCAGCACCCCAACTGGGGCTCTCAGACATCTATAACTTCAGGTCAGGGTATCCGATGCCTTCTGGCCTCACAGTACGCATATGGTATATAGACACACATGGAGGCAAAACACTCATGCACGTAAAAGGAAACTTTCACAAGCAAAAGTAGGCTGTAAAACCTTAGCAACCTAAAGGCCTTTATTTTTCCCCATTTATTTTTTTCCTCGTGCTGTTATCTTTTGCTTAACCACATCTTTGTAAATTCTGAAAGTTGGAGCTTTCAGCAAATAGGACAGTTGGAAGATAAATGTTTCTTTCTGCATTCTATTCTGCCCAAGTGCTTCCAGAGTGATGGTAGCAACATAGCAGGAGTAAACCTAGAAATACAAAGAGCAGGGCAGCAGATGTGCAAGGGCTGTCAGCAACACTTAGTGCTCAAAACTGTTGGAGGTCAGACTGGGAAAGCTAATTACCTATGAAGGGTGGCAGCTAGAAGCTGACACTTCCAAACTGCAAATCAGTTAGGAAATGAGAGATCTCAGGTACCTTTGGAAGGACAAATATGGATGGGGCTGAGACTGGCCAGACTGACAGTCAATGTGAGAGTCATTACACCTCACTTCCCTCCTATGTCCCATATGTCAGGAGCCTAGAGGGTTTATCAGTGTGTGGGCATGAGCATAGACCTGGCAATGAAGAATGTGTTGCTATCAAGATGTGTGATTCCCAGAAGTTGCTAGTTCATCTCATTTGATAACATTCTTCCATAGTTTCCTAGACTTTCACCACTTCCACAGCCATGTCCTGAAGACAAGACCAAAGGGAAGGAATGTGGGTCAGGAATGCTTATCTGTTCTGGTTTTCGAAGGGTTCCAGCCATGGCCTCTGAAACAGCAGAGGGACTGGAGATAGGACATGGGGCTTATATATTCTAGGCAAACCACCGTACTGCGCTCCAACCTCTAGTTCCTAGAAGGGAACATCAGCTCTTAGAACTATCCAGCCTCTAGAATACTGACAGCCAGACCTAGAACCTTGGGCCTGGGGCCTGGAGGCTTCTGTTCTGAAGAAAGTAACCAGTTCTACATACTCAGTGCCAGAGTTTTCCAGCTAAGGAACACAGCTGGTCACATTCCCAACATGTTTGACAGCTCCCCTTTCACTAGAGCCCAGATGATGCAGCCTTTCCCTCTCACTTCCTTCTGAAACACTGGTCTCCAGGCAGCATCCTAAAGCAACCACATTGTTGAGGAAAATGAAGCCTAATAGAATCCAAGGAAGCAGAAACCATTGAAAAGTAGAATAAAACTTAATCCTTATAAAGGAACTGGTGATGTGTTTGTGAAAGCAAAGTGAGGAGTTGTGAAGGGGGTGGGGGGTTGTCAGCTGGTAAGTGGATTAAAAGGGAGTAAGAGAAAAGTGGACAGAAAAACCTCAAAGAAAATAGACCATCAAGTTGAAACTAAAGTGGGGAGGAAGGGTCTAAAGTCTCATGTCTCCTGAAAGTGGATGCTGCTGTGCTGCTGGTAGCCTGTCTCCTAGTACACCCCCCCCCCCCATCTTAACAGTCCCATCGCTCTGTAACAACACAGACTGCCAGCCAGGCCCTTAACAATGGGCCTTTGGGGACACTTTTCCAAACCACAGCACAGAGAATGGAAGGACACAGAGAGAAACATGTGGAGGATTGGGGTGGGAAACTCAAAGATGGAATGGGACCTTTTGAGAGCTGAAGGACATAGGCTTCGAGATCAGAAGGAACTGTCACATTTCTAGCATAGTGAGCATAAATTCACCCAAAGATCTAGCACTGTAAGACTTCTCCAGGGATCCCCAGGCTTCCCAGTGGACAAAACCAGGATGGCATTGGATCAGAACTGTCAGGATTCTGCAGGAAGGGGCTAGCAGGATGGATCTGTAGGTAGAAGCACTTACCTGGCATCCCTGATGTGATAGTTATTTTCTGCTACTTGATAAAACATGGTAATCAAGGCAACTTATAGAAGGAAGAGTTTGTTTTGGCTTCTAGCTCCAGAGGGTTAGAGTCTGTGGTGACCAGGAGGCCTGGTAGCAATAGTAGGTATAGTGGTAGGGATCTGAATGCTCACATCTCAACCATGAGCACAAAGCAGAGAGGGCGAATTAGAAGTAGGTGAGACCCTTTACTCTCAGACCTATGGGGATGACATACTTTCTCCATCCAGCAGAGCTGCATAGCTGAAACCTTTCTCCAAACAGCACTGTCAACTGGGGACCAAGTATTGAAATGGCTGACACTGTGGGGGACACTGCACATTAAAACCACTCCACCTGATAACTGAGGTTGATTCCCAAAACTCATTAAAAAGCCAGATGTGGTGGTTGGCATCTGTAATCCCAGGCCCAACACTTCCACTGTAAAATGAAAGGCATAAAGAATTGGCTTAAGCTCACATAGGGCAGCACAGCACAAAGTGCAGCCTCAAAAATAACCATAGACTTGCCTCAAAAACAAGGACGGCGAGAATTAACCTCCAAAAAATTGTCCTGTCTTATACATATATTGCATTACACACACACACACACACACACACACACACACACACACACACACACACACAATGATTTTATAAAATTCTGAGGAGTTGATCACTTAGCCTAGAGTCCTTTCTTTAGTTTTGCCATGAATGAGGACTGAGGAGGGGACTAGTTAGTTCTGCACATCCACATTCTACATATTCTGGGAACTGCTGAGTAACGAAATAAACCAAGACACAGGGAAATATGGGGCCTAGAAAGGCAGGACTGGTGAAGAGGAACCCTGATAAGATGGCAGGTGCAGGCCAGAAGGACAGAGGTACATTTTAGTATTCTGAGGCGTTGGAAGAAAGGGGTTAAATAAATTGATGTTTTCTTCAGTGAAGAGCCATGAGAAGACTCAGTATTGGCCATGTAGGCCTCTGTGGCCAGAGCTTTCTTCCAGGCAGAGGTTCCTGCAAATTCAAAGTAACCACTTCACACTAGCAGCTATCCAATTGGGCTTTTGTTGTTATTGAGACAGGGTTTCTCTGTGTAACAGCCTTGGCTATCCTGAATCTTTGTAGACCAGGTTAGCCTTGGAGTCACAGAAATCCACCTGCCTCTCAAGAGTGCTAGGTTTAAAGGCATGTGCTAACACACCTGGGCTTTTGAAGTCATGCAGTTCCTGCTTATAATTGTCCCTTGACTTAGTATTCTAGGCTTCCCTCAGCTGGATTACAGGAGTACTATCACCTCCCTTCTAAGGTGCTAGGCACTCACAGGGATTGCTGGGCTCTGAGTAGGGTCACAGCTCCACAGCAGGTAGGATAGATCTAGAGGGGTTTTTGTTTGAGCCTCTTTTACTCTTTACCCTGCTGGTCTAGAACTCATTCTGATCTATCTCTGCCTCCTGAATGCTGGGAATAAAGGCATGCATCACCACATTTGAGTAGAGGTATGTTTTTGTTTAGCCTGCAGCATTTGTTTCGATTGGGTTGGTTTCTGGAATTTAAAACATGAATTTTTTTTAACCTGGGAAGTCTGACTTTCAGGGAAAGTAAGTAGTAGTACATTTCCTTCATGGTGATTGACAGACACTCACCAGTGTCACCTGCCTGCTGCTACATATCAGAGTCTGTTTCTCTCTGGTCTGTTGTCACCTTTAAGATGTGTCTGTCCACAGGGTATCACCTTAACCCTTGCCTGGGAGGACAGGACTTCCAGAATGAATGGTCAGCATGACTCAGAATACACTCAGTAAGAGTTGGCACCCACGCTGGTCAGAACATTCAGACCATTTAGACTGTCATGTGCACACCAAGCCCATCTTGATGGCTAGAGGCTGTTCTTAGCCATGGTAGCCCCTGTACCCATATAATCTCCCATCTCTCCTGCTTGGGTTTGCAGCCTGGGCTCACAGCCAGCCCTTCCCTTTGTCTCATGGCCCAGGTTCATTTGCTTGTCTGAGTGGCCTTGTGCTGGGTCCTGAGCTCTGTGAGGAGCTGGGCCTCACATGCTTTGTGTTTCTAGTGCCTGTGCAAATCAGCTTGGAGCCAAGTGAGTGCTTGGTACATATTTTGTAGATTTAATTTAATCAAGTACCACTTCAGTTGCTTTTTTTGTGCAGGAGACTAGCGCTAAATACAGTTTTCAGGGGTTTATGCCTTGAGCTTTATCAGTTCTGTTTAAAAAAAAAAAAAAAACATTAACATAAAATTTTCTTCCAAAGCTTTATGGAATAGAGAGGTTTAAATAATAAATAAAGCTGATGTATTACTTCATGTAAATGTATAGGTGTGCCTGGGTATATATGAATTGTTTTTGAACCCCTCATGCTTTGCCAAATTTATTTGGCAGAAACAAAATAAGATTTGGAAAGCAGTTTCCCTGAACTACTCTGATTTACAAAATTATCTGCCTCAAGTATTTACTAGCCATGGTGTGTTTATTAAATTGTGCTGAGAAAATGAAGGAAAGAGACAGAAGTGAATTTAGCAATTCCTTCCAACAGGATGACAGTTGGAAGCACTTGGCAGAACACCTCTGTGTGCGCTAGGCTGATGACTCAGGTAGTCAGCTCATATTCAGTTCTGATAGGGATTACTCTTGAGTTCCACAGACACTAACTTCAACATGCACCCCCACTTCTGGGTCTCTGTACTTAAAGTGAAGTCGAGCTCAGAAAGCAATTCTGTTTGCAGTAACGTGGAACAAATTTAACAAAATCTGTGCAGATCAGTTACTGAGAAAACTATAAAACACTGCTGAAATTTAAGGTCCATGTAAACAGAAACGATCGAGCCAGCTCGACTTACAAGACTCTCCAGACTTACCTGATTCAACACAGTCCATGTCTGGTTCCAGACTGATTCTAAAATCTAACTAAGTGCAAGGAACCCAGAAAGCTATCCAGTCCTGGGGAAAGGGATAAAGTAGAATTCTACTTTCAAACTGTGCTGCATAGCAATGAAAATCAGTGACAGACATGGCACAGAGCACATGCAGGTCAGCGAGGCTGGTCAACAGCCCACAAGAAGCCCCTGTGTGGTATCTCAATTGGTTCTCGATAAGACAGGGAAGAAAGAGTGGCCACCACAGTGCCATAGTGACTTTGCCTGTAGGAAAGTATGATGAGAAAATCTGGAAGTGAACAGTGAATGCTTAGGGGATAGCTCCGGTAGAGTGGAGGTGATTAAGGATCTTCTAAAGTTGGCTGGTATTAATTGTGTAGGTTGTGACTTGTACCCACTGAAAAGGTAGGTTATAAAATATGTGAGTTAAATTTCATTCAAGCTGTTAAATCTGAAATAAGTTAAAAACTAAACCAAGAACTATAACAGGGGGCAGCAAAGTAAATTATGACCATTAAGAAGGGGAATATTAACAAAATTACAATAAGATTAAAATATACAACCTAGGAGAGAAATGAACTATATGGAGTAATACAAAGATGCAATAAAATAAATATACGGGCCTAAAAGAGAGTCAAAGTCAAGAAAAAATGGAAAAGAGTAAAGACCGGGAAAATAGAATAAAAGGCAAGCACAAACATAAAAAACAGTGTCAGAGTTGTCACAGATTTTAAAAGCATAGAATTTTAGTAGTATGTTTTGAAGATGATGAAAACAGTTAAAAATAAGCAATTTTATTTTAATAAAAGTGATTAAAGGGCACCAGCCATAAGAATTAAAAGTAATTACTACCAATAAATAATGTACATAAAAAAGCAAGAACATTTTAATGTGGGGAAAACGTGGGTTAGGACTAACCTTTACCAGGGTGTAAACACCTAGACTTGAGTCACTTGCATAGGGGCAAGGGCATGCCTCTTGGAGTAGCCGCCCTTGTCCCTTCCCCAATAGGCAGCAGCTACCTAGTGCTCAGCAGGAATGTGCATGCATGTCCCCTTCCCCTTTGGGAACTGGTATCAGCAATGATGGTGGCAGACAGCGCACTCTGAGCGGACCAATGGCTGGCTGTGTGTGGAAAGAGGGGCTGATGGAATTTCCCTTTGTCCCTCCCTAGGGTATAGCCAGCTGATTGTATGGGGTGGAGATTGAGCCCAGACACTTCATGGCCACACAGCTGCCCATATGAGATGGCCAGCCCAGTAACAGGGCAGGTAGGGACTGTGGACACAGCTGGAACTTGTCTTAGCTGAGTCATGTTAGGTTCCTGAAAGTGCCAGGCTCCGGGTCCTCATGGGCTTCCTGGTGCTGTTTTGTTCAGCATTGTAGCTCCAACAACCTTTCGCAGCACTCCTCTATTCTTTAGGACTGAGGGGACCTAACTGCCAACTCAGAACAAGCATTTGGGGAGATGACATTTACACTGGGTATTTGATGATAGTGACTGAAATTCTAGTGAAGAAACAGTGATAGTTTCTGAACCTTTGTTAAGCTCCCATGTGTGTTGTTACCAGTGCTCTTGTTTCCTTGTGTACTAAGAAAAGCCTGCCTTTGGGTTTGTCCCAGACTTTAAAAAGATGAAGCCAGGCAAGACAATACTACTATTGTCCCATTTGGGGGTCAGCCTTTCTAGGGAAGGCACATCCAGATAATGTGCTAGGCACTGTTCTGAGTTACTTTTTCTCTAGTCTTCCTAACCTCTCTCTTTATTTATTTATTTTTTTTTTCATTGCAATGCCAAGAAAATGGGGAGTGTGGCTTATTGCTTAGATTATCAGAAGGGGTAGTGCTTGTGCAGGGATTTGAGCAAGAGTCTTCAGTGCCAGAGTCTGCAGTGCTTAGGCCCTTGGTCCCTTCCTTTCACTAACACTGTCAAGAGACTGAGTAAGACTCATGAGGAAAAGGAAGTGTGTGGGCCTGGGCCTGTGCTGAGGAGGAGTGGTACCAGGGCCCCAGCATCTGTAGATCCTACTCCTGCAGGCCTTCTCCCATCAAGCCACTGGCTATGTTCACCTCAGCTCCAGACACCATGCTTACAAAGAAAACACAGTGTCACTTGCCTGGCATACAGACATTCCTTCCTTCTACAGCCAGCCTTACTGTTGAGTGCTGTCTTCATTTCTTTCCCTTTACCCTCTCTTTGCCTAGAATGCCTGTCCTCCATGGCCAGCTCGACCACCCCATTCATCCTTCATTGTCCCATGCAGTGAGTAGACGTCTGCTCCACCCTCTCCCCTAGCTCATCTCCAAGCCCCCAAGTACTCAGTCCATTCAGGATATATTTAGAATTAGCTCTGCTTGGTGGATGAGAAACTAGAGGCTCAGAGACTGTCAACCTGGGCTGTGTCACAGCAAGCCCAGTGTCCGCCACTTGCCTTGCCCAGACTCATGGGTCTCTTTTTACAGTGGAGGAAACCTGTCTGGTTTGTGTCATAGTACACAATAACATAGTACAGAATAAATGCTTGTGGAATCTGATTGAAATTAAGATCCCAACAATCCAGCAGCTGTGTCCTTCCAGGGGAAAATAAGGAGAGAAGCAGGAGTGAATGTCTCCTGAGAAGGCACCATCTCCAGGATCTATTAAAAAGACTTTTTTTTTTTTTTCCTTTGAGAAAAAACCTTGCTGCTGTTTTTTTTCTCCCCCCTTTGAGAAAAAACCTTGCTGCTGAAGCCCAGAATGGCCTTGGACTTGACATCATCTTCCTGCAGCCTCTCACGTTCTGGCACCTTAGACATGATTTAGCACTTGGAACATAATGTCTGAGTCCTGAGCTCAAGCCATCAGGCCTGCATATAAGCACCTCTCTCCACTGAGCCTCTGGCTCCCCCGATGATGTTCTTGTCTTCATGTGACAGCTGAGGAAACTGAGGCATAGAGAAAACATATCACTTAGCCAAAGAGGTAGAGCTGGTGTAAGAGGCTTCCCACCTTTCAGGTTCTCATCACCCACCACTCTCATTCCCTTTGTCTTCCGGACTCTGGTCAGGCCTCTCTGCAGTCACCTAAGATTGTCACCTCCTCTAGTTGTCCTAGGACTTATTGATACTTTCCCACAGTTCATTCACTGGGGTGGGATCATACTCTGAATTCCTGTGGAATTTGCCCTGCTCACCCTTAACTCTCTCTCTTTTTACTTGAAGAAATCTGACAGAGTAACTTTCCTATCATTGACGAGCCATTGGGAGCTTGGGCTGGTGACCTAACCTCTCCATGCTTCAGTTCCCTTATGCATAGAATGACTTCTGGAGTCATTAGGATCAATGAGTTGGCACATGTCTGTGCCAGGCATCTTTGTCGTTTTCCTTCATTGTCCTTTTGGGCATAAGTGTGAGTTTCTCCCTGATATGCTAGGTTGCAGTACGCTATCTGAATATAGATACAGATTTCCCACAGCACAGAGCAGCCTGGAGCATGACTGTGCTGCAGCTAGGCTCAACCTTGTCTGTATTTATCCCTGGAGCTAATGTCATAAAGGTGCTAGCTCAGACCTGTTAGTCCTATTTGCCTTGGCCTTTTTTTGAGTTATTTTTGTAAATTAAGTTCCCATCCTCAGAGTCACCAGAAGGGCCTCTTGCTGGCTTTAAAGGAAAAATTGTTCTTCATTTCTTCAGCAAATCCCAAGTATGGATCCTGGAAAACTGTTCAAAGGAATAGGCCATATCCTCTAACTACTCTGGCAAACTGTCAGGGAAACTCCCTGTTCCTTTTACATGTATTTCATCCTGCTCTAAAGTTAACAAGGCATGATAGTCTTCTCCCTAAGAGTAGGTATTTGAGGGTTATTTTTTATTCTAAATTTATATTTACTTATATTAATTTTTACTTTAATCATGTGTATGTATAGGCATGTACCACAAGTGTGTGGATGCCCTGGAGACTAGACCATTGGTTCCCCTGCAGCTAGATCAGGCACTTTAGGAGCTTTCTGATGTTAGTTCTGGGAACTGAACCCAGGTCCTCTGTAAGAGCCAGTGCTCTTAACCAACAAGCCATCTCTCCAGCCCTAAGATGAGTAGTTTTAGACTTTGCAAACATACCACATAGGGAAGGAACTTGCTGTGATACCAAGTCAGCTATGACCTTTCAGGATGTCATACACTGCTCTCCCATGAGGCTCAATGTCTGCTGTCTACTCATGTATACCCTGTTCCCAGGGACTGACGTCATGGTTCGGTGCCTTAAGCTACTAAAGGAGTTCAAGCGCAAGATGGAGGACGACCATGATGATGACGACGACGAGGAGGTCATCTCTAAGGGTGTGCCTCCTGTGGACATCGTGTTTGAGCGGGACATGCTCACGCAGACCTATGAGCTCAGTGAGTCCTGTTCAAGAGAAAGCTTGCCATTGTGTGAGCCCTGAAGTGGGAAATGCCCTCCCCAGGTGGTAAATGGGGCTCTAGTACATAAAACCCAGGAGGCTGCAGGCTTCCCTGCACTTCGGCTTTAGATCAGGTTCAGAGTGGAGCCTTGCTGCTATCTTAATACATGGCTTTAACAAGGTCTTTAAGCCTGATTCTCCTGTCTGTGGGATGGGGTGTTAGGACATCAGAGTTCTCTAGAGATGCACCAATAGACTGAGGGTAACAGTGTATATGAGGGAATTTATTCGCTGAATTATTTCATGTGACATGGACATTGAGGCCTGTCATAGCTGGCACAAGTGGAAAACCCAGAGAAACCACTAGCGAACCTATAGGTTTCCATGATCCAGAGCAAAAGAAGTTGCTCCTGACCCAGGTGGAAAGAAAGTGAAGAGAGAAAATGTGAGTTGTCATTCCCTCCCTCTGCCTTTTTTTGTTGTTTTCACTGGGTTCCTGGTTGATGATATGGTAGCACCCATATTTGGGCATATCTTGCCCATTCACCCTTTAACTATTCATAGTCTGCTTTTCTCCAGAAATAAATACCCTCATGGACCATTCCAAGAATAGTGCCTGACCATCCAACACATTGGGATAAAACCCATGTGGGCACATTCTCAGGGTAAAAGGCAAAGGAGTAAATTGCCTGTAACAGGGTCCCCCACAGAAACACTCAGGCTTAGCTAGCCGTTTGTCTTAATCTGTTTTCTGGTATTTATGTATGTATGTATGTATGTATGTATGACAAAGCACTCAAGAGCAGGCAGTTTTTAAAGACAAAAGTCTTTATGACTTACAGCTCTGGAGGCTGCTGATTCAGATTAGGTGCTGGTATTTGCTGTTTCTGGTGGGGCCCTGTGCTGCTGCAGGAAGGAGGAAAAGCAGATGTAAGCAGACATTTGAAGGGGCACCACATATTGCTTCTAGAACAGCCCAATGGAGAAGAACTTACTGCAGAGTGGAGGACTCTACCCTGGAGCTGCTACAGGGAGGGAGTAAGCACAGCAGCTCTGCTGGGGGCGACAGAACTCAACCTCTGTGCTCTTCGGTTACTCAGAGGTCTGGAGCCACGATTGCCTTCTGAACTGGTTCCATCTTAGACTCCACCAGCAGGCCGTGCTGGCTCATCTCTCAGGCTTTATGAAGGCTGGTTTACTGACAGTTCTTATGGTGGCTCAGATTGCTTCCTCATAACACAGTTTGGTAACAGCTGTGCATAGACCTCTTGTCCCCACTTAATGGCCTTTTGAGTAGAGGGAGATATCTTAGCCATCTCCTCTCATTCTGACAGTCTCCTTTGTGTGTGGCTGATGTAGAGAGCCTATATCCTGATTGATTTTTGCCTGGCAGCCTTCAGTGTGTGGATGCATTAAGAAAAAAAGGGCAGTGTTTTCTGAACAAAGAGTTTTGCCATCACCTGCCTGCAGTTCGTGTAGCAGCCTCCAACCAGGCTCCTCCCTAGAGCATTTCGAAAGGGCCTGTGAAAGGCAGGTACAGGCCCATGTTAAGTAATAGGCATGGGCTGCAGGGCAGCAACTGCAGGAACTGCAGACTAACGGTGCCAGAAAGAGGCAGCAACTTCTCTTGGTTCTCTGCTGTGGAGCCTCGGCCACCATTGCCTCCCCAACTTCCTGCTGGCCACAGGAACATAGAAAATGTATATTCAGAGAAAGCTCTCAGGAGCTGGACACAAGGACACATGTGCCTGGGAGCTGAGGCAGGATGATCATATGTTCAAGGATACCCCTAACCCCCCCCCAAAAAATATGTGTGTGTGTGTGTGTGTGTGTGTGTGTGTGTGTGTACAAAGTAAGTAATTTTGATGCTTTTTGAAAGGGTCATTTCATTTATCTGAGTAAGTTCATTTGTAAGAGAAGGTCAATTTCTGCTGCTGCTTAAAAGTGATGGAATTGAGTAAGTTAGAGACCTTGATAGGTCTGCCTCTATTTGAATATAGCCACTATTCGCTTTCCCTTCAGTTTCAGCATGGAGAACCAGAGAGACACACAAAATGAACTGCTGGTGCTCTCGGGGTCAGGTAGTGCTCTTGAGCCTGGCAGCAGAGTGCTCCATGTGGGGGAGGGGAAAGTGTTTATGTCTAGCAGTTCTACTTTTCTGCTTAGCAAGGGAACAGGGAAGTAGCTGCCCCTGTGTGGTGGTGGGGTTCAAGTATGGTGTTGTTCACAGTTGAGCGCAGAGGCACGAAAGGAATTTCCCAAGCTGAGATCCGAGTTGCTATGAATGTGGGAAAGCTGGAAGCAAGAATGCTGTGTCGGCTCCTCCAGAGGTTCAAGGTTGTCAAGGTAACATCCTATCATCCCTATAGTGCCTCATCTCGTTCGCTGGTGGGATTATACACCAGAGAAGCAGATGCCTTTCTTAACGCCCATGATGCAGTACCTGTAACCAGGGACCTCCTATTAGACTCCCGCCTCTTAAAGGTTCTGCCTCCCCATAGTACTACACTGGGAACTAAACTTTGGCTCACATGTTTTAGAGGATAATTATCCAGACCTGGTGGGCTACTGTGGACATTTTGCCATGAGGCAGGATTTTATTGGTTAAGCTAATACTTACCTTCTCCCACTATAGGCCATGGGACAAGCCCCTTTCCCATTTTAGAAGGCAAGATGATCATGGATTGGCAGTGAACCAAACCACGGGTCTCCAAGGCTGTGGCTGTTTGCCATGTGTGGGACCTTGTGTTCTGCATAACCAGCACAAACCAATTCCTGACTGTTTATGAGCCAGGTCCACTGTCAGGCAGAGGGTGGGTTCATGGAAGACCAAGTCAAGGCCCTGCCTCCAAGGGGCTCCAAGCTTCAGGGAGCAGACACAATCCAGATCATATGTAGTCCTAACATACCAAGCCCATGACAGGAAGGCAGGGACCACCTGCACACCCCCTGAAATGCACTAACACTTGTGATTACCCTAGGGGTTCATGGAAGATGAAGGCCGGCAGCGGACCACCAAGTATATTTCCTGTGTGTTTGCGGAGGAGAGTGATCTGAGCCGACAGTATGCACGTGAAAAGGCCCGAGGAGAGCTACTGACCACTGTGAGCCTAGCCTCGGTGCAAGATGAGTCCCTCATGCCCGAGGGGGAAGAGGCCTTCCTCTCTGACTCAGAAAGTGAGGAAGAGAGTGGCTGCAGTGGCAAGCGTAAGGGCCGAGGGGCCCGGGGACAGAGAGCCTCAGGGGGTGCTGGCTCTCAACCTCATCACTCCACTCCAGCTAAGGGTAAGAGCTGCTTGAAGCATATGGGGGCAGCAGGCAAGCACCCTGGCACCATGTGGCATCTGTAAGAAGCAATCGTTCAGCTCAGGAAACCAGGATAGTCCCCTAGGAGAAGTGTCCTTTTCACATCATTACCATAGTGTGGAGAGGACAGCCATGATGTGAACCTCCCTGGTTCCTGTAAGGAAGTCTCCTTGAGCTTTCCTTCCTTCCTTTCTTTCTTTCTTTCTTTCTTTCTTTCTTCCTTTCTTTCTTCCTTTCTTTCTTTCTTTCTTCCTTTCTTTCTTCACAGCATGTTTTTACTGTTAAAGTGATAGAGTTCCATGAGCTTCCTTCCTTCCTTCCTTCCCTCAGTCCATTCAGGAACCATTAGAACACTACCATGGAGGCAGGGGTGTTCAGTCTAGTGTTCTCCCAGTTGTTTTCTTGTTTGAGACTGTCTTCACTGTGTTACCCTCTTTGAACTCACCCGTCCTGCTTTCAAGCATGAATGGAAGGTGGACAGTTTAGACAGACTTGGGAATTTCATGTTCAGCTTTACACCCCAAAACAGCAGAGTGAGCCTGGGGAGGTCTCCTGGGCTAGCCTGCCCTGACTATCAAGCAGAGAGGACCTTTTCCTTGGTTTCCGCTGACCAGCTGTGCCCACTCTCATTGCAGGTGGGTGGAAAGTTCTAAACCTGCACCCATTGAAGAAGCCAAAGGCTGCCTCCCTGCGCAGTGCTGAGTTAAGAGCCCGCCGAAGCTCAGGAGCTAGGGATGGCCTGGACACCAGTGGCTCCTCAGAGCTCAATGCATCCTTCGACCCTAACAACATGGACAATCACAGTGGTGACATTGCTGTGATTGAGGAGGTCCGGCTCGATAACCCCAAGGTTGGTAATGACCATAGAAGCTTATGGCAGGTAGACTTCAGTCTTCTCAGGTCTGGGCTTGAATCCCAGGGACCAGGAGCAGTCAATAGCAATGAGAATGTCACCTGCAGGCACAGGCTGTGGGCCAAGTGATGACAGTACCTCCACAGGGAGTGAGTGACACAGCATCATTTGGTACCTCTGCCCCTTGCTAAGCCCACTCCCAAAACTCCTATAACCTCTGACAAGGTGGTCTTTTCACTTAAGTTCACAGGGAAAGCTTTTGTAGTTAACTTAGATAGCCAATATTGCCTCTTAGATGACAGGTGATACTGCTTGGACCTTTTTGATTATCACCATACATTGATGCCCTTGCCCTTGCTTTGTTGTTGTAATTGTTATTTTGAGGCAGAGCCTCACTGTTGCCCAGCTGTTCTCTAGGTCCTGCACTCAAGCAGTACTCCTGCCTCAGCCTCCTGAATACTTGAGACTACAGACATGTGCCACTGTGTTTAGTTACACTGTATTTAAATTTTCTTTATATTTGGGGGCTGGAGGTGGAACCCAAGGCTTTTTGTTTGCTAAGCAAGTATTGTGCCTAGTGAGTCATGCCCTTAGCCTCAAGGATGCTATCAGACATCTTTAAAGCAATATTGACTTAGAATGGCCACAGTCAAGGTTGAGAGCCTGTTTTCAATGCAAGGTCACTATCACTTTTGGTGTAAAATAGAAAGAAAAAAGAACAAAATTGTACCAGTACCTTTTGATTAGATGTCACCTGTCAAGTACTACTGACATTACAGAGTCAAACCCATTTTTCATTAAGTGTATTTCAGGCTGGGCATTGGTAGTAAATTGAATGTCTTTAATCCCAGCACTTGGAAGGTAGAGGCAGGTGACTATAAGTTCAAGGCCTACCTGGCCTATAAATCAAGTACCAGGACAGCCAGGGCTGTTACACAAAGAAACCCTGTCTCAAAAGACATTTGTTACAGGAAACCCCTGCTTATTACATAATTCAGTTACCTTTCACCATATCATGTCCCTTGTCACTTGAAAATGCCTCAGATTCTACATTTGCTTTGGAAATAGTAGAGGATCTGGTTCCTAGTGTGAACCAGATCTGTGACTCTGGTGCTGTCTTATTCAGGCTTCACAGCCCAAGAGGAGAAATGTGGAATCTGGTCTGGGAGGATGCAAGACAATGCCGTGGGCTGGAAAACTGGCCTGCTGAGAGAGTGGCAGCACAGGGACCTTATACCAGCCTCCATTCTCCTGTGCTGGACCAGCAGCAGCCTGTTGCAGAATTGAAAGGCCCTGGGTGATTGTAGTCTAGACTCTTTCCACACATTACTGTTGTCTGGATGTCTCCTGACACCTTCTTTTTATGTCTTTTAGTCCCGATAGAGCAGGCCTTCCTCCCAGGCCAAGTTCTTGTGCTCTCCCCTAACACTGGTCTTTCTTACAAAACCACTTTATTTTATATCCATGGCTGGAGGTTTTTGGCAGAGCACAGCTCTGCTTCTCCAGCCTCCAGTTCCTCTGGGGCAGTTTCCTCCAGAATATTGCTCTGAGACATGATGGACAATAGGCCTCAAGACTTCCCTCCCTAGAAAGAACCCTGCCTGACCTGGAACACCTATGGTGGGCAAGAGAGCAAGCTAGGCCCAGCTGTTCTCATATTGTCACCCCAACACCAACTTGTAGCTTCCTGGGATGCATTCCCATTTTCTAAAAGTACTACTCCAAGCCGTAGCCACCCAGCTAAACAAGCCCTGTAGCTGCCACATGGTATCAACAGGCTTTCTTTTTCCATTTGGGGTTCATGTTCATCATGTAGTAGACGTCAGGTGCATGTCAAGCTCCTAGAAGATAAACTTTAAGAATGAAAATAGAGGAGGGGAAGGTGGAGAGATTGCTCAGTGGTTAAGAGTACTGGCTGCTCTTCAATTTGAATCCTAGCACTCATGGCACCAGTTGCAGAGGATCTAATGCCCTCTTTTGGTCTCCTTTGGTACTGCATACATACAGTACACAGACATACAGGAATGCAAACAAAAACATTAATAAAATCTTTTTAAAAATTGAAAGAAGTTGTGGGTGAAAAGATGCCTCAGCAGTCAAAAGCACTTGCTGTTCTTCCAGAAGACCTGCATTCAGTTCACACCACCTACACTAGGCGGCTCACAACCGCCTGTAATTCCAGCTCCAGGGCATTCTACCCCTTCTGGCCTCCGTGGTCATCTGTACATATATGGCAGACATGCATGGACATAAATAAACCTTAAAGAGAAAAGAAAAAAGAATGAAGCTGGCCATTGTTAGGGATGAGGGGAGAAGTACAGAATATTGTCCCCTCCTTCCGATTTTTACTTTCTGCCGTGGTACAGCCCGGGAAGCCTAGTCTGAACTCCCAGCCTACTCTGCTTCAGCCTCCAGAAACTTCGTGGTTTTAGAGTCAGAAGCCTTGTCCAGGTGTACATGCATGTGTACATTCATTCTGTATGACCCTGGCCAGGTCCTTGTCTCAGAAGCACTGGTTTCCTGTTTTGGGACATGAGGGCAGGAATGAGAGTTCTGCTGAGTTTTCCATAGCCTACCAGCAACCTCAGCAAGGGTGCTGCTCTTTCCTCCCACTGGGGAGAAGCCAGTAGACATGGGCCTGCTTTGGGAAGTGTAGGTGGTGCCCAACTCACACTGTGGAACTAACTGACCATAAAGTCACCCAGGATCATCAGCTGACAGGTACCTCTGGCCCTTCTGAGTCCAGAACTGAGGGTAGTGGGGTCTTACGTCAGGAGCTGGCCTGGTGGGCTCCCCCTTGAATAACAGGACCTGCCTGTGCCCCACAGATATGGTGGCTGTCTGGTCCTACCCTTTCTGATCCCTGGCCTTGTGTTTCTGTTATGTAGGAGGGTGGTGGCTCCCAGAAAGCAGGACGGCATGGCGCCGGTCAGGACAAACCTCACAAAACGTACCGGCTGCTGAAACGCAGGAATCTGATCATAGAAGCTGTCACCAACCTCCGCCTGATTGAGAGCCTGTTCACGTAAGTGTGCCACTGTCCCTCTGTGGCCGCCCCTCTTTACCAGCCATAGAAGAGACTGAAAGGCCTCGAGGCTGCTTCCTCACCATGTGCATTCATGCTCTTCCAATTGTGGTTAACAGGATGTAGATTTGGTTCCTGTCACTGACAAGGGAGACCTTTAGAATAAATGTCCTAGATGTCACAGAGCCTGCACTGGCTTTTCTCCTAATCTGAGTGAGTTACTTTTGTGCAGCTCTGACAGGTGTGTGAGAAAATTTCTTGAAGGAGGATTTATTTTGGCTCATGGGTTAATGGGTTCTCTGTGTTCTGTTGGCTCCATGTGTGTGGTGGCAGGAATATGTAGCCAGAGAGCTTCTTCACCTCATGATAGCCAAGAAGCAGAGAGAGGGCAAGGTCTGTCTCCAGTGACCTCCTTCCTCCAGCTAGGCCTCGCCTTGCAAAGTTTCCAGAACCTCCCAGTATCACCACTTTCTGGGTCCAAGTCTTTGAACCCATGGGTTATAGGTGATGTGTCTTATTCAAACCCTGACACTGGGGAATTGTTCCAAGAGAAGAGAAACCTGCAGGCAGTGGCGTGGCAAGAGGCATTGGCAGGACTGTGTGTTGAGGAGCTAAGCTTAAGGTCTAGTGTTTGTAGTTCTTGAAGCCATCACTCTGTAGGGCAGCATCTTCAAGGCCCTGAGACTAAGGGCCTCACCCTGAGTCACAGGTGTGGGTTCTTCACTCTATCTCTGGCTGATTGTGGGGGCAGGGACCACCTCACATTCATCTTCACCTTGGTCCCTTCTGTCCCTGAGGAGTTCGTCTGAGTGTCCTGATGTCCATATTGGCCTTACTTTTCTGTGGTTAGTGATATAGAAATGTCACAATGAATCAGAATATTGGGAGAGATGAGTCGAAGAGTGAAAAAGAACTTCAGACCAAGGGACAGTGAGAGGCTAGAGCTTCGCCCAGCTGGCACTCCAATAAGCATGCAGACTTGGCGAAGACAGGTTTCCATCCTAGCACTGTTTCCCTTCCCTTGTTCTTTTCATTGTCAGATTGTGTGATCTCTGGTGCTGTGGCGCTGCTGTGGGTAGTGGCCTGTCTTCAGCTAATTTGTTTACTCTGGAAAGATGGGTATTTCATGTTCCAAGAGGTGCCCCTGTGTAGCGTGTAAAGAGCTTCTGCAGTTTCACTGGTGCCCAACAGACCTGTTGTGGTTCCTCTATGCCTCTGCATGTTGAAATGGGAATGTGAACTTTTCTGATATCTAGGATTCAGAAGATGATTATGGACCAGGAGAAACAAGAGGGTGTCTCCACCAAGTGCTGTAAGAAGTCCATTATCCGCTTGGTGAGGAACCTGTCAGAGGAGGGTCTCTTGAGATTGTATCGGACCACGGTCATTCAAGATGGCATCAAGAAGAAGGTAATCTCTTGGGCTTCTCCTGATGCTCACACAGCCAGCCCCCATGCTATGGGAAATTTTCTGGCCTAGTGTCCCTTGTCATTGTATATTGATCAATCCTTTGTTGTTAGTCATTGGGACATCAAATTATGTCCTCTTAATCTGGAGGGCAGGGGTCCTACCAGCTTCCTGTGTGTGGCAGCTGGTAGCAGCAACCCCAGCATTAGAGCAACGAGTTCCCCCAGCCTGGAGGAAGAAGAGGGAAGCAAGCTGTTACAGTTAGGCAAGCAGTATTAGAAATGCAAGGACCTTCTCCACAAAGACAGTGGAAGGGTAGTGGCCAGTCTGTGAGATGTGTCTGTTTCTGTAGTGCTGTGGTGGGAGCTGTTCCCATAGTAACTAGCTCAGCAGCTTTGCACACATTTTACAGCATCAATTTTTCAGAGTCAGAGTAATTGGGATGGCACAGCTGGACATTAGTGCTGAAAGCAGTGCTGCTGTCTCCACAGCCCCTTAATTCCTGACTGGATTTTTCATCTCAGCTGTAAGGGAGCTCTGCTTTGATACTTTGTTTCCCTTATAAGTGGGCAAGGCCATCTCTGCTTTCACATGCCTTAATTTTTTTTTTTTTTTTTTTTTTTGAAATATACAAAGCAATACCAAAAAAAAAAAAAATACCTAAGAAATAATTTGCTTTTTGCATGTGGACAAAGCCATCAAGTTCCTTTGACCTAGCTCCTTCCTCCATAGCTGCCTGCTTGAGAAGTGGCAGACAGTGGTGTGCCAGCCTGTCTCCCTGAAGGAGGACTTATTGAGGGAGGCCTCATCATCAGGGACACCAGTGACTTCAGCAGGTTCTCCAGGTGCTACTCTGTTGGACTTCCTGGTGTCACCGTTGAGGACAACAAATTCTCCCCTAGTTTGTGGCTGAGGAGACTCTCTGGCCTCAGGATTGATCTCTCTAGTGCTATTCTAGAAGGCTAATGACCATCAAAGGCCTGGGGGGGGGGGGGGGGGGAGGAGGTGAGGATGTTAGGTTGATATTTAGGGCCACATAACCATAGAAATGGAAGCGAGTGTGTGGAAATGGAGCCTCCAGATGCAGGGCGGTGCGTGGCTTCTGAAGTGGGTTTGAAGTTTACCACTTAGGCTTGATACCTGACAGAACTTGGCACAGTGGTTGACTACCCGTTCTGTCTACCTGCATCCTGCCCTAACCCTGAGACTGTTGAAGAATTTGCTGCTGGTCTGAAACAGTGGCCAATAGGAGCTGCCATTTCTAAGTACTTTTCATTTCTTTGAGACGTTGCCTAACTGGCTGTCATTTGGGTCTCACAAAGAAGTCAGCAATATAGGTGGATGCAGTGTAGAGGTGGGCATGGGGTTTTCTTTTTTACCAGTAAGAATGGTTGTTGAGCTGGGCCTGTGGGGGTGGGGCTGCTGCCTGTCCCAGCCCCCACACAGCTGCTGCCCTTGACTCTGCAATGACAACACAGAAACCTACTCTTGGGGCACCCAGTCCATCATGTCTTATCACTCTTGACCTGTGTGTCGTCAATTCCCAGGGAGAGGTAACAAAACACTGCCCTACATCCTCTGCCAGTTGTTCAGAGGTTCACTGCCAGGGCCATAGCAGCACAACAGCTAGGGAGACTGCTCTTACGCCATACTTGCCTTTCCAGATTAATGTATAGTCAGGAATCTCAGTGGAGCAGATGTGGGGAGCTGTCCCAGCTATCAGAAGAGCTGGTGAGCTGTGACAACCTGGCCAGAGAAACTGTGGGACCAATAGCTCGGGGCCCAAGACTTAGCAGCATGGTCCCCAAAGGTGTTGGGATTCCTGCAGCTGAAACAGCAAACTGTCTATTTTGCTTTTCTCTGAATTGTGGGTGTGTTGCAAATCCTGCTGTGGAACCTTAGTTCAGCCCTGCCCTGCCCTCTGTGACACTCCCAACTTCTCACAGGTGGATCTGGTCGTGCACCCATCCATGGACCAGAATGACCCTCTCGTGAGAAGTGCTATTGAGCAGGTTCGCTTCCGGATCTCCAACTCAAGTACAGCAAACAGGCAAGTGGAAGAACTCACAGTCAGCGAACCCAGGCCTGTGTCCTAGGCTGCAGTCAGTGGAGCAGCCTTCCGAAGGCTTTGTGTGCACCTGCCTGAGATTCTGGATTTGCTGGCTAGAGACTGTGGCCTGTGCCTACCTAGTCTACACAGCGATCCGATTGTGAACTTCTAGTATTCTTCATTCTGACATCATTTACCCCCCCCCCTTTTGATGGTGCTGGAGACTGACCAGGGCCTTGCATATGCTAGGCCAGCACTTTCCCTCTGAGCCACACCACCTGCCCTAATGCTTGTCCATTTGGTAATTATGGCACGTCCCATTGATGCTTCTCTGTAGGATCTCAGACTCATGGCCTCAGTCATTGTACTTGTTTCCCCAGTGTCCCTCTTATGTTGCCCTAAGTGGCTGAATGCACACCAGTGAGGGAGCAAATTTTGAGGTGGCTAAGTTCTGGTGTACAGAAGGCCATCCTGGAGGTATAACCTAAATAGTTGGTCAGTCACAGAATCTGAACCGTTTGCCATTAGTTTTATATGTTCCTGCTTGCTGGCATCTGATATGTCACACTGGGTTCCTTTGCCTTCTTGCTGGCAAGTAGCCTCTGAAGGTCCCCCACATTATTCCTTCATGTTTTAGACTCTGTTTACTTATGTCATCTGGCTGGACCTATGATCAGTTGAGTATGAAACCCCAGGCCTGGCAGATAGGCCTTGTCTTTGCTTCCAACGTATTTCTGCATCCCCTGTTTGCCCTGCAGGGTTAAAGTTCCACAGACTCCAGCACCCCAAGAGGAGGCAGAAGAAGAAAGCCAAGAGCCAGAGGTCCCAAGTGGATCAGGAGACTCTGACCCCAACACATCCTTAAAGTCAGAAAGCGGACGGGTGAAAAAGACAGACGAGAAAATGGGCATAACCCCACTCAAAAATTATAAACCTGTCATAGGTAAAGAGCAGCTTCACAGTCACCTTTGCCAACTTTGTTCTGCACAGTGGTAGATAAGTCACCTCCTTGGCACCTAGATCCCGCGCAGCCCATGGTAGCTGTGGGGTAAACTGGACCAGACATATCTGGGGTTGCTCAAGCACTGCCCACCCTCTCTCCCTGCAGTTCCTGGTCTTGGGCGCTCCATAGGGTTCCTTCCCAAGATGCCCCGCCTTCGGGTGATGCACCTGTTCTTGTGGTACCTGGTCTACGGGCATCCTGCTGGCCACACTGGGGAGCAGCCTACTTACCACAGTGAGAGGAAAACAGGGAAGCAGGAGTCCAGTAGACCAGGGGCCCAGCCCTCCTCTGGAAATGACTGGGACACCTCTGAAGCCAGAGACAACACAGAAAGTGGCTCCTGGGAGGCAGAAATGGAACTCTCCACAGAGATAGGTGAGAGCCACTGGCCTGCACTTGGGGGTAGGGGTGGGGGGGTGTAAGGGGAGACAGACATAAGTGAGAGCCACAGGCCTGTACCAGGGGAGGATAGGGAGGACAGGATAGAGAGTTTTCTCCTGGGCATACACCATCTGCTTGGATTAACTCTTGATTTTTCTTAGTATATGTGGATGAAATCTCGTGGATGCGCTACGTCCCTCCCATCCCAGTCCACAGGGACTTTGGCTTTGGCTGGGCTCTTGTCAGTGACATTCTTCTCTGCCTGCCCCTCTCCATCTTTGTCCAAGTTGTTCAAGTGAGCTACAAGGTACCTGTGACTCAAGGCCATGTCATATGTGGGGGTAGTGGGCTGGAAGCCTATTCTCACGTGACTGAGAGAAAGAAAGCACTGGGAGTTTAGGTGATTGATGAGTAGAAGAATAGAAGGTAGTGGGTGGACAGCAAGATGGTCAGTCAAGGGAAAACATTTTAAATATGTGTTATTTTGCGTAGATGAGAATAGACAAGTGAGTCAGTGGAGTAGATAGTCAATAATGTGTACTTCAGATAGCTTATCATTAGCTAGGTAAGAAGATAAATGTGATGCAACAGCAAAACATTTTTAATTTATTTTATATACATTGGTGTTTTGTTATGTCTGTATGGGGAATCAGATCCTCTGGAAGAGGAGTTACAGACAGCTATGGGCTGCCATGTGGGTGCTGGGAATTGAACCCGGGTCCTCTGGAAGAGCAAACAGTGCTCTTAACCCCTGAGCCATCTCTCCAGCCCGCAAAACACTTTTTATACGCTTGGTAAATGTCAAAAAAGGAACAAATAGAAATGACCCCAAAACCTTATCACTCAAGAGTTATTCACTGGTCGTGTGTGTGTGTGTGTGTGTGTGTGTGTGTGTGTGTGTGTGTGTGTGTGTGTGTGTGTGTTAGCAATATTTTCTACTTGGGGACTTTGAGGTTCTGGTCTTTGCTTTGATAGATGAAATGTTGATGCACAGTTTTGGTGGGTGTGTGAATGGATACCTCCAGAAACTTCCCCTCGGGCAAAAATCACTGACCTTAGGGGGTCAGCAGTCATCCTTCTCTGCTGCGAATGTGCTCCCTTTGCCTCCTGGAAGGGCTTTAGCAGCTAGCTCTGTGCCTTCTTGTAGGCCCAGCATGTATTATTACCCTCTTGTGTGTGCTGGGTGAGCCGAGAGAGTAGGTAGAGAGGCCCATGGCAGACATGGAGAAGTCATAATGTTAAGTGCTTTCTCGTGAGCCTTGTGGCTGAGCTGAACCTGCAGATGACCTCTGTAGGTGGACAACCTGGAGGATTTTCTAAATGACCCTCTGAAGAAGCACACGTTGATCCGCTTCCTCCCCAGGCACATCCGGCAGCAGCTCCTGTATAAGAGGTGAGAGTGAATCCCAGAAGGTAGGTCCCAGATGCTCACTCAGTCCTGGGAAAAGTAAAAGGTGTTGCCTGCCAGGCTGCACAGCCTCAAGGTTCTCAGTAGTTTATTCACCAAAGACATGAGCAGGTACACATACTACTTGATTTTATTAAGTAAAATTTACTGCGAAAGAATTGCAGCTTCTGGGGTATTTTGGTTTGTTCCCTTGTCTGTACTTCCAAATCAAGCCCCAGAAGAGTGACTGTGGGCTTCAGTGTCCTAGGGGACTGGGTAGGAAAGAGGAACAGCTCCTCCCTTTTCCTGGCCTCAGAGCTCTGTGCAGTGTGTGGTGGGAACCAGCTGCCCTCTGTTCTAGGCGGTATGTTTTCTCGGTGGTGGAGAACCTGCAGCGGCTGTGCTACATGGGGTTGCTACAGTTTGGACCCACAGAGAAGTTCCAGGATAAAGACCAGGTAGTGCCTTCCAGCCCAGTGAGGCGGCTTGACTGTCAACCCAACCCAAAGCATCGTGGTGCTGATGCTTGTGTGCTTCCTCTCCTGATGGGTGTCTCCTGCAGGTCTTCGTTTTCCTGAAGAAGAACGCGGTCATTGTCGATACCACCATCTGTGACCCACATTACAACCTGGCCCACAGCAGCCGGCCTTTTGAGAGACGTCTCTACGTTTTGGACTCCATGCAGGATGTGGAAAGCTACTGGTTTGACCTGCAATGTATCTGCCTCAACACCCCACTAGGTACCCTGATTTGCTGGGCCCTTGCTTCTTTTCCCTCTGGTGTGATTAAGGATGCAGAGTCAGAAGAGAGCCTGGTGGCCATTCAGTCCATTGTCATGCAGACCACTCCCATAAGCCCAGGGTATCCCTGGGACTCCTTGTAAATCCCTGTGTTGGGCCTTGAAATGGGAGGCTCCTGCCCCCTCCAAACCCAAACATTTGATCTGAACATGACTATACAAGTAGGTATTTATCCAGCATCTGCTTCAGGCCATCACTTCTTGTCTTTCTGGCACTTGCGTTCTAGGGAGGAGTTCAAGAGAGACCCAGAGTGTGATAAACGGACACTCGGGATATAGACTGCAGAGCTTGGTAACAAGGCTCAGAATCCCCTAAGGGAACTACTGCTGAGCTGAGTGTTGTAATCTGAGGCCACTGCAAATTTTTAAAGCCCTCTAATTCCCCTGTATAAAATGTTATGAACCAGTACATAATTTGCAAGATTCTTTTGTCCCTCTTAGATGAACAGAAATGTCACAGGCTTATTGCAGTCATTAATCAGACATCCATTGTCCCTTTCCTCAACAAACATTTGAGGAAGTTCTGCCCCAAGTAATGTGGGCAGTATGTCATAAGACACAAGTCGTGCAGTGAAATAAGGGTGTCTAAAATGTCAGTGTGCACACAGATCACCTGGATGGCATGTTAGAGTGCTATTCCATGTCCAGGGAGAGCATTTGTTTTTAAATTTTATTTTTAATATACTTTTAATTTTTGAAGTTTTTTTTAAAAAATAATTTATTTAAATTCATTGTATGTGCATTGGTGTGAAGATGTCAGACCCCCCTGGAACTGGACAGTTGTGAGCTACCATGTGGGTGCTGGGAATTGAACCTGAGTTCTCTAGAAGAGCAGCCAATACTCTTAACTGCTGAATCATCTCTCCAACCCCTATATTTTGAGATTATAATTACACCATTCCCTCTTGTTTTCTCCACCATCTGTTATGTACCCCACCTCTTGCTCTCTCTCAAATTCTTGGCTTTTTCTTTAATTGTTTAGTGTGTGTGTGTGTGTGTGTGTGTGTGTGTGTGTGTGTGTGTGTGTGTATGCACGCGTGCACGCATATGTGTATTCATTTCTAAGTGTATAAATGAAACTTGCTCAGTTATGTGATGTTACTTTTGTGTATATGTTTTCAGGGGTGATCTTTTCGTGTTGGATAACCAGTTGGTGCGCTCTTTCCTGGAAAGATGCTTTCTCCCGCTCTCAGCACTCCTTAGTTGCCTGTTGTTCTTTGTTTAGGGTTGAGGCCTCCTAAACTTTGCTCCTCCCCTTTCACATTATGTGGTGCCATCCTCGTCTGGGTCTTTTATATGCGCCTGTGTTGGTGAGGCTTCATCTCACAACAAACTACCTGATCTCCTGGCTCTTGGTCTTTCCTTTCCCTCTTCCACAGCGATCCCTGAGCCTCGGTGCTGGAGTTGTGCTGTAGGTGTGCCAGTTGGGACTAATTGGGGTTGTCTGTAGTTTGCTATAATGGTCTGTGATCATGTATGAGGGCTGTAGTTATATGTGAGTTAAGTATAGATAAGTATTTAGAGTGTGGTTAGGGATTATGTTAGTAAGGAATGATTATGGGTTCTCCTCTGAGATATATGACTTCTAGCCCTGAGTAGTTGGCTAGGTTTCCAGTACCAGGGATGATTTTTCTCTTGCTGGGCAGGCCTCAAGTCCAATTAGAGAGTTGTTGGTGCTGCCAAGGTATATCTGCCACTACTGTACCCTTAGGCTTATCATGCTATGCTGACCATTGATGTGGTTTATAGGCATCATAGCTGAAAGCTTGTATGATGCCTCTTGGTACCATGAAAGCTAGTCCTCAGGGCCAGACTTTCAGATCAAATCCAGCTCAAGAACCTCTAGTTCCTGTGTCCAAAGTACATGGAGTCTTCAGCATTAGGGACTTACCTTCCACCTCTGAGAGGTAACCAAGGATCAAGCATTCTCTCTTCACTCTCCCTCTGGCTGCCAGCAACTGGCAGGAAACATGTCACTGAGCCCTGCGTTGGTTGTCCAGGTGTGGTGCGTTGCCCTTGTGCACAGAAGATCTGCGCTGATCAGGGCAGTGACCCAGAAGGCAACTTGCGGAAGGAGCAGGAGAGCGCCATGGATAAGCACAACCTGGAGCGTAAATGTGCCATGCTGGAGTACACCACGTGCGTACCACCCTCCTGAAGGCTGACCCTGCCATGACACCCACCTTTGTGGCCCTAGCTTTGGCTGATAGCTTAGGCTGGAAACCAGAGGCAGCGGATTGATTGCCATAGACAATGTCTGTCCCTAGACAAGTTTCTGAACATAACATTTTCTGAAATGCCATCCATGTCAGAATTTAGAAGCTGACAATTTCGCATGAAAAGCAAGTTTAATTAATTAATTAGTTAATTAAATTATTTGATTTCTGAAATATTAACAACTTCCCAACCTAGCATTCCAAGCTCTTTCTTTCTGCCTACTCATTACTGCCCAGGGTAATGAACACTGTGACACATACACACAGAAGTTCTCCTACTCTATATGAAGGCTCTTGACTTAGCAGGAAGGGCTCTGTGTCTATTTGCCTTGTCTCAGGGGGAGCCGAGAAGTTGTGGATGAAGGCTTAGTCCCTGGAGATGGGCTGGGAGCTGCTGGGCTGGACTCTAGCTTCTATGCACACTTGAAGCGCAACTGGGTCTGGACCAGCTACATTATCAACAAAGCCAGAAAGGTAGGCTCCTGGGAACATTCTACCCCAGCACCTGCAGCCATTGTCATTATTCTCCTGCCTCCTGGCCCTTTGCCACCCAGGACTTCTGAGCTTGTGAGGCCAGTGTTAAGAAGGGACATACAAACATATCTGCCTGGCCTAGAGTTTGCTTTCCCATTGGTTTCTGGCTTACTCTGTCCAATGCATGGTGCTCCTTTTTAGAGATGCACAGAAAGTCTGATGGCTTAATTCTTCCACAAGGGAGGGCTTGTGCAGGAACAGAATGGCTGTAGAGAGCCATGGAAGTTCTCATCTCACCCCAGTGCTGTGCTTACTTTTCAGAACAACACCCCCGAGAATGGGCTTACAGGAAGACTCCAGACGTTCTTGTCTAAACGCCCAATGCCACTTGGGTCTGGAGGTATGTGTGCTGAGGTGCCAAATAAGAGGCTAGTTTATGCCAGCACCACTGTGGATTCTGCTGGCCTGTGCGGCCTCTACAGGGTGTTCCAAGCAGTTGTATCTTCTGATTATTTCTAGGCAGTGGCCGTTTGCCGCTCTGGTCTGAGGGGAGAGCTGATGCTGAGCTCTGTGCTGACAAGGAGGAACAGTTTGAACTGGACCGAGAATCTACCTCTGGCAGGAACCGAAAAGTGCGTGGTGGGAAGAGCCAGAAGCGGAAGCGGCTGAAGAAGGAGCCTATCAGGAAGATCAAGCGAAGAAGAAGAGGTATCTGGGGGTGCTCATGACCTGGGTCTTGTTGTATGTCCACAACACATTATAGTGTTACTCCCACAGGGCGGATTCATCCTGCAAAGTGTCCATTTCCCCTCTCTGCAGCCCTGACTTGCTGTGTCCCTAGCCCATCTAAGAATGAACCCATTTCCCCAGTTTTCTCTGTCTTTGTTCTTTGCCAGCTTTTCTCTTTAGCAAGCTTATGGTTTAGCAAGTTTCTTTTTGTTTGTTTATTTGTTTTTCAAGACATTGTTTCTCTGTGGCTTTGGAGCCTGTCTTGGAACTAGCTCTTGTAGACCAGGCTGGTTTCGAACTCATAGAGATCTGCCTTCTTCTGCCTCCCAAGTGCTGGGATTAAAGGTGTGCACCACCACTGTCCCACCAGGTTACTGATTTCATCTCACCTAGAAAATCTTCCTAGCAAGATCCTTGTTGTCTAAACAATATCCCTTTCTTGGTTTGCTTTTGAGGGTCTGCCTCTGCTCATCCGGCCAAGCTCAGTCCTGCTGAAGTGTAACTAGGAGGAAGCTGGGAATCATTTAACCTGCACTGTTCCTTCAGAACTAGCACAGTCCTCCTTGGCATTTTCTAGTCTCGTTCTTCAACTGAGTCATATTTCTAATGGAAGTGAGTGCTGAGGGGACTGATCCCTAAGTGTACCATGTACATGTACTGGCTGCAGTCTTCAGAGAAAAGTGCTTAAGCAAGAACTACTTTATTGGTTTGTGTTGCTGGCATCGGTAATAAACATCCCATCACTTGACATAGCCTTCAACTTAGCCTGTTAGAGATACATGAAAGACCAGTCTATAGGCCAGTATTCCTCTAAGGGAAAATGCAGTGGCTTGATTTATATATATGGATGCTAACCCAAGGCTCCCCACCGTGTGAATATATGATGGTGCTGTCAACTACTCTTAGTTATATAGCAGGCACTTTGTGCTGTGGTGTTTTTGTTGTCTCTGACAGTACCTTTATCAACCACTTCAAGAAGGAAGGATATATTTGACTCAGTTTGAGAGGTTCAGTCCACAGTCTGTTTCTGGGCTGAAGAGGCAGAGCTCCATGGCAGGGGACATGTGGTGGAGAGTGCCTCACTTTTGAGTATACAGGAGGCAGAGATGCTGTGCTGCCTGTGCTAGTAGCTCCCTCCTCTCTATTCCATCAGGGCCTCAGCCTGTGGGACACACTCAGGCACACTTTACTGTCCCTCTCAGAGGCTTCCCCACCAAGTGGCAGTCATGTCACCCTCAAGGTGGACTTTGCAGGAAGTTTTTTGTTGTTTTTTTTAGTATTTTTACAGTTACCTATGTATATGTTCATGTAACACACTTGTGTGCATGTGTGTGTACACACAAGCCACAGTGAATGTTTGGAGGTCAGAGGGCAACTTGCCAGAGTTCTCTCCTTCTACTTTGTGGGTTCTAGGATACAGGTTGTTAGACCTGATGGCAAACAACTTTACCTGCTGAGCCATCTTTACCTTGCTGACCCCAGGACATGTTTTATACCAGTCCTAGGGCATAGGCTTTGCTATCCCCGCAGTGTGTCTGCATGCACCCCAGGGTCACAGACACACAGATATTTGGGGGCTCAGGGCTGCTGTTGGTTACCCCCGCTTACTCTGTGAACATGTTTGTTGTGGAAACATCTATATAAGGCACTTCGGAGGGTCTGGCAACCCAGTTGAAGCAATCATAGATTGCTGGATGATGAGAGAAATAGATGTACAGAACGAATATAGAAAGGGGATGTACTAGAGTGGCTTACAGGTGGTGGTACAGCTAGTCCAACAATGGCTGCCTAACTGAATCCAGTTGTTTAGTCCATGAGGATAAATGTCAGCTCATCTTCAGTATACACTGGAATCCAAAGTAGGCTCTATTGCTGGAGAAGAATTGAACTTGGTAAATGAAAGCAAGCAGGCAGAGGGGGCAAGCTTCATTCTGCTACCAGTTCTGTATTTCCTCCACCCTCAGCAGGTCTTGGTTCTCTTCTTAAAGGAGTGACCCATACCTCCATTCCTGAAGGGTCTGTGCCGTTTGTCATCCTGCCTGAGTTAGGCTGTAGTTTCCCCATTGGCTTTAGTCACAGCACCAAGAGATGCTCAAAAGTAGTGTTGTGGTGACCTTTGTAGTGATATATTGTTTGTGATTTATTAAACCCACTGGAGGTCAAAATAGCAAAGCAGCCATACTAGTTAACCATAGAAGGCAGGCAGTGATGTCATACACCTTTAATCCCAGGATTTAGGAGACAAAGGCAGATGGAGTTCAAGGCCACCCAGGGCTACAGGTGATTAAATCAGTCTAAAAGAGTAACAGAGCTCACACTTTTAATCCCAGGACTCATGAGAGATATTTAGGAACAGGGTCTCAGAGCTGAAAGTCATTCTCCAGCCACATTGAGGATAGGAAGGCATTGATTCTCCAGCCATGCTGAGGAGAGGCAGGAGTCTGAGGCTTGGTGAGAGCTTGTGGAGACGGGGCCAGCCAGCCCTTACAGCCTGAGGTAGAGGTAGAGCTAGTGGCATGGCTGATTTGCTTTTCTTATCCTCAGCTTGAAGCTTGAAACCCAATATCAGTCTCTGGGTCTTTTATTTTTCATTTTATGGAACCCCCCTCCAACCATAAAGTTATTTGTTACTTCATTTGGCTATAATTTTGCTACTGTTATGAATCATAATGTAAATATTTTTGTAGATAGTTTGCCAAAGGAGTTACAACCCATAGGTTGAGAACCACTTCACTCCAGACATACTCTTTTTTTACCTTGATTGTGGACAGGTAGCCCAGTTTCCCCTTGGTAATCTGGATCAGTCACCCTTCCCAACATTGTTACTCCTTTCTTAGCTTGTTGGCATCAGAAACCCAGAGTGCCAAGGGGAAGTATGAGCTTCCCATTCAATGGAAAATTTGTTCTGGCTCCTAGCATGAACACTCTCTCCCCACTCTGGAAGCAAAACTTTTAGGCCAGCAGAACTTAAGGTCCTAGAAAAAGAAACTAAAATGCTTAGTAGGTCACTAGAATGATAGTGAGTGGAACTATTCCTCTCCACTCCTTGATTCCCACTTGGCTATGGGGGAAACCATACCATATATTGGACACTGGTTTAAAACTTCTGGAAAACCCTACCCCAACCCTCTAAGCTGCTACCACCTAATTGGCACTGTAACTGTGTCTTCAAAAGAGCACTCTATCTTTCTATCAGGCTAGCTGCTTCAGGATTGTGGAACCAATGGATTCCATGATCATGGGCCTACTGTCACATTTCTCTGGCTGTGAGGACCATGTTCACACTGCCTAACCTGAACCCATGGCATTCAGCCAAAGAGAAATGGGTAAAAGAACTGCCCTTCATGGTTTGCTTGTTTGGAAATGGGCATTGTCTAATAGCTGGTAGGCTTGCTCACTTCTTCTCAGTGTGGTTGGGCCCTTCCTCTCTGGAAGAAAAGCTGGTTCAAGCCAGTTGCTGAAGTCCCCTCTCCTCCCCCCTTGTATTTCTAGGAGAACAACCAGGAGCCAAAAGCAAAAAGCTGCGCTACCAAGATGAGGCAGACCAGAACGCCCTCCGGATGATGACCCGGCTACGTGTCTCCTGGTCCATGCAGGAAGATGGGTTGCTAATGCTCTGCCGAATTGCCAGCAATGTTCTCAATACCAAGGTACCTGCCATCACTGAGTCCCCTTAGGAGCATTCCTTTGCTATGCTGTGAGAGCTATGGCTCTGGGCTTATTACCCACTCCCAGCAGCTGCCCATAAAAGCATCTCCCAGAATCCTATATACTTGCACTACCAACCTGCACATTCTCCCAGTCCTCAGTTAGATGCATGTGCACTTCTGCCTGGCTACAGTGGAACAGGTCAAGCCATTTTGCTCTTGTCTGCTGCCCATTCCTTCTGTGTTGTCTGCCTGTAGTGGCTTGGTGTATTCTGCACCATGAACTCCTGATTTCCACCTTGGCTCTGTAGTTTTGGTACCCCTGGGCCCTTAGTTATACTCTAAGGCAAAGACACTTGGCATTTTCTGGCCACGGCCCTACATACTTGTCTTCCACACTTACTGTGTCTTCCCTGCCTTGTTTTCAGTCAGCAAACCCTTCCTTGCTTCCAATGGTGACAGGTTCTACAGCCCAGCCAAAGCTGTGTTTCACATTCCCACAGCACTTCATGACCCCTGGCTCTGTGCTTCCTGTTGGCATGGTGTACAACAAGGCATAAACAAACCCAAGCTCCTTTATAGAGGCCAGCAGGACATGAGCTCCGTGTCAGCAAATAGAGCAGTTCCTAAGAGCTAATTGTGTCCTGGTCACCAATATGCCAACCAGGAGAAGCCATTTAGCCAGTTAGGGCCCGCATTGCTTTTTCCATTCCTGTTCTGATCCATTTGTCTCTAATCCTTGAACCCCATTCTCTCCTAAATTCCATCCCTATTTTTCCCTAAGGAAGATAACAACACTGGCGACCAGGAATGTATCCCCTTCTCCCCCCTTCACATAGTCCCCCCACTCCTCTGTAGAACTTGGTGGCCACCTGTCTGTTGGCATTGTTAGGAAAAGCACCTGTCTTTAACTCTTTCCTGTATATTACTTTCTAACATGTTCTGAGTCTGCTATCTTAGTTCATTCTGTTTCATCCAATACATATATTGGAAGATGATGTGATAATAATCAGGGCAAATAATACAGAATAACCGATTAAACTGAATGTATCAGTCTTTGAAACTCTCTACCTACCCAGCAAGGTGATGCACAGAGTCAAGAGTTCCAGCCCATCCCTGAATACACTGAGAGGAGCCTATTTCAATACCAAAAGAAAGAAACAAAACTCTCCCAGAGCACATTTACCATTTACTTAACCTTACCTGATACCCGGGACTCCCTTATAATGCTTACCAGAAAGCACAATCCCATATAACATTGAGGACTTGTCCTGTTTTTCTGTACGCAAGCCTCAGTTGGTACATTGTAGGTAGGGAAACATGAGGTGAACTCTCTGAGTCTCCTTGGGAAAGTAGGCTACCAGAACACATTCATTCCCATTCCTTTCTGTTTGCTGTTCTGAATATGGACTCTGCAGATACTAACTGTTATACTCTGTGTTTGGCCTAGGTGAAAGGACCATTTGTCACCTGGCAGGTTGTGCGAGACATTTTGCATGCTACCTTTGAAGAATCTTTGGATAAGACATCTCACTCGGTTGGACGAAGAGCTCGCTACATAGTCAAAAATCCCCAGGCCTTTATGAACTACAAGTAAGCCACATTTGCAGCTGGAGTGTGATAAGTACAGTGGCTGTCCAGGTGTGGTTCTGGGCACGTCTGTGCACATGATGTTATAGTTCACCCTTGGGAGCAAGAGTAGAGTGAGGCTCGCTGTGCATCCGTCTTGGTGTCCCTACGCCTGGAGGGCAGGGATTGACTGGCACTGCTGTGGTCAGAGCAGTCCTAAGGACTCTTCATGGAGTTCACTCTTGGGAAAAGTAGTACAGACCAGGGATCACTGAACAAAGAACACCATGTCCCCATGGCAGAACAGTGTCCCCAAGTCCTTCCAGGTGGGGCTCAGACCTTCTGGGCATAGCAGAGCCAATCCACCATGTCATTACAGGCCTTTAGGCCCTTCCACAGCTTCCTCCAAAGGGGATCAAGGAGAAAAGGCCAGAGAGTCTGTGAAGCTGGGAGGTACCCACAGCATGCCACCAGTGCAAGAGTTAAATGGGGTGGGTAGCAGGGACAGAAGAATGTCCTATACTGTTCGAGTTTCAGTCAGCCAGGGCACATAGTATTCCTGCACTGCTGTTCACCTGCTGTCAGCCAGGCCATAGAGAGGCCAGCCCTGTGGGCTCTCCACACTGCATGCCTAGGGCCTTTCTTGTGAAGCCACTTTTGCTCATTTGTAGAATGTTCTTATTTCCTACCTGAAAGGATTCTCTAAAGGAAAAATACCCTCCTAGTCCTGACTCTTTAGAAGAGAAAACCTGTCAAGAGGTGTGTCAGAGTGTTAGAGAGTTGTCAGGAAATAAAATCTGAGCCTTGGGCTCCCTGCTCCCAGCATACCCTGGAACAGGGGGAAAAAGGGGGGTGGAAGGGTTCCAGAATCACCAGGTTCTGTCCTGGCCTGTGTCTTAGAGCTGAGGTCATTTGCTCCCCTGGGAGTGGGATGATGAAAAACCAAGGACGGCTATCTAGACCCAACCCTTTCTTTTCCCAGCAGAGATGGCAGGCTCTAGCTGGCTAGGCCTTTCTGATATACTGTTTCCCTTTGGGCAAGCCAGGTTTCACTACTTTTACAGACATGGACAGGCTGGCAGGGGGACAGCAACACTGTGTCCAAGAACTCTGATAGTAGTAAATAGTGATGTACAAACAGTAGTTTAAAATTCAAGCACACGCTTCTGTTGGTCCTATCCAAATCCCTGTGATGGGGTAGGGCTGTGAGAGACTGCCGTTGTCCTCAGCCTCCCCACAGAAGATAGAAACCAAGCTGGAAAATGTGAGCCTCGACCAGCCTGACTTGAACTGGGTGCAGCTCACTACAGGGTGCTCATTCCCCAAAGCTAGTTGTCCCACCTGTGCTCAGGTAGACCATAGATAGCTCTCAGTGAGCTGAAGCCATTGGCTCCCGGCTTTGAGAACAGGAGGGGGCAACTTCACAGCACTGGATCTTCCCTCCCACAGGGTCTGCCTGGCGGAGGTGTACCAGGATAAGGCACTGGTAGGAGATTTCATGAGTCGAAAGGGCAACTATGAAGACCCAAAGGTAGGTCCTATGCAGTGGCAGGGCCCAGTACACTCTGAAGATAGGCACTGAGGGACTGCCTAGCCCTCAGGATCCTACAAACATGGAGCCAGCTTGTCAGTGCTTAGGACCATTGGCCCTGACTCCAGGCATTAGAAGTTGCAGGCATAGGCTTTTGAAAGCTGCTCTGTGCGTTTGCTGTCAGGTGGGCCAGATGTTGGCTGTCAGGACAGAGGTAGCTGTACGGCCTGGTACTTCTGCCCTGGCTGAGTAGAGCTATCTCTGTAATAGTGGTCTGCATGAGGCAGCAGGCCACAGGTGAGCAGCAGGGACTGGAGAATCTGGAGAGGCCAACTAACAGGGCAGCTAGGAAAATCCAAGTTGAGAGAAAGGAGGCAACAGAGCAACATGTGTCTGGCAGCTAGCATGTTGATGTCCATGGTGGGGTCAGTGCAGGTCGTGTTTGCAACTCCCCTCAGCCTGGGGAAGGTGGGCTACAGGTACGAGAGCTGTCAGTGTCACTTGGACTCCAGATTCCTAGCATAGCAGTGAGTGTTCACCACTCAAGTGACAAGTAGACTCAGGAGATGCAGTGGAGAAGGCAGCAAGTATAGTATTTGGGGGGCATGGCTGCTAGAGGCGTTTACTCACAGTGCTCTTGGTGCTTGCACAGCTTCGCTCCCATGGAAGGTGTAACATCTAAACTCTTATTTCAGGTTTGTGCCAAGGAGTTTAAAGAATTTGTGGAGAAGCTGAAAGAAAAGTTCAGCTCTGGCCTGAGGAACCCCAACCTTGAGATCCCCAACACACTGCAGGAGCTCTTTGCCAAGTAGGTGCCTTGTTGACCTGAGTGGACAGAACCTTGTACTGTACGAGTGGGTAGCAGAGATTAGCCAGCTGGACAGTGCCTGCCTGGCTATACTTGGTCTTGCATTGACCCTCCAAGAACCACCTTATGTCAGGTAACCTGAGGCCCTGCTGCCCACCTAACTAATTCATACTGCGTTGGTGTGTGCTTCTTGCTGAGCTTGTTCAGGAGACTATAAGATGAAAGGGAAGTGGGCATCTGCAGGTCCCAGTGCCTTAGGGCCACAGACAGGTGTCAGAACAACTGCATCCGTCCTGCACAGCTTCAGTCCCAGGGAGGCACAGGCCACTGTCTCCAGGGCAGAGTCACAAAGCTTGAACACTAAGCAGGGCAAGAAACTATGCCAAGTGGCTGTCATAACAGAGCTTATGCTTTTGGCTTGCCCTTGTGTGAAAGAACATATTTGTGAGAATAGTTGGAGAATTGGAAAAATCTGAAGGGGTGTAAACCCCAGGCCTGTTTCCACAGCAATATCCAGTATCCAGATACGGATCTCTCCTCCTCTATCCTCATGGAGACATGCTCCTCCTTCTCCTACCGCGCCCCCCCCAAATCTCCCTTTGCTCTCAGTGTTTCATTTGGCAATCACACTCTAAGGTTCATTTAGTAATGAATATGGTGTCCACTCTTTCAGACCTACATGGTAATTACGTGTGTGTGTGTGTGTGTGTGTGTGTGTGATGTTTTTGGCAGTAAGGCACCCTTTAGAATTCCCACACATAATTGTGTGGTTTATGCTTACTCTTGACAGTATCTCAGTGTTTTTGTCTATGCTTGTGGTTCATGTTCCCACACATGTGCATTCAAACAAGAGGCCACTTGTAATCCTAAACGAAGACAGTTAAAGGAAAAGTGAGTGGCAGGCAGGTGTGGCTGACAACATTGACTTTGGCCCTAAGTGCTCTGTGGGCCAGTCGGGATAGGAGACTTGTTTTGTCCAGGTCATGAAGTCATCCATCCCAACCCCACCTCCCCCAGACCACCAGGAGTCTGAGTTCATATGCAAAAGCCAAGAGCCTTTATTGCAAGTTTGGACCCTCCATCTGTTCAGATTCAGTGGTTGGATCAGAGAGCCCCAAGCTCAGTTGTTGCAGGGTTTTTAAGGATAAAGGATGGGGAAGTGGGGGAATTCCGGATTCAGGTGGGGCTTGAACTCCTCATTGGGCAAGAATGGGACAACAGGAATCTTGACAAACAGGGATTGGTGCTGGCATTGCTGCAAGGAAATTGGCAACCTCTATACAAGTTACATAAGCTATCTGAAACATTCCGGAACATCTGGTACTTGTTTGTCTCAAATCTGATTGGTTCCTGGACTCAGGGCCATTCTACGTGTGAAGCTAGCCCCAGTATTGCTAACTTGTAGCCTGAATGATGTTAAGTTAGGCCTCTTCATCTCCATGCCTTCCCCATATGACAAAAATGGAATTTTCTGAAAGAGTGCTTTTCTGTCAAAAAAATTTAGGTAAAATTTACCATTGCAGAGTTGAAGTTTTACTTTAGTTTTCTGAAAACCAAAAGAATGACTTGGTGAAACCTATGATTTTAACAGTTAGTTCCATGAATTTATATTGACTTGAACTTGATGTAAAGTGATACTGCATAAAACTCACAGAAAAGACAGGAAATGTTCTACTGCCATCAAGATTGTCATTTATTTGTAAAATTTATTTATTTTTGTTTCCATAATGCTGGAGAGTAGAGTCAGGACCTTATTTATATATACCAGGCAAATGCTATACCCCAAAGCAAACCCCCAAACCCTCAATTTGTTGTTGATGGTTCATTTGTTTTTTGAGGCAGGATCTTATATGTAGCCAGGCTGGCCTTGAATTAATGTTCTCTAGGATCATCCTCCCAGATACTATATTACATATATCCAACTTACTTATTTTCCTATTGACAGATGATAATGGTATATATTTATAAGGTACCTAATGTTATATGTGGTATGTTATTAGTTATGATGTGTAAACACAGTAAATCATTAAAACTCATTCCTCACCATTAATTTCATCCCTCTACCTGTCCTTCCTGCCTTCAGTCTCTTAACACCTTTCTGTGTGGTTTCCATGAGATCAGACAGACCTCTAGCACCTACGTGAGTGCCAGGTGATCATGGCAGCCTTTCTGTAACCATAGCTCAGGGGGCAGAGGCAGGAAATCCCTAATCCTCCGGTCCTAAAAGTGGGCTTGTGTGGGTGAAACCTGGGGTGGTTTCTGTGTGTGCTGAGTTTTGCGCATTCGACCCGTCAGCAATGAATGGCCACCATGAGCAAGTGCCAGCTCTGTGGAAGGCCGTCCTACCCCACCAGTATGTTCTTCTGCCTCCTATTCAGGTACCGAGTATTGGCAATTGGAGATGAAAAGGACCGCGTCAGGAAGGAGGATGAACTTAATAGGTAAGCTCCATTTAGAACGAGTTCATTTGATGTGTTGTCTGTACTGTTTCCTTTCTGTGCTAAGTGGTTTTTAAATAGAGCCCATGGAGTCTGGCCCTTTGCAGAGGAAGTTGCCCAAGCCTTAACCTCAGGTGGCATCCGCCTGGTCCTACGTGAGCTCGACCCAACAGGAAATGTGGTTTGTTTGTTTTTTTCGTTTGTTTGTTTGTTTTGTTTTGTTTTGTTTTTTTCTTCTATCTCATAAAACAGAATTCATCTGGGTTTTAGCTCTATAAAGTAGTATAACATGATCCTTTTTCTCATTTAGAATTGGGGAAAGAAAGGCTTACTTTTACTAGCTGCTTTAGAAGCTGGTTACACACCATATTGCCTCTTTCCCACTAGGGAAGACACTTTTGCTTTGTTGAGACAGCAGCTTCCTCTGTTTTGCACACTGACCTGAAACTTGCTCTGTGAGCCAGCTTCCCCATCTCAGCCCCCTCCTACCCCCCAATTGTGGGATTATAGGCAGACATCTAGCTGGGAACAATTTTTGTTGTTGTGAGACTTAACAATTAGTAAGTCCCAGGAACTGCCGTTTACGCTGGTTTTGTGACTACTTTAGCGTTCATAGCGCTTTTGTGGGATTGAGGTGTCTTAACTAAGTATTTCTCATGTGTGCACTCACCCTCTCAGGGGTGCTGCTGTGGGCAAGCAGTCTCCTACAGCCTCGGTACTTCCTGTGTTTCAGTGTGGAGGACATCCACTTCCTGGTGCTACAGAACCTGATCCAGAGCACACTGTCCCTCTCTAACAGCCAGTCCAACTCTTGCCAGTCCTTCCAGGTGGGTGCTGCCTCCTCAGCACAACAGGGCCTTAGGGCCTTAGAGGACCAGAGCTATGTGCATGCTTACTGTGCTCTTCTCAGCGGTGGGGTTTCAGGGGGCCTTGAGTGCCTTTCATTCTTGTTACAGTTTTGACTTGTGTATTTATTGCTGCTATAACCAGACCTAAGGCTTCCTGTATATGCTGTGCAAGCACTCTCTTCAGCATGCGAACCCCAGGCTACTGAGGGATGAAGCCCCCAGTAAGCCTGGGCCTCCTGCCTCAGGCCCTGGGCTACTGTCTACTCTTTTCTTGTTGCTATGATAAAGTATTCTAATAAGCAACTCAAGAGAAGTCAAGGAAACAGGAGCTTGAGGCACATTGCATCTGCAGTCAAAAAACAGAAGTGAGTGCTCACTGAGTTAGTGTCAAGTCCTTTTCTCCATGGATCACAGCCAGGGATTGTTGCCACCCATAGTGGGCAGTCTTCAGTTAATGTAATCAATATAATCCTTCATGGGCATGCCCGGAGGTCTACCAGGTGATTCTAGATTATATAAAGTTGGTGACACTAGCCATCACAGCCCCCCTTTGTGTGGGTGCATGTCTTGCTGGGTGGGGCTGCCTCTCCCTAAGGCCTGTGCTGGAGAACTGCTGGAGGAAGATTTTGAGTTTTGTTGTTTCTTGTTTATTTTTTAAGATTTACTTATTTTTGTGTATGGGGGTTTTGCCATGTGAACTACATGGAGTGTATTGCCCACAGAGGCCAAAAGAATGAGTCTAGCTCCCTGGAATTGGGTTACAGACAGTTATTAGCTGCCATGTGGGTGCTGGGAATTGAACCTAGGTCCTCTGGAAAAGTAGCCAGTGCTCTTAACCTGGGTCATCTCTCTGGCCTGTTTTTTGAGATGATGATCTCACTGTGTAACTCTTGTCTAGCTCGGAACTTGCTGTGTAGATAAACTAGCCTTGAATTCACAAAGATCTGCCTCTCAAGTGTTAGGATTAAAGGTATGCACCACCATGCCTGGCAGGAAGGTGCTTTTTGATAACCTTGCTTCAGAGTACTACCTTGGCCCGGGACATTGAACAGCAGTGGACATGCCTCTGTAGATCCCTACGTGTCATTAGATCTCTCCAGCTTTAAGTCAGCTGGCACAGTTGCCTCCCACAAGGACATCTAGGACTCCATATCTGAGAGTGCTAGCCAGCAAGCACTCACTTGTTTTCTGGCAGCACTTACTTTCTTGTACAGTTCCACGTGGAGAACCTGGTTATTGGTGTCCCCTGTCCCTTGGCCTCATGGGCATTCTGCAGCTGGAGAACACAAAGCCCCGTGTAAGCCTGAACTCCAGTAAGAATGTACAGTGAGGCAGAAGTCCCAAGTTCTCAGCCATGGCCATACCCGTTCTCTGTGGGCTGGTGCTTGTTTAAAAAGAAAGCCAAGGATGTGCTCAGCAGGCGGTCCACGCCTGTGAGCCCTCAGCATGCTGCTTGCCTCTTCAATGCTAGAGAAGAAAGTAAACAGCTACCAGCCAGCTGGTCTTCACTTCCACTTCTGTCTCCAGGGGCATCTAGGCTTGGGTGGAAGGTGTCTAAGACTACCTGACACCATCCACCCACCCCAGCAGGCAGGATGCTTCTGTGGCTTCCAGGAGCTAGCACTGAGGACTTAAGGCCGTCAGCGATGATAGGGGATCCACCCAGCTTCTCAGAAGACAGAAGAGTGGGTAGATACTGCAAGCATGCCAGACAGTTACAAGAGCCTAGGCTCTCAGGACCCAAGTGGGTGAACCCCACAGTCTTGGTCAGTGTGGTCCAGCACAGCTGCAGGTTTCTGGAGGATGTGCCCAGCAAGTTCCCAAGAGCAGACATCACAGATGACAAGCCCCAGTGCTGGCCATAGCTTCTACTCCACTTCTCTAGGGAGGAAAGGTGAAAAACATTGTAACCTCATTTTCTCTGCCTATGCCCCCCCCAACTGTGCACCCCCAGACCTGCCAGATAGACTGCCTAGAAAAATCAGGTGACCTCTTCCAGGAGCCTGCTCCGTATGACCCACACTTTCTTGGTTTCACTTATGCCTCATAGCAAGGCTTTGGAGTGTCACTTAACTGTCAGTGTGCGCTATCACTAGGAAATTCCAGGCTCAATACTATCTGAGAGCCTTAAAGCCTCTTGGAGACATTCAGACTGGTCAGCTGAGCCAGCCTTCCGGTGGGTGGCCCCTTGTAGTTTCTATGCTGCCATGGTTGGCTCCCCATCTAGCCAGGCACCTCACCCTGCCATGTGCATTTCAGATCTTCCGTCTCTACCGGGAGTTCCGGGAGCCTGTACTGGTGCGGGCCTTCATGGAGTGCCAAAAGAGGAGCCTGGTCAACCGGCGCCGTGTCAGCCATTCCCAGGGTCCCAAGAAGAACCGTGCTGTGCCCTTCGTGCCCATGTCCTACCAGCTCTCCCAGTCCTACTACAAGTGAGTGTCTTCAGGAGCAGAGAGCCTGGTCCAAGAAGGGGCTCCTTTCTGCCTGTCTCCCATGCAGGAGTGCTGTCAGGAAACAAGTGCAGGAAAGTTAGTTTCAAGTTTTGTGAGCAGTCCAGGTAACAATGCATCTGCCTGGTGGGCCAGCCTTTTCCCTCACCCACTCAGCTCAGGGCCCTTTTGGACCACCTGCACCCTGCAGAGCTGGGCAGGGTGCCCTCGGGAGCTCCTCGGGGAAGCTCCTCACTCAGGCATGTCATGCCAGCCTCAAGTCAGCGGGGGCCACATGGACACTAGGTGTCTCCACTGCTAGTCCTTTTGCCCTCCCCCATTCCAGACACTTCCTCCTTGCCAGGTCCTCACCCCTGATGAGCTTGGGCTTCTTTGCTTTGGGGGAGGGTGAAGCAGCAGAAGGCACGGGTGTGGTTGGCAAATAGGGTACACCTCTTGGGTCTTGTTGAAGAACTGGCCTCTGCTTACACCTGCAGACAGTGAGATGGGATACATTTGTGTCCTATCAACTGTCACAAAAGGAGGTTCCTCCTCTCTGGCTCAGCAGCTGTTGGCATGAGGCACTGCAAGGCCTTTGGCTTAGATGAATGGGCCCCACCTTGGATGTACAAGGTGAGTGGAGAAGAAACGCCTAGACTACATTGGGCTGCAACACTGTCTCCCATCACTATAGGCAAGAGTGCTTCAGACACAAGGATGCAGGCTGTTTTAAAGTGTTGTGACTTCCACAGAGTGGCCCAGCACAGGCTTTTTAACAGCAGCTCTTCAGAACATCTCTTTTCTACCTTTCCTGCAGGCTTTTCACGTGGCGATTTCCCACCACCATCTGCACAGAATCCTTCCAGTTCTACGACAGACTCCGGTCTGCCTGCATACTAGACCAGCCTGACCATTTTTCCTTCAAGGACCTGGATAGCAGTGATCCTCCAAGTGATCTGGTGGCATTTTCTTTGGATAGCCCTGGAGGACACTGTGTGACAGCACTAGCCCTCTTCGCCCTGGGCCTCCTCTCTGTGGATGTCAGAATCCCAGAGCAGATTGTGGTGGTGGACAGCTCCATGGTGGAGAGTGAGGTCATGAAGAGGTCAGAGCCCAGACCAGCACCATGCATGTGACTCTGGTCACAGTTTGGGGACACACAGATTCTTGAGGCATTAGGAGTGGTCATTTCCTCTCGTTGTACTGATAGGGTTATCTGCTAAGCAATCTAGTGTGAACATGTGTACCTGTTCTTGTGGTAGTGTGCACATGGTATATGTACATGTTTTCATGGGAGTGTGCACATGATATATGTACATGTTCTCGTGGGAAAATGCACATGTGAATGCAGGTACAGAAGCCAGAGGCTGGTGAATTGAGTGCCTTTTCCACTCTCCTCATGTTTTGAGACAGTCTCAAAATTCTCATCAATTCAACTAGACTGGCTGGCCGGTGAGTTCTAGGGATCCAGCTCTCCAGCACTCAGATTACTGATATGCTATCCCACCCCAGCTTTTTCTGTGGGTGCTAGAGATCCATGCTCAGATCTTCATGCTTACATAGCAAATACTTTACTGACTGAGCCATCTATCCAGCCCCCATCAGAGATTTTTTCATTCAACAAACATGTTGACTTTTGCTGTTTTGTATCTAGTGGGTGTACAGGACCTTTGTAGAGGGGGGCTGGTATTCCAGGATCTTGCTGGGCTGGCACCTGTCAGATTTGTGATTAGGATCAGCAGGCCAGTGTCCAGTGAATTATCTGTTGGTACCTTCCAAGGGGTTAGGGAAAGTGCTGCAGGGAAGGAAATGTGATCCCAGGTACCTTCCTGTGACAGAGCTGAGATGGGACTTCATGGGAAGGTAGAGGCTTTGGGTAGTGACAGAAAACATTGTCTCAAATAGAGACAAATGGTGGGGGGGGAGGGGGTGCCTGGAATAAGTGATGTCTGTGACAACTAACTGTTGCCACTCAGTGAAGGCAAAGATGGTTATATAGCAAGTGGCTTTGTCCAAGACCAGCCACCTAGTTGTCTTCTCTTCTGCAGCTTGGGGAAAGATGGAGGCTTGGATGATGATGAGGAGGAGGAAGACCTGGATGAAGGTTCAGGGGCCAAGCGCCAGGGTGTGGAGGTAAAGGCCCATCAGGCCTCACATACCAAGTACCTGCTGATGAGGGGTTACTACACAATGCCTGGAGTGGTCAGTGCACGCAACCTGAACCCCAATGACAGCATCGTGGTCAACTCCTGCCAGGTGAAGTTTCGGCTGCGCAGCACCCCTGCACCCACCCAACTTGGGCCCACTGGTGAGTGTCCTGCCACAGTTCAGGTATGGGGGAGACCCTGAGGCTCTGGGCCAGGACACAGCACTGGAGACATGGGCATTGCTATGGATAGCAGTCACTGACTGATTGGGCCTGTCCATGCTTCTAGACTTTCTTTGTGACACCTCCAGAACCTTGAGTCCTATAGTTTATGACACTATTGAGTCTTGTCCTTTATCCCTTTTCTGTGAAAGATGGGACATATCAGCTCCATTGCCATCACCCACCTCCTTCATGGTCGGGGAGCTCTAGGGAGCGCAGAGGATCACTCAGGGCACTTAGAGCTCTGGATAGCTTAAACATTTTGTCCATGCTGGCATAGAATAGGAGCGGAGAGGTCCTGCCCTGGCAACCAGCTGGTCTTTGTATGGTCAAGGTAGATGGTGTTTGCTGTCACTGTCACTTTTTATGCATAGTCAGAGCTCTGTCTGAAGTTTGAAGCAGGCAAAAATACTATGCCAACCTATAGGCTATTGTCTCAGCTAAAGAAGCTCTCCTGGATAGAGCGTGGAAGAGGCTAAGGCGTCACTCAGGGTTAAGGGGTGTAGAAAACATGAGCTTTAAGAAGGGGTGGTGCAGTGCGGTTGCAGTCTGACCTGTAGTCACTTATCAAGAGTCCGACTGCTAGGCCCAGTGTGTCCCAAGAAGGTGACCCCTGGCTCCTTAGCCAGGGAGCAGTGAACTGTTGCTGGAGCAGATCTTGCCTGAGAATTCCATGTGTTGGTCTGCTGATTCTGCTCTTCCTCGTGGTCTCAGGGTTCACAGCCGCACCATTGGAAGAGCTCCAGGCGGGGCCTGCTTGCCTCCCCCCCTCCTTCACCAGCCTAGTGGACCCACAGCTGCATGCCTGCTGCCCAGAAGAGTTTGCCCACCAGATGGCCCAGTCTGGCTACAGCCCTGAGGATGTGGCTGCTTCCCTGGAGATCCTGCAAGCCGTGGCAGCTGCCGACTGCTTTGGGGTTGACAGGGAGAAGCTAAGCAGACAGTTCTCTGCCTTGGAGAAGATAGTGAGCAAGCGTACCAGGACATTCTCAGACTATGTCCAGGTGGGCTGAGCCCAGGGGCAGACGCTGCAGAGCACAAGTGGTGCATGCCTGTGGTGGTGGGGTCAGGGCATGGCCCCTAAACTCCATTACAGGACCTGGCTAAACCTGTAGCAGCCATCCCTCCTAGGGGTAGGCCACATCCTCCATGGCTCTAATGTTCCCCCAACTCGCAGGCCTCTCGTGCCCCCTGTCAACTGCCTGGTCCGTTGGACTAGGTGACCTTCAGATCCTAGAAAGAATGACCTTCTACTTGCTGTGAGCAGCTTCTTGGAATAGAATGCGCATCAGTGGTCTGATGTGGAGGCTGCCATCTGGGACCTTTGTGTGGGACTATAATCTCCAAGGGCTACTCCAGGAAAGCCAGCCCTGGTGGAAGCTGGCATGTGTCTCTGAGGAGCTCTTAGCACAGGGGATACTGTTTGTGTGATTTAAAGTGTTCTTACCCTTACTTATTGTAACCCTGAAAACTAGCTGACAGATCTCAAATATTCTCAGGAGACAGAGCTCGCTAACCATGAGAGGGTTGCAAGCCAGGTATTTTCTGCTGACCTCAGCACACTTTAGGATCAGATAGCTACGGTGCAGGGCCTGGGTTCTGGCTTTCAATGAGCTTGAGGGGTTTATAGCAAAAAGGAATGATGGTGATTCCTGGGGCCGTGTCAGGAGTAACACAGTAGGTACAAGGAGAGCCCACAAAGGCCCACGCAGCTTGCAGCTCCAGGGCAGGATGCCAGGCTTGTCCCTTTGGACCTGGGCTTGTTGAGAATACTTGACACTAGCTGGGAGTGCCACCCATGCACCTCCTACCTAGTGAAAGCCTTGCCTTCTTCCCAGACAGGCAGTATGTCTTTTTTTCCCCCTAGGACCTCTTGGAACAGCAACAGGTGATGGAAGTTGGAGGCAACACTGTGCGCCTGGTGGCCATGGCCTCTGCCCATCCCTGGCTCCTGCATTCAATGCGTCTGAGGGACGCAGAAGTAGACACCAAGGCCTCTGGGGACGACTCCCAAGCCAGACTCCCTGAGGGGTCTATCAGCGAAGATCACACCCTTGAAGGGACAGCAGTGCCTTCAGACAGCTCCCATAGCACCAAAAAGCGTGCCCACTGCTCTATTCAGAGCCATGAGACTGATGCCGAGGAGGCCATGAGGCTCCCTGCCAAGAGGCCCACACTCCAGGATGTTCGAGTGCTTGCCAGCCCTAGGCCTGGTGCAGAAGAGCAGACGGAGGCCCAGGTCTCGGCTCTGCTGGCAGCTCCTGAAGGTGCAGGTGCAGGAATCCCCAGGCAGGAGAACCAAGAGAGTGTTGGTGTCTCGGGCCTAGAGCAGCTGGGCTGTGAGTTCCAGCTTCCAGAAGGCTCTGAAGACCCCCGAGGTACTGACCTTAACATCTCTTCCTGTTGTCTGCCCCTCACTTGACTGTCCCCACTCTGTCTCAGACTAGGAACCTGCCTTGCCCTCAGTGGGTGTGTCTACAAGGCCATGCCTGGAGAGCCTAGTGGGTGGCAGCACCAGACTTGCTGTGGTCTCCATGGGGAGGTTCTCTGGGCAGGGCGCATTTATTTCTAGAAGCTTCTGAGTCTTGACAAATGACAGGGCATTTCCCTGTGAGATCTGCTGCTGTTCCTCTGAGCTGTTGTTGCCTGACAGCTTTACACACTACCCCATGGTCAAGGCTGGCAAATGAGGTGCTTGCTGGCTTCACTCTACCTGGGTCCCTTGGGTCAGGATCAGCTGTGTACCTGCTGTGTCGTGCCAGTGTCTGTGGTGCACTGACCTCAGCCACTGGAGTACCACACTCTGGGTTGAAGACTATCTTTCTGGACACTTTGGTACCTGTTAAATGAAGGTCAAGGGACATGGCCTCCCACTTTGCCTTCTAAGAGCCTGCCACATTTTCCTCTCTTACAGGACTTACAGACAGCAACATGGCCCAGGCAGCATGGGAGAGGTAAATAGGGGTCTTTGGTAGAAGGGCAGAGCATGGAGAAAGTGTAACATCAGCTTCCAGGCTAGTGACCAAGTATCAGTCACTGTATGAGGCTCCTTCATAGGGTAAAAGCCTGGCTAGTTTGCCCTAAACAGAGGTTACCAGAAAGGGCTTTGACCAGTCCTCTCCTGGGCCTCTTTGCACAGCCCACTGTACCCTCACACCCGTCTTAGATGAGAAGGCCTTCACAGCCTCAGTCCTATAGCTCAGAGATCAGAAGGGCTATACTCTTCTGCCGTGAAGAGGTACCCTCAGTGGCCCTCCCCCTGCATGTGTGTGTGGCCTCAGCCCACCAAGGCTTTGTATTCTGGATCTGACCCCAAGGCCTGTCCCATACAACACATCAGCCCTGGGTTAGTGGCAGCTTTGGCCAGAGGCAGAGCTGCTGTGTGGGGAGATCTGTGAGTGAGCCAACAGGGAGGAGCCTCTGGTCTGGGCTGTATTTGCACCCAGCCAGAGAGCCAGAGTAGCCTGTCTGTGACCGGCATGCCTCATCCCTCTCTGACATCAAATGTCCATTTCACAGCAGCTGTGAAAGAGTGTGTTTCATCGGTCGCCCATGGCGTGGTGTGGACGGGCGCCTGAATATGCCTGTGTGCAAAGGAATGATGGAAGCCGTGCTATACCACATCATGTCCAGGCCTGGCGTTCCTGAGAGCTGCCTGCTGCAGTACTACCAGGGGGTCCTACAGCCTGTGGCCGTGCTTGAGCTGCTCCGGGTAGGGCCCAGGGCATCTGAGCCCAGCTGGGGGGTGGAGGGCACGCAGGCCAGGCCAGGTCCATGGAAGGCTGCACCCCAGGTGTCACCACTCCAGCTTAACCGTCAGTACCTTCTTCAGCAGAGGTGTCTGCTATTGTCGTTGAGACCCTGCCTGGCTCTCGATCCCCTTCTCCCTCAGCCTGCTGTAGCCCACCGCTGCAGCAAGCTTGGTCTTTCTTACCGTGCCCTGCTGTTGTCCTCCAGACTCACACTGGGGGTCACATGCTCACAGATCCTTGGGGTGGCATGGAAAGCTGGGGACCGTGCAACCACTACTTTCCACAAGTAGCTGCTTCCCAGCCTGCACTGATGGCTGCCTTGGGCTCACATTCCCATGGTGCCCTGGGCCCCAGCTTCCTAGCAAATGACATTCCCTGAACTTCCTGGCAGTCATTCCAGGTAGAATTTCACATGGGACCAAGCAAGTGGTAGGAAGCCACCACAGCTTTTGGTGGTTATCTGTCCTCCAGAGGTGCTTGTCACTGTGACACCATACCCACCACCCTTCCTCCTGCCCATCTTGACCTAAGCCTTCCTACTAAGTCCTGTCTCCCTCAAGACCTTGTGTGGCCATCTTATGCATGGAAGCAGCTATGTGCATTTCATAAATACAGCAAGACCAGGTCCCCAAGCAAGGGGCCCAGCGTCTTTGTAACCCACGTGTTTATATCTGCAGGGCCTAGAGTCCCTCGGCTGTATCCAGAAGCGCCTGCTGAAGAAGCCAGCCGTCGCCTCACTCTTCTCCAAGCCTGTGGTGGAGGGTCTGGGCCAGGCCCGTGAGACTGAGGCACTCTCCTGCCATGAGAGCACTGTCACCTTCTATGAGCCTACGCTGGACTGTACCATCCGCCTGGGCCGTGTCTTCCCCCACGATGTCAACTGGAATAAGTGGATCCACTTATAGATGCTGCCCCCAGGCCAGTGGAGGAGCCTCTGCCCACGCTCTGTAGCTCATCCTGGACTGTCCTATGAGCCCTGTCCCTCACACAGATGTTACCCAGGTGTAGCAGCTGCCAGGTGACTTCGGTCCCCTCCACTTAACTGCTCTTGCTCCCAGATGCCCAACCTTTCTGCAGACCCATGTTCTGCTCTGAACTCAGACTCCAGCATCAGCACTATCTGCAGGGGTGGATGTTGTTTGGGAAGCAGAGCTGATGACCAAGCCCTCAGTTATCCGACACCCACCATACCATTCAGACTCAGAGAGGAAGGGCTTTGTGGAGACATGCCATGGGGATACCTAGCAAAGTCTGCTCCTCTTTAGGTAGGACATCCCAAGTGGGGCTCGACCAAGCCCAGGGTCTCCAGCTCTCATGGGAACCCCTCCTGCCAGAAGCAAGGCCTATAGGTTTTGCTTTTTTGTTTGTTTGTTTGTTTTGTTCTTGTTTTATTTTGCTTTTTTCTCATTAGATACAAGCCCCTGGCATGTATTTATTTATTTTTTAATTAAAGTGAGATCAAATAAATGCATCCGTTTTGTGTATTTGCCTAATGATCGTTGTTCCCCAAGGGATTCCCCTACTAGCCAAGTGTGGGTACCCAAGTTGGTGGATCCTGGTAAGGGAGGTAAGCACTGGCCCTGGGGAGGGGCAGCATGGCATCTTTTAGCAGGACCCAAACCTGCCCCTCCACAGGGCCCTGCCTGGGATGATCTGGTTCCTTCAAGTTCTCTAACAAGACATTTAACTTGTTCTTGGCAACTGTTAATTTTTTGAGTTTTCACCTTAAGGGGTAAAGAAAACAAATGTTCTTTTTTTTTTTTTTTTTTTTTTTTTTTTTGAAAAATGCAAGCAAGTCTTAGCAGCAAGACTTGCCTCCATTTTGACAGGAGTGCCAGAGACCATTCCCCACAGCTGGCCTGAGCCTTTGCAGTCCTGGGCGCCTCCCTGTTTCCCTGTTCACCCTTCCTGCCTACTTAAGGGGCATGACACCTGGTGACCTCACCCAGCTTGCAGCCTGTCTCATCCTCCATGTCCCTGCCCTGATCACTGTAAGCCACACTGTTGCTGGAGGTTCTTGTCCCTCCAGGTCCCGTTGCTGCTTCAGCCCCAAGTAAACATAGACACTATTAATTATGAACTGTTGGCCGATGGCTAGGGCTTCTTACTTGTTACGAGCTGTTTTTCCGCTAGCCTGGTCCCAGAGCCACGTCAGCCCCAAATAACACACAGAGACACTGTAGTAGATAAAAAGCTGTTGGCCTGTTACTAGCGTTTCTTATTGGCTAGCTCTGTCTTAAATATTAACCCATTTCTATTAATCTAAGTGTTTCCACGTGGTCTTATTTTACTGGAGATAGGGTCTAGACCTTCTCAAATCCCTACATCTTGAATCTCTTACTACATCTCCCAGAACCCTCCTTGTCTCCTAGTTCCACCTATCTTGCCTTCCTATTTGCCAACAGTGCTTTATTCATTAACCAATAAGAGAAACATATTTACAGAATGACATCTCCCATGATCTCCTCTTTTCTGTCCAAAATAAAAAGAGGCAACACAGAGCTGCTGTGCATCCCAAACCCCAGAGCAATGCTGTCTTGTCACTTCTCACCAAGGACTGTGGGAAGTGGCACTGGGCTATGCCACACCAACACAACCTTGCCATTGCACTTAGTTCCCTGCCACCTACAGCAGATCTGACCCTCTTAAGCCGTTCTTTCAGGTAATAGTCACTCTACTGCTGTCAGAGTCCTCTCCATTTCAGCTGGCTCTCCCTAGTCTGCATGTGACCTTTGGTGAGAGGCCTCTTCTGATCTCCCTGGCTATCCATCCTTTCCCTGGCCTCGGACTGCACCAGTGTGTGTCTCACCATCCCTCCGTGTCCAAAGTAGTCCCATTCACTCAAAGGCTGGTGTTCAGGCCTTGCTGAATTAAACTGCCACTTTGTCTTCTGGCCTTTGCACCCACAACTCTCAACAGTGTCCCTTGTTTTCTCTGAATGGCTGAGTTAGAAAACTGTCAATGACTCCTCCTCAGCAGCAGAGGGCAGCAGCAACCTGGGAAACCTCCCTGGGCCAGGGTGACTGCCTGTAAAAATGCGGTTACTGAGAGCACATCTGCATACACATCAGGCACCTTTCTGGACACTACAGAGAACTAGTGTCACAGCCATCCTGAGAAGCACATATGACGTTATGTATGAGGAAACCGAGGACCCATGAGGTTAAAACAGCTTCTGGGAACTCTGTCCCTTTCTGTGTCTTCTGCAGGTCCTGTGAGGGCAGTTCCTCTCCTCTTCCATTCTTCCATTCACTCACTTCACATAACTGAACATCTTTTCAGAGCCCTGCCCCGTCTGGGCTCTGACACACAGCAGCTTCAGTCCTTGCCCCACTGACGGAGACAGACAGACAGCAAAGACCAAGATGGGTTTTGTTAATACATGTTTGTTGGGAACAAATCCAGGCAGGTGTGAGCTGCAGCTGAGAATAAGGGCCCGGACCAAAGTTAGTCATCACATTGAGGTGGCCCTGTCCTTTACACCTTTGAATGCATGGGTGGTTCTAGACAGAGCGTGTCCCCTCTCCAGTTTGTCATCAGGAGTCTATGCTTCTTGTTCCACCTGCAAGAAAAGCTGCAGCTGCAAGGAGGCAACTGCTCCTTCATCCCCCAGGAGGCCTCCACCTGCTTCCTGTGGTGTTTCTGGGGCTGGACAGGCCATGGTGGGCTGTGCTGCCTGGTCAGTGGCAGCCACGTCTAAGCAGCTGCAGCCCCACACACAAAGACTTTTCCATCCACTGAGGAGGCCAAGGGGAGCATGGCTTCCAGAGGGCTCAGTGGACCTGGAGAGTCCTTCACTGGGGCTTCTGTTCCCAGGGGCAGAGGTGGGTTTTATTTCCACTTATCTCCTTCCTACGTGAGAGCCTGGAGACCCCAGACCATGTCACAGAGGGAATGCACTGGAGGGAGATGTTGTGGTGAGGTTGCTGGGATCCTGGCAGAGTTTATGCAGCTTTTGAGAGCCATCTGGGAGGGCAGCAGAGGAGTGGCTCCTGCTGTCAGAGGCCAGCTTGGTGTGAGGCCATAAATAACCCTCAGCAACTCTGCCCTGGCCCCTGGTTCTTTTCATTCCCCTTCCTTGAGGCTTATATGCTACACAAACCTCCCCCAAGCCCCTCCTCTCCTCTCACTGAGCTCCTGAGGATGGGAATTGTTCCTTCATTGTGAGTTGTTGGGCTAATGCTGGAGCACTTCTTGCCGAAAGCAGCAGGAACCCACCTTGAACCAGCTTACACAAATTGGAAATGTGTCGACTGGTCCACTGGGTGGGGTGTGCTGTGAAACAGTCAGACCTCTGCAGCAGCAAATGACAAGAGTTAATTTCAGGCTCACAGGTAAGGAAACTCAGTCCTCACACAGAGAGAAGCACAGGTGGCCAGCTCAGTCACCACCAAAGCCTGTGACCTGGGAAGAGGACTGCCAGGCACTGCAACTCCCAGATAAGTGCTGCATCAGAAAGGACAACTTCCTATTTCTGCTTGCATCTTCTCTGACCCCATTGGGCTGGGAAGTTCACATGCCCAGAAGGCCAAAAGCTGGAAATAGTGAAGTGCACAGTGCCTACTACACTCACACCTCCGTCAGGCACGGAGGCGATCCGGGAGGCCCCAGGTTTCTACCTCTCAGCACCTCAGGCCAGCTGTTCTCTCCTGTTGCCTGCTCCCTGCTCCCACCCCACCGGCTCCAGGCTTGGCTGCTCCTAGTAGCTCTCGATTCCCAGAGGAAATGATAAAAACAGCAGGCCTGGGGGCTCAGAAGCTGCAGCAGGGGGATCAAGATTTCAGGACTAGCCCAGGCAACTTAGACCCTGACTCAAAACAGGAAAAGTAAAAAGGGGACTAGGGATGCTAGCTCAGTCATAGAAGACCCACCTAGCATCTCCAAGGTCCTGGGTTCTAGCCCCAGCACTGCTACAGAGAAAAGCATGAAGCAGATTGGCTCACATGTCTGTCTTGACTACACAGTGGCATGGGTTAAGGTGGGGAGTCTAGTGCCCTGTCCCCCAAGCTCACAAAGTGGCAGATACCCATGGGTATTTGCTGAGAGGTTTGCCTCTTTGATTTCTTCAGTGACAGATCTCAGGCAGGTCTAGTTCATCCTGCCCAAGGGGCAGCCCATCTCCTCAAAGCCAAGATGGGCAAAGCCTGGACATCAATAGCCATGCACTCTTGTGGAGTGTGATGTGAAGCCCCCATCCTTGCAGAGCACCTTACTAGCAACTCAATCTGGTCTTAGGTGATGGGGTCCCAATGCCATCAATCGCTTTGCTTCTTGGCCATACCTGCTGGAGGTCCTCACTGGGCTAGAGATGCCCATCACAGCTCCTATTCATTTCCCAATGTCTGACGAACACTGCCTCCTTCCTAAAGCCTCACCCTCATGCCATGCATCAGCAGCTGGCCAGCTCCTCCCAGCCAGACAATAGCCCTCACCAACAACATCCATCTAGAGTCATCTAGTTCACAGCCTGAGATCCTGGAAACAAGACAGGCTACAATCCAGGCTTTAAAACTTTATTAAGCACCTGTTGTGTGCAGGGAAGGGAAGAACACTGGGAGCAGACAGCAGCTAGCTTCATAGACTGTATCTGGTTCACCCACTCTTGTGCAGTGTGTCTGTCTCTCCATTTAGCTGTCACTCCTTCAAACCCTTCACCCTCTTCCTGTCCACCCACTACTAACTCATACTAGGTGGTCCAGCTCTTGCCTCCAAATTTGCATTCATGTTTGTTCACAGGGTGTTCCTTCGAAAATGGAGCCACTGAGGGCCAGCACCTCAGCCCTGAATGTTCTTCCTGCCCAGACCCCCAGTCCTGCTGGGGGACTGAACTAGCTCCCTGGAGAGCTGCCAGGTGCACCTGCAGTCTGTGGCTCCCAGAGGATGTGAAAACCACAGCACACTTTGGTCTAAGTGTCTGGGGAGGGGGGGTGCAGCAGGGTGGAGTTGTATGCACGTGCAGGAAAGGAGCTGTGGCTTTTGCTGGTCTGAGTGCCTCACACGCCCTGGCCCTAGGTGCGGTCTCACTGTTGAAACCACCTGTGTTCCAGAACTTCCCAGCCCTGAGCTGGCTGCTGAGGACAATTCATGCACACCCTGGGTGACTCTACCAGCCACCCTGTTTAATGCGTGAGGCTCAGGAGCTTTTGGCTGGTTTTTGCTGACTGCTTTTCAGTCCAGCTCTGTAGACTGGACAGACAGACAGCCTCTCCAGGGGAGATGCTGCACCCTGGAGTCGCAGCCAGGATGGAGGTTTCCCACAGTGTCCAGAGCAGGTCAGGCTCTCTACTGCCTCAACCTTGACTGGTTTTGCAAATACCACCCCACATCTCAGGTAGGCACCCTTGCAGGAAGAACAAAGTATTCAAGAAGAAAAGGACAAAGAATAAGGGAGGGAAGGAGGAGGAAGCAAAAGGGGTGAAGGGAATAGAAATAAGACAAGAGGCTTAAGCAATCATAGCACTGTCTAGCTCCTATACTGGTGTCCAGGGAGGAATGTTCCAATACCACCCCATACTTCTCAGCTTCCCTCATACAGCATGCTCACTGGATGCAAGGGGATCTTTCCTAAGTCCCCAGGATAAATATGACACCAAGAACAGGCAGAGGAAGAGAGAGCAGGGACTGGATGCAGAATGCCCAGAAGATACTCTTTCCTTCCTTCCTTCCTTCCTTCCTTCCTTCCTTCCTTCCTTCCTTCCTTTCCTTCCTTCCTTCTTTCTTTTTTTAATATGCATTAGTGTTTTGCCATGGGTTTTGGGTTCCCTGGAACTGGAGTTATAGACAGTTGTGATCTGCCTTGTATGGTGCTGGGAATTAAATCTGGGTCCTCTGGAAGAACAGCCAGTGACCACTAAGCCATCTCTCCAAACCCTAGAAACTACTTCTTGATGGCTCCTTTGTGTCCCCTGCACTCTGTGGGTGTGACACTGAGGGTTCTGTGGGTAATGTGCTCTGTACCCTCTTCCCAGGCCTGACACTTGATACATTCCCTGAGTACTTAGAGCAAATTTTTAATAAGCCAGGAAAAAAAACAGAAACAAACAAAAAACCCAAAACAAACAAAACAAAAACAACCAAAAAATCCTTGGTTGGTGGTACTGCTTCTGAGAAACCAGGCTGTGTGTATCATAGTCCAGAAACCCACTCAGTGTCCTTGGCAGGATTCTCCACAGATGCCTAGGCTATGGGTGTAGGCTGATTTTTTATCCTCCCACCTCGGGGCATGCACCTGTCCTAGAAGCCACAAATGTCAAGAAGCTGAAAGGGAATTCAGGTTGTGTATGGCTGAGCCAGGGCAGCCGTGCCTTCTAATGTCCAGGAAAGCAAAGTCAGCAGGGTTCAGAAGTGGCTTCTTCAGGTTGCATGGCCTGGAGCCACCAAAGCTGGGGTTCACAGCTACATCCCTAGGTTCCCTTAACCTTCCTGCTCCAATGGGTATTACTCTATTCCCTGCCCAAGGAGAAAAGACAGTAACAGCCCTGACTTCACAGGTCCTGGAGATGGTACCTGGCAAGGCTGGGTTTTGTAATAGTGCCCTGGGGCGGCAATCTGGACCAGTCTCTTGACACTGACTGTGGCCACCCCACATGCCTGCAAGAGAAAAGTCTGTCTAAGAAACACCTACACTCATGCATGCACACAGTGAGCTCAGGCAGACACACACAGGTATGACAGTGAACACGAGGCATGTACAGGCATTTCTCACATATGGATGTGCTAACACATACTCAAGCCACACATGTACACACACACACATACCTACATATTCACACTGTAAATGTCAGGCTCGAAGGCCCACCCAGCGACTACAGTCTTCTGGCCTCTTCTCACCACAGCTAACTATTGTATGCTAGCTGGTCTGGGCTCCACTGTCCACGGGTGGAGGGGTCCTGACTACCCACTGGCGGAGGTAGCTGCGAGGGGGCCCTTCATCACTCTCCACAGGACTGCCACAGTCTGAGCCTGCAAAACCGCTGTCAAAAGTGTCCATGTCCAGGCCAGGGGGTGAACCTGCTTCACTCTCAGAGCCCCGTCCTGGGGACCCAGTTCTCCAGGGTGGGCCTGCTGTCCAGTTCCTTTCCTCGGCAAGGGACAGCCTCAACCTGTCCAGGAGGCTGCCTGGGGCGCCTCCCAGCCTGAGTCCACCACCTGAGACACAGCCACATGACAGAAAAGTGGTATTTGTGACCAAGAGCAGATTTTCGGCATTAGGGCCAGACTCTGGGCCAGCATCCAGATTCAGGGCTGGGTAGCCATCATCTGCCCCACAGCTACAGGGCCAGGCACATGGGCCCTCTGCATCCCCCACAGTCACTGTGTCGATGGACACCAAACCATAAGGCCGGTCTCTCTCCTCACTACTGTAGGCTAAGTGCCCTGGGACAGCTGCCAAGGGGACTGTGCACCAGTGGCCAGGCTCAGACACTCCGTCACACTCCAGCTGCTCTTCCAGACTCGGTGGCCCCAGGAACTTCTTTCCCTTGACTGGGTATAATGACGAACAGCTGTCATGCACTTGTAGAATGGAGGTTGCTGTGGGATTCTGTGGTGCCAGCTCCAGGCTCGAGGCCGTGAAAGGGGTATCCACCCATTTCTGTGAGAAAGAAACATAGTCAGGGGCTGGGGCAGGTGCTTGGGTGTTAACAGAGCTAAAGACACATGGACACTGGGACACAGAGATGAGACAGGGACAGCAGAGGAACAAGTCACCAGCAGAGGAAGGGGGACTGTCCAGTGGGCCCCTAATACTGTCCTTCTCTTTCAAAGGCTGTGTCCCTACCTGCAGTAAGGACAGGCTGCCTTCCATCTCATATCCACTCTAGTAACCAGTGCCCCAGCCTAGGATCAGCTGGGTGCTGGAACCAGGGTCCTCAGTCCTCAGGTCTAAGTGCCCCAGCACATGCCCGGTCTCCTGACACTTCCTGAAGCCTGCAGTTCTGCTGTGTATCCACACAAGATATGTGTGTGAGCAGGAATGAGCCCTGCTCACAGCTGTGTCCTCAATACCCAGCACACAGTAGATTTACCATAACTGTTTATGGATGGAATGCAGTAATAAGCAGTGTGGAAAAGCCTATAGGGGACACTGGACTGAGAATCTAGCCCCGAAGGCTTGAAACCCTCTTGCCCCTTGCCTGCCAGCATCTTGATGAGGATAGGACAGTCTTCGTTGGGTTGACAAAGATCACCCTGTAGAGTAAGACCCCTGTGGTGATGGTTTGTTTATACCCTAACATGTAAAGCTTTGCCTGAAGATCAGAGTGCAAAGCTAGCCACACTATTTAGCCATAGAGGCCAGGCAGTGATGGTGCCCATCTTTAATCCCAGCACTCAGGAGTCAGAGGCAGATGGATCTCTATTAGTTCAAGGCCAGCCTGAGCTACACGAAATTGATCCAGTCTAAAAGAGAAACAGAGCTCACGCAAAGGTGATCCCAGCACTTGGGATCCCACGCCTTTAATCCCAGCTCTAGAGAGAGGAATATAAGGCTAGAGGAAGACAGGAGCTCAGTGCAGTCTGAGGTTTGGTATAGACAGATGCAGCCTGGAGATGCAGTCTGAGGACAGGATCACCCCTTCAGTCTGAGCATTGGTAGAGGTGAGAACTTTCTAAAGGCTGGCTACTTTGCTTCTCTGATCTTCAGCTTTAACCCCCAATATCTGTCTCTGGGTTTTTGTTACTAATACCAACTAGAATTCATGCTACAGACCCCAGTTCTGATAAGGTCCTCTCATAAAACATCTTAGAACCACAATGTTCCACTACCCCTGACCTGGAGTCACTTAGCTCTGTGGCCTTGAGCTAGACCCTTGCCCTCTCTGTGTCTCGTTTCCTTCATCTATGGAATGGACCCACCCACGACAGTGTCCTGAAGATAGAGTGAGGTAATGTTTGTTTGCTGACAGTGCATGTCACACAAACACACAGTGTAGCAGTGCTAAGTTTCAGGGCTAAGGAAGGATGCTGGCACACCCTTACCCTGCTCTGAAAGGCCCACTGGCCACCCTGAGCATGGTCCTCCTGGAACCCTAGGGCTGCTGGGAACCTGCTACAGGAGCGACTATAAAGGTGCAGCCACAGGCCAGGTGCACAGCAGGTGTTCCTTGGGTGCCCTGATATCTGACCTCTGTGGGCTGCCGCAGGTGGCCGTTCCCTATCCTGATACCACATCCTCTCTCCGGTGCCTCCTGCCCTGCTGGGTTTGCTCAGCAGTGCTGGGCAGATGCTCAAATGACAGTAGGAGCAGCTGTATTTGGCAGGAAGAGGGATGTGTTGTGGGGTGGGCAGGTTCTGCCCAGGTAGGATTTGCTCCCCACCACAGATCAAAGCCACCACAGGAAACCCCGGGCACCCAGCTCATGCACCCAGGGCCCTCCCAATTTGCCCACTTCCACAGTAACTCTAAGCTAGAAATACATCACAATGCCTGCATCTAAGAGCAACTCCTTACTTTGCAGAACAGGGAAACTGAGGACTGGTTCTAGGTCAGGTTGGGCCTGAATACTCTGGGCTCACAGACTGGTCTTGGGGTTAGGGTGAGAGTTGGTAGGGCTCCCCAAAGGGCAAACCCTCCAGAAGATGAATCCAAGGTGACTCACCTTGAAGTTCCCGCTGTGCTCTCTGTATAGGGGCTGGAAGAAACTCTCAGGGCTGGGCACTGGTGCCCATACCTTCTTCCATAATCTGAAAAGAAAGGGGGTGAGTAAAGCCCTGTGGCAGCAAGTAGGAGGACTGACCTCACTCCTGCAAAAGCAACAGCTTCTACTGCCAGCCACCTCCCTGCCCACCATCAGTAAACCGGAAGCAACAGTTATCCACACCCCCAAGCTTCGTGCACATTCTCAAGGTCCTGCCTCTGCCATCTAGTATGAGCTAGGCCTTGACTTCCTCATCTGCCATGGTGGGGGCTGGGAGAGGCCCACGCTGCCACCATCCGGTGTGGCTGGCAGCCTGGTCTCTCCCTTCCAGATTCTCTGTCTCCATCCAAGCATCTCGTTGGAGGGGAACACAAAGAGCGTATGCAGAGCCCCACCCTGTCACTTATCAAAGGACTCTGAACACAGCAGCCTGCCTTAGCACCCGTGCCAAGGTGGTGTGTTCTGTTTTGAATCATCGGCCTCCTTTCTCTCCATGCCATGCAGAGCAGAAGCCCTGTGAATTGAAGGGATGGAGAGGGGCGAGTGATGACCCCTCGGGCCTCAAAGTTCACTCTCTGGATAAGGTCACAGTCAAGGTCCCCTCAAAGAACATGACATCTCTACCCCGCTATTGTCACGTCATAGTTGTGTGACTTTGGACAAGTAGCTTGACTACTCTGGGCTTCAGATTTCCCTGTATGAAGAGTGATGGTATCTGCAGTGTGCCACAGTCACACGGCAGCCATGGAGCTGGGGCAGGAGCTCCCCAGCGTCCGGCACATGGAACACATGCATTGTTCATCGGTCTCGCTACTCTTACCAAGTCCCCTGCCCAGACAGAACAGACCTTGGTTAGAGGGGTTGCGGCCCAGGCTGACCCCTTCTCTTCCTCCCCCAGCCCCTGGCCTCACCTCCAAGGCAGGTGGTTCTTCAGACCCATGAAAATCAGGACAGGGGCCGAGACAATCAGAAGGAGCAGCAACAGGTGAGGGCTCAAGTCTGCCGTGGGTTCTGCATAGAGAGCAAACAGAAAAGTCTCCTAGAACTATGTGGGTGGGTGTGCTGGGGATGGTGGGGTGGGATGGAGGGCAAGGAGGAAGCGGGGCTCTGATCCCTCCCTTGGGGGTTTGTGGAATGACCCCTCCCCCCAAAGACTCCTGAGTCAGAGGTAAGGTCCCAGCCTGGATGATACTGAAAGGTGGTAGAACCTTAGTGGAGGAGGTTAGGTCATTATAGACACACTAAAGGAATATTGTGATCCCAGCCCTTCCTATCTTTGCTTCCTGATAACCATAAGGTAAACAGTATCATACACACCCCAGAATGCAACAGGGCCTTGCAATCATGGCACAAGCCATAAGCCAAAATAATCTTTCTATTCTACTCTATCAAGTTGATTATATGAAGTATTTTATTCTCATCCCAGGCAAGTGGTGTCATCTCTCTAAGCCTTAGTTTTCTCTTCTGTAAAATGGGGCAATGACTCTTCAGAGCCAGAGGTCAAATGTACCATCAGAAGCAGCAGCTGAATCTGGGGATGAATAACAGAGCACACACCTCCCAGCCATGCTGGCAACCTTGGAGTTTGTGAAGCTGCAGCAGGACCAGATTTAGTACCAGAATGGGGTTTCCAATCAGTGTCACACTTACCCTCAGCCTGGGTCTGAAAGATGACAGGGTTACTCCACTCACTCCAGGTCCCCTTGAATGAAGTGCCTGGCTGGGGTGCTGCCCGCACCTGCAGCTGGTAGATAGAGCCTTTGTGGAACTCTTCAGGGAGAAGGGAGACGTTTCTTGAGTCCACTGAAATCAGCTTTGTCACCGGCCTCTGCCAGGATGGAAGAAACTCGGTATTCACCCAGGCCATCAGTGGGGTGCAGAATCCTTCCACTGGAGTAACACCAGGCAGACACCATGGGGAGCATGCATCCCTGACTAGGGCTGCCTTGAAAAGGGACTCCCTCTCTGTGGCAGTGGACACCGCCCAAACTGACAATGTCGTGGGAGTAACTATGGGCACCCCTGCACATCACTAACAAGAAGTTTTACAGACAGTGAGACCCTGGCGTCAAGTCTCGGATAACAGAGGCCATCCTCAGCAGTGTACCTTTTTGGAAGTCCCTAATTAAGCCAGCTTGTCAATGAACAGCTATAGAAGTCTCCATGGGAACATTCTAGATGATGCCCTTTATTTAAATTTCCAACCAGGACTGTTATAATAGATGTATAATTCTAGAAGCCAAAGCTCTAACAGTGGGCCATTATGAAACTTTCCCAGCTGTGCCCTCTTAAGCCGCCTTCACATTCGAAGCAAGTGGAATGTTCCCAAACTTGCCCCACTGTAAATGAGGTGGGCCTTAGTGGAGAAGTCAAGGTGGAGACATAGCCAGGGGTGCCCTGGCCCAGGGAGGAGGTAGGGGAGGGCTACGTCCTGGGGGGGGAAGTGCCAAGTCCTATTCCTTGCCCTACTATGCTGGGACCTGCCTGTATACCCTTGCTTCTTCCACCCCAAAGCCCTGCCGCCTCACCACAGCATAGCGGTCTCTAAGGTTCTGATACTGCAGCTCATACTGAAGCTTGCCTCTCAGCATGTAGAAGGCAGGTTCTTCATAATCTGAGTGCCAGGTGATAACATAGCGTCCAGAGAAGGTCACGGTCACATTGAACGGGGGAGCTGGCTTGACTTGGAGAAAGACCCAGAAAGATGAAAGGGGGTAAGAATCTGCAGGAAGCAGAGTTCATGCCCCCCTCCCCGACATTTCCCGAAGGCCATGGGAGGCTTTGAACAAAGCACTGCCTGGCCACAGCCCCTGTTCACTTGTCTAGATCTGGGTGAAACCTTGGCTGAGACAGTGAGGCAGGCTTAAAGGCTGGAGCCAGGACTCAGGCCCAGCCAGCCTAGCTGGGGACAGGCATTCAGACAAGATCCCCTGTAATTTCTTAGGAGAAAAGGAACAGATAAGCAAAAGCTGGAACTCCAGGCAGCTGAAGGAAGTTTCTTAAGATTTAATGTTAGTGCCTAATGTGAAACATGCCTAAGCAAGGTGCCCCCATTAGGCTGTTTTCAGTTTCTCTCCTAAAGAAGCGTCCCCATACCACATGAGGATGTATAAATATAAACAGATACACACTCTGCAGGTACCAAAGCTGCTGCCCCAGATCTCTCCTTCGCCCAGTGTAGGCTCTGAGGACAGCTGCAGCCAGATCCACCCTAGGGCACTCCTAACCTTAGGCCCCTCCCATCCAGCTGGGAGGGTTCTGTGTTAGCTGACTGATGCTCATTACCAGAAGCAGAACCCTAGGAGGTCATGTTTAACGGGTCTTTACAAGGCATACCTTGTCTAGGTTCAGGCAGACAGGGAGGGCTGATCTGGGCCCCGCCTTATGTCTTTTCAAGCCTCTGATGCTCCTCTTGGACATTTAGACCAAATCCCACATCAAACCATCACGCCTTAGCTAAAAACAGAGCATCTAAGGACACTAGAAGGGCAATAGCTTTTGATGGCATGAGAAGAGCTTGCTCTGAGGTCAGAGAAAGGTCCTGGGTCCTCCTCAGCTTGCGGTTCATAGTACTCACTGCTCTCAGCCAGGACAAAGCTGCCACACTCCTGGGAGTTGTTGCCAGAGTGGTCCATCATGTTGACAACGAAAACATCATCGGCCATGAATCCAGACAAGGGCATGTGGCATGTGTACTGCACATGTGTGGCGTTGTGGCTTGACCTATGCAGGCTGCAAGAGGTTTCCTTGTCCTGCAGTTCCTCGTATTCATCTTGCCTTCAGGGACAGAGTGGCCAGTCATGGCCAGGGACAGCAGAGTTCAGTGCCCAGGGCAGGGCGGGGTAGGGTACTCAAAGTATGAGAGTGAGAGGGGCTGGAAGTAGGGCTGGGGGCCATGGTCCAACCAACCCTCTCCCAGGGACAGTCCCCTCCCTGAGGCATCCAGCACTGTCTGAGTCCAGACACAGCTTGCATACCTCAGAGGAAAAGCTGCTCACTACCTTGCCCAGGGCAGAAGCTCTCAGCTATGGGACTGAGACCTGTCTCTGTCTGTCACAGAGAGTAGACTGCTGTCCTCTAGGAAGTCTAGGAAAGCTCCTCCCTCCCTTCCATCCACCACCACTGGGCAGCCTTAGGTCTGTACTTAGAGGCATGTAAGTTTCGTTCTCTGCTCTGCAGAACTTCTAGGGACACTGGTCAGGTGGGGGTGGTGGTAAATTGGCTCTTTAATTCCCAATGTGCAGAAAGGATGGGTTTTAGAGTATTTATAGAAATCTACGGAAGTTTATTTTCTTCCTCCCGCATATGTTCAGTGTCTGAACATGACTCCGCCCCTTCCAGGACCAGTGCGGATCTGCAAACTTACTTAGTTCTTTGCTGATTTTTCTGTATTGCAAACCTTGCTGAACAACATTGTCCATGCAAGCCTCCAGCCTGGACCACCATAAGGCTGTCTGAAGGTACTACTCCCTTACCCACTATCTCTGAGTTCCGTTCCTCTCACGCAGCAGCCAGAGGGGACCACAAAGCTCCCTGATAGCTGCTGCCCTTCCCTGTGCAGCACAACTGGCCCTTACACAACCACTGACCCCATTGTTTACTATTTTCCCTTACTCTGACTACCTTGCCCAGTCACGGTCAGCTACTGAACTACACTCACAGCTCTTGCTCCCCGTGGCATTTGCTCATGCTGTGCCTACTGCCATGGACGCCCTGACCAGCTCAGCTGAACATCCCTGGCTCCCCACCCTACAGTCTTGAGTCTTGTTTGGGTCCTCCACCCCTACAACATGTCTGGATGAACACATGAAGGGCAAGTGGTCTCTATCCTAAGCAGCATGTGGGACCATAAGCACACTGGCTACGAGACTTTCGGCCAGTGGCTAAACCTCTCTGAACTTCATTCTTCCTCATCTGGAACATGGTAACAACAATTTCAAGATCATTCATGGCGAGGACACAGTACCTACTCAGTGCCTAGACGATCACTGAGGACTGGCCATCCCAGGGCTGCTAACCCAGGCAGGACTAACAGGGCAAGAGAGTATGAACCTTGGGGTAACTCTTGGGGTGGGTGTGGTCAGCCTTTGGCCTCCTGTCTGTGTGTCCCAGGTGAGTCCTGTGAGTTTGGTCATCTGTAAGGTGGGGACATGTCTCTCTGCTCATAGTCTCTGTGAGTGACATTGCTGGTGGAAGGGATGGGCCCTTGTTTGTAGCTAAGCTTCCTGATGAGCATGCCACAGGTCAGCTCAGCCTGGCTCTCTCACATCCTGCCACCCTCCCTTAGAAGTTCCTCCGCCTGGGAGGCATAGCTACTAGATGGGGGATGTCCTTCTGTATGCTGTGAATGTATGTTTCATTTATTGGTTGATGAATGAAGCTGTTTCAGCCAATGGACAGGCAGGATATAGCCAGGCAGAAGTATAGGAAGGGCTTCCAGACTAGGAGAAGCCTGGAAGGGGAAACACAGAGAGTGAGTCTTGAGGAGATGTCATGTAGCCACTAGGAAGATAATACACCTGTACATTCTTCTGTAAGCCAAGACCACATAGAGATACATAGATTAATAGGAATGCGTTAATAATTAAGAGAGAGCTAGCCAATAAGACGCCTGAGCCGTAGGCCAAACAGTTTATAATTAATATAAGCCTCTGAGTGTTTGTTTGGGACTAAACATCAGGGTGGGACAGAATCTTCATCTACAGCTACTCACCAGGTGAGATTGAGTGTGTTGGGGTGGAGGTTCCATGTCTCCAGGACACAGGTGACGGTCCAGAGGTAGTCAGTGTAGCAGGTGAGGTCCAGGCAGCCCCAAGCTGGAGGGATAGCAGAGAGACCTTTTTGGGTGAGACAGTGGGAAGGCCTGGGCAAACTGTCTGAGGCTGGGGACAAGTTTGGGCAGAGTCACAGGCTGGGAAGAAAGCCAGGAACACAGGGACTCTTGTCCCTTAGTGTGAGTTCCAACATTTCAAGACTGAGCATAGCGATGAGGTTTTTCTAGTGTGGAATTGGGACCCACATTTGGTCTCCAGGTCACTGTCCCTTTAGAGGAACTCCCCATAGGCAGAAGGACAAGGAAGAGTGGGAAAGGTCGTTGTCTGAGCCCATAGCCTTGATAAGGGGAGGTGCTCAGGGAAGACCATGAAAGAGTGGGGAGGACTTCCACATTTTATAGGAAAGCTGGTTGTGCCACTGCCAGAAACATGCATTGCTACCAAGATGGGACCAAAGCAAATGGTGCAGCAGGGGCTGGCTGGAAGAGCCACCTCTACCCTCACCCTCTCCCCTGCCACCCCAACCATTTGTTTCACTTTCCAAATGACAGGTGCAACAGGAATGGGGACACATCTGGCTTCCCAGCATTGGGGGACTGGAGGCAGGTGGGTTGCTAATTCAATTCCAGCTTGGGCTACACTGCCAGTCCCTGTCTCAAAAAGGAAGAAGAAGAAATACCTAATTACTAAGTCAAACTAGTAGAGAAATCTAGATATTACCCCTCTGTCAGGTCTGTAGCTATGGAAGATGTCTAGGGGATCAAAGAGAATAATTGAAGGGGGTTCAAGGAAAGGGAAGGTAAGTGGGGATGAGGCAGAGGGAATATGCTCAGCATCCAGTATTCATGTGTAAGAAAACAATAAATCAGGGATGCAGTCATTGTCCAAGTTTTGTTCAATGCTTGGCCAAATGAGCAGAGCCATTTTGGATTTTGCTTTGTAAAACTGCATGCCAGCACCCATATCTTCTCCCCACCCACTGGAAATGTGCTTATTAAAGGGGTTCATTTTCAGTGGCTTCTTCTGTCTTCTTCCTGACCCATGAAGACCCTGAAACAGTGGACTTCGTGTCTGGGTTCTAAGCTAGATTCCAAGGCTAGTCCTGGGCTGCAAAAGAACAGCACCAGAGCTCCAAGGACAGATGGCTTTCCTGGGCTGCTGAGCTCTATTCTCCAGGGGACAGCATCTTCCCAGCTATATGCCTGGCAGACTCTCCTGGTGAGTCCCAGCACTCTCTCCCAGGCTGCCCCAGAATCTTTCTCACCTTTCTTAGGTAGCTTTCACCAAAAGTTGTGGAGACTGGGCCAATGAGATGGCTCAGTAGGTAAAGGTGCTTACTGACACGACTAGCAAACTGATTTCCAACCCTGGAACTCACTTGGGGAAATTGTCGTCTGCAAATTGTCATCTTTGGCAACATGCACAGCACATACACATAGGAAGGGAGGAAGGGAGAGAGGGAGGGACAGAGGGAGGGACGGACGAAAAGAGAAGGGAAGAAGGAAGGACACAGTATATACTGCCAGGACTTTGTGCACACTAGACAAGTACTTTCTCCCACTGAGCTATAGCCCTAACTTGGGATGGGACAAGCCACTGGGGCAGAAAAAGCAGAGCCCACAGTCTGCTGAGAGGTGGCTGCTAAGGTTAGAGTGAGTGAACAAGCCAGGCAGCACCTCACAACCGGATGGCACCCAGGCATCCCATAGAGGTTATTATAGTGGGCAGGATGCAGCCGCACCCTCACTAGGTGACCATGGCCTCAGGGTTAAAACTGCCTCCATGCTATCCCTAAGCAGTCTCACACCCACATTCAAGCCTGTATTGCATGCGCTGCCACATAAAGCTGCCACTCCACACAGCAGCAAGCTGAGGCAGGGAGGGAGATTCCAACAACATACTAAAACCTTGTCTCAAAAGGCCCAAAATAAATGAATGAATGAATGAATGAATGAATGAATGAACGAACGAACCAACGAACGAACAGCAGCACAGCAGGTGCCTCGGACCCTGCTAAAATTAGGATGTATGTGTCCCATCAGATATTCCAGCCACAGAGTGTGTGAGGAGGTGGGGCCTCCAAGGATACAGAGTCTCCAAGTTCCTATGAGGGGCTGGTGGTGTTATGGTGGCTGGATAGGCCAGATTCCTTTCTTTGTGTCCCCATTCTTCTCCCCTTCCCCATAAAAATAAGGGCGCAGCACCACGCTGGTGCCCAGTTTCACCAGCCGTATAGCACACTGCACCATGGTCCTGAGCGCCCAGCCCTAAGACTGCAAGAGGCACACATATGGACACGTATGTGGGTTTGTGAACATGCTTGTGCACATGCGAATTGAAGACAGTGTGTCCTCAACCTTGGGTTTTTTGGGTTTTTTTTTTGTTTTGTTTTGTTTTGTTGTTGTTTTTGGTTTTGTTTTTTAGATAGACTCTCCCACCCAGCCTGGAGCTCACCCATTTGACCTTGCAGCCTGGCCAGCATGCCCCTGGGATCTGCCTCCACCTCCCCAATGCTGGATAATAGGTACGCTCAGCTGCACCCAGTCCCTTCTGTGGATCCTGATGCTGGAATGACAGGCACTTCACAGAAGCCACCATCCTACCCATACTCCTCATAGTTTGTCTTAGTGCCATGGGATGGAGGCAGACCTAAGAGTCAGGCAGCCCTCCCCAGGGTGGCCACAGGGTCTGCATTCTCTCTGTCTCCTCCACTGATGGCAACCTAACCAGGCTCCACAGGAGGAGCGGGAGGTCACATTCTAGCCTCAATGTGGGGCAGGAATTTGTCACCCAAGCCCCACTCTTACCCCTGCACCCAGTGCAGGTACTATAGGAGTTCCAGAGCAGGCAGGGTTCCCCAGCAGAAAGGGAAATCAAAAGCTGGGCCTGTTTCCTGCGGGAGCTATTTACAGTGCTGGATATTTCGGTAAAAACCAGAGCAAATGTTGCTGAGTCTGCAGAAGGTCAAGTTCCCCTCACCCTGGATGGCCTCTCATTTCCTGACTTTTGATGGGGAGAATGCCCTCGACAGGACTCTTGACCTGCAACTCTGATGCCTCCCCACTGGGCTGCTAAGGAAGTTTGGCTCCTCTGCCTCCTCCTCCTTTTCTCCAGCCTACTGAAGGTTCATGACCCAAGTGAGAATCTTGCCCAAAGGAATGGAGGTTAAACCAAGGCCATGTTAGTGGCGAGCCTTTCTGTTTACTGAAGCTCTTTTGTTCCCTGGGTTCTGGTCAATGGAAAGCAAGGCATTCAGCTTTGGTGTCAAGGAGACAGAGGCTGTATATTGTGAGTCAGTGGCCAGCAGCCATGACTAGGAGCCACGTGGCTGCCCCCCCCCACGCAGCCCTGCTCTGTTTTGTGGGAGGAGATGCCCCCCTCACCCCCTGCTGCCATGGGACTGGGACTTACCTCCCTGGAGGATCAGCAGGAGCAAGGGAGCAGCCAGGCCCTGTGGCATGCTGTGTCCCAGACCTGCAAGACAAGTGTGTGGTATATGAAGTGAACCAGCTGTGGCGCTAAGCGGCCTCCCCACCCAGGGTCTGGCCTTGCCACGTCAGAGGACCAGTGCAAGGCTCACAAAGAAGCCCACTGTTGAACATTGGAGATAAGGTTAGCCCACAGTCGGGGGGGGGCACTTCTTATTCCAATAGGAGACCCAGCTAGCCTACACAGGCACATGAGGAAAGCCAGTCTACAAAACAAAACTGTCAAAAGCTGTGATCAGCTGAAATGGGCAAAAGCTGTTGTAGGATCAAGGAAGTGATGATGCCATGGGCAGAAACCCATAAGTGGCCAACATTAGGCTCCTCCTGCTCTTTGCTTGTGGAAGTACTAGCCCAGGAGGACCACCTGCCTAGGCTCAAGAGCCCCATGTGGGCCCACTCCTCCAGTATGGAGCTGAGACCAGGGCCTTGAGGGAATATAGCCCATGCATGGTCAGACCCATGGCTTTTCCCAGACACCATCCCTGACCCCACAATTAGGCAATGCTTTGCTAGGATTCCCCTAGATCCAGTAGCACTGACTGTCCTACCTGACCATCATCAAAGAAACAGTGTAGGGGACCAAGGTTCAGATGGCCAGCTGTGTTCCAGGCCAGCCTCTTGCTGTATCAGGGCCTCATAAAAATGAAGCAATGAAGGCCTGTCCAGAGCTTTGTAACAACTCAACCAGGTGATGTGTAGAAGAATCTGGGTGTAAACTCCATCACACAACAGAGCTAAAGCAGAAGGCTCTAGAGCAAAACCCCAAGAACAGTGTGCCCAAGGGACTTCCAAAGCATCTCACCCCCAAAATTACTTATTTAATTTAATGTTTTTCTGTAAATGGCCTTAAACATTTGACTCCAATCCCAGTTTAAAAATTACTGCTTGTGGATGCACACTTTTTCCACAAGGGTGTATCCCCCCTCTTTCCTTCCCTTCTCTATTGAGACAGTCTTAACTATGTAACCAAGGCTGGTCTTGATCCTGTGAACTTCCTGCTTCAGCCTTCTAACTATTGTAATTATAGCCATTGCTCTAACATCACTATTAAAATAAAACATTATGGAAAAAGTCAGCTTGCTGCTTTGAGTAACACTGATCTTGGGTGGCCCCTGCCCTCCCAAGTCCTATGTTATGGTTTGGCTGTGTCCCTCCAACTGTCTGTGACAGAGCCTAACACCGAAATCATACTTTAATAGAATGGAGGAGATAAGGATTAGCTGAGGGCATGAGGGTGGGCCCATCCTGGCACTAGTGAGTTTTAAACAGAGCACGGCTGGAATGGAACTCAGAGTTCAGCATTTGGCCATACATAGGGGAGTCCCTGGATTCTGCCCCCAGCATCAGAAAAGGAAGGTGAGGAAGGGAGGCAAGGAAAGGGAAAGAGATCCAAGCTGGTGCGTCAGCTGTGCGTCCCCCTGCACAGTCTCCCTGTGCGTCCCCGGCACAGTCCTCCACCATGCTCTGGCGATACACGTTCTCTAGGGCCTCCTGGATGCCAGAATATCAGCAGAATAAACTTCCTTCTCATTTCCCGGTCCCAGGGGTTTTGTCACAGCATCAGACCGAACAAAGCCATGCTGATATTACAGTCTGAAGGGGTGATTCCTGACCGCAGGAGGGTGGCTCCACGGGGCCCTATTTTACAGTGTCCAATCTATGATGCCAGCACCAGCACAGTAGAGAACTCTGTGTCACATCTCAGCCACAGGAAAAGTAGAAGTTCTCTGCCCTTTGTCAAGAGCCTCTTCTCCTCCTCTTCATACCATAGCTTTGTACAAGCCACCAGCAGACAGCAGCTGCTCTGCCCACCTCGATTGGTGGCCCTCCTCATGACAGGCTTCCTAAACTGCTTCCTAAACTCTGTATGGTCCACAGTAGGTACTGAGCCAGGCCTGGCCAAGTCAAGTACCCACTTGTCCCATTGTACCCTGCCACAGTGACTAGACAGGGCCAGACATAAGCTTAGAACTCTGGCTCTGATGCTTTTCTGGGCACCTATCAGAAACCTACAGCCACCTTTGTTGTCTCTTAGAGATGCATCTTGGCCTGAAGTTTCAGGGGGTTCCGCCTGTCCCAACAGGAAGGTGTGGTAGAGCAGCTCAGACAAGGTGACAGTGTATGGCAGAGGCAGTTCTTGTTATGGGGGCCCAGGAAGCAGGGAGCAAGGCAGGAACCAGGGTGGGTATCATCTGCAAAGGCCCATCCTCCAGAGACCAACTTCCTTCATCCAGGATCCCGCCCCCCCCCCATAACATAGAAACAAGTATTTAAACATGAGCCTATTGGAGACATTTCATATTCAAGCCACTACAGCAGGACTACATTAAAAAGATGGATCAGGTTGTATCTGATGTCCATATCGAACCTTCCATTTACACAAGCCCAAACACCTCTCTCCTCCAACACTGCTTTTTCTAACGAGGCCTGGCATAGCAGAATGAAGGAGGGGCCCAGCATTGGTAGCCGGTTAATCTATGACCCTTCTGTCCACTGGCCTCAGTTGCCATCTCTGAAATAGACACATTCTCTACCCCTGAACCTCACAGCTGAAAGCAGCCAGTGGGGTGTCAGTTGTGACCATGGAGTCCTGCTGAGCCCTGGCAGCTGTCTGAGTGGCCCACTGCTCTCATCTGCCTTCTGTTGCTGTAAGAAACACCATGGCCAAGGGCAACTAGGGAATAAAGAGTTTATTTTATAGCTCTCGGGTCACACCCCATCCCTGAGAGAAGTCAGGGAAGGATCCTGGAGGCAGGAGCTGATGCAGATGCCTTGGAGGGATGCTGCTTACTGGCTTGCTCCTCCAGGGCTTACTCAGTCTGCTTTCTTCTACAACCCAGGACCTGCCTAGGAAAAGCAATACCCATAGTGGGCTGAGTTTCCCACATCAGTCATCAATCAGTGAAATGTCCCACAGGCTACCTTCAGGCCAGTCTGATGGAGGCATTCTCCACATTGAGGTGACCCCTTCCCAAATGACTCTAGCTTGTGGCAAGTTGACAGAAACCAACCAGCACAAGTACCCTCTCCCAAGCACCGCTGCCCTGGTGCCTCGCTGCCTCTGCATAAGCTGAGTCCTCTTCCTGAACCACAGCCCTTCCTATCCTTAACATGCTGCCTTTCGAGCTCATTTGCTCTATCTAGCTGGGCTAGAATGTTCTAGAACCTCTGTCACTCACTCATTACCTTTCCACGATGCTTTCTCTACTTACTATCTTTACCTTGCCAGCCATTGTTTTACTCCAATTAACTTGTGTCAAAAGAAAATAGTACATTTTCACCACTGAAAGTTAACCAGGATGGAGCCAAGAGGCAGTGGGCAGCATGCTGGGGACATACACTGTGGAGCTGGCACAGCCTCAGTTCAAACCCAGACTGTGAGATCTCAGGCAGGTGGCTTAACTATTCTGAGCCCTAGGCCCCAGTGCCAAAGATAAAGTTTCCATGCTCTCAGAACCCTTGGGAAATTACTTGGTGCTTGTAAAAACAGTTGCATCAGGCAGCCATGGGCTCAGGGTAGATGATCCATGTTTGTTTTAGATACATTGGTCTTGTGTGTGTGTGCTCTCATGCAAGTGTAATGTGTGCATGAGCATGCCAAAGCACACATATGAAAGTCAGAGGACACCCTGAAAGAGTTGGTTTTCTCCATTGCTTGGGCCCCAGGTGTTGAACTTGAGTCATCCAGCTCAGCACCTTTATCTGCTAAGCTATCTCATGGGCCTACATAAAACTTTCTTAAACAAATCACAACTAGCTTGCTGGAAAGCTAGCCCACACCTGTGAGATGTAACAGCTGGCAGAGAGAAAGCACAACCCGGCCACACCACCTTCCCAATATTCCAGGAGTTGGAGATTCTCTTCTGTTTTTCTTTAAAGTAGGGGGCAGGGTGTCACAAATACTGAAGAATGGCTAGCACCAAGTGGGGGTGCTGGCTTTCTGCTTTGAGGGCTCTTCCACACTCCTGCTCCATGGTCTGAGGACGTCAGTGGCTGTTGCCTCAGTGCTGAAGGTGTCCTGTCCCTCCCTACTCACACACAGCACCAAAGGGGGTCTTCTCATCTCTCTGACCTCTTTGCCTGACTCCTCTCCTGGGTTGCACACAAGGTTCACAGGAAAGGTAGGAGGTGTTCTAAGAGCTTCTGCAGACCTTTCACAGTGGAAAGCAGAGGGCCTGAAATCTACTATATCCCAGCTATGTGTCTTTGGACAGGTTACCTAGCCACTCAGATTCTGTGTTCTCCACCATCAGTGGAGGTCAAAGGCCTTAGCTGAAGTTGGTTGTGAGTGTCGAATGCATTGTTACATGGGGGACCTATCAGAGTGTTTATCTACCAGGTCCCAGACCTGGGGTTGGGATGATGTAGACTAATAGCTAACCACATTTCAGGAACTCAGAGGGAAGTGGAGAAGGTTAGGGGTAGCAAATGAGACTGAAACGAGGGCCACAGAGAACACAGAGCCTAACCTCTCAGTGAGCAGAGAAATGCAAATAAAACCACATTGGCTTACCACGGACACTTTATCAGATTGGCCAGGAGCTAACGCTCATATGGCATCACTCAGAGTGTGATACACAGGGACTGCTATTCATGGCCAGGGAGAGGTGATGATAACACTGGTCCGGAAAATAGGTTTTGGGGTGTGGACCCAATGAATGCAGAGAGTGGCTTCCCAAAGAGCCAGCCATGCCATGCCCATGCTCACCAGTATCCAAGAAGGTGTCAGAAACCTCACCAGGCTTAGTAGTGAGGAGCCAGAAACACCTAAGTCCTCTTTAGTGGGGGATGGAGAAAACAAGTGGGGCTTTGGAGTCAAACACAGGAATGAATCACATCCCATGGCCCACACCCACAGCAAAGCAGGTGACTCACAAGATGGAACGTGTACCGAAAAGAATTCGAGAAAGAACGTGAAGGATGATGTCATCTCTGCTATTCTTGGAGATGAAGGGAACGATTCTATGAGCTGTTTAAGTGGATAGATGTCTGTTGTTTGTATAAAGGAACTCAGAGGGAAAATAAGCATCATTTTTTTTTTTTGAGACAGGGTCTCACTACATAGCCCTGGCTGGACTACAACTATGTAGCCCAGGCTGGCCTCAAACATGAGGGTTCTGCCTGTGTCAGTCACCTGAGTGCTGGGAATAAAGGTGCATGCTACTGTGCCCAGCCTGAAACACTGCATTTTGAACAATGTACAGAGGGAAGAGGCTGGGAAGGTATTTCTAGAGTCTCTACGTTTGGAAAAGCCCAGGGACAGACACTGTGGCCTTTTCCTGTGTCTAAACTCTCTAATAGCAACTTAAAGGCAAGTAATTTTAGTGTAAGCAAACCTTTGTGTAAATATCATGTGCATTGAAGACTTCCACTGTGGGGGTTGTGGAGGGGCTGGTATCAGGCTGATGCCCCTACCGAGAGCGATTGGTAAGCCTGAAATGAAGTGACGGAGCCCTACACTTCCCTCTTCAATGATTCCCCAAGTCACTGGAGATGAGCAGCCAGAAGTCTGCCACAAAGCACCTGGGGATGGGCTGAGAGGTCAAGGTAGCTTCTGGCAGTTTCACCAAGCTGTGGGAAGAATTGGGGCCTGGGCTGGTCAGTACTCAGTCACCCAGCAAAGGCTGAGAAGCAGGAATCTGGACTAGCTCAGAATCAGCTGTCCCAAGGAAATGCTGTGTGTATGCTGTGTCTGTTAGAAGGAAATGGAGAGCATCACCTTCATCCAAAGGCTCCAAGTCTCCATGCCTGGTACCCGGAATTCCATTAGTGATAATGCGAGCTCATGACCAAAAGGACAGTGGTGCAGAGTCTGGCACTGCATTTACAGTCACTACAGTTGTCCTGAATGAGAGCTCCTGGGGCCTGGCTTAGTGGCACACAGCTTTAATCTCAGCACCAGGGAGGTAGAGGCAGGTGGATTTCTGTGGGTTTGAGGCCAGCCACAGTTACACAGTGAGACCCTTCTCAGAAAAATGAATACAAAAGAGTTCTTGGTGGGAAGGTATAGCTCTGTTCTACAGCATAGGTGTGAAATGTGAAGGCCCTGATTGACAAGAGGGGAGGGAAGGATGAGAGGGAAGAAGCAGGACAGATAGGGAGGGAGGAAAGGAGGGAGGGAGGGAAGGACGGAGGGAGGGACGGAGGGAGGGAAGGAAGGAGGGAGAGAGGATTCTACTTGTATTTTAAAAATCAAAATTCTGAAACTCTTGGAATTTATAAGCAGTGAAGAGATGGATTTGACAAGAGATTAGAAACATCAGAAGAGGATTTGCCAAAAGCAGATGGAGGAAGCAATGCTCCAACACAGAGAAAACAGCAAAAGACACACCTGCAGCCTCGTAAGGAAAACTAGCCACCTACACACACTCACTGTCCAAGAACCAAGAGCACAGATTCTCATACTCACAACACCCCGACATTAAGTGTGGGATTCTTATCTATTACCCTTCATTTTTAAACAACACACACCTTCCATAAGCAGAGTTATTTTCATATGCATTAATTTGTCCCTTTTACTGAGGACCTTTGCTTTGTTAGTTTTTGAAACAGAACATGATATGTGGCCATGGATACCTTAACTGTCGATCTGATTAGATTAATAAACACCAGGGAAAGTATGCTTTTGGGGGGGTGCTGTGAGGCATTGTCAGAGGCGATGAGATCCTGAGGTTCTGAGCTACTGAGGGATCATCCTTTGATAGGTTTATGATATGAGGCATTGTTACAACATGGTGTAAAGTAAGAGGTAGGGGAAGGGGAGGAGTCAGTAATGGGTTGTGTCTTAGGGGGTCTGTCTTGCCCTGGTCCTTTTCTATACTCCCTGTCTGTCCCTTTTCTCTGCTTCCTGGCCACCATGCCATGAACTACTGTGTCTTGGTACTCTCTCCATCATGCTGGACTGATACCTCTGCACCTGTGAGCCGAAATAAACCTTTCCCGCATTAAACTGTTCTTGTCAGGTGTCTCCTCACAGTAGTTAGAAAAGCAATGAACCCAGAAGCCAATAAAGAAAAGAAAGAGACTAAGCCAAGAGTAATACCAGAGCTACTGGCTAAAGAATTTTCCACAAGCACAAAAGACACAGCCACTGATTCAAAAAGTTCTACAAATCCTAAAGAAGATAAATTCAAAGAAAATTCTATCCAGGAACATCACAGAAATGCCTCACTTTTCACACAGAGTCTCATGTAGCCCAGGCTGGCCCCAAGATCCTGAGGTTATGTAACTGGGGCAGACTTTAACTTTTTATCTCCTGCCTCCACCTCCCAGGTGCTAGGATTACAGGTGTGCACCATCACACTGGTTTATACTGGACAGGGGACCAGATCCTGTGATTCATGTATACTGAGCAAGCATTCTACTCACTGGGCTACATACTCAGCCTAGAAAAACTATACTTAAAATTAAAAGACAAAAGTGGGCCGTGGTGATGTACGCCTTTAATCTCCTAGAGGCAGATGCAGATAGATCTCTGAGTTTGAAGCCAGCCTGGTCTATAGATCAAGTTCCAGGATGACCAGGGCTACACAGAGAAACCCTGTCTCAAAAAACAAACAATAATGATTATGATAATAATAACAATAAAATTAAATTATAGACAAAGATACACTGAAGAGAGAAAATAATTTACCTTCAAAGAGGATGTAATATGACTGACAGCCAACTTCCACAGAAGTAATGGAAGACAGGAAACAATAGAAAAAAAAAACTTAAAGGCTGAAAATTTTAAATGTAAACACAAAATTTTAATATATTATATGTATATCTATTTATATCTAAAAAAAATTTATGTCTAGCAAAAATATCCTTTAAGGGCTCTCAGATAAGCACCAAACTTATATAAAGGAGTGTAACAAACAAGACAATAGAAAACAGAGTGATATTTTTAAAAGATGGGAGATTTTGGTATGTAGCTCAGGATAGCCCAGAACTCCTGGGCTCAAGTGATCCTTTTACATCAGCTTCTGTGCAGCTAGGACTGCAGGCAAACACCATCATGCCTCTCTGAGAATGACAGCCATGTTCAAGAGTAGAACATCTAAAAGGAAGAAAAAGGGGAACAAGAATAGATCAAACCCAAAAAAACAAAAAGACAAAAATAGCAAGACAGTTGTTTTCACATACTTAAACCCAAAAGACGTCAGTATATCCATTAAGTTTAAATAAACTTGACACTGGAATGTAAACCAACCATGACATCAACAACTGAGGTTAAGAGGAAGTAAAATTTCACAAGTAAAATGCAAAAATCCTAAACAAAATGCTACCATTCAGATATAATGATTCAAAGATAGTTAATACTTTTTCATGTCGTTTATGCCAACATGGAAAGTAGGTCTGACCATCTATTTTATTCCATTTACAGAAGAAAGTAAATTTATCTGATTATTCAGTAGGTTCAGAAAACATATTTAATGAACTGAGATATCCACTCATGGTTTAGAAAACTTGTCAAAAATTAAAATCCTTTGATCTCAGGAACAGAGGAATATCCTTACTCTGATAAGGACACACAGAAACAGTGAACACAGCTGGCAATGCCCCTAATGGCCAAATTACTCAACATATTTTTGTTTGTTTGTTTTCTTTTGTTGAGTCAGAATCTTGCTAAGTTTTTAAGATGACCACAAGCTCTTCTCCCCCCCACCTCAGTCTCTTGAGTGCTTAGACTACAGAAGTGTACCAACATGCCCAAATCAAAATATTAAACACATTCATCCTAAGGATGGGGAAAAAAACATGAACATAGATTATGATAATGGTCCTACCCAATACAGTAAGGCAGCAATAACTAAAACCGCATGAAGATTAAAAACTAAGTGCCTGCTGAGCAGTGGTGGTGCATACCCTTAATCCTAGCACTCGGGAAGCAAAGGCAGTAGCAAATGGATCTCTATGAGTTCGAGGCCAACCTGGTCTACAGAATGAGTTCCAGAACAGCCAGGGCTACATAGAGAACCCCTCTCTGGAGAGAAAGGACGGAAAGAAGAAAGGAAGAAAGGAAGGAAGGAGGGAAGGAAAGCTAAATACCTGCAACAGTATAAAGAATGAGTACCTAGAAAAGTCCAAGATATGCCACAGACAAACAGAAATCATTTTAACATGATACAGGCATATGAAAGTCTACAGTAAAACAAACAAACACAATCCCAACTCACTCCAAGATCAGAAACAAGGCAAGGACTCGCTCTTCCACTTCTGTCCAGCTGGAAGTCTTAGCCAGAGCAATTAAGCAGGAGAAAGAAATAAAGGAAACTTAAAAAGAAAGGAATAAAGTTGTCTCTGTGTGCTGATAACATGACCTTATATTTGAAGAATGTGAGGATTAAAAATCAAGACATAAATATTAGTTGCATTTTTCTATACACAAACTGTCATCAAAAGGGAAGTTAAGGGGCTGGAGAGATGGCTCTGTGGCTCTGAGCATTTGTGGCTTTCCCAGAGGACCCTACATTCCCAGCACCCATATCAGGGGGCTCACACCCACCTGTAGGGGGCTCCAGGGGATCCTCAGGCCCCTGCATTTATATGTACATCTCAACATGCAGACACATGCCTATATATAGTTAAAAATAATAAAAAATTTTAAAAATTGGTCAAACAGTTCCATTCATAATAGCATAAAACAATAAATCACTTTGCTTGAAGAAATGTAACACATTATTGAAAGAAATTAGTAGAGACACAAATAAAAATATATCCCTTCATAGAGTGAAAGGCAATATTGTTAAGATGTCAATATTGCCCAGAATAATTGTAAAGTTAAATAATTTCCTGTTAGAAATTAAACACTAATATTTAACACTAATAATGCTTTTTGTAGAAATAGAAAAACCCTTCCTAGAATTCTTATGGAATTAAGAAGGATCTTGGGTAGACAAAACAATCCAGAGATGGGAAAGCAAAGTTTAAAATTATAGTGATCAATGGGCTGGAGAAATGGCTCAGAGGTTAAGAGTAATGATTACTCTTCCACAGGGCCTGGGTTCTGTTCCTAGCACAACAACAACAACAACAACAACAACAACAACAACAACATAATAATAATAATAATAATAAATTATAAAAGAAAAAAAGAGAAAGGAAGACTCCCTCCTGGCATAAACCTACATTCCCAGCTCTCAGGTCAGCCTGCAACCACAATAAGACTCCATTTACCATTTAAGGAGAGAATGAAAAGACAGATGGAAGGAGGGAAGGAAGAGAAAGGGATGGGGGAGAGAGAAGTCTGGCTAGACCCAGCAGTCAGTGAAGTGATGAGCTGCATTTATAGCCAGCTATTTCTACCTACATCTGGAACTTCAACTTGAGAAGTATGATAACTGGGTGATACAATGTGCAAAAGTCTTTCTTCCTTTCTTTCTTTCTTTCTTTCTTTCTTTCTTTCTTTCTTTCTTTCTTTTTGGTTTTTCAAGACAGGGTTTCTCTGTGTAACTCTGACTATCCTGGAACTCACTTTGTAGACCAGATTGGCCTCAAACACAAAAATCCGATTGCCTCTGCCTCCTGAGTGTTGGGATTAATGGCATGTGCCACCAGCACCCAGATAAAAGTATATTTTCATATACAAAGGTCAAATGTGAAAGTTTGAAATTATGTAATTTTAGGCCAGCAGGATGGTTCAATAGGTAAAGGTGTTTGCTGCCGAGCCAGACAAACTGAGTTTGATCCCTGAGATCCTGTGCTGGCTAGTTTGGGCTTTTCAGTTATTGTCTATGTCCGCTTGACACTAGCCTGTTTTATCTGGCTAGAGTCTCAATTATCTCAATTAAGAAAATTCAGAGTGCCTGTAGGCAAGTTTGTAGGGCATTCTCTTGATTGATGGTTGGTGTGGGCGGGCCCAGCCCACAGTGAGGCCTCGCTCCTGGATAGGTGGTCCTGGGTGGTATAAGGACACAGACTGAGCAAGCTGGGAGAATCTAGCCAGTAAGCAATACTCTGTCATGGCTTCTGCTTGAGTTCCTGCCCTGGCTTCCCTCATTTTGGGAGTGTGATCTGAGAAATGTAAGCGAAAATAAACCCTTTTCTCCCCAAGAGGCTTTTGGTCATAGTGTTTTATCCCAGCAATAGAAACCCCAAGTAAGGCAGAGATTGGTATCAGGTTAGGGGATATTGCTGTGATGGTCCTGACTATGGTTTTTTTGGGGGGGTTGTTTGTTTTGTTTTTTGGCGAGGGAGGGGAACTATGGAAAGACTTTGGAGCTTTGGGCTGGAACCGTCATTGAGTGCCCAGAACTAATGAGCTATAGGAACTTAAGAGATAATTCTGAGAGCAGTGCTTACAATTGAGACCGTGAAAGACTCTGCTGAGGTCTTTCTTATTATGAATTAAGAATCTGTGGTTCTGGTCAGTTGGGACTGAAGGACTGGCTGTAATTAAGAAGATGCCAGTGCCAGGCAATGATGGTGTCAAACACCTTTAATCTCAGCACTTGGGAGGCAGAGGCAGGTGAATCTTTGTGAGTTCAAGGCCAGCCTGGTCTACAGAGCGAGTTCCAGGACAGCCAGGACTGTTAACACAGAGAAACTTCTCTCAAAAAACAAACAAAATGAGAAAACAAACAAAGAAACTGCCAACACCATTGAGGTGAAATCTTCTAGGAGATCTTCCCTTGGAGTCAGCAAACAGAAGCTGTGCTCCAGAGGCACCCAAGGCTGAACCTCATGCTGGCCTCGAACTTGGTGATGTGTAAGAGTTTTCCAGATTATACTGGATTTGAAAGAATGAAGGGGTCTTGGAGAGAAGCTGAGGCTTGGCACCATGTGGCAGGATCAGAGTCCCCGAGAAGAGCTCAGAAGAAACAATTGATGGAAGTACAGACCATTTGTAGTGGAGACCCCAACATTTTAGAGATGCCAGGACCATGGGATGGCCAAGGGACAGCAGCAGCTGACAGATGGAGTAGGCCAGTAAGCAGCACTTCCATGTCTTCTGCTTTAGTCCCTGTGTCCAGGCTCTTGCCTTGAATTCCTGCCCTCGACTTCCCTGGATGATGAACTACAGGCTGTAAGTAGGAAAACCCCTTTCCCTGAAAATTGCCTTTGTGTTATCACAGGTAGAAACACTAAGTAAGACAGACCCACAAGGTAGAAGGAAAGAATTGAATCTTGAAAGTTGTCCTCTGTCCTCCACATACGTGCCATGTCACCTCCCACCATGAGTAATAAAATTTTCAAAATGGTGTAACTAACATTAACAACAAAAAGATAGTCACCCAAGAATGGCACAAAAGACGTCAGAATTGCTAAGATGAATGAGCGAAATGAGAAATAAGGGGCCGAGCAGATGGTGCTCATGGACAGGGAGATTTGAAGGAAGTCTCAGCATGCACACAGTCTGCCCCAGAATTCCCCAGCGTAACTGATAAGATTATTCCAACGTTGGTGGAGTCATTAAAAGAAGGCTGAGGTTTATGGAATGATGAGCATGGAGGGATTAGCATACAGAGTCAGAGTCACAGCAAGGAAACCAAACTGCAGATGGGAAAGAGGAAAACTCTACAAATAAACTAACTTGTAACTGCTGGACTGGCAACAAAATTGCCATTGCATTTGAGTGGGGCATTTAAAATGATAGCAGAGCATGGCATGGGACATTATAAGCCCCCCGCTTGGGGAGGCTGAGCAGGAAAATTCAAAGTTCTAGGTTAGTCTGAGCTACATAGTGTCATCTCAAACAACAGCAAAGCCAGGTGTAGTGGCACATGCTTTTAGTCCCAGTACCAGGGAGGCAGAAGCAGGAGAATCTCTATGAATTTGATGCCAGCTGTGTTACATTCATTTATGATATGCAATATTTATTTAATGATGCAAATATGTGTTTCATTTTTTTATGTTGCATTTGTTTAACTCTGTAAAGTTAACAGAGTTAACTGTGTTACGTTGCCTGCCTAAAATACCTGATTGTCTAATAAAGAGCTGAATGGTCAATAGATAGGTAGAAGAGGGATAGGCAGGGTTGCCAGGCAAAGAGAATAAATAGGAGGAGAAATCTAGGCTCTAAAGAAGAGGGAGGAGTGAGAAAAGGAGGCAAGGGTAATGCCAGGGGCTAGTCTCCCAGTAAGCCACTAAGTAAGAAGGGAAGGACGATATATACAATAAAGAAAAGTAAAAAGCCCAGAGGCAAAACATAGTTAAAGAGAAACAAGATAATTTTCATTAGAAAAGCTGGCTAGAAACAAGCCATGCTAAGGCCAGACATTCATGAATAAGAATAAATATTGGCGTACTTATTTGAGAGCTGAGTGGTAGGTCCCCAAAGAATAAAAATATCCAACTACAATGTTCTCTTGACCTTGGTGCCAGTTCCACTTCCTAAATGCACTTCTAGCTCAGGAATAAAAGAGGGGGGGGGAAGAATGATAAGTTGGGTTTCATTAACATTAAGAAATACTATTCACTGAGAGGGGAGATGAAGTAGCTCATTGAGTGAAGTGCAGGCTGAACAAGTACGAGGACCAGAGTTCACATCCCCAGCACCCACATAAGAGTCAGAGATGGCTCCATGCATCTGCAGCCCCGGCGCTGGGAGGCAGAGACAGGTGGAAACTCGGCTCACTGGCAATCAGCCTAGTACAAATGGTGAACTCCAGACTCAGTGAGAGACTCTGCCTCAGCAAACAAGGGTGGAGAATCACAGAGAAAGATACTCAGCAATGACCTTTGCCCTCCACCGTTCAGCTCACCTGATATATAAAACAGAAAAGACAATTTTGAGAGCAGGGAAGAGCATGCAGTCAGCCCTTGTCATGGCTTCTCTGCATTCTGGGGAGGCAGGAGTTGATGTGGTCGCCTTGGAAGTTTGCCACATGGGTCCCAGCACTTCTACTTCAAGATCCTATGCCAAGGAGCAGTGCTGCCCTGTGGACCTAACCAGACCGTGTGTTCTCAGCATCCATCCCACCTCCCCCGAACTAGAAGACCCTCAGTTCTTGGTTTCCGTGTCCTGATCCCACTGATGACCAACAGATGGAATCTACTTGGTCTATCCGGGCTATGGTCAACTCACTCTAGACCAGGTGGGAGCAACAGGGCTAAAAGTGAAAGGTGAAAATATTTTGAAAGTAAAATGTCCCATTCCCTACGCTGACAGAGAAGCAGTGAGGCGGGCGCAGAGGGACTCCCCAGAAGAGCCATGCACCAGAGCCAGCAGGTCACCAGAAGGAGAAGTGTGTCAGTTCAGGGACTTCCCAAGGGGGAACCAGAGGGAGGGCCTCAGGGTCCTCCAGGCACGAAGTGTCCCACCTGCCTGCTGCTCTTCTTTGGCCCTGGCTCTGGCTGTATACTCCAACCCACTCTCCATCCACACCATTCCACAGTCCTACCTAGACCTAGCAGAGAAAAGCCTAGCGCCCTGCCCCCTCTGCCTGCTTCATGACTTGCTCTGGGTTCCAAGCACCCCAGACTGCCAGGTTGTCACTCACAAGTCGTGGCAGAATTCCACCCTTCACACCTGGTCTTTCAGTCATTGGAACTTTCTGTGCTCCTAGCTGACTATCAGCTTCCTACTGGGCCTTCAAAGCTAAGTTCAAGTGTCATGGCTGTCTGCTTTGATCTGTCCAGAGAGCATGAGTCACTTCTTCCTCTGGGTTCTGTCCCTGCACCACAGCCCAGAGGCCCGGATGTTTCCATTCACCTTTTAAGCAACAACCCAGCAGGAGCCACATAGGCCGGGTAGCTGCTGAGCCCCCTGTGGGTAAGCACTGTCTCACACACAGCAGGTGCGTATGAAGGTTGCATAAACGACTGAATGATAGAGATCCCTTTCTTTGGTGAAGAATCTTGCAGCCCCATGCACTCCAAAGTTAAAACTGACTCTTTGGTTTCTGATTCGGAAATTCAGTGAGCGGAGACACTGAAGGCCTCTGCATTTCTGTAGGATAAGAACATCAATGCTTCAGTGATCCCTTTCTCAGGACCTTTGCACATGCAATCTCTCTACTAAAACTCTCTCTTCTTTGCAGCCTCATCCTCAGATTTCATCTTGGGGGTCATGCTCCAGAGAGACTGCCTGCTTCATAACTGTCATATTATCAGGATAGTGACATCTCTGTCTTGTCTTTATGACCCATCATTGTCTGGGCACATCATGTCCCAGAGGTTGATAAATCGCCAGCTTTCTTCACCACAATATCCCCAGTATGCCGAATCGGGTGCAGAATTTATTGATAATGAGTGAACGGATGAATGAATGAGGTTCGTGTGACGGAATAGACACTGAGCAGTCCCTGGAGATTCAGCTTTGTCCCCTCACCCCTAAAAGTAATCCTGGCTCCCTGAGTCTGACATGGAAGACTGTCCTCAGATTAATGACATTTGGTGTGACATTTGGAGGTGGCACACCACAGGTTCTTAGTGTTTTCAAGTGGATGAATGAGACTAGTAGGCCTGGACCAGAAGAGAACTGTCTCACTAGTCTTCGGCCACCTCTTTGGCTTCCTCTGAGCTCAGCTCTGCACATCTGTAGACCAGGTTCGGTTGCTGTGCGTCAGCAGCTCTAGGCTTCCTGGTGCCCGTTTTTTCCCAGTGTGCTGGGTTAGGTTACAGCTGAGGACATCAGGCTCATGGCTTAGTGGGTGGCAGCTGAACATGAAGAAGGACCTGCCCCAGTGGCTGTGTACGTGCAGTCTCCATGGGCCAGAACCTCCTCCAGCCTGGACAATCTGTGCAAATCCATGACTTCTTGCAGCCTTGCTCAGGTGTGTGTGTGGCCTCTCTCTGCCGCTCATAGACAAAAGCTGTTTGAAGCATGACTGCTTGAAGTTGTGGCAGAAAACTTGACCAAGACAGCACCTGCCCTCTGTTCTCAGCGCTCTTCCCCCAACCCCCTTGTCTGCCTGAGGTGGCATGAGCTTTTAATCACCACCGGAGAGAATCTGGAGGCTCCAATCCTGGTCCTCACATCAAACTTACTTAGCAGATCAAGGAACAGAGGCCCAGAGAGGCCCAGAGGCACATTTGTGGTCACACAGAAAAGAAGGCTGAGGCTTGAGGGAGAGCTAGACCGTGCATTTGCCCCTCCTCCTGGGACAGTTCTAGTGTTTTGACCCTCCCTGGGGACCGCAGGGACAGCTTAAGGGGCCCCAGCCAGGGAATATTCTCAGGGTGTTTCAGAAGTTCCAAGTTTACTCAGCGCTCCTGTTTGAGTTGTCATAAAAAGTCCCTTCATCCTGGGCCAGAGTGGTGGCGGGGAGTGGGGGGTGACACCTGCAAGCTGCAGGCTGTGGGTGGGGCCTCTCCCAGCTCCCCCCACTTCATGTGTCTGGGGCCTTGGACCAGCATTTGAAGAAAAGGCTGCCAGGGTGAGAACACCTTCCTTGAGGAAGCCTTTGTCCCTTCTTCACAGGACAAAGCCCCTCCAAGGGACTTCCTGGGTGGCCCTTGAAAACCACCTTCCCTCCCTGAGTCTCCGTTTTCTCATTTGCAAGTGCTGAAACACCATCAAAGTAGTCATGTGTACAGTGGGTGGCACATGCCTGTAATGCTAGCCATAGGAGGCTGAGGCAGGAGAATCACAAATTTGAACCAGACTGGGTTACATGGAGAAAGAACCCTCCCTTGTGAGTGGCAACAAGGCCGGCACCCAGTATTTAAACAAAACCAGCTGCTGTCCCTGGTGAAGGTACTGACTGGCTGTGGCTGCTCCCCCTGCCCATGCACAGAGCCTGGCTTTGGGAGAAAGCACACCCCTTCTTCTTATGCCTAACTGGTGCTGCTTGGCCCTGGTACAGTCAGGAGATCACTTCCCTGAGCATGTCACCTGCCTGTCTCTTTACTGTCTTTCCATGCTTTTCTCCTTTCCAGCAGCCTCTACCTTCCAGTGCCAAAAGCTTCTTAAGGTGCCGATTCTCACCTCCCTCTCTCAGGCCAAAGAAGCCTGAGTGACCTCTAGAGTTGGGAATGATGACGCCTTGGGTGAGGGCCCAATCTCCCCTACTGGTCAGGCGGGGAGTCTATCATTCTCTGTGAGGTCTGGTGGGTACTGGACACAGGCCCTAGAGAAGGGCTATTGCAGAAAACACCCCATTGTTGGGGTCACATGGCTAGGTCCCTTCTGAAGAATATCCTTAGGTAGTGTTCCAGGTCATGAGTCTTCCTGTGGGGTGGCATCCTACTGTACAGGCTGGGTTCCAATTTCTGTTCTGACTCTCCCCATCACTCTTAACCCAAGGATAGGCTTATCCCCAAGGAGCCCAGCATTGCCATCTATGCACTGAGCTACATGGGACCACTGGCCTCACCTGGACTCTGAGGATTCTGGGAGGATCCTAAGTGCCTACAAGTCTGTGGCTAGGGCTGTTCTAGCCTGTCCTGTATTCTCTGAAGCTCCTAGTATCTAGCCCTCCTCCACAGGTCAAGGTCTCTGGGGGTGGGAGCATCTGTAATCCCAGTCTTGACAATCTGCTGTCCTGGAGTTCTCAAAAGCAGCCTCACTGAGATAGCACCACCGTGCCTCCTTCCCATTTTATAGATGGAAAAAACGAGGACCCAGGTGTCTAGAAGAAGCAGAGAGACTTGCCTAGCTTCTCCAGCTAGACTTAGAAAGGCTACCATGTGCTCTAATACCCAGGTTGCTTCAGAGAGCACAGGAATTCTCTTAGGAGTTGCTTGGGACACTCTAATGCCTCTGTGACCTGCTGTGGTCCCTTTGGAAGTCCTAAGTACAGACACTAGCTCCTATGGCTTCTCCACTTAACCATTCTTCCAGGGCAGGTCTCCAACAACCTCTGGACTCCCCTCTCCTCCCCATGTAAGAGGTGTTGCCTCTTACCATCTGACACAGGTCCTGAATTTGGATGGCAGCACTTGGTTGAACTACCCACCTTGTTATATCCTGACGAGTCCCATAAGGAAAGTCACCCTTCCCCTGTGGAGCCAGGTCTCTTTATCTATGAACTAGGCACCCACCTGCCTGGAAGGATGCGATGGAATTTCAGTAATAAACTACAGTGGTTTGTCATCTCTGATGCCCTCCCTATAAAACAGCCCCCCCAAGCTTCCCAATGCCTCTGCCTACTACCCCAGAGCTGCCTGGCAGACTGTCTATCTCCGGATCCCATTTTCCTCTCCCCACAACTTCTTTCAGGCAGTTTGCTCAGGCAAGGAATCATGCCAACCATGCCTCTGCTTCCACAACCGTCCAACATCCTTTGAGCACACACTAAATCCCCAGACACTCTAAGCCAACTGAACAGGGGACACCTGCTTTGACTCTGCCCAGTCTAACTGCATAGCCTTCTCAGTCCGTGTCCCTAGCTGTGACACAGGCACAGAACAGCTCAGTGTCCCACCACAGGGCTATGCAAAAGTCAGAGAAGGACCACAGGTTCAGGGAGAACCAGGGCTAGAGTCTACTTACCTAGATCTTTAAGTCCTCCTCAGAAAGTCATTCCTCAGACTGGTGTAATCGGGTGACCTCTTGGAGCTGGGAGTCACAGTGGGACTCAAGAGTGATGGTGGGAGGTGTGGATTTAAGAAGGTGGGCAGGGGACCAATCGGGTGCAAGTCCAGAATCTAAGAGAGTCACCACTGAGACAGTCCTGGGGCTGAGGGCCAGCCGGGCTTTTAGGCAGGGCTCACATAGGAGTCAGTAGAGCTGGGGCAGCCAGAGACAGGGCATGGCTGGGGCTGGGGCTGGGGCTGGGGCTGGGGCTGGGGCTGGGGCTGGGGCTGGGGCTGGGGCTGGGGCTGGGGCTGGGGCTGGGGCTGGGGCTGGGGCTGGGGCCAGTTGGCCGCCCCAGGGATGGACAAACCTGCGATCGGACAGGCAAGCGTCTGTCAGGCACACTATAGGAGAAGTAGGCAGGCAGCTGCACTTGCCTGAAACACAAGGCCACCAGCAGAGGCTGTGGTGTCTGTCTGAGGCCAGGCAAGGGGTGGGGATCGAGAGGATGTGGTAAGCAATGCCCGCCCAGCCCAGCCAGGTCCTCCAGAAGGGGCGAGAAAAACTAAGACACCTGCAGGCAGGCGCCCACGGCTTCCCAAAGGTTACCATTTAACAAGACATTTGGGGCCTGCGGGATGACATCTCACAGACAGATGACGTCATCCCACAGGCTTCACAGTCGAGTCCCATGAGGCAGGCAGTGAGGTGGGACTTGCCACTTCTCACGAATGTAGAAACTGACTGCAGGTGTGAAAAGGGAGTACATCCCACCCGAAGCCCTTGGCGTCCATATTGAGCTCCTCAGCTCAGACGGGAGAGACAGGGTGGACACCCACTCTATGACCTCTCTTCTGCAGGAAGAGAGGTCCGTTTTTTTTTTGTTTTTTTTTTTTGTTTTTTTGTTTTTTTTTTCTGTTCCTCGCCTACCCCTCAGCGTGACTTCAGCAGGACCCAGATTGTCTACCTTAGACACTGTCCCCCTGCCTCAGCACGGTGGGAAGGAGGACTCTCTCCACTACCCTGGAGGAGGGACACCTGAGGCACCTCCTGAGAGCTTTGCTGTGCCCATTTGTCAAGCGTGGACACCCAGCCAGGAAGGCAGGCAGCCACACACAGATGGGAATTCAAGAAAGAAATAAAGAAATGACATCCCCTCTCTCTCCTTTCTCTTTCTTCTTTCTTTCTCCCTCTCTCTTCTTCCTTCCTATCTTTTTCCCTTTAATTTTCTTCTTTCTTTTTCAGAAAAAGGACTTTATTATTCAAAGTTCAAATCGATTCAATGTAGTTGGGCTTCCACACGTTTTCCTGACCCTGCTGAGGCACCATTCCTGTCAAACCATAGATAACCTCCTGCCTCAGCCTCTTTCCTTATCAGGCCAACTGTAACTTCACAGCAGTTTTTAGGGTCCTCGAAGACTTGCCCCCAAATGCTCTCATCTCTTCAGAGTGCACAAGCTGGTTTGTAAGATGATATCTGTCCTGGGCAGACTGACACTCTGGTCCTCACTCAGTGCCCACACCCAGCAGGCCAGCACTTACTCAGCCTTTGAAGGGAGGTGATTTTTTCAGAACGCCACAGATGAAAGGGACTGTGATCTGAACCCAGCACCCGCCTTTGGTCACTTTTGAGGCAGCTCCTAAGGTCTCACCCAGTTGCAGCATCTATCCCCTCAAGATACTCACACAGCCGTGGGAATCAAGATTTATCTATGTTTCAAAATAATTTAAGAACAACATGCACAATAATCACTCATTCTTGTCCATCACGGAGGGGGCCGTAAGCACCATGAGTTCCTTCACTAATCAGATCTCTCACCTTGCGCTTCTGGAGACGGCATGTCTTCAGTCCCCTTCCTATTGTGACTGGATCTGTACATTTCCCAGCTGGGGACCCAAAGGAGAGACCTTCCCTCTGGGGTCCTCAGGGTCCTCTGGCCTGGGCACTGGCTGAGTGGGACCCATAGCCACTCTTGGCTATCGGTGAAGCGTGCAGACGCTGAGCTCACCCGTTCCTGAGATACAGTGGAGCTGGCAGCTCTCTCTGACAGGTGGAGTAGAAAAGAAATTCTTCAGACTGTTTTCTTGCCTTGAAGCAAGGGAGAAGTCCAGGAGAAGAGGGGTGATGAGAAGATATTTGGAATCCAGAAGTCAGGCAGCTCCTACCCAGCAGCCACACAAAGGGGGAGCCAAACAGATCATCACCCCCTTCACAGACCATGGGAGGTAGAAAGACCTGCTCCCATTTCACAGATGAAGAGACTGAGGCTCAGGAGTGTTGTTGGCTTTTTTTTTTTTTAATTTTTTTTACTTTTTGTGGGGGCCACCACCTAGCTCCCAAATAACTACACAGAGACTTATTCTTACTTATGAATGCCTGGCCTTAGCTTGGCTTATTTCTTGCCAGCTTTTCTTAAATTATCCCATCTAACATTTGCCTCTGGGCTTTTAGCTTTTCCTATTCTATATACCCCTCTTTACTTATTACTCTGTGGCTTGCTGTGTGACTGGGTGGCTGGCCCCTGGTGTCCTTTCTCCTTGTTTCTTCTTCTCCTTTTTATTCTCTCTGCCTGGCAACCCCACCTACTCTTTCTCCTGCCTTGTTATTGGACATTCAGCTCTTTATTAGACCAATCATGTGTTTTAGACAGGCAGAGCACCACAGTTTCACAGAGTTTAACATAAATGCAACATAAAAAATGCAACATCTCTTTGCCTCATTAGACAATGATTAGACAATGTTCCACAGCATAAGGGAATGTAACATATCTTCAACAATTATTCCACAACACAGGAGAGGAAACCAGCCTCCAGACTTTGAGGCATTGAAGCTAGTATTTGAACCTAGCTCATTTGAATCTAAAAGGAGTGTAGCCAGACAGGGGTTTGCAGGAGGGGTGGGGGCTGCTTTGAGCTGTCTCCATGGCCCCATCTGGCTCAGATGCACAATCACCATCTTCATATGACTAGTGTTTGCAAAAGGACTGACAGCAGCCCTCCCTCCTTCCTCCCTCCCATCTTTCCTTCTTCCCTTTCTTCCTTCCTTCCTTCTTTTCTCCTTCCCTCCTTCCTCCCTCCCTCACTCCTCCCTCCGTCCCTCCTCCCTCCTTCCCTCCCTTCCTCTCTCCTTCCCTTCCTTCCTTCTTTCCTTTTTTCTTCCCTCCCTCCTTCCCTCACTTCCTCCCTCCCTCCATCCTTTTTTATCAAGTGGGTTCTTGAGTATGTCCTGAGGAAATTCTACAGAAGGTGCATACTGACAGCTCTTGTGGAGCCCGTTTCTAGTAGAGAAGACAGACTGACAGCATGAGGATATCATGTGAGGCCAGATGTACAAGGGAAAAGGCACTAGGATGGGAAAGAACACAGAGTGGAGGACCAGAGCCACACAGGACACTCACCTCTGGGCTCCTTGCAGGTGGAGCTGGGAAGGCAGATTCGGTTTGGATGGAAATAAGAATTCCCATAGTGTTTGCAGAGCAACTCTATCCAATTTACATTCATGAAAGAATAGCCCAGTGTAGTGATCTCAGCACTCAGAACACTAATGCAGGAGGACAGCAGGTTTAAGACCAGCCTGGCTACATACTCAAGGCAGGAGGGCAGTGCTCCAAGCCTGAAGCAGGTGGGTGGGTGATACAGGCAAGGCTGCTTAGTCCCCTGGTACTTAAGTGGATGGTTGAGAGCTGGTCATGTTCAGCTGGGTGAATGAGCATTGACCTCTGAAGTAGAATTAGGGGAGGAACCCTCTGTCTCTGCAAAAGTCACCAATGTGTAGTTATTATCCCTGGAGAGATCTCAGAAGCTCTCACACACCTCCCCAGAACTCCAAATAGTAGAGCTGGCCAAGGGGAGAAAGTGGTCACTCTGCTCTGCTGCCCAGGGGTCTTCTAAGAAGAAATAACAAGATAAGTCCCCCCTAATCTACTTCCTCTTTTAAATTTTAAAAATCACTTCTTTGAAAAGAGATTTGCTTAAATGTATATTTTGGGAACTGTAAGTGTACAATTCAATGATTTTTTTTTTGTCAGCTTGGTGAATTGGACACCCATGATTGCAGCTAACTTGGTGGAACATTCCATCACCTAAACAGAGCTCTCATGTCGGCCTCATCTGCACTCCCAGGTGCACCTGACATGCTTGCCTGGATCTCTGGCTTCACTTCTTTTCTGGGAATGTCACATACATTGACAACAGTATATCTTTTATAGATAGCCTTTTTCACTCAGAATAGAGTTTGTCTTGGATGAGTTGTAGTATAAATGACACTACACTCATTTTCCTTGTTGAAAAATATCCCATGGCATGGAGGGACTCTTCCAAGTGTGCTTTCAGATTCTGAAGAGCATTTGGATGGATGAGTGGTGGCCTTTTCTTTCTTTCTTTCTTCCTTTCTTCCTTCCTTCCTTTCTTCCTTTCTTTCTTTCTTTCTTTCTTGGGTGGTGACCTTTTCTTTCTTCCTTCCTTTCTTTCTTCCTTTCTTTCTCTCTCTCTCTCTTTCTTTCTTTCTTTCTTCCTTTCTTTCTTTCTTTCTTTCTCTTCTTGATTGTGGATGATACCAACCTTTAACAAGAATCTTCAGGCCTCCTAGGTGTATACCTGGGGTTTAACTGCTGTGTTTAGAGAGCAGGGCAGCTTTTGTCCAGAGTAGCTGCATTGTGTTACTTACCCATCAGCAATCTAGGGGGCCCATTATTGCATGGGAATTAAGATTCCAGAACACAATATTGGCTGATGGATGTTTATTCAGGGAAAAACTACTTACACCAGAAACAGGTGAGCGCTGCAGGTTCCCGTCCCAAGGATGCCTCCAGATGCTCTCTGTCTCCCACCAGGAAATAAGAGAGAGAGCTGGGATCTGGGACCCGAGACCTAATCCCCCTAGGTCACGCCTGCACCTGTCCTCATGCCCCAATGGGTGTGGTCAGTGCAACAGGTGCAGGCAGGGTGGAAATCTCACTACAACCCACTCTTCTCTACACTTGCTCTCCCTGACTTTTTCTCTATATCTTTTTCCTTCATTTCAGGTATATGTGTCATGTGTGTATGGATGTGTGAAGGCCTGAAGTGGTGTCAAAACTCTCAACCAGTCCACCTTATTCATCAAGGCAGGGTTACAATCAAACCCATGGCTTGCCTCTGTGGCTTTGGACATGCCAGCTTACTCTGGGGTTCTCTGCCACTCATGTCTAAGGCTGGAATTACAGCTGGGCCCCCATGCCCATTGGACATTCACACAGGTTCTAGGGAGCTTAACCCCAGTCCATTTTAGCAATGTTAACTATTTCATTCCATGGGCATGGGGTATTTTACGACTTACATGAATCTCCTTAAATTCTTTTCAGGGTATTCTGCAGTTCCCTAAACACACTTGCATTGTCATAGTTCTCTCTTGCTAAGAATTTTACCTTTGAGGCTCTGGCCTTCCTTGCTCACATGGGCTCACATGGACAGAACAGTTGGCTGGTGTGTGCACAGCATTGCTTTGCTAAAGCCCTTCATCATGTCTAGTGATTGCTCCATGGTCTTCCCAACTGTATGTATTTAGGATCGTGCCACCATTTACAAAGATAGTCTTACCTTTGTAAGTTTTTGTTTGTTTGCTTAATTTCTTTTTCCTGCTGAATATTCAGGTTAACACTTTTGAAGAAAGGTTGAATAGTGATGGTAAACTGGGCAACCTTAGGGGAAAGTTTCAGGGGGCAGTATGATGCTAGCTAAGAATCTTTGGCTGGTGTCCTTCAATGGGCTGAGGGAAGTCCCTTTCATTCCTAGCATGCATTAGAATAAACACCCATGTGGTGTTTTACCCCTTAATTTCTATCATCGACTATGGTGGTTCACATTATGTTGAACCATCCTTGCACTCCTGAGGTAACTCCATTTGGTCAGACTTTTCTTCATTAGCAAATTCTTGATAGGACAATGGAAAAGGGGAGAAAGTTTGGAGGTGGCTGAGGTTGCACTGGCTTCAGCCCACTTGGTCTGTTACTTCTGGGCCATGGCAAGACAGATCATCTCGATGGACAGGGTGTGTAGAGCAGGGCTGTTCACCTCACACGAGCCAGGAAGCACCGAGAGACAGATGAGGGAGTAGGCATACTCTTCAAGGGATACCTAATGATTTACTTACTCCAAGCAGGCCTCACTTCCCAACAGTGCCACCAGATTATGAGTCCCTGAATTGATGCCCTATTGATAAGGGCAGAGACCTCACGATTTAATCATTTTGCAAAGCTGGACAGCTTGCAACCAAGACTTTAACACATACCCAAAACAAGGGGTGATGAATTATAGTCTGTTTACCTGGGTGCTAATTTTTTTCCCAGCACCCTTGTTGTGGATTTTTGTGTCTATGCTCATAAGGACTGTTGTTCTGTAGTTCCTGCCCCCCACCACTCTTGTGTCCTTGTCTGGAATTAGCATCATAGTGAATTAGGAATAATTTTCTCCTCTTCTATTTGGCAGAGCGTGAGAAGGAATCAAGTTAACCCTTGGCAGAATTCACCAGCAAAGGCTGGATTTGTCTTTGCTGGGAGTTTTGTGGGTTAACAGTTCAACTTCCTACATGTTGTGTCTATAAAGAGTTTCTTTTTCTTTTTGAGTCAATTTTAGTGATGGGCAATCACTACATGGTTCAAAAGCAACCATGGACTGTGAACATTCTGAAACCTCAAGCCAAAATCAATCTTTCCTCTCTTTAAATTGTGTTCTCAGGTGTTTTGTCACAGTGATGGAAAGCCAAAACATCAGCACACCAAAATAAATGGGAGATGTATTGAAAGCCAAAAGAGTTATAGCTGCAGATACACTCATTAAAGCAAGAGCATAGGCCAATAACCAAACTATACTCTTTTACATGGTTGTCCAGGACCACAAACTCCGGACTCCTGGCCTTTATTTCATTTTTAATGTTTAATTGTGTGTGTGTGCACATGTGCAGCTGCCAGGAGAGGCCACAGCTGTCAGATTAACTACAGGTGGTTACTAGCTGTCTAACATGGACATGGGGAAGTGAACTCAAATGCTCTGCAAGAGGGTTGCACTCCTAACTGCTGAATCATCTTTCCAGATCCTCAACTGTACTCCTTAAGGAACTAGAAAGAGAAAATGAAACCCAATGCTTGCAGAAGAGATTAAGTAATACATGTTAGGATGGAGATAAATAAAAACTAGAAAAACAGAAGAGAGCATCAGCAAAACCAAAAGTTATATCTTGGAACAGAAATTGGAAAAAGTTGAACAAACCTTTAGCTAGACTAAGCAAGAAAGACAGAAAATCAAAATAAGATCAGAAATGAAATGGTGCCTGGAATTAAAATGTGCACCAACACATTTTAATTTCAATTTCAGTCTTTTTAAGTTTACTGTCTTAGTTACTTTCCTATTGCTGTAAAGAGACATGACTGCCAAGGCAACTTACAGAAGCGCTTATTGGAGCTCATAGTTCCAGAGGTGAGTCCCTACTACATCAGTGGTCGAGGAGCAGTAGGAGGAGAAGGCAGGCACGGTGCAGTGGTGCAGGAGCAGTACCTGACAGCTCACAGCTGATCCACAAGTACAAAACAGAGAACTGACCGGGAATAGTGTGGGCTTTTGAAACCTGCACTCCAACCCGAAGTGACACAATTCCTCCAACAAGGCCATACCTTCTAGTTCTTTTAGTCCTCTTAGTTCTTTTAGTTTACTCTCTGATGACTAAGTATTCAAATATATGAGTCTACTGGGGTCATTTTTATTCAAACCGCCACACTCATGAAGACTTGTTTTGTGGCTCGACACATGATGTGCCTTGTAGAACGCTCTGTCTATTCTGGCCATAGCTGATTTTGATGGAATGCTATGCTTTTCTGTTACTCTGTTGTTTTGCTTTTTTTTCCCCCTATCGTTCCAATTTTCTTCCCTTAATGCCTTCTGCTGAGCTGACCTCCCCATTATTTAAAGTGTGGCATTGAAGCTGCCAACTATTATAACACCCATGTTCCTGTTCAGTTCTGTCACGATTTGCTTCATCTATTCTTGGGTTCCAATATTGGATGCATATGCATATAGCTATTATATATTCTCCATGAGTTTACATGCTGTTAGCATATAATCTTGTTTAGCTTTTGAAATGATTTTCTCTAAACTTGGTCTATTGTTCACAGTGTAATTACTCAGCGCTCTTGGTTTTTCTTTGCATGAAATGTCCCCTTAACTCTTTTCACTTTAAACTTATTTATGTCTTGTAGAAAGCATATAGCTGGGTAATGCCTTTCAATCCATTCTGCCAAGGTGTGTCTTAAGCACCCTTACTCTGTTAAGTCTGAAGCAGTTACTATCAGGGATTGCTCTGCATTTTGCTGTTTGTTTTGGTGGTCACGCAGTTCCCTCAGTACCTCCATCTTTAGTGTTTGATTGATTTTTCTCCTACAGTATCATTTATAAACTCTCCTCATGTCTGTCTGTTTCTTAAAATTATTTTTAATGATTACCTTTGAGTTTGCATTCAACACAGGGAATTTATAAAGGCGCAATTTGAATGACAGGGAAACCCACAGAGACAGCTGACCAGAGCTCATGGGAGCTCACAGATTCTAGACTGACAGCTAGGGAGCCTGCTTGGTACCAACCTAAGCCCTCAGTATGTGGGTGATAGCTGTATGGCTTGGTCTATTTGTAGGGTCCCTAGCAATGGGACTAGGATCTGTCCCTGGTACATGAGCTGGCTTTTTGGAACTTATTCTCTATAGTGAGGTGTCTCACTCAGCCTTGATGCAGGGGGGAAGTGTTTGGTCCTGTCTCAACTTGACATGCCATGCTTCGTTGACTCCCCATAAGAGGCCTTACCCTTTCTGAGAAGTAGTTGGGGGAGGGCAGAAAGGAGGTGGGGGAGTGAACAGAGGAGAGAAGGGAGAGGAAACTGATTGGTATGTAAAATAAATTTAACAATTTTATAAAAAAAGAAAAAAATGTAATTTGAGTTTAGTTTAATTTGGTATTAATGACAGTCAAAGGTCTACTTCTTTGGGTGTGGTCGGCCTGTGATCCAGCCTGAACTGGAGGTCACAAATCCAAGAGCAGCATGAGCTACACAATGAGACCCTACCAGATAGGGGGGAAGGAGAGAGGGAGAGAGACAGAGGGAGAGGCAGAGATAAAGAAAGCAAACACACACACACACACACACACACACACACACACACACACACACACACACACACACACACACACACACACACACACACACACACACACAGACACACACACAGACACACACACACACACACACACACGGAGGAGCTAGAGGAGAAGAGGGGAGTTCTAGAATTTTACAGCTTCCTCCTTTATATTATTATTGTCACAAAGTACACCTTTATTTAACATCCATTAGCAGGTCTATAGTTATTGTCTATGCAGTTTTAATTTGGGGGGGTTGTTGAGACAGGGTTTCTTTGTGTAGCCCTGGCTGTCCTGGAATTCTCTTCGTAGACCAAACTGGCTTCGAACTCAGATCTGCCTACTCCGCCCCCTGAGTGCTAGGAATAAAGGTGTGCACTACCAAACCCGACTTATGCATTTGTTTTTTTGAGTCATATGGGAGACAAAGAGTGATGAGAAATAAAAACTACAAAGTCAGCTGTAATGCCTCACACCTGCCATCCTTGCATTTGGGAAGCAGAAGGATTGTCCTATGTTCAAGGACAGCCTGGGTAACATAGTGAGTTCTAGACCAGTTAGACTCTGGATCTTGATTATGACAAGTTACACCTGTCTTGCTGCTATTCTGACTTTCTCAAGGTACAGATCTACTACTTGACTTAAATTTTAATTCTGGATGAATTTAGCAAACATTTATCAAATGAATCTGCATTTAGGAGTGCTGGCCCACTCCTAGGTGGAGAGTCTAGTGTGGAAAGAGATTTTCAAAATCCTGAGGCACTTGTATCATGTTCTCAAATCATAACCCTGATGATGTGATTTCAGAGTCTGCTATAAACCAAGGGGCAGGGGATCACAGCAGGGTGACTGTGTCCCCTCTGCTCTTTCCTACATAACATAGTGTACTGTGATTTACTGGGTTTTCCTTTCTATTTGACCACCGATGAATATGTCCATAAAGCAAACACATGGTAACTGAATGAGTGAGGAGAGAGTTCCCAATATTAGTTCCATGATGCTCAGCCCAGCCTTCCTCCTGGGTCTCTCGATCTTCTTCCTGTGGCTTGTCCAGTGAAGTGTTCCCTACTCTTGCTTAGCAGTGTTTCTCAGCACACCATTTTGTCTATCAGATGAGTTGACAACTCCTACCATCTCTGCCCTTCTTCCCAGTGTCTTCTGTGTCTGGAAATCCTGCCTAGCTATTGGCCGCTCAGCTTTTTATTAAACCAATCAGAGTGACACATCTTCACAGTGTACAAAAAGATTCTCTCACAACAGAGGAGGGCACCCCAAAACATCCCCAAACGTAGAACCAGACTTTCCATGTCTAAGTCAGTGAGGAGTGATAAGATTTGCAAGGAGAAAGGGGGAACTGAGCTGCTGATGGGGGAGTGTGGGGTCTGTGGGTACAGCAACCCTGCAGGATATACAGACAAGAGGAGAAGGGGACTCTGTTGAGAAGATGGGAGGTGACAACAAACCAACTGAGGTGAAAGAGAAGGAAGGTGGTGAGGCTGGGGCTGGGGGACTACCAGGGAAGGAGAGTACAGAGGGCCAGAGGACAGTGACCCAACCCAGATTCAGTGCCTGGATGAGCCACGGGCATGAGTGTGTGACTGCAGTGGCTAATTCTGGGAATGATGAGGTCCTGGTGTGGGTGGGGAGGGCCCTGTGGCTCTGAGAAGGAGAGGAAGTGGCGAGGCTGGAGCTGGGAGGGGTCTCCCACAGGGAGGGACTCAGTAGGCATGGGTGATGATTCTAGAGTGAGGAAAGAGCCCTGGGCTGAGGCCCCAAGGCCCCTGAAGACCATCAGCCAAAGAGGGACACTTTGGAAGGGACAGGAGCCACAGAAAATGCCAAATTCAGTTTTCCAAAAACCAGTCTGTGCTGTGGGGTACAACTCTCGCTACAGTTGTCCACTGCCTCCTGGGCACAGGTTTGCTTCCTTTTTAGAAGGGCTGGAGTCCTCGGTAGTCCCTGAGAGGACCTGCTGGAGGCTGTACCCTTGTAGTGCCATGTGGACAGGCCACTCCGCTGTGACAGCTGTATAGTCAACGTCAGTATGAAGCTACCCTGGACATTGCCAGGTCTGTCCTCCCTGAGCCATGCTCCCAGCGAAGGCTGGGAAAACCAGAAGAATCTCCAAATATCTCTAAGGGGTCCCTGGATCCTCACGCTTCCCCCAGGCCAAGCAAGGACCATAGATGCTAGTGCAGACTCCCCCGAGGCAAGCATGATGCTGCTAGGACAAACGGAAGGCTGGAGGAGCAGTGGAGAGGGCAAGTAGGATTGCATGCCCAGGGTCCAGTATGCCACCTTCTCCTGGGCCAGGCTAAAGGTGGGGGCTGGGGTGGGGGTGAGGTGTAGACTATTATTGATTATGAAAGCTCGGCCTTAGCTTCATCTTGTCCCTAACTAGTTCTTATAACTTAAATCAGTCCGTATCTTTTAATCTATGTTCTTTTATGTGGCACAGTCACTTTTACTCTATTCTGCCCCTCCTGCTTCCTCCACATCTGGCTGGTCATTCTGCCTTTCTTCCCCCCAGTGCTCTCTTTGTCCAGAAGTCCCTGCTATACCTCCTGCCTTGCTATTGGCTGTTTAGCTTTTGGCTGAACAGATCATAGTGACACATCTTCACACAGTGTAAAGGAATATTCCACAACAGTGTGGCGCTGGCCCCAGACTGCCCATGGCACACTGATGTTGATGCCTGCCTGCTCTCACCACAGTAGCCTTACTAGCTAAGGATTACTGCTGGTTCTGCCAGGTGATGGTGCACGCCTTTAATCCCAGCACCTGGGAGGCAGAGGCAGGCGGATCTCTATGAGTTTGAGGCCAGCCTGGTCTACAGAGCAAGTCCAGGAGAGGCTCCAAAGCTACACAGAGAAACCCTGTCTCAAACCCCTCCCCCATCAAAAAAGAAGAAGTATTGCTGGTTCTATTGTCTACAACACACATCTCCAAACCATTGCCGCCACCTGTGCTAAGCCATTAGTGCCCCTGCCCAAGTGACAGACATGAACTCTCTTTGATCTCTGGGCCCCCTTTACAAAAATGTTCTCATTGCAGCTAGTGCCATCATTCCCCAATAGAGATGGGGTCAGTACATGTCTGTGACTGAGTTTCCAAGGCCGGCTCTGCATCTGCACACTGAGCCTGCGTCCCTCCTGGAGTCCCTGGCCACCTCACTTCCTCTCCTCTCTCCTTTCCCATGCTTCTCTAGATTCCTTCACAAGGCCATTGCCCTGTCTGTCCCTTCCACCAATGACACTAGGTGTTTGTGTGGCTTGTTCCTTTACTTCATTCACCCTGTGGTTAAATGTTCCTTTGTCATCATGGTCTTCCTAGCTGCCCACTGAGATCTACGTTTCTCCAACTCCTCTTCAGCAGGTCCTACCCAGTGCTAAGGTCATCCAAGCTACACCATGTGTCTCTGTGACATTCCCTGACTATCTACTTCCTGCACTTGACCCCACTTCATATGAACAGGGACTGGCACCTAGAGGTGCTCACTAAACACTTACAGAATGAACATAACTGTCTAAGGCTTTCTGCCCCGCCGTACTCCCACTTAAGACTCACCCAGGACACAGCTGCTCCTGCAGACTTGAGTCAGGCTGGCCTTCAAGTGACAAGACCCTTCTAGTTCCCAGCACCATGTTTGGCCACTCGCCCCCTCCTGGCATTCCATGTCCTTGTCAACAGTCAGCTTCCTTGGCCCTGCCAATGCCAATGGATTCTTCCCCAACAAAGAAACAAGCAATGGTGAAAAGCAGAGATGAGAGATTCATCTGTGCAGAGGAGGAAGAGATAAGGGAATGTCCAGTGACCCCGGGTCCATCTTTGTCTTTGGGACACTGGTATGAGCTTTACGTTTAAGAGTTGGGGTGGGGCAGGAGGCTTGTGTGATAGTCACCCTGAGCAGGTGGCCTGGCCAGCTGTGGCCTCAGTTCTGGTCCTGCAAGATGGTCTTGTAAAGAGTATTGCTGTCATCTCTCAAGAGCCACTGTGATCCCCCTGGGATGCTCACTGCTACTCAGGTGCAGACTCTCTCCACAAACATCACCTGGAGTTTTGTCCCTCCTTTGGGGTAGTTTCAGTTTCTTGATATGAGAATGTTTATCAGTCCTCTTGTTCCTGGAGTCCAAGTGACTCCAGAGAGAGAGAGAACAAGAGAGACTCAGGAAGGAAAGTGAGGAGTCAGACACCAAGCTTGAAAGGAACAAGCTGGAGTTCACCAGGCCAGGGACCCAAGCTTTCCTTCAGCCTGTCTCACAAATGCTCATGCAAGCCCCCTGCATAGAAAGACATCACAGGCCAGTTCACATGTGAACACTGCCCCTGCTTGCTCATGTATCATGTATGTATGTGTGCATATACTCAGAGTCCACAGACATGGATCCCTACATAGAATGAGTTTCATCATACATGATTATCCGGCCAGAAGAGACACATAGGTTCACATGTCCTCATCCATATGCCTACATAAAAAAATGTGGAACCTCCATTCACCCCAGCTCACACATGTACAAGAAAGTAGCAATGTGCAGAAGGACATGTGTACACATTTTTTTGCATACAGATATTTATGAAGCACCTACTATGCTGTGCCAGGAGCTGAGAATAAAGCAGAGAAATAAATAGAGCTCTAGCCTGCATCATCTTACCTAGAAAAAGATGTACAGACAGTGGCTGGATCTAAGAGAGCCCACACTTCTATATGCTTCCTCTATACGCAGAGCTGACTTTGCTGTATAACAAGTGACTATGTCAACCCCACCCACGTCACATGCACACACATGAGCATGCACAGGCCTACCTCAGAAGCCACGTAACACAATTGGGCCCTGGGCAGGAGTGGGTGGTGGCTTGTACTATACAGAGACCAGAACCATTTTGAGCTCCTGGTGTTACCCAAAGACCCTTAGCCTCTATCGATCCCCTAAGAGCATACAATGTTCCTAGGGATGAGTGCCAAGTGCATACAGAGGGATCCAAGCCCACATGTGCACAAGTGTGCGAGCTGCTCCGCATCACCCCTCTGCCCCAGGGCCTCCTCCTCTCCCTACACTCTGCCATGGTTCACAGCCACTGGTCTCCTGAGAATGGGTGCCCACAGGGAGGCGGGGATGTGATGACTCTGCTTCCAGGCAGCTGTGGTGAGTTTCAGCAGAGACTCCCTTCCTCACAGAGGCCCTGCTTTACTGAAAGCACTGGCTACCGTGGTTTCCCCACATCAAAAAGGTCAAACTCTCACAAGAATATTTACTGCGAACTGTCAGTCATCCAACAAGCAGTTACTGATAGCTGTTGCTCACACACTGGGAAGGCAGCAGGGTGAACAAGCCCAGGCCGGGTCCTACAAAAGGTTAGTGCAAGGACACAGCTAACCAGGAGAGGAAAAGTGGCCAGGCAACAGGACAGCATGCCACCCGGAGACCGAAACAACCAAGCTCTTGGTCACAACTGGAGTGTGCTGTGAGGTGGTAATGGACAAGAAAGAAGCTGACCCTGTGATGTGACTGACTCTCCATCACAGTCAACATCAAGGGGAGTCAGGGGACCCAGAGGCACATGGTGACAAGGCCAGAGCTTTGGGGCCTAGGACAGGATGGCGCCCAGTTGGATGGGGTGGTGATGTGACTTGCTCTTTGCTGAAGGAGCACCCACATTGTGCTGGGCTCTCTCTGGGGCTGATAAAGAAACCCAGGACCCAGAAGAGAGACATTTGGCCAAGGCCCAGGAGCCTCCTGAAGCTGGTGACATTTGAGCTGAAAGGTGATGAGGTCATTCTCCCAGCCCCAGGAAGAAGCAAGTGCCCCACATGAACCAATTGTGGGAGTGCATGCGAATGTGTGAGTGTGTGTGTGCATGCATGCGTGTGTCCATCATGTCATGGGGCATATGCAAGAAGCCAGAGACCAGCTTGTGGGAGTTGGGTCTCTCCTTCCACCATGCAGGCTGGGTAGCAAGTGCCTTTACCCACTGAGTTGCCTCACCAGCCTCAGTTAGCGGAGTTCCTAAAGGAGCCCATGCTACTCTCCAGGCTTTGGAAATACCCACTCATGGAAACCCCCAGACGATCTTCTGGAGATGTCATGAATACTGTTAGCTCCATGAGAAAGTCACCATGCCTAAGAACTCTGTTCTGCTTGCCCACTCCTTTACCTCGAAGTGTCTGAAGTAGTACAGATGCAGCCTGGAGGTGGTTTTAGTGGGTACCTAACCATGGCAAGTAACTGTCTGTTTAGTTCTGGATTTAATGAATTACTCATGTGGAAAGTGATCAGTTCTGCTAAAGTCCCTTCCACTCCTCCCCATCACAGACCTTCATGCAATTCAAATGTTGTCTGGGTTACCAACAATGTCAGCCAGCCAATGAACAAACATTGGTGAACATTTTATGTCTCTATCTGACCCAAGGATGAGCAGCAGGGGTCCTTGTTTCTATTTTATTTTGTTTTACTGAACACCTGTGCTAGCCTGGTCCTGGCCTAGTGGCTGGGACAGAAGAAAGAATGAACCCCAGTCCTGGGGTCAAGGATTATGCTTTCTAGTTGTTAAAAAAATATTCCATTATTACAACAATGAATGAGCCCTGTGTGGGAGTGCACATCTATGAGGCTAAGCCTGGAGACCAGAGCTCCAGGCCTCTGGAGTGAACATACTACTATTATTTTGCTAAATGGATATGGTATCATCTGACCTCTGAACTCATATCTCTACTCATCAGGGATGTTTCTTTGTGTATCAATGGACAGTGGTTAATGCAACAATTCACAACTGATCTAAGGGCCGAGGTGGTCAGTGGAGTGCTGATCCAAGAATGGGACATCAGGGACCATTGAGAATGATGATGAGGAAAGAGCCTAAGAGGCAGAGGCTGGAGAGAACCAGGGTGAAGCATGTCTTTCTGGCATGACAGGACTGCTATTCTCGTGAGCTCACAGTGGCTGTAGTTGCCTGCACAAGACTGCACAAGCCCAGGCCAGTCAACAATCCAGCAAGAAGCAGGAAGGAGTTTATGAGCCCCCATCCCTAGCTAAGGAGCTACTGATGGCATCTGGGGGAGGAAGTTCAGTTTTCTTTACGGGTGTGCCCTCTGGTAAGTCAGCCATGCTCCAGGAGATAACCCTACACCCACCAATGTATGGGCAGCCCAAAGTGGACTCCATGTGGTGTGTGTATGTGTGTGTGTGTGTGTGTGTGTGTGTGTGTGTGTGTGTGTGTGGAGAGAGAGAGAGAGAGAGAGAGAGAGAGAGAGAGAGAGAGAGAGAGAGAGCATGAAGTTGAGTAGGGGTGAGGGGAGTTAGGGTGAATATGATCAAAATGCACTGGAAATATGCGTGTATGCTAGCCTCAAAAATTAATATGAATGTTATATTTTTAAAAAAGAAACAAGAAAAACCATTTTTTTCATCTCACTAGATGCTGAAAAAGCCTTTGACAAAATCCAGCACCCCTTCATGATAAAGGTCTTGGCGAGATCAGGGATAATAGGAAAATACCTAAATATAATAAAATCAATATATAGTAAACCAACAGCCAAACAGCCAAACCTTAAGCTTAAGAGAAACTTAAGGTGATTCCTCTAAAATCAGGAACAAGACAAGGCTGTCCTCTCTCTCCATATCTCTTTGATATGGTACTTGAAGTTCTAGCTAGAGCAACAAGACAACAAAAGGAGCTCAAGGGGATCCAAATTGGAAAGGGAGAAGTCAAACTGTCTCTATTTGCAGATGATATGATAGTTTACATAAGGGACCCAATAAACTCTACCAGGGGACTCCTACAGCTGATAAACACCTTCAGCAAAGTGGCAGGATATAAGATTAACAAGTAAATAAATAAATAAATAAATAAATAAATCAGTAGCTCTACTGTATTCAGACAATAAAGGGGCTGAGAAAGAAATCAGAGAAACATCACCCTTTACAATAGCCACAAACAGCATAAAATATCTTGGGGTAATGCTAATCAAACAAGTGAAAGACTTATATAGCAAGAACTTTGCATCTTTAAAGAAGATACCAGAAAAATGGAAAGATCTCCAATGCTCTTAGATAGGCAGGATCTAACACAGTAAAAACGGCAATCTTGCCAAAAAGCAATCTACAGATTCATTGCAATCCCCATCAAAATCCCAGCACAATTCTTCACAGACATTGATAGGACAATATTCAACTTTATATGGAAAAACAAAAGACCCAGGATAGCCAAAAACAACCCTGTACAATAAAGAAACTTCAGCAGGAATCACCATTCCTGACTTCAAGATCTACTATAGAACTATAGTCCTGAAAACAGCTTGATATTGGCACAAAAATAGACAGATAGAACAAAGGAATCAAATTGAAAATCCTGATATTAACATCCACACCTATGAACATCTGATTTTTGACAAAAAAAAAGGCTAAAATTTTACAGTGGAAAGAGGAAAGCATCTTCAACAAATGGTGCTGGCATAATTGGATGCGGGTAGAAGATAGATCCATGTGTATCGCCATGCATAAAACTTAAGTCCAAATGGATCAAAGACCCCAACATAAATCTAGCCACACTGAACCTCTTAAAAGAGAAAATGGGAGGTACCCATAAACAAATTGGTACAGGAGACCAACCACTTCCTGAACATAACACCAGTGGCACAGACACTGAGATTAACTGTAAGGCAAAGGACACAGTCAACAAGTCAAAACGGCAGCCCACAGAGTGGGAAAAGATCTTCACCAACCCCACATCTGACAGAGGGCTGATCTCAAAAATATACAAAGAACTCAAAAATCTAGTCACCAAAACACCAAATAATCTATTTAAAAAATGGGGTATAGAACCAAATAGAGAATTTTCAATAGAGGAATCCAAAACGGATAAAAGACACTTAAGAAAGTGCTCAACCATCCTCAGCCATCAGGAAAATGCAAATCAAAACAACTCTGAGATACCATCTTACTCCTGTCAGAAAGGCCAAAATCTGAAACACCAATGACAGTTTATTCTGGAAAGGATGTGGAGAAAGGGGAACACTCCTCCACTGCTGGTGGGAGTGTAAACTTGTACAGCCATTTTGGAGATCAGTATGGCTGTCCCTCAGGAAAATGAAAATCAGTCTACCACAGGATCCAGCAATTCTACTCTTAGGCATATACCCAAAAGATCCACATCCATGCAACAAAGACATCTGTTCAACTATGTTCATAGCAACATTATTTGTAATAGCTGAAACCTGGACACAACTTAGAAGCCCCACAACTGAAAAATGGGTAAAGAAAATGTGGTACATTTACACAATGGAGTCTACTCAGCAGAAAAAACATTGGAATCTTGAAATTCCCAGGCAAATGGATGGAACTAGAAGAAATCATCCTGAGTGAGGTAACCCAGTCACAAAAAGAGGAACATGGTATGTACTCACTCATATATAGATTTTAAACATAGAGCAAAGGATCACCAGCCTGTAATTCACACCGCCAGAGAAACTAGGATGAAAGGACTCTAAGAGAGACATACATGGTCCCCCCACAGAAGGGTAAAGGGACAAGATTTCCTGAGCATATTGGGAAGGGGGGCAGTGAGTGGAGAGATTGAGTCAGGGGAGGAATAGAGGTGAGCCAGAAAAGATATACCATAATAGAGGGAGCCATTATATGTTTAAAGAGAAATCTGGCACTAGGGAAATGTCCAGATGACCCCAACTAACAATCTAAACAATAGTGGAGAGGCTACCTTAAATGCCCTTCCCTGATAATGAGATTGGTGACTACCTTATATGCCATTCTAGAGCCTTCATCCAGTAGCTGATGGAAACAGAAACAGAAACAGACACCCACAGCTAAACACTAAGCAGAACTCCTGGAATCCAGTTGCAGAGAGGGAGAAGTGATGAGCAAAGGGTCAAGACCAGGCTGGAGAAACCCACAGAAACAGCTTCCCAGACTGATAGCTGGGAAAGCATAGGACGACAGACCCCCTGAATGTGGGTCTCAGTTAGAAGGCCTGGGCAGTCTATGGGACCTCTGACAGTGAAACTAGGATGTGTCCCTGGTGCAAGAAAGGACTTTGGGAACACATTCCCTATGGAGGGATATCCCCTTAACCTAGAGACAGGAGGGATGGCCTAGGCCCTACCCCAAATGACTTGTGAGATTTTGATGATCCCTCCTGGAAGGTGGTGTTTTGATTTGCTTGGGGTGGGTAGATGGTGGTGCTTCCAGCTGTTGGTGGTATTGCCCTGGAGTTGCACAGTGATGGAAAGTTAATGGCAAATGTGGTAAAGACTACTGGGCTACATGTGTGTGCAAGTGTGTGTATATGTGCATGTGTGTATATGTGTATATGAATGTTCCTTCATTTGTGCATGTGTGCATGCATGTATGTCTGTGTATGCATGTTTGTCTGTGTATGTGCATGTGAGTTTATGTGTATGGATGTTCCTTCATTTGTGCATGTGTACATGCATGTTAGTGTATGTATGTGTGTCTGTGTATGTGCATGTGAGTTTATGTGTATGGATGTTCCTTCATTTGTGCATGTGTGCATGCATGCATGTCTGTGTATGCATGTGTGTCTGTGTATGTGCATGTGAGTTTATGTGTATGGATGTTCCTTCATTTGTGCATGTGTGCATGCATGCATGTCTGTGTATGCATGTATGTCTGAGTACATCTATATGCATGCATGTGCATATGGAAGCCTAAGGCCAATTTTGAGTGTCTTTATCATCACTCTCTATGGTATATTTTAAGAGAGACTCTCACTGAACCTGGGACTCTCCACTTCAGCTAAACTGGCTGGCCAGCAAGCAGCAGAAAGCATCCTGCCTCTGCCTCTGCCTCTGCCTCCTGCCTCTGCCTCTGCCTCTGCCTCTGCCTCTGCCTCTGCCTCTGCCTCTGCCTCTGCCTCTGCCTCTGCCTCTGCCTCTGCCTCTGCCTCTGCCTCTGCCTCTGCCTCTGCCTCTGCCTCTGCCTCTGCCTCTGCCTCTGCCTCTGCCTCTCCGGAGCTGGATTCACAGGTGCCTGCATGGGTGCTGGGGACAGACCTCAGGCTTCAGGCTCCTCCAGCTAGCACTTTACTGAGTGAGCTATGTCCTCACCCCTAGAGTATATATTTAAATAGTTAAAATAGTACATTTTCTGCTACATACATGCAGTCTTTGTTTGTTTGGGTTTTGTTTTGTTTTGTTTTTTGAGACAGGGTTTCTCTGTATTGCTTTGGAGCCTGTCCTGGAACTAGCTCTCTAGACCAGGCTGGCCTCAAGCTCACAGAGATCCACCTGCCTCTGCCTCCTGAATGTTGGGACTAAAGGCATGAACCATCAACATCTGGTCCATGCATTCAGTCTTAATGAATGATAACTTCATGGGGCCCTGGGTTCCATCCTGTGGTGGTCAGGGGTTTTGTTTTTGTCTTTGTTTGTTTGTTTCTCATCAATGTGACACAAACTAGAGTTAGTGGGTAAGAGGGAGCCTCACCTGAGGAATTGTCTCCATCAGACTGTCCTGTGGACATGTGTGTGCAGCATTTTTTTGATTAATGATGGATGTGGGAGGGCCCAGCCTACTGTGGGTGCTGCCAGCCCATGGCAGATAGTCCCAGATTGCAAAAGAAAGCAGGCTAAGCAAGCTATGAGGAGCAAGCCAATAAAAGTGATCCTCCATAGCTTATGCTTCAGTTTCTGCCTCCAGGTTCCTGCCCCAAGCTCCTGCCTTGGCTTCCCTGGTGATGAACTGTGATGTGGAAGTATAAGCCAAACAGCTTTTCCTCTCCAAGTTACTTTTCCCGGTACCTCATAAAACCACATGGTGGCATATGTTCATATTCTCAGCACACAGGAGGTGAAGGCACCAGAACAGAAGTTCGAGGTTATCCTTGGCTAAAAAGAATGCTTGAGGCTTCTATGCCTCCCCATCTCCCCCCCCACCCCCCCACCCCCACCCCCCCACCCCGCCAAAAAATATAGAGAGAAAAAAAAGAAAGAAAAGGCTAATCTCTGTTTCAATCAGCAGTCTTGTGGTTGCAAAGAACAGAACTATTTTTGTGTGCATGTGTGTAGGTATATGCTGGTGTTCAAGTGTGTGTGCACAAATGCATACATGTGTGCACACATGTCAGAGAACAGAGATAAATATCAATATAAATATCAAAATGTCCTCCTCAATCACTCTCCACAGTTTTTTTTTTTTTTTTTTTTTTTTTTTTTTTTGGCAGCATCTCTCACATAACCTGGAGCTGACTAGCCAGCTAGCCCCAGGGATCTATCTGCCTGTCACAGCTCCCACCCCCATCCCCATGCTGAGGTGTCAGTAATATGCTACCATACCTGGATTACACAGTTCTAGGAATCATGTAGTCCTCACACTTGCCAAGCAAGCTTCTGACCCACTGCACCATTTTCCCAGACCCAGAACTGGCTTTTCAAGTTGAGTTGTGAGCACATCTACAGTCCCAGGACTTGGGAGGCAGAAGCAAGAGGCTATTTCCAGCACAACCTGGGCTCCGTAGCAAGACCTTGAAACAATCGACAAGATAAAATAAAGTGCATTTATTGGCTCATTGTTTTAAATGTTTAAGGAGTGGTTTCACACATGGGTGGGCCAAGGCGATGAAGTAATTCCTTTAGAGTGGAAGGTGTGGGTTCTGGGACGTGCTTCATTTTCTCAAGCCGTTAAGTCTCCATAGGAACAGAAAGTAGGGGTGATGAGATAATCAGAAGACTAAGTTTGTTGCCTCCTAGCTGTGGAGCCCAAAGAAAGCATCTAGATTCTGGTACGAGTTCTGGGAAAGCTCTCAATGGTCAGTGTTCCCCCACATGACTCACCAGGTGGTGAAGGGGGTCTCTGATTGGCTGCACATGAGTCGCATGCTGTGATGGAGAGTTGAGGGTGAGATCAGGTCCACAGAAGCCTTGTGAACTGGAGTCACAAGCTGATCCCCAAAGAGGCCACTTTGTCATCAAGAGAACAAACTCTGACCTGATGCCATGGGGTCCTGTGAAGCAGGAGGGCTCTGGAGGAGTGGGAATGCTGGACAGAGGAGGTCAGGAGCCTCAAACTGCAGAATGTGGCAAGGTCACACTAGCTAAGAGTTAACAGTGGTGAGCAGTGAGGTGTGGGTGAGGGTGTGAGGAGACCTGGCTGCGGATTGCTTCCTGTGTGCATGGCCACACACTGTGTCTGTGTGTCCTTGTGTATGCTCACATGTGTGGGTGCGAAGGCCAGAGGTCAACACTGAGTGTCTTTCAATGGCTCTGCACCAGGCGTTTTGAGACAGGGTCTCTCACTGAACCTGGTGTTCTCTGACTCTCCTAAACCGACTGGCCGCCAGCGGCCTTAGGATCTTCCCACAGCTGCTTCCTTCCTTCTGGGGTTGCAGGTGCTTTTTACATGGGTCCTGAGTTTTGAACTCAGGTCCTCTCACTTGTTTAGCAAACACTTCCCCACAGAGTTGTCTCCAACCCCCAGTTACACTTTTCCTGTAATTTGTCGCTAGGGTATTTTTTTTTTTTTTTTTTTTGCTTTATTTAACTTTATTTTCAAAAGGAACCTTGTCTCCTCAAGATGGAAAGCAGTCTTTACCATAAGCAGGGGGGAAGTGCAGTAACACCGAAACAGAAACCCACACTCACTGCCGTGGGTTGCTGTACCGCCTCGGTGGGCAATCATCAGAGAAGAAGGAGAATTGAGAGAGGGCTCAGGGATGGAAGGCCAGAGTGTCACACTGAGTGTGACGCTGAGTGTGGCACTAGGAAACATCTACCAAACACCCAGCATTGAGTCAAGACAGTTTTGGTGAGCAACTACAATACGTCAGGCTTCATGATTCTGGACTCGGGATGCAGCAGTATGACCATAGTTAAAGATCTTAGCAATGCAGCCCACCTGAGGGAGGGTCCATAATACGTGGTCATACGTGAGGCATAAGATAATGGAAAATGCCAGCTAGGCCACTGACATGGCTGACCACTAGCTGTGAAAACGGCCAGCAGGTGCTGCTGGTGGCTCTGGAACAGACTGGCACTGGAAAGAGGCGGCAGAGGACATGACTGGTTCCCTTATTCGCTTACAAGTCACAGGTGCCCTGTTTCTGCCAGACCAGATTTAGAAAAGATTATAATTAAGTTAGTGGGGAAGAAGGGGCAGAAGAGAAGGGAGAAGGATAGAGGATGAAGGGAGTAAAAGAAGAAAGAGGAAGAAAAAAGAAAACAAAAAGGAGGATTAGAAGGGAGAGGAGGAGGTATGGGGAGGCTGAGATGCACATCAGCCCTCCCAGTGGCTGAAGGCAGGAAGGAGGCCCCTGGCTTGGTATTGCGATGGTTATCCTGACTATAACATGTGTTGCCTCCCTGCCAGCAGAAACATGATCATGGGTTCCAGGAATTAGGGCATGCCTATCTTCAGAGTTCCCTGTTCTGCTTAATCATTGCAAAAGACGCTTTGGTTTAAACAAAAGCACACAGCTTAAGAATGGAGAGGCAGGTTTTTGATTCAAGGATGTGTTCAAGGACCTTTCCTTCTCCACTGTGCTGCGTTTGGCATTGTCTCCATCTCCACACTTGTCTCTTCATGATCACAATATGACTGCAAAGCACTGTACATCACATACGGAGTGCTTTCTGCTTAGGAAGAGCTGTCAGTGTGACCTGTGGTTCCATGACAGCCAAGGACAACTGTGTAGAATGAGTTGAACTGAAATGCCCAGCTAGAAATAAAGGCAGGGCCATGCCAAGGTGGGTACATAACACAGAGTGGCCAGGACCACAGTTCATCAAAGAGGACCAAGGGGACAGGCTCCAGAGACAGTTGCAATACAGTTGTTTGCAGCCCACATCACAAATTAATAACATTATGGAGGGGCTTTCTATGAGGGACTTGGTCTGGGTCTGCATGGCAGGATCTGGGATGACAGAACTGGACCTTTGAAAAGTTGGTGCTATGCAGGGGCAAAGGGGTGTGGGGTGGCTCCGCAGTGGAGTACTTGCCTGTTGTGAGCCTCTGTATTCACCATCCCCAGCCCTGCAAAGGAGTAACAGTGCCGTCACTCTGCACATACCCTATGGAGAGATGGGACATGTGCAGACACAGCACGGTGACGGTGGGAGCACACTTTATTCTATCTAGACTCGACTTGTTCTGTCCTTGATCCCAAGGATGTCATTTTCCTTGACAGTGATTTACGCCCCTACCCCCATTCAGACACACTCAGTAGGACATCAAGAGTAAACTTAGAGAATGCTTTTAAAGCATTAAGCGTGCAAGAACCATTCCAAGGGCTCATGAAGTGATGTATTTCATTCTCAACACGGCCTCATGAGACAGGTACCATTTACAGATGAGGATGTGATCTCCAGAGAGGTGGCAGTCTGGCCCGGCGCCACACAGCGGGGTTCAGGGTACGCTGAATGCTTGTGCTATTCCCCAGTGCAGGAGAATTTGTGGGAGAAAAACCACTATTCCAACTCAGGTAACCTGGGCTGCAACTACTTGGACTGCACTTGGGGAGCCCCCGGGAAGCAGGCCAGTGCTGGGACAATGGGGACCACCAGGGGGCAGCAGGGGCCAGGGCACGGCCCTTCCCTTGCCCCCCCCCCTTCCACTTTGGGCCCTCTGGACCTAGGAGATGCTGGGTGTCACTTGCTCTTTCCCCCCATTTTTCTCTTGTTGCACCTGAGTGGTGACCGCACCATGCCTACGGTCCTACGAACATTAACGTCACATGAGCTCACGTGTGACGACATGGCAAGTCCGAGACGTCACGGGTGCTGCGAACCCAGAGTTCAACACAGCCATGGTAGGGCAGAAACTTGCCGTGATTTGGGGTGGTTTGATTTTTTTTTTTTTTTCGTTTTTTATTTAATGATCTTTATGTGAAATCCATGTCAGAAAGGTTGAACAGGACACGTGCGCTCCGCGGCCGCCCACAACGCTGGAACCAGAATAAGCCCAAAGCAGCGTTTTCTTCCACGGAGTTCATCGTGGTTCCTAGGGCAGCCTGGGCTGCTGGGAAAATCCCAGCCTTCAGTACCGGGCTGTCTGTGCCCACCGCCTGCAGACAGACACACTCCCACCCCACCCCACCCCACCTCCCACCCCGCCATGCCATACCAACCTTTCTAGCTCTTTCTCTGTCTCCTCTAGGTGGAGGCCGTTGACAAAAACATACAGACACAAAACTTAGATGCTAATAAACAAATGTGTTCATTTTAAGTGAAAATTTCAGCTCCTCAGTCGAACCAGCCACATTTCAAGGCACCCGACCAAGCAACGGGAAGCATTTCCTGTGTGGTTTGAATGTGGTGTGTCCCCCCCGGGAAGCTCCACTGGAGTGGAATGCCTTTGGAGACCGAGTAAAAGGAGGAAATGACTCACGGTGATATTTAGAGGCGCTTTTGGTAGGAGATCAAGGTTAGGTAAACTCATTAGAGTAGGCCCTGACTGAATCATAGTGGCTGTACACAGAAACCAGACACACGAACACACACACACACACACACACACACACACACACACACACACACACACACACACACACACACACACACACACGTCCACGCGCATGCTCTTCCGCTCTCTCCCTGTCTTCCTCCTCTTCCCTCCCCCCCCCCCCCGGATAGATCCCACCTCGACTTCAGGGCTGTGAACTGAAATAAACCTCTTTTCTTTATATCTCACTTGGTGTGTGGTATTGGGCGACAGCACAGGAAACAGTCTCCGTTTCTATCTCAGCACGCAGCTGTGAGGGAAAGCCATTCATACACAGTCACATGTTTACAAAGTCCCTTCTTGAGGTGAAACTGAGCCAGTGTCCTATTACTACTGGATGTAAAATGTACTCCCACAGGCTTGTGTTTGAACACTTGGTCCCAGCTGGTGGCGCTGTTTTGGGAGATGGCAGAGTCTTGGATACTGGGCCTTTCTAGCAGAAACGGGTCACCAGTGGGCCTTGAAGGCGATTGCTACCTCCAGTTCCTGTTACTAAGGTGCACACAAACCCCACTGCAGCCTGAGTCGCTGCAGCCACCATGCCTTCTCCACCATTGTGGGTTGAACACCCTGAACCATGAGCAAAGATTGGCCTCTCCTTCTGTAGGCTGCTTCTCTGGAGCTTGTCAGTGAGAAATGAAACGTGTGTATGTCCTGATTTTCTTCCTGGAAGCTTAAAGTAAAATTCAGATTTGTGATCACGATCTGAGAAAACTTAACTGCCTGTCACGGAGAAGTTGTCTGATAATAATAATAGTATGGATAATGATAAATTGGATAATAGTATGAAGAACCAAGACTGGTACAGTTGGAACTCACAAAGGGTAGGCCTTAGCTAGTTGGGCATGGGAGCCAGGAGGGCACAGGCTGGCACCCTCTATGTTAAATGACAAGGCAAGACAATCTCGATGAGTTCAGGAAACAGCAGGACAGAGAACCCAAGTGCCAAAAGCACATACCTGGCACCTAAATTATCAGAGGGCACCCAAGAGATGGGAAGAGGGTGCTGATGGAGCCAGTGTTGTTGCATAGACCTTTGCAGCTTCCCGGATTTGCAAGTGAGGAGAGCTGGTGCAGGCAGTATTGGGGGAGGGGAGGGGCTGGCAGAGGACCAGTGGTCCACTCTGGACTAATTTAGAGACCAGAGCTTGAAGGTCAAGTGCCAAGACCACGAGGCTGCTTTGAGACAGGATCTCACAACAAAGCCTAGGCTAGCCTCAAACACTGGCTCCTGACTGCTGGGATTAAAGACATGCACCATCATGCCCAGCTGAAGAGAGTTTATAAGAGGTACTATGCAGAGGAAGTTCTAAGGGTGGGCTGGTAACAATTGCCTGGGACAGACAGCTTATGCCTGTGGCAGTCATTTCCCTGCAGGATGCAAATATGAACCCCAGGGGATTTTTACTTCCAGCTTCTGCTTCTGCAAGGTGGGAGGGAACCCCACTGGAGGTATACCTTAGGAGGCTCTCAGCTCCTCCTTAGGAAGATTATTCTGGGGTGTCGTGTGTAGTAGTGCTGTCATCCCAGCATTCAGGAGACAGTGATGTGAGTTGGAGGTCAGTCTGAGCCACCATGAGGCCTTGTCTTCAAAAACATTGTGCTGAGATGTGAATGACTGAGGTTGGCTTCTCCTGGTCCGCCTCTCAGCAGGCAGAGCCAGGACCCCGATCTCTGATGCTTTGACCACACGAGATCCTTTTGCTTCAAACTTTGGACATAAGCCACCTGCTACCCAGCATGTTCTGAGTTCTCCCTGGCTTTTTGCAGGTACCATGGGCTTACCTCAAATATGGTTTTCTCTAAGCCTCGTTCAGTGATCTCTCTTGTCTTTCCTTCTGAGCATCATATTCAAGATAGAGACTATGAAGGTCCTCTGCTGGCCTGCCAGGTTTCCACCCCACTCCTCTGCCTAACTTGTGGGGCCTACCAACGCCAAAGCTATGCGATTTTCAGCAACACATAGCAGCCAGTGTCATGTCCTCTGTGTGCTAAGAAGCATCCAACATATCCTGCACTCTGCCTAAAGTCAAACAGAGGACCCTTACCCCTGGAAATGGCCCCCCACTAAAGACAGTGGGAGCTGCAGAAAGGTGCTTGGCTCCCCCAGCCCCCAGTAGGCACACCTGGGCATAAGCTGTGGCAGCTGGAGCTAGAGGGTATGGGATGGAGAAGCGTGGCCCCGTCCCATTCCCAAGTCACCACCTTAACCTTGTCCCATGCTCTCTCAGACTACTACATTTCAGCTGCTTTGTATAGGCTGCCAGGAGGCCTCAATGAGTTGTAAAACTGCTGTAGGCCTGGCATGTGTGTGTGTGTGTGTGTGTGTGTGTGTGTGTGTGTGTGTGTGTGATGCACATGTGCGTGTGTGTGATAAAGAGGAACTGACAATATAAAGAGTCTTTATTAATGTAAAGCTCCACATGGCCTGGCCTGCCCTCCTTGCAAACATATTTGTTGTAGCAAAGGCAAAGACATATGGACACTGCTCAACCTGGCCCCATCTTCCCAGAAAGCAGTCAGACTTCAGTCTGTTCTCTGCTAACACCTGGCTACCAACCACAAACAGCCTCATTCCTTTGTGGTCTCATCTTGACTGCCAGCAGCGGTGTTCACTGAGACCCTCCCCGGGGCAGCTGCGTCTGGTTTTTGGCATCCCCACCTCTACATTTCAGGAACCCTGGGTGCAGGTAGCATGTGAGCAACTGGCGAAGTGTGGCTACTTTAGGCAATCAAAAATTTCTTGTAGCCTTGCTGCTCTCCACAACTGAGTTAGCTGGGACAGCATATTCTGCCTCCAGCCTCAACCCACAGCAGTTGTCCAATAACTGAACCCCCTAAACCTACTGTTTCTACCCATTTTTAGTGCCTCCCAAGCCACTGGCAGGCCAGCTCGGAGTGTCTAGGCTTAGCTTTCAGCTCAATGAGAGTCAAGCAGCTGTGTCAGGACTGCTATAAACCTTGGGCAACAGATCTATTTGGTGGGGAAAAAAATAGGCCTGAGCAGGTAGGGTACCAACAACTGGGAGAGCAGGGGGCTTAGGACCCTCAGTACTATTGTGGGATACAGAATACTGAACCCTCAAATCCCTTGTGAGGAGAGCCCAGGCCAGTGGTGGGAAGGCAGCCAGGTTCTCATCCTCAATTCACCATTCTCTGGATTTCTGGGAAGCCTGCCAGCTGGGCTATCATCTCCTAGGAGGTACGTCCCTGGCTTGGATGAACCCTGGCCTCATTACAGACCTCAACAACAGCACGCTCACTCACCTAAGAAACGGCCATGCCCAGGGTGCCTGCAGACACCTTGGTGGTATGGCTGGAAATAGCATGACCAAAGGCCTTGCCCTCCACTGACAAGTTTGAAGGTGTCCTGGGTGCTGAGGTGGGGCTGGCTTCTGGTGACCTCTCCCCAGAGCAGGTTTCCAAGGCTCCTGAGAGGCTCCCTGGGGATGGTGACCTGTCCCCACAACAGCAGCCACAGCAAGGGCTAGCGACCACGGGGATCTGGCCACCTTCCTCCTGGCTGTGGTGCTGCTTCAGGTGGCCACACAGGTGGCAGGTGAGGGAAGAGTAGACAATGCCAAGGCCCAGGTCGTCCCCAGAGGGCTTGGGCACTTGATCTGCAGGAGTAGGGGCCTTTAGTCTGTCACCTCCTTTGAGTCCTAGCTCCAGACCAAGGCATTCTGGGGTGCTGCTGGGTGGGACTGAGTTCAGAGAACTGGGTGGCGACTCCATGTCTAGTCCGAAGGTGAATAAGGGGATGGAGCTAGGGGACTGGTTAGGAACAGGGTTCTGGAAAGGTTTGTAGCCGCCGTTCCCACTGACAGTCCCTGGTCCTGCTGTGTCCGTGCAGACAGCACTATGGCTGAGCAAGCTAGAGAAAGCCTTGTAACCAGCCTCTGCACTGGGCCCAAAGCAAGGCATGCTGGGGTCCTGGGTGGCACCCTGTTTCACTGCCTGCACAAACTCCCGATAGCCACTGATAGGGGCTGAGGCACGGCCAGCTGCCCCATGCTGCAAGATACTGAGGTGAAGGATTTGTTCCCAGCTGTCCACCTGCTGCATAGGTGGACCTGAAGAGTGGGGGTCAGCTGGGCTTGGAGGGTCCCCTTCTTGCAGGTGTGCAACCTGCTGCTGTCCTGAGGCCAGCTCTCCAGGAGGTGAGGATGGGCTGCTGAAGTCACTAAAACTACGGTAGGCAGGGTTGTCTGTGATGACAAGTGGCACCTGTGTGCACGCTGGGTCAGTTGCACTGTGGGTTGGTGTGCCTGAAGGAGGGCCTGGGTGTGAAGGCTGCTCTGTGGCCTGGCATGTGGCCTCCTCAGGCCCCATGGGGAAGCAGGTCCAGGACACAGAAGCCTGCCCACTTTCTGAAGGCAGAGGGGAGCACAACTCCCCCAGGCTCGACTGGCCAATGCCCCCATCCTCAGCCTTCAGCAAGTCTGAAAACAGGTTTTCAGTGAGCCGGGCCATGATGTCTGCCTGACCATCCTGCAAGCCACCTGCACTGTTCTCAGGTAACATGCTCAAGTCCCCTTTGACCATCTCCTCTTCTTCCTCCTCGCTCTCTACTGGGGCCTCAAACAGCTCCATACAGCGTACCACACTGACATTGACATTCTCTGGCCAAAGGACCGTCCTGCTGACCTCCACAGGACGCCAAGCTGCCTTTTCAGGACTCTGGAGAGGCCCGGTTTTGGCAGCCTTTGGGGACTCTGCCTCCTTCTTCAGGCCATGCTCCAGCAAGCAGGGCAGCAGTTTGCTCAGACAAGTCTTCCAGCGTCTGCAGAAATAAGATTTAGGGTTCAGTTTCACCACAATTGAAAAACTCCTTTTCCATCCTCCAGAACCCTGCATGACATCACCCTGTATTAATATTGGGGCGTTACAGACATAATTTCTGACTTTATTATCAATACCCAGTCTGTTCTCACTGTGGAATGGGACTCAGCCACCCATAATTGCCTCCTGTCACCTTAGGGGCCAGGAAGAGCGAAGGCAGCTGTGGGGCGTGGGGTGCAGAGAGGGTGAATGACCCTGCCATCAGCCTAGTAACTACCACATTCTCATACTTCCCAAATCCACAAAATCTACAACCCAACTTCATGTTTAGATACGTACGGGCACTTGGTTGACTCCTGGCTTCGGATCTGCTTTTCCCAGAGGGGCACCTAAAACAGTCAATGGGAGAATAGGGTGTTGTCTGCCAGTCCAGACCAGCTACAGAAGGCTCAGTGTCTTCACGGACAGCAGCTGTGTTTGGATAGCTGAGGTCCACACAGGCTCCACATAGCTCTGGGAGCCTTAGCTCCCCATGAATGAAAGTGCATTGGAGGTGGCAAATGACTCCAGACACCCCAGCTCCCCTGTCCCATCCTTGACTCTGACCTGGCCACAGGACTCGCTGAACATGGCAGAAATAATATTGGGTTCACATGGACATGGGTATGGGCTTCACAGCTGTCCACTGTGCGGTTTACCACCCACACACTACCCTCCTTGGCTCTGGAGTCCCAGTGGTTTGTTCCTTGCCCCCACCCCACCCATGGCTGGGAGCTACATTACACAACACTTGCATCCTCCTACCTGTGAGTCCTGAATGATGATGGCCACCAGGGGGCTGCGTGCTGGGGTGGGAATCTGGTCCCACCATGTCTTCTTAATTCTGAGGGTAAAGGAAGTGCATTGGTCTCTGAATGTGCAGTGGTCAAGATGCCCTTGCAAACATCCTGATCAGTGCCCCTCCTGGGACACTGAGGCCACACTACCTTCATTTTGGATATACAACAACAATCTTTGTCCTAACCTGCTGAGGATGACTTCATCCATCACCACGGCCATTTTAAATAGGGAGAGGGGCCCAGGGTGAGTGTGATGCTGGCAGAGCGGCTTTGCACACTCACACTATGGCAATGTCTGGGGAGGCTGCCTCTGCCCCAGCAAAGACTCAACTACACAGCAAGGATCCTGCTCCCCCAACAGACTCTTCTTAGGAGTAGCAGGAGCATTCTTCCATGCTGGCTTTACCAGGCCTGAGAAGCCAGGAACCACGGGGAAGAAGGCTCTCCCTCTCTTCCTGGACTGCCTGGCTCCTGTGGCTCTCACTCCACCAACTTCCCACGGTATTTGCTGAGCACCTCCTATGCATCAATCACTGTGCCAGGCCAGGGACCAAGGCAGACAAAGAGACCAGCAAAGTGCCTGTGGGTGGGTAGCCTTGAAGAGAAATAAGCACAGGCAGACATGGTCACATGGTACTCATTCACCATGAGCAAGACCACCGCCAGGCACGGTTGAGTGGGTATCATCCTAGCCACAGGAGTCTGTGCAGAAAGAGTCAAAGTTCAAGGCCTTCCTTCCTGAGCTGAAGGGAGTTCGAGGCCAGCCAGGTCAACTTGGCAAGACCTGTCTTGAGGCAAAAACAAAGCAGAAGGCTAGGGTGGAAATCAGGGATATAGAGTGGGATGTGTGAAACTCTGGCTTCCAAAACAATTAAAAAAAATTAAAAATACATCAATGTACAAGTGTAGAGAGGAAGGTGGGCAGGAGAAGCAGGGCTGAGAGTACTAGGGAATAGCCCAGAAAAGGCCAAAGGACAGAACTTTCCAGGTGGGGACATGACCAAGAACATGCCATGTGGCTTTGAGAACTGCAGGCTGCTTGGTGCAGAGACATAGGGTGGGTGAAGGGAAGGGCAACAAAACACAGACAAACCGAGGCTCAGGGCAGCAGAGCCTAGTTCAGGGTGACTTGGGCATGAAGGCAAACCCCAGAGAGGACCTGGCATTCCCAGCAGACTCAGCCAAGTGTGGACACACATAGCATAGATCCTCAGTTACAACTAATCTCAGTTCACAAAGAACACGGCCCTGGGCCTGGGTTCCAAGGTCTCAGAAGCAGACCTTCCCTGACTATCAGCCCTGCCCAGGCTCCCCTGGAGGTCTTGGTCTCACAGTCACACTGAGCCTACAGAAGAGCTCAGGTTTTGTGCAGCTTGCCAGCCATCTACCACCGAGACCCTCCGATAGGCCTCACTCATATCCTACTATATTCATACCATCTGCTCAAATTCCTCTGCTCCCACAGCATAACCAATGCCTGGACCACACCACAGACACTGAGAGGGACACAGGAACAACTCCATTTCCTTTGTGCCAAAGAAAGATCCCTCCCCAGTTCCTTCCCTCTAGAGTATCCCCCCATCACTACCCTCCCACCCCGACCACCTGCTCTCTTCTCCAGAGCATAGCCACTGTGGAAAACGCTCCAGACTTTGGACCAGGCACCCCGCCATCCTCGTCTCAGCCAGCACAGTGGCCATTCGGCAACTGAGTATTATGACAGCCAGGACAGATAAGCAGGGTATCCACACCTAGCACTGCAGAAGGGCCAGCTTGAGGCACCGGCCAAAGCAGAAACTCACTTGATGATGCCGATGTAGCATGACAGGCAAAACAACAGGATGCAGAAGCAGGAGATGCCAACCCCCAGTGGGAGGCGCTGCACCAGGGGCAGTGGGAAGTCTGCAAGGTGAAGGACAGCCATGAACTGGACGCCCACCCTGTGCCATGTGCCGTCTGCCTCCACTCACTCCGGGTTCCCCTGGAACCCTTGGTTACTTGGCTGCACACAGACCCCCACCTGTCTCCCTAACTCTCCCTCTCATGCGCCAAGGGTTTATCACACCTGCATCCAAGTCCAGATCACAACAGCTTGAAGCTGTGGCTCCTATTTTCTGAAGTTCAAAGGTCAAGTGCTCTGACAAGTGGGAGGGCCCGAGTTCAAAGCCTCCTCATCAAGTCCTTGCTGAACAGTCTGGGGCAAGTTGGTAATTCCCTGGGGCTCTCATCTGTTCAGTGGGGTTAGAAACATCTTTCTCAAGGCTGTGAGGACCACAGGATTAAAAAGATCACACATCCGCGTGAGCACAGGCGTCCCTTGTTCACCGATTAAAAGGATATCTGTCTCCTCCACCCTCACTCTGCCTCCCTTCCTTCCTGGCACTTGCCTTTTTTGTTTGTTTGTTTTTGTTTTTAATCAGTTTTTAATCTCTTGTTTGTGATGCGTTAGGGTCTGAGTGCAGGACTGCAGCACACGTATGTCAGTCCCGCCTTTCACACTGCTTGAGATGGGTCTGTGTTCATCACTGTCTGTGCAGGCTAGCTGGCCACTAGCTTCAGGAGAATCCTACTTCCTGTCAGGGTTACAGATGCATACTCCTGCACCAGGGTTGTGGGGATTCAAACTCAGGTCCTTACGCTTGCATGGCACACAGACCATCTCCTGAACCCTGCATTTCTGTTTTTGACTATGTCAGCCCCATTGCTCCCAGATTCCCATGTGCCTGACTCACTACAGGAGCCCCAAGGTCATTCAATCACAGCTTGTCACTATTTGCTGAAAAAAAAAAAAAAGTGTGCCATATACTGTGCCCACTCTGTACAAGCCCCACCCCCAGCAGTACCACAGCCTTCCCCAGCCCTGACTGTGCAGCTACACTGTGCTAAATACAAGGACTCAGACCAACGTTTTTTCACAACCATGGAATTGTGGGCCTGTTTGTTACCGCAGCCTCTGACTACCATACCACATCCACAGGGGTGTACTGCTGGAGGCATTCCCGGACTGAAAACCCTGAGGGTCAGCCAGAGGACATTCCTGACTAGAGAGTACACACGGTTAGAGGCCCTCACAGCCCAGGGCCCTGATACTCACTGTTGTATATCATGGTGCTGGGGCCCCACTCACTCCACGTGCCACTGAAGCTCTGGGCCAAGACCCTCACCCGTGCCATGTATTGCACCCCTGACTTGAGCGTCTTGGTTGGGAGTTGCAGCTTGGGTTCCATGTAGGTAACATTATAGATTATGAACTGTTGGGAGAGAAGGAATGAGAGCACAGCTGGCAGGGATGTGTGTGTGTTGGTTCCCAGCCTGGCTGCTGTCATGAGCTGTCCCTTCATGCTGGGCATGTGATCATTCCCACATCCCTGTCACTGCTGAGAGAATGACATAGAGGGTGTCAGCCCTCCCCTGACTCCTCCCATGCTTAGCCATAGGATATCAACTATTATCTGGACAATGGATTAAACTGAGTTGGACACACTGCCCAGCCTGAAGTCATCACTCCGCCACCCATAACCTCATGCATCCCCTTCTGGGAAGCAGGTATGGCCCAAAACCCTTCACTAAGAGTTAAGATGGCAGGGATAGGTCCTCTTCCTGAGGCTATGGTCTGGATCCAGAATGTTCCCTAGGGTTCACATGACAGAGGCTTGGTCCCTAGATGGAACTACTGTGAGATGGTGGTGCCTAGTATGAGGAGGGTGGGTCACAAGGGCATGTTCTTAGGAGATATTAGGACAGTGGGTGCGTGCCTGTGTGGGTCCCTCTCTTTCTGTCTCTAGCCACCGTGAGGTGAGTGGCTCTGCTCCACTCCTGTCATGGTGCTGCAACACTAGCCCGGAGTGAAGGAACCACATGACCAGGGACTGGTTTCTAGGAACTCATGAACTTAAATAAACCTTGCCTCTTAAAGTTGATTATCTCAGTGCTTTATCTTAGTGATAGAAAACTGGCCAACACTGCCACACACTGAAAGTGGAGGGCCAGGAAGGGGAAGGACGTGCCTGGGGCAGAGCCCGGTGAGCACCCCACAGCACCTCCCAAGCTCCCTACCCCAAAGATGGAGCCGTCCTTCCCAGCCCCATTCCCAGTCAACGGCAGGGATCCATGGCGCCCACTCACTTCCTCAGGGTTGTCCACTCTGGAGATGTTGACCATGTAGATGAGTTCGTTGTACAGGGTGTTCTTCAGGGGGTACGGGTTGCTCCATGTCAACAACCATGCGTTGGAGACATTGGTGTGGACCGTGAGGTTGCCCGGAGGCGGGGGCTTCACTGGGGAGGAAGGAAGCCTGTATGAGGGCCTTGAGCCCTGAAATCTATTTTGTTTTGATGTCCCGATTAACAACTTCATCTCATCTTCTGTTTTAGGGGAGGCTGGCCTTAAACTCCAGAGCCTCCTTCCTGACTCCTAATTGTGGGATTACAGGAGTTTGCTACCTCACCCAGCTTCATCACTTCTTATGCAATCATATCCATGAAATCACAACTGTAACATGCACGTTAAAGTCAATGTGAAAATGACCTTAAACTCATTCATGGGTTATTTCTAATAACTTGTGGGTTCCCAGAAGCAGCAGATCTAATCATGAACGCAAAACCCTGAGATCTTGGAGAGATGTGGTCTTCCATTCCGTCTCTGGTACTGAGAAGCTGCGTGACCTAGGGCAAGCTGCCTGGCTTCTCTGATCTACAAAATGAGGGCGATCAATCTCTTTTGCAAGTTGAGGTACAAGTTAAGTAATGTGATTTGCCCCTGGTCGCCTAGCAACAAATTCTTGCTTTGGATTCCTATTGTAACTACACTGGCATGGATATGGATAGCTCAGTGGCAAAGCATTTGCCTAGCATCTGTGAAGTCCTGGGTTCTGTCCTCGGTAATATAAATAAATGAACTACTTGGGAGCAAGTTCTTGCTAGAGACTGCTGCAGGGACTCTGGGTGAGTAAGGACCAGTGCTGGAGCAGGGCCAGCCTTCCACATGACAAACCAGCAGCTGACCTAAGCTGACCCCACCTCCCTATGCGGGAGCACCCCGCCAGTCAGGCCTTACCATTGTTACTGGGCCTGAAGGAGCCCTGCCACAGCAATCGCCCCTTAGCCCACAGGACCAGCTGGTAGGTGTCTGCCTGGATCAGGGCATCCGTGTTCATGTGGCACACACATTTGGAGCTGGCGCTGTTCTCTGGGATGCATGTGCGGTTTCTGCAGATACAGGCTGGATTAGAGCACTTCCCATGGTTTCCAGCTTCCCAACTGCCTGACAGGAAGACCAAAGCAGCCAGGACCAGGCGGGCATCTGACTTGGGGTTAGCATCTTGCTGGCCACAGCCCTGACTCACCACATTCTGGACACTCCTGTGTTGATCTGGCTGTAGAACTCAGTCCCAGGACTTAGTGCAAGAGCATTTAAGAAATTCATGGTGTCCTAGCATCCCTCAGTTCACAGTGGACTGTGATAAGCCCAGCACACCTCCCACAGGCTCCTGTCCTGTACACACCAGTGTAATCCTGCCAATGAGCCACCTAGATAGGCCACCTACATCTCACAGACCAGGGCATTTTCTGTAAACTCATTTTCTGTAAAAGGTCAGACATGACATCAGAGGCTTTTGAAGACAACATAGTTTCTGTCACCACAACAAACTGCTGATGTAGCCCTAAAGCAGCCACAGACAAGATGCAAATTAATGAGATGGTATGTGCTACTAAAACGTTATTAATAAAAAGCAGTAGTCTGCCTGCTGGGGTAGCACATGCCCTTAATTCCAGCACAGGCAGGGGTAGGCAGATCTCTGAGAGTCTGAGCCCAGGATGGTCTATATAGCCAGTTCTAGGACAGCTAGGCATAGAGAGATCCTATCTCAAAAAACAAACAAACAAAAACCCCAAAACAAGTAGTGGCCAATTGACCCAAGGTCCACAGTTTGCCAGTGTCTGGTCTGTGCCAATGTGCAAAATCACAGTTCATTTGCCTTAAGGCAATAGGAGGGTGGAGGCTCACCCCGAAGGCATTAGGGCCATGTCTGTGTGTGTCTTTGGAGCACTAGGTCTGTACACTTGGTTTTGTCCTAGGCACAATGCTCACAGAGCACCTGGGTGCCTGGGAATTGAAAAGCATAAGCCCTGGACACCGTGCTTGCACACCCTGTCATCCATCTACACAACAAACTCCACAGTCTTGTCCTGTGGCTACGTGTGTTCGGGGGTCATCAGTCAAACTTCCACTGTTCTCTAGATTTAGCATGAAGATCCTAGAGATTAAACCAAGCTATATCAGCTGAGCCATCTTGCCAACCTTACTAGCCTTACTTGTGATTTTTTTTTTTTTTTTTTTTTTTTTTTGAGACAAGATCTAGTTCTAGCCCTTGCTAATGTTAGGTGCACAAGAAGTTAGAGAAGTGATGATTTAGTTGAATATTCCAGCCATATGAATACAGTGACAGTGGAACTAGAGTCCTACAATGTCCTCTGTACCCTGTGGGGGTGGGTGGGGTGCTGGCAACTAAACTCAAGGTTATCCATCTGAAAGTACTCTACCACTGAACTACAAGGCCTTTCCCTTGTTTAATTTTGCAACAGGATCTCATTAAGTTGCCCAGGTAGGCCTTGAACTTTTGACCCTTCTACCTCAGCTTCCCAAGTTGCTTAGTTATAGGTCTGCACCACTAAGCTCCAAGCTCGGCTCAACTGTAATATCACACAGGATACCTCAAACACCACCCAATAAGCTGCCACAGCCACACAGCACAACTTATCCTGGTGTCTACTGGGAGCTGCAAAGGCTTGGACAGACCTCTGGGCACTGTGTCCTTTACTCCACTTACTCAAAGAACTCGAAGTCCAGCCAGTAGGACAGGTGGAGCTGAGCTCTGCAGTCGACCGCACCATCCAGCGGCCACTCACAGCTGGAATTGCTGATGTAGTCAGAAAAGCAGGTGGGCTCGCCCAGGACCTCAATACTCCCTGCAGAGACAAGAGGGCCTGAGCAGGGGAATCATGGCAAAGGTCTCCCAGCACCAAGCTTAAGAGGGAGGCTAGTGCTAACAGGAACAGGAACCCAGGCCTGTGCGCGCATACACACACACACACACACACACACACACACACACACACACTCAAAGGTGCCACTCCATCCCAGTCTCTCTCTCTCTCTCCCTCTCACTCTCTCTCTTTCTCTCTCTCTCTCTCTCTCTCACACACACACACACACACACACACACACACACACTCAAAGGTGTCACTCCATCCCAGTCTCTCTCTCTCTCACACACACACACACAACACACACACACACACACACACACACACACACACACACACACACACACTCAAAGGCGCCACTCCATCCCAGTAGCGTCCATCCTAAAGCACAGAGGAAGAGGTGAAGCCCCGTAGAGTTGCCCACTCCACATCTCCCTCCCCCATCCCCTTATCCACTGAGGCAAGAGGCTGACCCTGCTCTGTACTGTCCTGGCTCTTGTCCTCTAGTGTACACGAGGCTCAGCCAACAGAAGAGAGGGAAGGAGGGGACAGACACTCACATGTCAGCTCTCTGCCAACAATTCAGAGACCAGGACCTGTAGGACAGCCAGTGACTGTGGGGGTCTGCTAACTGTTGGGTGATCTGACTGCTATTTGGGGCCCTTGGGAGCTTTCTGACCCAAGCCCTGCATGGCCACGTTCCAGACAAAGTCACGCTACACACGCCAGTGGGTGTGGCCCGCCATGCAGTTAAGTGTTTACACAGTAAACAAAAGTCTGACCTCCTGACCCACTCTTCCCACAGCTGCTCTGGCCTTCCCCACCACACAGAACAGTCTGCTCTTGTCTGGGTTTGGGGCAGAATTTGTGAGTCTGTTTTTTTGTTTTCTACAGTGTCTCCATAGTTCTGTCAGGCTGGCCTCAAACTCACAGTCCTCCTGCCTCAGTCTCCCCAGTGCTGAGCTGATAGGTAAAGCCACACCTGGCCACATGGATGAGCAACCTTGAAGTCAATTCCCATGTGTCCTCCTGCTGACCTTCTAGGTTGATCCAGAAACCCCTTTTCTTCCCAGGCTTCCACTCCACATGGTCTCACTCAATCACCAGGTCCCCAGTTCAGACTCTCCAAGGTCCTCTGGAGAGTGGCCCTGTGACATGTGTGTCACCCTGCGCTCCCCCCCCCACCAGGCAGGCTCTGCCCTGGGGGCCTCACCAAGAACATACCTTCACACACTCGCATGCCCGCCCTCCTTTCCTTCAAGTTGGACCCACTGTCCCTTTAGACAGCACCCTTGAGCACCTTGCTTTATATAACCTGCAATCCCCCCTCTCCACCCCATCCCTACTCAGCTCTGAGGTGACTTTCTCGCCGCCTTTTGATAACCTTTGTATATAACTCAAAGAATTCTCTACTCATTTCCAGGACAACCTCAATTGTCATTGTTAATTAGTATCACTGCAAATTAACTACTCAGGACACTTGTCATCAGCTGTCTCCTTCCGATACCACACAGTCTCTACAAGGGCTTTGTCATGTACATCGATGAACCTCAGGACTCTGACATGCCATTACCACTTGATGAATGAATGACAGAGAGGTGTTGTTGACTTACCGGAGTCAGCCACCCACAGCAAAAGCAGGCAGCTCACAGAGGTCAGGAACTTGGTATGAAGCCACCCCATTGGGGATGCAAAGGTGCCTGCTGAGGAAAGAGTGGGTGAGTGCTGATGTGGGTGCAGTGGAACTCATTTCATTTGTGACATAGCCTTTCAACCCCACATCTCTGTGCCCCAGTCCACACAGAGCCAGAGACCATGCCACTGTTTAACTGTCCCAGAAGACTGGTAGCATACGTTCACAACTTTCTGAAGTTCAAATCCTGGCTCCCTCCCAAACCAGCTGGGAACCCGAGCAAGCTACACTTAAGTGTCCCTATCTGCTAAGTGGCCATCTACTGACAGCCCCATTTTAGGGGCTACTGACAGCTTAAAGGAACAGACAAAACCATCAGGACCCACACTGCCTGCTGGAACAGTCTGGAAGTGCTTCAACTGGCTCAGTCATAATAACAATCCAGGCTGGGGGGGGGGTCACAGGGAGGGAAAGGACATGAAGATCCCACGTCCAGGAGTGCTCAGGGGCTAGACACAGCTTAGAGATTGCCTAGCAAGCGCCAGGCCCTGGGTTCCACCTCCAGCATGGTGGGGGTTGGGGGAGAGGCTCAAAGCAGAAGGAAAGAAAGGAAATATAGAGGCATGGGAGGGAGAAAAGAGGAGAGAGAAGCGAGGGAAAGAGGAAGTAGAAGAGTGTGCTGTGTGCCATTTTCCTCTGAGTAGCAGTGGGTTAATCCCAGTGTCCCCTCCTGCTTGGGTCTCTATCTCAGGGTCATATCCAAATTTGCAGCCCCAGGCCCATTTCGATCCTGAGCAGCTATGAGCCTGCAGCGGGTTCTTTAGCCTCTGGGTTCTGCCCTCTGCTGCATTGTCCTGGCAGGCTGGGTCTGTCAGAGCCACACAGAGGAAGCAAGGCACAGGGTGGATACCCAGCCACACACATGCAGTTCTGGCCACCGAAGGCTTATGCCACACTGTTTTGGTGGTGCGGTGAACACTCAAGGCAGAGATGTCTGCACTGTCACCAAGTGTGAATCCCGAATGTCACCGTGTTCCACATACTTGGATCTGCGGCACTCAGGATGTGACACAGCCTGCAAGCAATGCTACACTGTGACACCATGACAGCTACCATGTCCCTAGGCACTAGACTTCTCCTAGGGACTGCACTCACACCAGTCCATCATACCGTAACTGTCATTACACGGGAGTCTGCACTTCCACACTGAGGGACCTGGAGCTCCAGAGAGAAACCGACAATTTCAGGAAGGTGAACAATAGATGAGCTTAAGGGATTGGTCAAAGAATGAGTGGACAGGACAAGACACTGGAAGCCCAGCCTGGAGAGCACCAGATGCCAGCATCTAGCAGGCCGGAGCAGGAGGATCATGACTTCAAAGCCAACCTGGGCTACCAGGCCCCAGAACCCACATGGAGGCAGAGCCAAACCAGAAGCCAGGTGCATCTGCTTCAAACTCCAAGGACAGTCAGAACCTGACAATGAAATAAAATGAGCCAAGAAAAGTGACCCTCACACTTGTCAACTTCAAATGTGAGCAGCCCTGGGGAAGGATTGGCACCTGGCTTAGCCGTGGAAACGCCAAGGGCTTCACAACTGGACCATGGTGCAGCACCTGTTTAGGAACCACGTTCTTCGTGGGTCCCTACTAACAGAGTCTGAGACACAGGACAAGGGAGGTAACAGCACTGGAGAGGAACACTAGGATGACCGATGTTCTGGAGGGCCTGTGAAGCTCGGCCCTCCTGCAGCCTCCCTCTGCACTCACTTAAGCAGCTCTTCGCTCCAGGCTAAGTTTTCTTCTACCCCCCCATCTCTCTCCCACACAGCATTATCAAGAAGGTACTATCAGTTCCCTCATCTTCAGATGAAGGAACAAAGGCACAGGGAGGTTGAGTGACTTGCCTGAGGTCAAACAGCTATAGGAGCCCTGGGATTTGAATTTGCCTCATAGGGTGAAGGTACTGCTAATAGCCACTTTCTAGAAGCCAAATTCCTGGCTTGAGGGGTGGCTGACTCTGTGAGCGTGGGTGCAAGCCATACTCAAGGTACATATACTTTTCATTCCATTTTAGGGGCTCCTGGAGCCCCAAGTGTGGACTCAGGAGCAAAGGCAATGCCTTTAGGTAATGACATCAAGGGTCTTTGATAGACTCTTTCTGGGGCTGCAAGGTATCTGGAGCAGTTGGCTGTTGATGTGGATGGGGTTGCCCTCCACACACTGGCTAGAGTCATTCCTAAATGAGGAACAAGCCAGGGACTGCTATTTCCCTCAACAGCCCAGACCTGCTCAGCTCCACCTAGACCACAGACCACGGGTTCCTCATAACAGCCTGTCTAACTAAGAGTCAAGTCCAGGCTCCTGTGACAGGAGGGTGACAGGAGACCCAGACCACTGTTGAAATCACATAGTTAGGAGTGGGTGCTAGGGCCATGAGGCTTGGAAGGGGTCCCCAAACTGCTGCTGAAGGATCAATGTGAGCTCCTGTACTGAGCGATGAAAAAAAAAAAAAAAAAGCGTGGCGTGTATGGGGAATCGAGGGGAGGTTGGAGAGAAGGCTCAGCATCGAAGAGCACAGAGAACTTGGGTGTGGTTCCCAGCATCCACATGTCAACTTACAGCCTTCTGTGACTCTGGTTTCAAGGAGCTCCGTGCCCTCATTGGCCTCCAAGGACAGCAGCATTTGTGAAGTACACAGACATATAGTCAGGCAATATAACAATACACATAAATAGCTCATTAAAAGTAAGATAAAAGTGATGAGAAAGACATTCAACACCAACCTTTGGCCTCTGCACACACTCATGTACACACATACACGCACGCACACACACACACACACGCATGCGTATGCGAGCTCAATACTGGGGGATACTGAGGGCTTAGGGGCCCTTGATGTTTCTCTGTTATTTTTATAACTGCATTAAATCTTCAATTATCTGAAAAGTTTAAATTTAAGAAAGTAGAAAAAAACAAACAAACTCCAAGTCTCTCGTGACATGACTTCAAAGACTCTACTCACCCTCCCCACAAACCTCTAGGGCCCTCTGGACAGTGACCACAAGCTCCCTTCCTACTGACAGGCCCAGAAACACTCCTATGAGCCTCGTCTGGCCCTTCCCCTGTGCTGAGGGCTCTCCCTGCTCTGTCACCACAGAGCAATCATCCCTGCCTCAGCCTGGCACAACCTCTACCCCAACAAAGGAGGCTGAGCAAAATTGTCTCTGGCCCAGCACACGGATGGTGGAGAGATCTGACTGGAAAAAGAAGAAGGATGCTGAGGATGTGGCTTGGTGGTAAAGCTCATGCTGAAGCCTACAGAGGACCCTAAGTTCCATCCTCAGCCATGCAAAGGGAAAAAACAAAATCAAGAAAAAGAGGAAGCAACATACAAAGAGTTAATGACTTTAATATACAAAGATCCTACAAGTGAGTGTGATAGACACTTCATTGAGAAATCAGACAAATCATACAAAAGGTTTGCCAAAGAAGCTGGGGCAGGAGGAAGATGTGGAACCCCCTTAGAATGCTCCTAGTTTGAGAAACAGAAGTGTATGGGGTAACCTGTGGCTGGGCAATGACAGCGAATGCCTGTAATCCCAGCATCTGGGAGGTAGAGGGGAATTCTAAATTCGAGGCCAGCCAGTACAACACGAGAGTCTCAACCCCTCCCTGATAAGGAAAGGAAACTGGCCATTTAAATCATGTATTTGTTACCAAAGCTACTAAGTATCTGCTTCATGAGTGCTAGGCATGAGAAGACAGGTTTGTGTCTGCTCTTATCATTAATTTGTCCCTAGAATACTGCTTGGCATATTATGTAGTGTGTGTTCAGTAACTACCTGTTAGAGGGTGTGTGGTAAAAATTAGGCAGGAACAAATTCAGCATTCTGAACACAGACCTTGGGCCAAGCTTCTGCCCAGATTAGTGTATATGATGCTGACTGCTTATTTCTTAGATACCCTATGAGGCAGGTGCCATTAGCATCTCATCCACTGGCAAGGGCACTGAAACAGAGTTGGTAAGATGCCTGCTGTGGTCCCAGAGCCAGACCACCTTGGTGCCTCTCGAAATACAGTGCAAATGTGGGGCAGATGGCAATAGAACAAGTTGCACATACAGAGGAAGCAAGCTCAAGGGGCTGTAGTGGCTTCTGGAGCTACTGACCCAAGATTCCAGTCTAAGTAGGCCTGCAGCTTCCTCCCGACTTCAAGGCGACTGGGCTGGTCTGGCTGGGAGCCAAGGACACACAGCTCCCAGGCAGCAGCCACTGGGGTTCCCAGAAATGGTGGCCACGTCAGCAGCCCCACCTCAGACAAGGAGGCAATGCAGGCAAGGGCTTCTATCTGTTCTGGCTCAGCCCAGGGAGGGGCTGACAAAGCCTGCTCCTGCTGTCATTGGAGCAAGAAGCAGCCAGAAAGCCCATAGATGCCACCTGCCTCCCTGTGTACCCTTTCTGGTCGCAAGTACTTCAAAGCATCTACCATGTACCACTTCCTACAGTTGTAGATATCACTGTTCAACTCCTTTATTGCTTTCTTAGTACAGGGGACTGAACCCAACCAAGGTCCAATGCATGCTGATCTAATGCCCAACCGTGTGAGAGAGAGTGTGTGTATCTGTCCTTGTGAGCCGTGTGTGTGTGTGTGTGTGTGTGTGTGTGTGTGTGTGTGTGTGTGTGTGTGTTCCGTCCTTGTGAGTGACCAGGAAGGCTTTGAATTTGTGATCCTTTTGTCTCCACCTCTTGAGCAGCTGGAAGCATGCACCACCAGTTGACCTCACTCTTTTATTCTTTTAACAAGTACTAGAGTGCCATAAGATACTGGGGAGTTTTAAGCAAACATGAGATTTTAGGAATGATTCTATGGCTGGTGGGGTGCAGGCCAGGTCAGTGCCAGCAAGAGGTTCCAAGGCTCTCACCAGGGTAGAGGGGATGATGGTGGAAAGACTCAAGACCTTACCATCATGGATTGCCACCTTTGTGTAAAGGTGGCAAACGCCTTTAATCCCAGCATCAGAGGGCAGAAGCGGGCAGCTGTCTACGAGCTAAGAACTTCCAAAGTTCCTGTGAGGACAGAACAATTCCTAAGCCCATTGTACAGATTCTGAAAATTCTCAAGGAGGCCTGGAGAAGAGGAAGGTGACTGAGCCACCTGATAACTAGTTCTAGTGAGGGCCTGAACTTCCTGCCTGCAGCTGAGCTCTTGGCTGGAGTGAGTTGCCCGTGTGGTCAGCAGCATTGTCTACCAGGCCAGAGAGACAAGGACTGTCTGGGGTCAATAGGGAGCCACTGGGGACTCTAAAGAAGTGGGACAAGTAGGCCTTATTGGAGCTGCAGAAAGGGCAGGGCTAGTGACACCTGATGACTAGAGCAGAGGAGCGTGTGCTCATGCACTCTGCCACAGAAGAGCCTACAAGGACAGCATGAGCTCTGGACACTAGTCCACGGAGCCACTGGTCCCAGGGGCAGAATGTTCCAGTGGCTTGGAGACAGCTGAAGAGTCCCGAGGAGATACGTGCTAAAGCCCAGGAGGCTGGGTAATTAATGACTAGAGCCTCCTCCAGGAGGGACAGGTGTGGCTGGGCATCCTGGGCTCCCTTTGTAGACGGCGGCCCTAAGCCCTTGCAAAGGGGAACTATCATATTCATCAAATGCTAAGTGTTATTTGACAGTTGTAAACACACAAGGCCAACAGTGTCCTTGGAGAGGCCTTCAGGAAACTCCACCCAGGATCCCTGAAGCCCATCTTACAGAAAATTCTGGATGCCGGAGGCAGAACCTAGGTCCAGCTCCATTCAGCATCCACTCAGGCTGACTCTCCCTGTGCAGACCTTTCCTCAAGAACTCTGGTGGCACATTGCACGGCAGCTCCACGGCAGCCAGAGCTGCGCTGCATCTCCAACATCCTGTTAGGACATCTGTGGTTGGTACGGAGGGCTTCCATGGAGACATGTTGACGCATGATGCCCCTCCTATGCTAGAATTTTCCATCTCTGGGCTGTGGCCAGTGAGCTCCACTGTGTCATTCATTACTTACTGCCCCAGAAACAGGATGCCTGGCTCCTGAACACTGATTAAAGTCTGTCTAGTGCAGTCTGGCCTCTACTAGGCTGCTCCCAGAGATCTGCAGAAGCCAGCACCATAGCCCCTGAAGCTTCCCTCTCTCTCAGGGACCCACTGAACCCTGACACCAACTGAGAAGACTGTCAATCCAGGAGTATCAGCCCTATTTTAGAGATGGAGCAACCTGGGTTCTGGACCTGCCTAAGGAGCATAGTTGGTGACTACTATGGCTGGGATTTGAACAGAGGTCCCTGACTATGTAATTCTTGGTCCAGGATCTGCCATTGTTTCCCAGCCTTCCACAGAAAGCTTGTCTAGTGGTGATTAGGACTTTGTGCCCTTCCCCCACACCCACAGCAGGAGGCACTAGATGCAGGTAAATCCCTGTGTGCCAGCTGCAGACAGGTGTGGTGAGGGCAAGGGGCACTTGTCTGTATTCTTCCTGCTGTTTCAACCCTGCACTGTTCTGAGCCCTGGCCCAGAGGGCCTCTCACATGGGCAGGGACCCCAGAGCACCTAAGGTATAGGTCAAGGCTCTAAGACAAAGTACAACTCCACCCTGACCGCCCAGGACCTGCAGACTGAGGTCAGAATGCAGTCTTCTAACCTGGGAAATATGAACAGGTTCACTTGCCTCAGTGGGCAGGTTCAAAGAAGCAAAGATGGCGGCCATGGCCTGGGGCAGGGTGTACAGGGAAGAGGGAAAGACTTGCCTCTATCCACTGAGAAAAGCCTGATACCTAAAAATGTGACCCTTGCCATTAAGGCAGGGATGAGTCTCACAGCCACAGGCTTCCTTCCAGCTGTGGAATACAGGCTCAGAAGTACGAGGCCTCCAATTCCATGGCACACAGCATGGGGTAGGGGTGGGGGACGTGATGGACAGACATGGATCTCAGGGTGAGAAGTCAGGACCACGTCCTCAGGAATTTGGTGACTGGAGTGGCAGCAGAGGACCTGCTGTGGAGGTGCAGGCTACGATACTAGACAGAGCTTTGTTTGCAGGGAGCTGACAGAAAGACCTGAGGGGGTGCCCTGCAGCTTGCCATGAGGACAGCCCAAGACAGGAGTTCAAGGCTAGCCTGATCTGGTGAGAGTTATCTCATAGAAATGGGCAAAGTGAAGAAAAAAGAGGGGCCTCTAGGGTCAGTCTACTGTGGGATCAACAAAGACCTTGGCTTGTGAGGGTCCTTAGGACCCTTTAGTGCTGTTTAGGTCCCTCAGGTATTCATTCACACAGGTCTCTTACACTCCACAGCCACCCCACTGTGCCTGAAAACCCCTACACAGACCTCAGAGCCTGGAGAAAACAGTAGTAGGCTCTCTGCATCCGCAAACAGAGCACTGCCTAGCCTGTGCCTGGCTCTGTGTCCAACAATAATTGAATTACTGCTAAATAACTAAATTAAGCTTGTAGTCCCCATGTGGCCACCATCATTAGCTGGTGTTCAGTGGGTAGAAGCTGACCTGAGAAGCTAGAGACCCCAGCAAAAGGAAAAGAATGGCAAAGGGGGACCCCATGCCCACCCAGAACTGGCACCAGGGAAAGTTCACCCTTTCTGTCTCTGTGACCACTCCTGTGTCAAAAAACTGGGCACCATGGTGATGGGAAGACAGGTGGGTTGAAGATGCCTCCTAACCTGCTCATCAAGCTATCAGAGAAGATCCTAGAACTTCTAGAGCCCCCCACTACCACCATGTTCCTTTTAAGTCCACACCCACTCCTGCCACCCAGGTCCCCAAGTATGCCTCGGGCAATCTCACTCAACAGGTCACTTACACGGTCTCCTTCATTTCCTCCCTCCTTCCCCACACCTTCACCACCCTGGACATGCCTCAGTTTACCTTTCACTGTCTAACCATCCCTTTCCTTTCCATTCTCTGAGCTTTGCCAGTTCATGCCAATTCTCAACTAAAAGTCCCTCAAGGTCCTCATCTCATATCAAGGAAAGATGAGGCGGCCAGATTGGAGTCATATGCTATCTCACAACATTCATCCTGGCCAGGTGCTTTCCCACTATAGGGCCCTTGCCTGTGCCAGCCTCGATGCCTGAAATACTAGCCAAGGAGATTGCGCCTGAGGATGAACACATATATGATGGGCCTGCAATGCCTGACTTCTTCAGTACCGCATTTAATCTCCCACAATGCTAGGTGCTAGGGGCTGAACCCAGGCCCATAAGCACACATTTGAGGCAAGAGTTCCACCACGCAGAGCTACACACCCACCACAGACAGGCAGGGCAGCAGGCCATACCCCACTCTATGAACAGGAAAGCAATATGCTCAGGATCCTGGTTCCTGAGCAGACTGGAGTGCTGGTCTAGTCCCCTGGAAGCAAACTGGCAGGAAGTCACCAGAGGAAAAGCAAGGGTGACAGGCACGGAGTGACTGCCAGAGAATAGGACACTTCAAATGTGGCAGGGAAGAAGAGCTCAGGTTGATTCACATGAAGGGAGAAGGTGACATCCAAAATCTGCTTGATGAGCATCTGACTACACTTCAAAAGCTAGGCCAAGACCAACAGAAACCGAAGGACAGTGCTGAGCTGGGGAGCAGAGCCCACACTAACAGCGGGCGTGGTTAGTGGGCTCACGCTGGCAGAGGGATTTTCTAGGACTTCACTCTCAATAGAAAACATACACCTTTTTTTACTTGCTAGATCGTCCAGGTTGGCCTTGAATTCAAGATTCTCCTGCCTCGGAAGACCAACTGCTGAGATTACAGGTGTATGTGGTGAACTTCACACACACCTATCATTGGGGGTGGAGAGGGTAGCTCAGTGGTTAAAGTGATTGTCGTGCAAATATGAGCACCAGAGTTCTGGTCCCTAGAACCCATGTAAATGCTGGGTGGGTGTAGTGACCCACCAATAATCCCAACACTAGGAAAGTAGAGACAGGTATCCCTAAGTCAAGCTGTCGAGGGAGACAAACACCACCAGCAAACTCTGGGAGGTAAACCCAGTTGTGCAGACAAGTTGGACCGACACCAGACTTCATGTACATGTATATATGCACAATACACATATGTAATCCTTTCAAACACATCAGAACATCCAGAAAAAAAATGGTCAGAAAAAAATCCCTTTTTAAAAGACCAAAAATGCCCCACCATTGACACAGAAGCCACATGAGTCTACCACAGCAGCCTGGAGAACCACAAATCCAGCAGCAGAGACAGCAGAAAAATCCACCTGTCGCAAATCACTCCAAAAGCACACACCACTTCCAAACAGCTCCCTTGGCAGAAACAAGAAGAAATTAGCACCTCTCCAGCGGTGACAGACAGATGGACAGCTCAGACTTGTTTAGCCAAAAGTATACTGGAAAACAAGAAAGACCGAAAACAACTGTAGCCCCAACAATACATTTCAGGTGGGAAGAAACACTGAAGAGACTGAAGCTCCCTCTGCCCAACAATAACAAACTCCAAGGGGGCTGCAGGCTCTCTATGACCGCAGACAGCATGAGATAGAACGCGCTCCAGAATCAAAGAGGTGATGGTCTCCCTCAGCACTGACTGCAAAGGCTTTAACGCAGGACTCCAACCAAGTCGAGTATGAACATAAAAGTCACCAAAGGTCTTAGAGGGAACACCTAGAATAACTGTAGCTGAACATCTTGTACCAGAGGAACCCTGGGCTGGAGAGGGGCAATGGTCAGTACCTCCAAGGGAGCTGAACCAGGGCCAGGAACTTGAGGTTTCCAAAAAGTTGATCTCAGTGGTCACCCCCAGAGAAATGCGGTAGGACCTCGCTGTCCCAGAGGCAAGTGGACAGGAGATGGTGACTGCTGGTTGAAGGGCACCCAGCCCGTGGTTATGGCCACAGCTGTTCTCCCCGGGTTTCACTTCCTCATTTGAAAAGGCGGAACACCTGCTCTGGGTGCCCTAGGAAACCTCAGACTGCCCAAGTTCTCCAAAATGGACCTGTAAACGATGCTTCCCGGATCCAGCCAAGACAATCTTGTTCTTTTAAACTCTCCTCGGTCACGGAGCGTGAACAGGGGTTAAGCATGTAGGCTTGTGGGTGACTGGTGTCACCTGCCAGGTCTCCACGCCACCTGTTTTCCTATTTGGGGATAGGAGCTCAACCCAACATGGATTAATGTATTTGTGTCCCGCCCCGTCCCCCAACTCTTGGGGACTGAGGGGAAAGTGCTCATTTAACAATAATCTGAAAACTGATTGGATGGAATCCTGGCAGCATTCACAAGATCATTGGGCACAGCCAAGTTAAAAAGCTGACCTTAGCTGCATGTTGGGGGTGGGGGATGTTCATCTTGTGACTAGTTTTCATTGTTTATAACCAGTGGTGAAGATGGGAGGCTTGCTGTGTGACCCTAAAACTGAACTCCTCTGTCATTTCATCCCGAAAACTTGAGTATCTTACAGCCCCTTGCCTCCCAGGGCTTAAAGAAACTGAGTAAGGTAATGCAGGTGTCTGGCTCCTCCCACCTCCCCTGACTTCTACTCCTGCCCCTCCCAGCTCCCCCAATCCCACCCATCCCAGGGCTTCCTTGCTGTGGGCAAAACTCAAGGAGTCTGCTCACTGAACAGAGCCTTTGCACTTGCTCTTTTCTACTTGGGATCTCAACTCCAGAGCTAACCCCTTAGAGTCACCTTCTCAGGACTGTCCTTGGGGCCTCTACTGCTGGGCCATTCCAGGTTTTGACCCTGACCTACTGATTGACACCTGACCCGTGAGTATTGACCTTCACTCTGTAACTACTTCTGAGGCTCTCAGTCCCAGTGCATCCCCCTCCCCATCTTCCCACCAACACCAACCCCATGAAACACACTACTTCCCTTCCCAATGCCCACACATCTAGGAGTCCCTCAGCTGGGGCCCCCCACTTGAGGCTTCGCTGCCTCCAAGAGGCTGTGGGCCCCAGAGCATGAGTCAGTGGTGGCAGCACCTGGAACTGTCTGACATCAGCGCTTCTTAGAAAGATGCACTGTGCTCAAGAGACTGAACTGCAACAGGAAGCCCTGTGCCGCCCCTCGAGAGATTCCTACTGATCTTCCTTCCTCCATCTTTCTTCCTCCCATCACTGACTGGCGGTGCCTGTGAAACCCCAGAAGCTTAGACACACCACCTCTCCTCATTGCATGAGCTGCCACTCAGGAACCAACAGGGTTGGCATCACCCCTCAATCAGTTGCAAGCGTGGTGCTAGGGAGTGACCCTGATGACTCTTTGGAACAGTGGAGCAGGGATGTGAATCTGGTGTGAGAGTCGTTCCCCTCAGGGAGTCTACACTGCAAGGACTTTGTCAAACACCCCATCTTTGTCCTAGCACACTTGGTCCCTCAGAGGAAAGAAGTGCCAGCGGTAGCTTGGAAAAGCAATGTCACCCCAAGTGGGAGAAGACAACCACCTGCCTTGCCCTCCCGTGAGTGACGGTTTAGAAACACCATTTCATAACCATTCGCATCCCAGACACCCTGACAGATGGGAGGTGCATGGAGGTGGAGTGATTCTCTTGAGCTCACACAGGTAGGAACAGCAAGGCCAGAGCTGAAGCTAGGCCCCTGTCCTGAGTTCTGCCCCCACCCCCAGCTTTAGGCTCAGAGAACCAGAATGTTGGACTCCAAGATGCTCTGATCCATGCTGGGTGTCTGAACCTGGACTGGGTGGGTCTGTGTCCACCCAGGCAAGCCTCGTGTAGATCCAGCAGCCCAGAATGGAAATCCAGTGAGACACAGCCAGACAGACCTAAGAGGCTCAACCGAGGAACACTCAAGAATGTCTTGTCACAGCGGACACAGACACAGTGCAGTTCCAGCTGGGGAGGAAGGGAGCCTCCAGCTCCTGTCTCTGCCACTCTCTGATGTGGGACCCCAGCAAAGTCACTGCACACATAACTGGATGCCAGTGGCCTCATTTTGCCTGTGAATCCCTGTGGGTAACAATTAAGTGAAAGATTTGCTCACTTAACCCCGAGCGCCTGCTGCCCCTAGGTGCACTTTTGAATGGGGTGTAAATGACCTCATGTACCCTCACCACAATGCCAGAGTGTCCTCAGAACATCACAACAGTGACTGAGCTTGGAGCACACAAAAAACAAATCAAGCCTTTGCTGGGTCAAGAGCTCTGACTTTCAACCTCCAAGTTTCAATTCCCAAGAAGACCTCCTGTGCCATGGGGACAATGACAAGCTTCTTACTATACATGCCGAGTGTGAAGCCCAGTGTGAACGTGTACCCCAGCTGAGTCCCCTCCCCAGGCCCCAAAGTAGTGTGCACAATGGATGAGGACACACATTCTTTTCACTCGTCCCCAAGTGTAGCAGCAGGCCATTGTGCCTGCCTCGGGGACAGCCTCCCTGGCCTTCCTCAGTCTGGGATGGCATTGTAGAAGAGCTCAACATTTCACAGCACAGCCCAGATACTGAAAACCATCAGCTGATCACAACCCTGCCCAATTACCAGTGTGTGGTCATTTGGGCAACTCACCCGGGTTTCCCCATCCCTGCTCTGAAGATCTAAGAGCAGGGCCAGGCCCAGCAATCTGCCCCTGTGGCTTACCCAAACCTTCCAGCAGGGCACCCAGCACCTCCTTCTGGCTCTTCTACATTAGCTAGGCAGTACAGTAAGCTTTCCCACCTTCTAGCCTTTGCGCACACGCTGTACCCACAGCTCAGCATGCCTTCTCTTGCCTCTGAGTCTCAACCTGCCAAGGTGCTCTCCCACACCCCAAACTGGCTCAGGAACTGCACTTCCCTAGGAAGAGGTGCCTTGCCCATTATACCCTAACCCTCTGTCCTGTGTGTTCTTCCCTCAGTCAGCTAGCAGAGCCTAAATCAGCAAGCAGAGCACGGATTAGCTGGAGAACAAACGGATGGCACAATGGTCATCTCCCATCTCTGCCTCAGTGTCCCCCAGTATGGTCATGACTCTTCTGGCTAATTCCTAAGAGCCCTTGCCAGGACTTTTATTCTCTTCTGGTCAGACACATCCCCAAAACTCAGTTTCCCCCATCAGACTTTACGATGGAACGCCCCCAGCAAACGCCCCCAGGCTCCCAAAAAACAACTGTAGGGGAAAGGTCACAGTGGCCCCCCACACATCCCAGAGGGGTGGGGAAAGGCAGATACCAGGAGTGCTGGTTAGGGGACAGGATCTGAATCACAGATTGGCTGGCTTATACAACGTCCAGTTTGCCACAATAAACACTCAGGTTCCTGGGTTACTGAACCGGAACCTGGGAGGAGCCTGGCAGTTTCAGCTTTTAGAAGATCCCCCTCAGCGTCCTGGTAGGGACCGCCTAGGCTGCCTGAGTTCCAGCGGGCAGGCGGGCGGTCCACCTGCTTCTGACCCGCGCCCGACGGCACGCGACCCTGGCCGGAAAGGGAGTCCAGCAGCCCCACGCCCACCCGAGGATCCGCGGACCCTGATCCCAGCCCTGCTCTGTCTCGCGCCCACCTCTGGCGGGTCCTGAGCCTTCCCCACCGCCCATTCCTACCTGTGCGCTGAAGCTCCACGCGACGCGCGGGGCTTTCCTGTGCGCTGGACCTCGCCCGGCTTCCTACGCCGCCCGGCGCCCCTTATTTACATGTGATGCCCCGCCCCGTGCACGGTCATTTACATGCCCCGCCCCTCTGTCCTCTCATTTTCACTCGCGGTTCGCGGGACCTCTCTTTGTCGCCAGGTCATTTGCATGCCCCACCTCACCCGTGGTCAGCCGTCGGGTGCTCTGGCTTATGAGTCCCGGGACTTCAGGATACGAATCTTTGCCTTAGCCCAACAGATCAGCCCCGCTTGTGATCGGGGCTGTTTGCTCATCCTTCCAATATTTACCCTGTGCCTGTGCCAGAGAAATTAGAAAGCAAAACAGCTTATCAATCAGGAGCGAATACCTCCTGTCAAGTCCTAGTACTCCATGCTGCCACTACCTTCCAAGTCATGTGCAACCATCCTTTCCAGATGGAGAAACAGAGGCATGAAGCTGTTAAGAAATTTGCTCAGGGGCCCGTGAGATGGCTTGCAAGTCTGAGGATATGAACGCTATCCCCAGAATCCCTGTAAAAGTAAAAAACGACATAACTGCCTCCACAAAGTCATCCTCTCACCCCACAACAGTGCAACTATGGCCAGCCAGAGCCTTTGCCAGCTCAGCCATCCCACCGGCTTGCTTTTTGAATTATGGTTTGGTTTTGCTTAGTTTTTTGGTTTTTGAGACAGGGTCTTGCTATTAGGGTTGGGCTCTCATGTTGTAGCCCAGTCTGAACATGAACTCAAAGCAATTCTGTCTCACCTTCCCAAATTAGGATTGCAGGCATGAGCCACCACACTTTGCTATCTTCTGAGTCTGTAAGTCACCTTTTGATCCCTCCTGGGCCACCTGTCTGTGTTCCAACTCTGCATTGTGGTAGCTGGATGATTTAGGGCAGGGTAGGCTATCCTTGTCACACCCCATGACCCCAGCCTGGGAAGAGGGACCATGTGAGATGCATCTACATGTGGCAGAAATAGGTTGGCCTGTGATGGTAATTGGAACCATCCCCATTTGGCTTAGGTACTCAGAGAAGCTCTGTAGAATTAGGCCAAGAAAGCAGCTGGGCCAGAGCTTGCATACCTGGTTGTGAAATCAGAATCTAGACAGTGTGGACAGACCGGAAGGCCAGTGCACATATGATCAGGCATTGGGAGACACTGGGGGCATAGTGGCGAGGGTTCTTAGCACTCCTCTTGCAACCTTTCTATGAATCTGAGTTGATGTCAAAACAGAGACAAGGAAACTGGCCAAGAAGACAGACCACAGCACGAAGTTTACCTTTCCACCACAGTCCCAGACTTCTTGAGTGACCATTCTGCCTGGCCTGAGAGTGGTCTGGGAGCCCCAGATAATCCAGGCTCATATCTCAGTGCAGGGGCTTCCCAAGCTTGCCTCATTGCAAGCACATTCCAGCACATCAGATAGGGTGGCCTCAGAGCTTGCTTCCATTTTTAATTAACTGTTTTTTTTTTGTTTTTTTTTTTTTTTTTACAACAGTGGCAGTGTGATAGAATAATTGAACCAATCATGGGGCTGGGGAGAAAGCTCAGTTTGACTCCCTCAGTAGGTCCAAGTTTGAACCCCTACATCCATGTAAAAAGCTGTGAGTGGAGCTGGAGAGACTGCATAGTGGATAAGAGCACTTGTACCAGCATGAGGGCCTGCACTTGGCTCCCAGCATCTAAGTGAAAAGTTGGGTTTGCCTGCAATTCTGCACTGTGGAAAGTGTACACAAGAGGTTTGTAGGGGTTTTCTGGATGCCAGCCTCACCCAGGTTCAGTGAGATACTCTTTCATAAGGGAGTAAAGTGGAGAGTGATAGAGCAGGGCACCCAATGCACACATGTGTGCACATACACCACATGCACATACATCCCACACACAAACCAGACATAGTGGGGAGGCAGAGATGGATCCCTAAGGCCTACTAGCTAGCCAATCCAGACTGATCACTGAGGCCTAGATCTCTGTCTTAAAAACCAAGATGAGGGAGGGGATGTAGTTCAGTTGGTACAGTACCAGCCTAGCATGAGTGAGACGCTGAGCACTACATGATCTCAGTGTGGTGACACATGCATGTAATCTCAGTGCAGGATTATACATGGAGGGGGAATGGGGGCAGAGGAAGGTCAAGGTCATCATAGCAAGTCTGAAGCCAGCATGTGCTACCTGAGATCCTATCTCACAAACAAACACAAATGACAAGGTAAGGGCTGGGGCTATAGCTTGATGGTAGAGCAATTGCCTAATATGCATGAGGTTCCAGGTTGAATGCTCAGTACCCCCTCCCCAAAAGCACACAGTTCATGAGGAACACCACCCAAACTTGACTTCTGCCCTCCACAGGCATGTACACCTGCATAAACAACCTCCTGCACACATATGTACACATGCAAGAGAAACAAAGACTTGAGCATGTACTACTGCAAATGGTCTGCATGCGGTCCTCCAAGGACTGGTGTGCTGCAGCTTGGTCTCCAGCCTGTGGACACAGTAACTGAGAGGTGACCAGATCCTAAGGCCTCTAATGTACTCCCTGGACTGACCCACCAACGGATTCATTGTCTAATGGCACAACTGGGAGGTGCTGGACTCCGGGAGACAGGACCTGGCCAGAGGAAGTATGTCACCAGGGATGCAATTTGTGAGAGTAGATTTGTCCCTGGATCCTTCTTGTTGCTCTCTCTACTTCCTGGCTGCCCAGAGGCAAGCAGCTTTCCTCTACCCTGCCCTTTCACCATCCTATGCAGACATACTGAGACCGAATCCCACCAGCTCAGCTAGACAAGCCCAAAAGCAACGAAGCAAGCCAACACCTGGACAGAAATGTCTGGAACTATATACCAAAACAAACCTTTGTTTAAGTTATGACCGGTCCTTTGTCACAGTGATGAGATGACAACTAACTAAGGCAGATATAGACTTCACACACACTCTCCCTGGATATCAACATTCTGCACAGAGTGAAGCATTTTGTCAATGTCCAGACTTGGCATTAATGTTCACTCTCCTGTTCTGTAGAATTTTTTTAACCTTTATTTTATTTGCTATTGTTGGAAGGAGGTGCATGTGTGCCACTGCTAGCATGCAAAAGTCAGAGAATTGATTTATGGAGTTGGTTCACTCCTTCCATCTTTACATACATCATGCATTTATCAAAACCCACAGAACAGGACTGGTAGGATGGCTCATCTGGTGAAGACACTTATTGCCAAGTTTGAGGAACTGAGTTTAATCCCTGACATCATTGGAAGAAGAGAATCAGCTTCTTCAAGTTGTCCTCTGACCCCCACACATGTGTTGTGGCATATACCCTTTTCCTGAGAATAAATAAATACATGTAATAAAATGTAGTATTTGGATTTTATGCATGTTATATTCTCCAATAGCCTCTCTGAGTCATCCCCCCCCCACAACTGAACCCTTTCTTTGTCGTAGTTATCCTCCTAGTTTCATCTCTTTTTTCAATAAGTTCAATGAAGGTCCTTGCATAAGCATGATTGGGGAGTATTTACCAGGGCATGGACAGCTAACCATTGGCTATACCACTGCACAAATAACCCCTCCCCTGTGGTAGCCACTAACTGTCAGTGGTTCCTCAGAAACAGGCTGGATCTCTCAGGATCTACTTGCTTCTGTCATGGAGAGTTTGAAGGGTCCAGTCTTGTGCAGGTCAACCACTGCAGCTGTGCTTTCAAGAGTGGAATAGCCATGCTGTGTCCAGAAGACAGTGTTTCACAATACCCATCCACAACATCCTGCTCTTATGTTCTTTCCACTCCTGTTCTACAGTGTTCTCTGAGTCTTGGGCACAGTGACAGAGATGACCTGTTTAGGGCTGAGCATTCAGTAGTCATTCATTCTTGTACTTGGACCAGTTATGAGCCTGTTAGCTGCTGCCCACTGCAAATAAAATAAATTAAATTAAATAAAAGAAGAAGATTATCTGAGCAAGGCTAAGAGCAGCCCTAACATATGGATGCAAACATGAGTTTTTTTTAGAAAGTAGTTAGACAACAAACCCATTTGGTTGTGCTTCATCTGTTCTGGCATTTGGTGTTGTTGAGTTTTGGATTTTAGTCACTCTTTTCATATGCTTTCTTTTAAATTGCCATTTGTATATCTTATTTGCAGTTTGCCAGTAACTGTCCTCCCTCCTTCCTTCCCTTAATTCCTCCAGACAAGGTCTTGCTATGCTGTTCATGCTATCCTAAATCTCATTACATGGCCCCAGGCTAGCATCTCAAATGCATGTCAGTCTTCCTATCTCATTCTCCCAAGTTCTGGGATGCTGGTGTAAAGCACAATGCCTTCCTTTTCTGGTACAAATGTGACTAGCTTTGTGTGTTTACTTTCAAGCCCAGCTTTCCATGCCGGGTCTATAGGAAAGCAGTTGACTTCTTATTTATTATCTTATATCTCTGCCTCAAACAGCTGCAACTTCCAGGATCTTATCATTGTTATTGACTTTTTAGGATAAAAAAAAAATAAAAAGATTTGCTGGGTGATGGTGGTACATGCCTTTGTTCCCAGCACTCTGAAGGCAGAAGCAGGCAGATCTCTGTGAGTTGGAGGCCAGCCTGGTCTACAGAGCTAGTTTTAGGACAGCCAGGGATACACAAAGAAACAAAAAAAAATATTTATTTTTATGTGTTGAAATGTTTTGCCTGTGTGTGTGAATGTATGTAGTTGGAAACTTTTCTCTGTCTCACCTGGTCTTGCTGGACCAGTTTCTCTCCCACCCACCAGTTCCCAAATAACCACTCTGTGGTTTAATATTAATTACAAACTGTTTTGCCTGTTAGCTCAGGCCTATGGTTAACTAGCTGTTACAACTTAAATTAACCCATTTCTACTAAGCTGTGTATTACCATGAGGCCCGTGGCTTATCTGTAACGTTCAGACATCTTTTTCCTTTGGCAGTATGATGGTATCTCCCAGACCCCACCCTTCTTTCTCCCTGTAACTCTTCTTGGATTTCCTGCCTGACTCTATTCTGCCTGGCTATTGGCCAAATCAGCTTCTTTCTTAACCAATATTCACAGCATACAGAAGGACATCCCACATCAAATGTGTGTACCCACATGAGTGCAGTGCTTATGGAGAGCAGATGGTGGTATCAGATCCCCTAGAATTGGAGTTACAGATGGTCGTGATCCATCATGTGGGTACTTGGAATTGATTCAGGCCCTCTGGAAGGGCAGCCAGTGGACTTATTCACTGAGACATCTCTCAAGTCCCCAGATTTTTAAAAATATAAATATTACTATTTCTTCCTTCTCAAGCTGTCTGTCTTTGTTTATTTTTATTTTGTTTGTTTTTGCTATTGCTGTTTGTTTGCCCACTTGAGCAGGGTCTCCCGGGTGGCCTGCAATTCTCTATCTAGAACAAGTTGGCCTCAAACTCATGGAAAACTGACTTCTGTTGCCTCCCAGTTGCTGGGATGTAAGGCTTGTACTACCACGCCTAGCCTCCTTCATATTTTTGCATTAGGCAGGATTTCTGGTTCGATGCTGAGGTGGGAGGAGGGACAGTGTCGTCTTGTTCCTGATCTGGGTGTGGAGGTGCATCTAGAATCTCACCAGTGAGTGTCATGCTAGCTGTGGGGCTTTCTGTGGACGTTCCTCATCAAGCTGAAGAAATTTCACTCTGTTCTTAGTCATCATTGTCAGAGTCTTCCTCCTCCTCCTCATTCTCCTTTTTCACACACTCAATTCCTAGTTTTCTGAGAAATTTTATTTACCCTCCCTTTTTTCTTATCATGAACATTGGATTTTTGTAAAATGCTCTTTCTGACCCAGTGGGCATGGTAAGATGGTTTCTTCATCAGTCTGCGGATGTGAAGGAAGGTGTTACTTCACTTCCTACTGTTGAATCTGCCTTACACAGTGGGGATAAATCCTGCTTGATGGCAGCTTATGATTCTTCCCATATTTAATTGGATCTGGTTTGATCATTCTGCCTAGGACTTCTGTGTCTATGCTAATGAGACATACTGATCTACAGTGTTCATTTCTTATAATGTCATTTTTGGTTCTGGTGCTAGATTAACACCAGTCACACAGAATCACTTAGAAAGAACTCTTTCTACTACTATTTTCTGGAAAGTGTCATAGATAATTGGCATCATTTTTCCCCTTAAATGTTTATTAGAATTCACCATCACAATCACCTGTACTTTCAACAATTTTTAAAATCATATTTATGTATTTATTTATTTATTTATTTACTTACTTATTTAGTGTGTGCATTCAGGGAACAACATTTGGGAAATCAGTTCTGCCCGTCCATCTCCTCCCAGGGAATGAATTCAAGTCATCAGGCTGGGAGGCAAGCACCTTCACCCACTGAGCCATCTTGCCAGTCCCAACCTTGTTATTATTCATTATTGATTCCATTGCTTTAGTAGATAGCAAGTAAACCAAGATGGTTATTTCTGCATCTTGCATTATAGCAATGTGTGTGTTTCAAAGACTATTAATCCGTTTTTATGTTCTATCAGATTTGTGGTAAGAGGGCAGGAGGGATGGCTCAGAGGTTAAGAGCGTTGGTTGCTTTTTCAGAGAACCCGGGTTTGAGTCCCAGAACCCACATGGCAGCTCATAGCCATCTGTAACTCCAGTTCTGGGGATCCATCTGGGCTTCCAAGGCTACTGCATGCACATGGTGCACAGATATATATGCGGGCAAAACACCTACACACGTACAATAAAATAATGTAATACTTTTTAAAACTGGCAAGAGAATTGTTCATAGTATTTGTTGTAGAATATTCGTTAAAAGTGTGCTACATTTGTTTATGCTGTGGAATATTTGTTTAATGATGCAAGGATGTGTTGCATTCTTTTATGTTGCATTTGTTGAACTCTGTGAAGCTGTGTTACTTTGCCTGCCTAAAACACCTGAATGATCTAATAAAGAGCTGAATGGCCAATAGTGAAGCAAAAGAAAGGATGGCAGGCAAAGAGAATAAATAGGAGGAGAAGAAGAGGAGAAAATGATGAGAAAGAAAGGAGGAGGATGGGAGCAAGGAACCCAGCCACACAGCCAGACATGGAATAAAAAGGAAAGAGAGATATACGGAAGTAGAGAAAGGTAAAATCCCAGAAGCAAAAGGTAGATGGGATAATTTAAGAAAAGCTGGCTAGAAAAAAGCCAAGCTAAGGGTGAGTATTTATAAGTAATAATAAGTCTTTGTATATTTATTTGGGAGATCACCACAAAGAGTAAAAGTAAAAAACAACAACAACAACAACAAATATTCCTATCTTACTCCTTTTCTGTCCATAGAATTATTGGTAATAAGCCAATTTTCCTTTCTTTATAACTTTTATATGTATTTCATGTGTATGAGGTTTTGCCTGCATGTGTGTGTGTAGGCACCATGTGTGTGCTGTTCCCAAGAGGACCAGATGAGGGAGGGTATTGAATCCCCCAGAACTGGAGTTACAGAGGTTGGGAGCTACCACGTAAGTTCTGGGACTTAAATCTGGGTCCTCTGCAAGAGCAGCCAGTGATATAAATCACCAAGCCATCTCTCCAGAACCTCCTCCTTTATTTAATTATCCTGTCATCTTTCTTTCTCTTCACTAGTCTAAATACTAATTTCCCAGTTTCATTGATCTTCTCAAGGGGTGTCTCTTCCTTTCATCACTTTACTTCCAGTTGATTTTCCATTTATAATTTCATTGATATCTGCTCTATATTTTTGTTACTTTCTTTTACATTTTGGATTTTACACTGATTTTCTTTGGTAAATCATTTTGGACCTGTCTTTCAAATACGTGTGTTCAATGCTATGTTTTCTTTAAGCACTACATTTGCTGTGTCTTGTAAACTTGGTATACTACATTTAAAATTTTCTTTTAGTGAGAAAATTGTGTGTGTGTGTGTGTGTGTGTGTGTGTGTGTGTGTTTGTCTGTGTGTGTGTCTGTATGTGTGTTGGAGGGTGTCTGTGTGTGTGGGGGGAGGGTGTCTGTGTGTGTGTGTGTGTGTGTGTGTGTGTGTGTGTGTCTGTGTGTACAGGTCATGAGGATGTTCTCCTTAATCACTGTTCACTTTCATTTTGAGGGGGTTTCAGGCTGAACCTGAAGCCTACTGTCTTACTAGACTGGCTGGCCAAGGAGCCCCTGGGATCCACCTGTCTCTGCTCCCCCAAGGCTGGGTTATAGGAGCCCATTCTTACATGGGTGTTGGAGGAACTTTACCCACCAAGATAATTTCCCAGCCTGAAAAATGTGTACGACAGCACAGTGCACACATCTGTAATCTAAGATTTGGGTGGCTAAGCATGAGAATCATGAGTGTGGCCAGATTTTCACATATTATAAAGTCTCTCTTTTTTTAATACTTCTTTTGATTTCTCTTCCAATCTGTGTGTTATTAAAAAAAAAAAATACCAACTTTCGACAGGCATGGTGGCACATGCCTTTAATTCCAGCACTCGGGAAGCAAAGGCAGGAAGATCTTTGAGTTCGAGGCCAATCTGGTTTACAGAGCGAGTTTCAGGACAGCCAGAGCTACACAGAGAAACCCCAAAAATAAAATAAAAATGCCATCTTTGATCTTTGAATAGTTGGGATTTTCTAGCTATCTTTCTGCTATTGCCTTCTGTTTTAATGCCATCATGCCCTGAAATACCCTTTGAATGACTTGCCATCTTGGATTGGTGTCTTTCCTGGTGAAAGTTCTGGTGGGGGAGGGGTGGCTGAGATGTTGTTTACATTACATTTATATGCCCATTGGATATAGATGATTGACAGTACCGGTGAATGCAATACAATACAGCCTTGCTGATTTTCTTCCAGCTGAACTGGTCAGTTATTGAAAGAAGTGTCAGCCTCTGACATCGATGAGTCATTGTGGACTAGTCTATTTCTCCTTAATGTTCCATTGGTTTGCACCTTGTGCATTTTGACTCTGCTGGAGGGGAGTTCATACATGTTAAGGATCTTCATTTACATTTACTTATAAAAATATATAGAGAATTTAATCTTTTATTGTTGTATAATTGTTCCTTTAAAATAGGTAATAGCACTCTTTTTTAAGTCTGTGTTAATATTCTAGTCTGAAGTCCGCTTTATTGGAATAAATGTAGGCACTCCTGGTTTCTTTTATATTTGTTTTTATATTTATTTTCCTATAGACAATATATATACTTGGAATTTTTTGTTTGTTTCCTTTTTGAGACAGGGTCTCATTGTGTAGTCCTGACTGATGTAGAACTCACTCTGCAGATCAGGCAGACCTCAAACTCACAAAGACCCACCTGCCTCTGCCCCTGAGCTCTGGAATTAAAGGTGTGTGCCACCACTTCCACTACTTGAATTTTTTAAAGATTCCATTGTGAAAATCTCCTTCAGCTGGTGTATTTACACTAGTCACATTTAAAATGACCATTGAGAAGAAGACATCATGTTCATGTCTATAATCCCACCACTGGAAAAGCTAAGGCAGGGGGATTGCCATGATTCAAGCCCAGGATACAGTATACAGGAAGCACCAGCCCAGGCTGGCTACAGTATGAGGATCCTGTCTTGAAGCAACTAAAACAAAATCAAATAACGATGATGATGATAGAGTGCTTGTGTGATTGAATTAGTATCATTCAGCAGGTAAATGCCACAGTGAATGGTTGATACAGTCCATTCAGGCTGTGACTGCTGGTGTAGCTGGGACTATCTTAAGCATCCTGAATGCAAATGCTTGTGAGCTGAGTTGATGATGGTGTAACTAGGCATTGAGAAACCATCTCAATGGGGCTTGTATACCCTTCCAAATCTCAGTGCTAATGCCATTGTACCAATACCAACTGTCCAGAAAGTGGCTGATCGCATCACAGGGCTAATATCAACCAAAAGGGTGATGATTTTGTATAACCCAGCTAACACCAAGTATCCAGAGATAACTAAATTTTGGTGCAACCAGGCTGTGTTAACCTTCCACACAAGAGCCTGTGGGCACATTTCAGACTTGAACCATAACACAAAAGATTCGTTTCCAAGACCCCTTTGTGCTGGAAGACCTGTGTCCCAGGTTTGTTGTTGTTTTGAAAGGGATCTCATAGATCTCAGGCTGGCCTGGAGCTTGTGATGTCACTGACATCATTTATGTGACTGTCAGCCTGATGGGGACCAATCTCTGTACTTACCTGTGGAGGGGTCTCTTAACTAGGTAACAAAGGTGCCCATCCTTGCTGTGGGCAGTGCCAGTCCCTGGAATGAAGTTGTAAGCTACATAAAAAGCAAAAACCAAGCTGGTACTCCAGCACTCTCTGCTCTTTGCTTCCTGACTGTGGGCCGACTGCTTCAAGGTCCTACTCCTGTGATGGACTGTACTCAGGAACTCTTCCTTCCTTCATTCATTCACTCGTTCGCTTTTCTAGTACAATATGTACCACGCACTTGTGTGAAGGTCATAGAACAACCTAGGAAAGACAGTTCTCTCCTTCTACCGTGTGAGTCCTAGGGATTGAACTCAGGTTGTCAGGTTTGATGGCAAGCGCCTCTAGCTGCTGAACCATCTGTTTGGCACAAGACCCCTGGAACTTTGAATAAAAATAAGCTCTCCCTTCCTTAAGCTGATTGTCAGACATTTTGGGGCAGCATCAAGAAAAGTATCTGCTGTAGTATCCAAGGACGACCTTTGCTCTTGTACTTCTTCCGCATCCTGCATGTTAGACAAGCCCTCTACCCACTGAGCTGCATCCCTCATCCTCAGAAGGAGGCTTTAGAACACTTTGACCACCCACTTCATTCTTCCTCCAACATATGCATTACTCCCCATTCATTGTATTTCCAGCTGTCGGTGACAGCCATAGTCCAAATATTTCACTGTTAAAACATTTCCCAGTCTTCATGACTTCTCTCAATAAAAAAAGAAAAAAAAAAGAGTCTAATTTCTTTCTTCTTCACCATAGCTACACTCAGTGACTTTCAACAAATAGAATGTGCTAGAAATGACGCTGTGCCTTCAAAAGCCAAGCTGGATGTAAGACACAGTTTTGCAACGCCCTGCACACAAGTTATTAGTGGCCGCCCCTCATTCTACAGCCAGGTCTGTTCTTATACTTGCAGACCTCCTGCCGTCCCTTCCTCTGGGTCCCAGGTATGTGCCATCATGCCCAGTTCTCCACATGTCTTGAGATCCCTGAGTGACATGGGAGCAGCCTGGAGACACCATGCTGCAAAGAGCACCATGGAGGGCCCCTGTACAGTGGAGACTGAAGTTTGGAACTGCCCGGATAGTACTGAGACTTGAGCAAGTCTTAAATGACTCCCACTGCCAGCCCTGAGTCATCCCAGCTGACACCAAGTGAAACGGAGATAATCAAGCCCACTGAACTCTGACCTACTGGCTGAATCATCAGTAAAATGAATTCGGCTGTTGTTTTAACCTGACACCAGGAAGAGCAGAGACAGCTGCCAGCATCGGGTCCTGCCAGACTGCAGCTCCATATGGAATAAATAATAAATAAATGCACTCCTTCTGGGAATGCAACCAGGTCTGCCTCCCACCCCTTTACTTGGTTGGACTTTTGGGTTATTTCCTTAGGCCACTGGGTTGAATTTTCCATCTTATCTGCCACAGAGCTGGGAAGGTTGGTCCCTAGGAAAGGAAGCATGAAGACACTGAAGGAGAGCGGTGAGCAGGGCCGCACTCTACCCCACCTTCTCCCTACTTTGCAAGAGGATGGGAAGGCAGCACCAGGGTTTCTGAAAAGGGATAGAAGGGTCCACCACACAGCGTGGCTGCCCTGCTCCAGGCTGTTACGCTCTCAGTCTGGTTCCAGCGTCTGTGCTGTTCTTTTTGATGGCGACCTTCACTGTCCCTATAGTGCCACCCATGTCTTCAGACTTGACTCCGTTCTCTCACGATGTGTTTTCTCCCTTCTCCTTGTCTGGGAGCAGCTAGGCATTCTTCTCAGAAATGTCCCAGACTATTCTCAGGCCTGGAGTTCTCAGTTCTTGAAACCTTCCCATGTGCCCACCATCATATAATCAAACTGCTCCCTGGAGCCCAGCTAGTCTCCTCAGAACCTATGGAATGCCCAGAGATTTAAAAAAACAAAACAAAAAACCAACCAACCAACCAACCAAACAAACAAACAAAAAACAACCCCACAAGAAACAAAACCAGTGTCCACATCTCTCTGGCCAGAACTGGAAAAGCAGAGACTAACCTACCCACCCCTGCCTCCACAGTGTGCTCAAACCACACTTCCTCTTTGGGATTTCTGTCCAGAGGCCCCACCTCTGGCTTCCTCGCCTGGAGGGCAGTGTGCAAGCTTCTTCTTGATTATCAGTCTGATTGGTTCAAAAGATACTTATCAAATTAGGAAAGCACATGTCTGGGTGTGACTGTGAGGCTTTCCACAGGGGATTAACTGAAGGGACACCTGCCCTGCCTGTGGGCTGCAAGGCCCCCACTGGCTGGCATAGTTACTCTCTGCTTCCTGGCTGCTGTGATGAGAACTGCTCTGCTCCATCACACACACACACACACACACACACACACACAATGGTGGACTGAACCCTCTGAATCAGCAAACCAAGATAGATTATTCCTACTTTTCTCTTTATATGGTTCAGGATCCTAGCCTGGGGAATGGTGCTCCCTCAGCCTGAGAATTGTTTCTCTTGGATGTTTGTCACAGGGTTAGAACAAAGTAACTCACAGAATGAAATAAGCCAGTGTTGCTTGAGTTGGTACATCTGTTTCCCCAGCACTGGCCATTATCAGCTTCTTACAGAAGAAGAAGCTTACATATTATTCTCTGCCTGAGCCACAGGAACTTGCTCAACCTACACCAAGGCAGGCCACAATGGCCACTGAAATATTGTCCCCAGGAACAGCCCTCAGCCAACTGTAAATGGAAATGACAGATGTGTGTCTCCGGTCACTCACAGTCCAGGGGAGTGTGTGTGTGTGTGTGTGTGTGTGTGTGTGTGTGTGTGTGTGTGTGTGTGTGTGTGTGTGTGTCTTCCCCTAGCATCACCCTGCTCATAATGCTCTCTGAACTGGATTTCTCACCTCTCTACTTACTTCCTACCTACCTCCTCCCTAGTACCCCCTGTGGTAACCCCCAAGGTGAACCACTTTCTCCACATTGATGCCTCAGGCCGGCTGCTTGGCAATGGCTAACCTAAGTCAGATCATTAACATGCCTGCAGTAAACCATTCTCCTCAGTTCTTATCCATATGGGTAGAGCTTATTCCCTCTTTAGCAGAGTGGGCAAGTAATACTAGGGTGGCCCATCAGAACAGTGGGTGATGCTGGGGTAGCCAATGTGAACAAGGGTGCCAAGGAGGCCCTCTGAGGTTTGTTGGGATGCTTGAGATAAAGTCACTGTCCTTTCTGCAGGTGTCTGTCACTTGTCCCACATAGTGGAGGCTGGTGAGAGATTGGATAGTCATCCTGCTTCTCCAGACATTGCTGCTTTTGATGACTGCAAAAGTGTGCATGTCTGCACTGACAGCCACAGTTCTTACCCCTTCCTTTGTCCAGGTCCCTTGCCACTAGACAGGCCAGTGCCTGTTCTCTCTCTGGCTCTGAGCTCAGCCATAGGGCTTGCTTTGGCCAATGGGTGTTAGCAACTGACAAGGGGCCAAGAGCCTGCTCTGCCCTGTGGTTGGACTTACTTGCACTTCTGCTTTGCAGGGAGAATGTCTCAGGGCTGGGCCTTCCCATGAAGAAAAGAGACATGGAGAGCAAGGTTGCCCTAATGGTCCCAACTAAAGCCAATCTGAAACAGCCAGTCCAGGCAGGTACTCTGCCCAGATCCGCAGAGTCACCTGACATCTACCACTATGGGAGCCACAGACATACCACATGCCACATGCCACTGAGGCTGTCAAAGCATGACATCAGCCAAGACACTGCAATTTTCAATTAGAAAGTTGAAGTTATGCAGAAAAGTACAGAAATGTAACTGGAAGTCATGTGAAATCTCAGAAGTCCTGACTGGTGGTGTTTGGATAACTACCTCTCTATGTGTGTGTGTGTGTGCACATGAATAATTCCCACACAAAGCTTACATAAACATGTTTCCCCAAGCGAACGAAGTGCTCACCAACAACTGATCATTTCTTCCTATCAATAAATGTAGTCCAGTGGCCAATTTGCTCTACCTACTGCTTTTAAATGAGAAAAAAAAATGTTCTTGGCATTTTGAATCTAAAACTAATCAAGTATGAATAGAGCTTTATTGGTAAACAGCCGTACCCATTCATTCACAGGTCACCTACAGTTTTAGCACAGCTGGGCTTGAGTAGAGGTAACAGAGACCATGTGTCCCAGGAAGGTTATTCTGTACTCATCACACTAGAGAAGAAGGTTTGCCACCCACCACAGACAGCCATACACCATAGCTGGCAGTATGCAGCCCTACTGTCCAGGCTCTGGAATTTGGATCTGGATTGGCACCAAAGGCCCATGTCAAATACCTTCTCTGTGGCTCTTTAGGGAGATGGCAGAGCTATCTTAGCTGTTGTTGTTGTTGTTGTTGCTGCTGCTGCTGTGAGAAAATATCCCATAAGAGTGGCTAAGGGAGGAAGAATAGCTTTTGGTTCACAAAGACATTGAGCCAGCAGGAACATGGAGCAGTTCGTCACACTGCATCTCAGGAAGGAGAGAGAAAGGTAAACACTTGTGCTCAGGTCACATTTTCTTCTTACAGTCCAGGATTCTAGCCTAGGAAATGTTGATGTCCACAGCAACTAACCTAATCAAGACAATCCAACCTACACACTCAGAGGCTCATCTTCCTGGTGACTCCAGATTTCACTGGGTTAACAATTCACACTGACCATGACTTTCAACAGGTGGGGACTACAGGTTTTAGGGCAGAGAAGTGTCATGGTTTGAGTATGAGACATTTTCCACAGGGTCCTGTGTTGTTTGGTTCCCAGCCAGTGGCACTATTTGGGAGGTGGCAGGGGAAAGCTGGAGGAAGCAGACCACAGGGGATACACCTTTGAAGGTTCTACCTGGTCCATGGACCCCTCCTCTCTACTGTTTCCTGAATTACACAGCCTTTGCCATGTGTCTTCCTGTGGTAATGCTCTGGCTCTGAGAGCATGAGCAAAATGAAATCTTTTCTTTTTGTAAATTGTAAATTTTCCTCTGTGAATTTTCTTGTGCATTTGGGTCATGTCTCTAAAAATACAGACAAACAAATGAAAAACAAAAAAAAAAACAAAATCCTTCCCTTGGAGGATACTGCTGGGTCTCAGTCTCTTTCCCTCATGTGCACCTAGGTAAAGCTTTGCTTGCCATGACTCTGCCCATGCTCCACAGGCCCAGGGTCAATGGACCTGCAGATTCTTCTCCAACGTGAGTCAGAAGAAGCCATCCCTCTATCTGAGCTGACTAGCTCAGCTGTTGTTGCACTCATGGGAAGCTGACTAACATGAGGGATATTTAACCAACCTCTTACTGGTAGAGACTTGGGTTGTTTCCTGTCCTTTCCCTCACGCTAACCACACTGTGGTGTCTGTCAGAGTACACTTGTTTGCATGGGAAAACACTAAGGAGCAAACTTGCTGAACTGAAGGGAACAGAAGCACAAACACCTCTTCCCTTTGCTGACCCTGGCATTCACTCTTTAAACCCATTTGCCATGGGGCTAGCAGCATGGCTGAGGGGGTAAGGTGGACAGAGAGAACAGACTTAGTTACTTTTGAAGACACCATGACCAAGGCAACTTAAAGAAGAAAGAGTTTACTGGGGCCTTATAGTTGCAAAGGGTGAGTCCATGACCGTCATGGTGGGAAGCATGGTAGCAGGCATGGTGCAGCAACAGTAGCTGAGAGATATATCTTGAGATACAATTATGAAACAGAGAGATAAAAAGATAGGTGAGTGATAGATAGAAAGATAGGTGGGTGATAGATAGATAGGTAGGAAAGTAGATAGGAGATAGATGATAGATAGATAGATAGATAGATAGATAGATAGATAGATAGATAGATAACTGGGAATGCCATGGGATTTTGAAGCCTCAAAGCCCACTCCCAGTGACACACCTCCTCAGAGAAAGGTACGTCTCCTCAATCCTTCTCAAGGATCCTACCAATTTGGGACCAAGTATTCAAGCACAAGACTATGGGGACCATTTTAATTCAAATCACCACAAGAACCAATGCCAGAGACTTTTCTGATCTTCACATATGTGCTATAGCATGTAGCACACACACACACACACACACACACACACACACACTTGTAATAGTTGTCAAACATATGTGACCCTCTGCAAAAAGAGAAGGCAGGATTTGAAAGACTGCAGACATAGAGTTTGCAATGCCATGAATGCATCCCCTGTACAGATGTGTGCACAGGCCCTCACACCTCCAAGTTCTATAGACACAGAACTAAGGCAAGATGGGGGCAGTTCAAGGACAAAGGTTGTGGATATAAAGGCCTAGTGTCACCTTCTAATAACAAATGATAGCTGGTGACCCTTATGTGACTGGAGGAAGACACAATGAGTACTGTACTGGTACTGGAGTGGACAGGGGAGAACTGGAGGACCTTGTAGGACATTGATGCTGAGGTTCCAGGGAGATTCAGGAGACACTAAGACAAAAAGGAACAGAATCAGGCTGATGCATTACAATCCTGCCACCCAGAATCATGTGGTTCAATGGTTATTCAGTCAACATTTTATCAATGCCCATAACATGCCAACACCTGTAGTAACTAGGGACTACAGAAGCGAACAAATCATGCCTTGTCCCCACAAAGCCTGTGGCTGGCTGGAGGAGAATGGCAAGGAACTTGGATGTTCATAGCGCTGGTTTGGAGAGAGAAACCTAGGAGCAAAGAAGAGTTTTTGGAAGGACTAGTCAAGAGGGCATCTGATGGGGGAGCAGGAGTTCCCTAGCTTCATGGCCAGGGTGGGAAGTGAAAAGAGCAGCCCAAGGGAAGGAGCAGAAGCTAGCCTATAGGGGCTGAGGAGGCACGAGGCAGGACAGATAGGAAGAGTCACAAATCCTGACCCACGGGAACTTTGAATGAGTAAGCTCCTCCTCCTTCTTCCAACTCAATGACAACCTTTAAAGAGTTAAGAGAAAAAACACAGATCAAGCCAGCTGTAATCTCAGTAGTTTCTGGGAGAAGACAAATGGAGATGAGGAAGAAGGAATGTCTCGCCTGCTTGTGTTAGAGTCCAGGACAGCCAGTATGTTCAGCAATGGAGGTCAGCAAACAGCTGCATAGTAGAAAGGGAGGGGGGCTTCAGAGAAGCAGTGAGGAAGCTTAGTGTCAGGGAGAGCATGCACAGGCGTGGGCAATACCTGTGGGGGCCCGTACAGGGGTCAAGGAGGACAGGAAAACATCTTTGAAGAGCTAAGAATGAAAACTGGGTTTAGCCTGACTTAGGCTGGATCAAACCTTGGGAGTCTGAGGCCAGGCCATTTATTGCCAACATTTAAACACAGTACACTTTGGAAAAAGAATTTCCTGATGTAATGCAATACCAGGGACACAGGGAGACATGAGACATGAGGCATGATCACATTGGAATTCAAAGTATGTACCATTTCTTCCAAGAAGATGGGCTCTGGAGATGGGCTATCTGGAGGCATCTGTCATGGTCTCGGTCATACAGATAGTCTAGAGGTCGTTTGAGCTATTAGCACCTCCAGTTCTGGCTGTGGAAGCTTGATATGGCATGGCCCAACAGATAACATAGATCACCAGGCTATGAATCACCTCCAACCCCCAACTTTCTGGCTGGAAAAAAACAGGTTTTACATTCTTTCCTTTGAAAGGACAGTCCTGTGTGCTTAACATTCCTAAGTTCCTCGGAGATCTTGGGTGCAAGGACCTTTGTGCTCCCAACAGGAATCCGGATGAAAAAGAGAAAGAAGGGGAATGATGTGCTGTTCTTTGTGCTGCAGTGTTGCAGGGGATTAAATCTGGGACTGGAGTATGCTTGGCACAAGGTCTGCTACTGAGCTGCAACCTCAGTCAGTTGCTTTTAAGTAATCTTGTTTATAATCCACAGTACGAGACACATTTTCAGGGCTGAGATATAGTTCAGTTGGTAGAGTGTTTGCCTAACATGCGCAAAGCCCTGGGTTCAATTCCTAGCACTATATTCAGCATTCCAGTGGTAGAGTATCAGAGGTTCAAGATTGTTCTTGGCTATCTAAGGAGTTTGAGGCCGGCCTGGGCTACCTGAGAAATGTTTTCTATTTTGACCCAGGTCAGTAAGTCAATCTTTCCCTTCCTTTCCCTCCCCCCTTCCTTTCTTTTCCACCTTTCACTCCCCCTCCCTCTCCTTGTCTCTACCCCTCTCCCTCCCCTTTCCATCTTCCTCTCCTTCCCCCTTTCCTTCTCCCTCTCCTTCTCCATCTATCTACCCCCCAAATACACTCATGCCCTGAACCCTATCTCCTTAACACTTTATTCTGAATATTTATGTTCTAAAATGAAGATTGTCAGAGCAGAATTGCACACATAGCTATCTATCCACTTTCTGGTTTGTCAGGAATGAAATAAACTGGGCACAAAAATAGTGCCTATCATCTGTTTTCATTTATGGGGAATTCCATATGGGGTAAATAAAAATCATCTACAGTACTGAGATGAGATGGGTCAGGCTTCATTGGAAGAGGAGAAAGAGAAACTCCTAGGAGATGGAAATGCCTTGTGCCTTGACTCGGGCAGAGCTTGCTCAGGTACAAGCATTCTTCAAAATTAAATACGTAAAAACAAGGAACTTTTGAGGGGTTGTGAGGGAGCTAGAGCCTGAAGGGGAGTTTGCATTGTGCAGATGAATCCATTCATTTTGTCAACATGCATCAGCAAGGCTGCTTAAGGTGTGTGTGTGTGTGTGTGTGTGTGTGTGTGTGTGTGTGTGTGTGTGTGTGAGTGTGTGTAGCCAGGGCATGGTGTGGCAAGACGCAGACGGGTCTCTAAGTACCAGGTTAACAGCCAACCAGGACTACACAGAGAAACCTTGTCTCAAAAAAGAAAGAAAGAGGTGGCAAGGGGGGGCAGGCAGGCAGGCAGGCAGGCAGGCAGGCAGGCAGGCAGGCAGGCAGGCAGGCAGGCAGGAAGGAAGGAAGGAAGGAAGGAAGGAAGGAAGGAAGGAAGGAAGGAAGGAAGGAAGGAAGGAAGGAAGGAAAGAAGGAAGGAAAGAAGGAAGGAAGGGAGGAAAAGAAATCTATATGTTTTACTGTAAACTTTGTAATGAATGGAATAAATGTTTTGGATGATTTTAACAATATGGCAGTAGAAAGTGGGCTAAGATGGTTCAGCAGGTAAAGGCACTTGCCACCAACCCTGATGACCCAAGTTCCATCCACTGCAATCCAAATATCTTGGAAATGGGCTCAACCTGACTACAGAGGGATTTCTGGCAGTTAGATAAAAGAGCATTCTTGGGGGACTCGTGAAGTCCCCCTCCCTCTACCAAAAGGAGTTATTTCTCTTATCACTGGCAGAAGAGATAAATGGTTTCTATTAGCAGACCATGCACCCATGCTGGCCTTGTGCTTACGCAGTATCACTAGCACGTGTTAAACATTTCAGAGTCCTTACTAGCAGCCTAGCCTTTCCCACACATTCTCCTCTACCCTAAACTCCCTTCAAATCATAGGCTTCCCTCCCCCAGCTATTTAATATTCTCCCTCTCCCCACAACCCTCTCTCATGCACACACACACACACACACTCTCTCTCTCTCTCTCTCTCTCTCTCTCTCTCTCTCTCCACACACACACACACACACACACACACACACACACACACACACACTCTCACACATGCTCTTTCGCTCTCTGTTCTGCTCTGCCCATGCCTCACTCTTGGTCATGTCCAGTCTCCTTCTTTCTCTCTCTGCTCTGTGCTCTGGACTCTTCCAGATGCCTCTGGCTGTTCTCTCCCATATCTACAATTTAAAAAAAAAACAAAAAACAAAAAACAAACCCTTCTCCTTAACCATGGAGCAGTCATGTCATCAGTTGAACAGGCACTATCTCTTGAATGTAGATGAATTTCCAAATAAGAACATTAAAATAATATTAAACCACTTTTAAGACCTCAGTTATGGACTTGCTATTCCCAGAGGTCAGCTTGCAATATTGTGGGTCTCTTATGAAAAACTCTGCACACTGTAAAAACATATTTGAACTCCCTATGCTCATGTGAACAAGAGTTCCTGGAAAGAGGCCCTGTCTGCAAAGATGGGTTAATGGATTAAAACTCCAATGATCTGAAGAGGTTGGGAAGTTGCAGGTCCAGAGGCTAATTGCCTTATTTAGGGTTAGGTTTAGGCCCTGGAACAGCCTTGCCCACTTCTGTGTCAGAACTAACATTCTTGTGACTAGTAGCTGAAAAGCGTTTTAAAATTTATCAACTTAGCAAACTGCTAGCTTCCACAAACCCCAAAGCTAAGAATGTTACCAGATAGCTTCTGTGCTGGCTAGTATTTATGTCAATTTGACACAAACTGTTAATCCCACCAGCTGAGAATAAGACCACTACTCCAATTTGAAGCAAGCTTTATTAAATACTGGCCAGGATGATGGACACTGGCCAGGTCCATACCCAGGATTCCCAGAGAATGGCCACAAATTATATTAGTTAAGAGTTTATAAAGGCAAAATCCACAAGTCTACGTACTCCTTGTCTTCATCTAATCCAAGGAAAGCATACACCCTGACTTACTTCCTGCCTACGTACTCTGTGCCTATGTGTGATAAAGCACATCCTGTACAGTTGGGGAAAACAACCTTGCTTGTAGAAGTGAGAACACACAGCTTGTTATGTTATATGAACAACAGCCCCCAGCATTCCAAGAAGTTATCTATCTTTGGGAAAGCAGGGAGAGGTATTTTTTGGTTTAGAAATCTCTTAAACCATAGCAATTAAAACTTAAAACATAATTTTAGCCCTTACAAAACTGGAGTTATTGGAGAGGAAAAATGTCAGTTGATAAATTGCTTCTATAAAATTATGCTGTGGGTAAGAATGTGGGCCATTTTCTTGACTAGTGATTGTCTTAGTTAGGGCTTCTGTTAATGTGAAGAGACACCATGACAAGGACAACTCTTATAAAAGAAAACAATTAATTGGGGTGGCTTGCTTCCAATTCAGAGGTTCAGTCCATTATCACCATGGTGGAAATATGGTGCTAGCTACTTCTTGATCAGCAGGCAACAGGAAGTGGACTGTGTCACTGCATGTAGTTTGAGTATATATGAACCCTTAAAGCTCACCTCCATAGTGACTGACTTCCTCCAACAAGAACATACTTACAAACATACCACACCAAAAACCACACCTCTTAACAGTGCCACTCCCTTTGGAGGCCATTTTCTTTCAAACTACCACAGTGATTAGCAGGAGAGGGCCCAATCCATCATGAGTAGTGCCACCCCTGGGCTTGTAGCCCTGGGTTTTACTAGAAAGCAAGGCTGAGTAAGACAATCCCCCAAGGCCTCTGCATCAGATAATGCCTCCATGTTCCTCCTCAGTCCCAGCCTAGGCTTCCCTCAATGGATTGTGATTCAGGATGTGCAAGTCAAATAAAGCCCTTCTCCCCCAAGTCTCTGTAGAAACTCTAACCAGCATAGCATCTTGGGCCTATATTAGCTTCCTCCACCTTGTACTTGTCTCTGATGTGACCACCATCATATTTTTAACTTAATTTATGATGCTCTTTGTTCCATACAACTGTGAGACTTCTTCCATGTGGAAGCATGGACCTAGGAGTAACCTAAGCCTGTGTTCCTGGGCTGTGGTTACTCAGAAAGGATTCAGAATAAACTCGTATTCTCTTTAAGATTCGAGCTATGGTGTTTGGGACTGACTCATGTCACCCAACTTGGAGCCTGAGACTGATCCACTGGAAGAATCACCAGTGTGGCCTCACTGAGTCCAGGCCAACTGGTGTAATTCCCTCCCGTGGACTGTTGCTGAGCTCTTTCTAGGGCTCCAGACCTCCCTTGGTTTAGTGCACAGCCCATTTGTTTATTCTGAGATGGTTAATTAAGAATCCTAATTTGATAGATACATCTTTTGGTCTGCTTTCATAGTTTTGGTTCACTTTCGGAACTTTTGAAAGCATTTTGTTTTCTGTTTTGTTTCTCTCAGGTTTTGTTACCTTTAAAATACTTCCATATGATATCATTTGGCCTTTTTCTCCTAATGTTCCTTCTCAAATGGTAAATTATACATTTGTTTTTCTGCTGCTTCCTCCTGGGACCTTGCTTTAGACTCTTGATATATGGAGTCCATGAGCACCTCATAATAGACACTGTAGACAATAGGCACTTGTTCCCTCCCACCCAAATTTGGAGGGGGGGCACTGGTGACATACAACAGCCTCATAAGAAAACCCAACCCTGGCTCCTGGATCAGAAGAGATTTTATTGGCTTATCCCGGACCACATATAAGAGAGATTCATCATCCAGGTGTCTTGAGCCCCCTTCATGTTTGTACAAATGTGCAAGATAGTGCAGAGACCCAGTGGGAGAAGATGGCCTCAGGGTGAAAGCTGAGAAAATTACATCCAAAAGCAGCATACAAAAGTGAGCCCAGTCACATATTTCCTAGACAGCACAGATAGGCACTCTTAGGAGAAACAAGCTTGCATACACACACACACACACACACACACACACACACACACACACACCCTAAGGTTTCCATAAAGGAGGAAATGTTTGGAAATAAACTGCCACCTGGTATTCTATTCTAGCTGGCTTTATGTGTAATTAATTACTGACTAACTTGCCAGTATTTGGGAAAATGGGGATATCTAAAGATAATCTGAATATTTATTACCTTTAAAAGGGCTTAACAACGTTCTAGGCAATAATGCTTTTTTCTTTTTTCATTTCTTTTTTTTTTTAAACCACAAATAGGCAGCCCACTTTAATTAAATTTGGAAAACAAACTATAAAAACCAATAAATTGGTAATTAGTGATAATAAAGAGCTCTAAAAATTTACATGTGAGTTAAATTAGATGGTAAAATTTAAAGTTAATTTAAAAACTTGTTTAGAGTTTGTATTAAAATTAAAGTAAATAAAATAAAAATTAAAGATACACTAAAATAGCTCCCACTCATCTCCTGTGACCCCTTTTTCTCCTACCTATCTTACAGTTTTTCTTGAGCACATTTTTAAGCTCTCAGGCTTGCAGTAAAAGTGTCTTTATTATATATCCCAGCCCTAAAATTTCTTTCAGCCTGAAGCCAAAACTCTGTTTGGTCCCCAAAGCTTAGGGGAACATCACTGTCAAACATAACCAAATGAAGCTATGTTTGTGTCCTCTTCGCTCCCCCCCCCCAACAACAATATCATTTTGGGGGATTTATCCTGAGACCCATCTTTAAGGATCTTGGTGAGTTTCCCTGTCTGTCATTTGGCTGATCCTTGGTGAGTTTCCCTGTCTTTCATTTGGCTGATCCATCCCATTAAACATGGGTTCTGTGTTACTTCGATTCTGTTTTTCTAACCAGAAACCCACTAAATGTTTGAGTGCCATTGACACCAGAAACAGATATTTCCTAAACTCATTTATACTTTGCTCCTGGGTCATATGTAGCAACATATGGCTTTTCAGGGGAATGTCTCAATAATAAAACCCAATTCCCCATGTAATCAGTCTGGTAGAATTAAAGATATCCTAAAAGGACACTTGTGTCTTTCAGACTATCAGACTACTGAAATATTGGTGTCTTAGTTAGGGTTTCTGTTGTTGGGAAGAAAACACCATGACCAAAAAGCAAATTGGAGAGGAGAGGGTTTATTTGGTTATGCTTCTATACTTTAGCCCATCATTGAAGGAAGTCAGGACAGAAACTCAGACAGGCAGGCTCCTGGAGACAGAGTTCATGCAAAGGCTATGGATAGATGCTGTCTACTGGCTTGCTCCTCGTGACTTGCTCACCCTGTTTTCTTATAAAACCCATGACCACCAGCACAGGGATCGCACCACGCTTAAAGGGCTGAGCCCTCCCACTATTTCACTAATTCAGAAAATGCTTTTACAGCTGGATCATATGGCAGCATTTCCTCAAATAAATTTTCCTCCTTTTAGATAACCCAAGTTTGTGTGTCAAATTGACTAAACACAAGACTTGCCTGTACAATTGGACCCCCTAATATGGGAATTTCCTAAGAATCCCATGCTGGAAGAAGGAAAAGACAATAGCTGAGGGTATCTTGTTTCCCGGAAAGAGATCTCACACAGTTCTAACAACTTGTCCAACCACCTTATTTGATGAGACTGAAACCCAGGTAATAATGAGTCAATGGTGGGTATGACAGATGCTTAAATGTGCATATCCTTGAACCTCTGAAAATGGTCCTGAGGGGTCTGCTGAGAAATCTTCTTTTCTGCTTTCTACCTTTAGTTTGGCTCTTTTAGTTGGTCTTATTGAAGAAAAGGTGGCCCAACCTAACTTAGGGCACAAGAGGTGACCTCCATGTTCAATAATGTCTACACATCTTGAGCTAAGTTCATACCTCCTTGAAATCAGCCTGGAACACAATAAAACATGGCTTTCCCCCTCAGCTGTGAGGGGTTTCTCAAGCACCTTAAGTCTACAAGACATACCTCACCTTTTGATCTTTTGTGTTGCGAATCCCTCCTCACATCTTAAATAAATTTTCTACTAAACTGGGTACACCTAATTTCATCTAATTGTGTCATGTGTGTCATAATTATTTACAAATGTTTTTGGTTGCTTTCTTAAGTTCTTTATGTCTTTTTTAACAAGCCATAGCCACATCAGTTCTTTCTTTTTAAAAAGTCATTTTTATTATGTACTAACAATTTTTTTTGGCATACCCAATTAAAATACATGTGCAGATTCACAAATTTAAATATTGTGATCAAAGCTTATAAATACATACTACTTTATAAATGTTGGTTCTCTAAACATCTTTAAAACCTATTACAATGATATATTTGGGTATATTAATGTTTCACAAAACTTAAAATGCTAATTGTTTATATAAAATATTTATTAGAGTCATAAAATTTCACTGAGCTATAAAATTTAATGATAAGATTTGCTTTCCAAAACAGATTCTAAATATATATATATACTTTATAAATTTTTATTTCACTTATATAATGAGTAACATAAAATTCGATTGAGTTCTTCAAAATATACTTAATATAAAATTGTTAAATATGTTTTTTCTTACTAATGCTGGAATTCATATAAATTAGCAGATATATTGAATGAAAATGAGAACATGACTGCTCTGAGGTATGGTTAAGGAGAAGGGAAGGATGGGGTGGCAGAGTGGGAGGGAGAGGTGGTGAGGGTTATAGGGCAGAAGGGAATAGACGATTCCCTTTGTAGATATGTTTTTCTGTGGTCTCTGAGTTGTAAATGCGGATGGAGGTCGTTATGTTGGCCTCATGAGGAGTTTCCCAGCTCTCAGCTGCCTGCAGATGTTGTCAGTCCTGTCCAGAGTTTCAGTTCCCCTGAGGCCTCTAGGTCATTAACCTTCCATTCCAGACCCTGAGGACAGACAGAAGGATGGGGAAAGGGTGTCCTCTTTAATTTGGACTGCTGCCACTGCCAAAGGATCGAGTTGGTCCCGAAGGATATTGAGCTGTTCTGAAATTCCTTCAGTGTTTTCTGAGAGCTAGTTAGATAGATAGGTTACCTGATGCAGATGCCCTCTGTCCAGCCGTTTCAGTTGTAAGTGGTCCCCCCAAAAGCCCAGAATGGCAAGAAAAGGGATGAGTTGGATGGCTCATTTGTCCCTCCCAGAGGTCACCTAAACTGCTGGTAGGGGTTTTAGGAAACTTCAAACTGGCAGTAGGGGTGATGTAGAAAGGACAGCAGCTGAGAGTGCCTCAGAGGGTCCATCTAGGGGGTCCACAAAACTGAACAGAGGCTAAGATCCAGAACATGAGATAGTCGTTTGGTGATGCTGTGTCTTCTTGGAGTGTGCTATATGAGGGAGATGGTATCTGTGACACAAAAAATGAAGTGGTTAGTAGTATTTTAATTTTTACTGAGAGTGTAGTTAAGAAAATATTTGGGGGCAGTTTTACCCTTATGGGGGGAAAGAACAGGCAAGAAAAACATCTAAAGGAACTCAGTGGGCTTTGTTATCAGTTTTAGAAAGACTGATGATTTTTGTCACTGCTGTCCATTGCAAGAGCTTGAGACATTTTTAGTTGGCCAGCATTAAGTTCAGAGTTGGTCCTTGAGTCTCCTCTATTAAACCTGTGAGGAACACTGAGATATACAATTAACGAGAAAAACTTAACATAATTAATATACATGTTTGCTTAGTAAGATAAAATGTAACTATACTACCTGCTGGACCAGAGCCCTGTAGAAGGGTAAGGTAACTGTCATCATCTGTTTGTTACACCGGACTCCTGCATAAGGAACAAGCGCCTTCATAGGAGAAGTCGGTTAAAGTCAAAGAGACAGAATCCTGTTGGGATGCTTTTATAGGATTGTCTAGCAAGGTCCTATGCACCCACTTGGATTTCCTGAATAATTCCCCAAACCTGTGAGTCTGATGGATGACAGATTATCTGGTGGCCTCCTTTAATCAGGTAACATGGGTGCTTAGGATGCAGAAGGCCACAGCTGTGGGAAGAACTTGTCCATGTTCCATAGTTGGTAGACACAGGTTTTAGATTTGGTCTCAGTACTTAAGAAAATATGCATGTTTTTCTTTACTGTGGACAAACAGCTACATAAGACACCAAGATCTTATCCTAAATATGGGATAAGATATGTATATATACATATTATATATATATATATATATATATATATATATCAGAAAATCATTAGTGAGAAATAGTTGTCCAAATAACATCTCCTATGGCTAACTATAATGTCTCAAAAGTGAACTGTCAAAGAAACATACTGATCATTTTAATCTTGCTTGTATTTCCTGCCTAGTGACTAAGACCACATAAGTAGCCAAAATCAATCTGATCTGGTCCTGAGGGGTCGCTTGGGTGTGGGAGGAACTCCTCCAGTCTTTTTTTTTTTTTAATAAGATGTCCAACTATGTGAGGGTGAGACAGAGGTCTTGCTTGACCACTGTGTCATACAAATGTGGATGAAATTTCTCCTTTGTTGACCCTCCTCTTTGTAGACTAGACACTGGTTAAAATGCACCAGATAGGGCCTCCATGGCCTCCTTGAAGAAGAGAACAGGTGAGTCTTCATGGGAACAGAACATTTCAAGAGATGCCTCACAGTCCCCTGGGACCTAGTTGACCTTAGGAGGCCAAGAGGGAAATATTCTCCTTTTCATACTCTGTTCACATTAGTATGGGGCTCTGTGGTGGTTTGAATGAGAATGACTGCCATAGGCTAATATGTTTGAATGTTTGTTCCCGGGTTATTGGAACTGTTAGGAAATGATTAGGAGGTGTGGTCTTGTTGGAGGAGGTGTGTCAATGGGTGTTGACTTTGAGGTTTAAAAAGTTCTCTCCAGAATAACGTATCTCTTTCTACTGCCTGTAGATCAGGATGTAAAACTCTCTGTAGTTGCATTTTTGTCTGTTTTGTTTTGTTTTTTACTCTTTGGGGGCCCACCACTCAGCTCCCACATAAACACACTGAGACTTATTCTTAGTTATGAATGCCTGGCCTTAGCTTGACTTTTTTCTAGCTAGCTCTTTTATTTCTTTTGGTTTTTGAAACAGGGTTTCTCTGTAGCTTTAGAGCCTGTCCTGGAACTAATTCTGTAGACCAGGCTTGCCTCAAACTCACAGAGATCTGCCTGCCTTTGCCTCCCAAGTGCTGAGATTAAAGGTGTGTGCCACCACAACCTGGCTTAGACAACTTTTCTTTTTTTAAATTATCCCATCTATGTTTTGCCTCTGGGTTTTTACCTTTCTCTATTTATGCATATCTTTTCTTTCCTTCTTATTCCTGTCTGGCTGTGTGGCTGAATGGCTCGCCCCCAGCATCCTTCTCTCTTGCTCCTCTTTTTCCACTCTTCTCCTATTAATTTTTCTGCCTGCCAGCCCTGCCCATCCTTTCTCCTGCCTTGCTATTGACCATTCAGCTCTTTATTAGACCAATCAAGTATTTTAGGCAGGTAAAGTAACACAGCTTCCCAGAGTTAAACAAATGCAACATAAAAGAATGCAACATACACAAAAAAGAATGCAACACACATTTGTATTAAACAAATATTCCACAGCATAAATAAATGTAACACATCTTTAACTAATATTGCACAGCAGCTCTCAGCTATTGCTCCAGTGCTATGCCTGTCTGGTTCCCTCCATGATAACGATGATGGGCTAACCCTCTAAAACTGTAAGCAAGCCCTGTTAAATGCTTTCTTTTATAATAGTTGCCTTGGTCACAGTGTCTCTTCACAGCAATAGAACAGTGACTAAGTTAGCCTCCAGATATGGTTACTGAGCACCCAAAAGATCGTTTATACAAGACTGGTACTTTTTTTTTTAACTACTGTCTAGTATTTTAAAAGTCAGACACTTTTAAATAAACTTCATAATTTGCAAAACCTTTTTAGTTTTCTTCTCCATTCTGAAAACATCCAGCCATCTTAAAAAATCTTTGTATGGGACTTATTCAGGGTTTCTGCTGTTGTGATGAAACACCATCACCAAAAAGCAAGTTGGGGAAGAAAGGGTTCATTTGGCTTACACTTCTACATTGTAGTCCATCACTAAGGGAAGCCAAATAGGGCAGGATCCTGGAGGAGGCAGGAGCTATTGCAGGGGCTGTGGAGGGGTACTGCTTACTGGCTTGCTCCTCATGAATTAGTCTGCTTTCTTTCTTTTCCTTCTTTCCTCCCTCCCTCCCTCCCTCCCTCCTTCCCTTCCTTCCTCCCTCCCTCCCTCCCTTCCTTTCCTTATTCCTTTTTCATTAATTAAATTTTTTCTCTCATACATTATCTCTGACTTTAGTTTCCCATCCCTCCACTTCTCCCAGTCCTTCCTCCACATCCCTCTCCCCCAGATCTACTTCTTCACCCCCCCTCAAAAGAGCAGGCCTCCAAGACTACCTGCCCAAGGACAGCTCACAATGGGCTGGGCCCTCCCCCATCAATTACTAATTAAGAAAATGCCTTACAGATTTGCCTACAACCCCGACCTTATGGAGGCATTTCCCTAATTTAGGTTCCCCCCTCTCAGATAACTTCAGTTTTTGTCAAGCTAATATAAAACTTCCCAGCACAGTATGTATAAATCTTTCTTTATTAAAACAATGTCCATCTTTACATCCTTCTAACATTTTCTTTTATTTCTTAATACCATGAGACCTAATATCATTAACAATGAATTTACTATCTGTTGTGAGAATTTTCCCTTAAGGGAAGGGGAGACTGAGCAAAGACTATCCCCTCCTCATAAGGTCCTATGACAAACCAAAGTCTGATTCATCAACTGATCCCTGGGGAAACCATGGGGTTGTTGGGTTACTTATAGAGCATTGATAAGGGGTAATTGATGGGAATGCGGATGACCCAGAAGCAGTCACTGAAGTCTTTACTCAGTAAGCATGAAGGCTTTTTTATAGTTGCATAGATGGACTCCTCACCCCTTTTGTCTATGTAAAATTGACTGGAATGGTTTGTTCATCTCCCCATTTGGAGAAGGAATACTCACATTTAATGAGTGGTGCTGTGATTGTTTTAGCCCACCATAGCCAAAGGTATGAGGACAGCAGTGATTTAACTTAGAAGACAGGACAGAAGCCCTGCTTTCTAAGAGATTGGTACTAGTTTGCTTTTGTTTGTTTGTTTAATGTATGCCTGGCTAAGCTGACTTGAAAATCTATTTGTTCATTTGTTTTTAAAGAGGCTGTACTGGTTAAAAATATCTTTAAAATTCGTAAAATGTTTGTATTTATATATACTGATTTACATAAAAATACATTTAAAAGCACATACATAAGTTATTCTTAGGTCTGAACAGAGGGCAATTGTTCAATAGGAAAAATGTGTCCAGCTGGCAGGAGAAGCAATTATCTTTTAAAGTTAATAGGGACCACACCATATACTAGAATTGGGATAAGAATGAAGGGGATAGGTAATATCTTGACCAGAATTGTAGCCTGGCTTCAAAAGTCACCATGGCTTTTCACGGTCTCAACACTATTTTTTTTAAGTCCGAAGTTCAAAATCTCTGAGATTCAAGGCAGTCTCTTAATTGCAATCACCTGTAAAAACAAAAAGCAAATTACATGGTTCCAACCAACTCTGGCAAGTTGTTCTTTGATTCCAACACATGTGCCATTGCACACACATGCATACATATAAACACATACAATAAATAAATGTAATACAAATTTGTCAAAATATTGGAATAACTGAACATTCCTATGAGCTACTGATAGGAACACAGACTGATTCAGAGATATGAAAGCCTCTCATACAGTTAAACACCTGGGGAAACATAGTCAATTTCCCTACCCCTTGCTATTCATCCTAGAGAAACAAAAACTCCTGTTCATAATTTTTTAAAAGTGTGTTCAAATGTGTCAGTGGCTTTATTAATAACTGCCAAGAAATAGAATCAGTTGACTGTCCCTTAGCCATTGGTGGGTTAAAAATTGGATCTGCCCATACAAGAGAAGGGCTCAGCCATGAGACCAGAGGTCTTTGGTATACAGAGCACCATGATAGATTGTAAATGCTTAGAAAAGTATGCATCAGGAAGGGAGCCAGGCTCCAAATGCAAACTTCCATAGGGTACTGTTTGTGTGAGAGAGTTTAGGGATGGAAAATAGAGCAATGGTTGCCAGGGGTGGGAAGGGAGGTCAAGTGCAAAGGGTGTGGGAGAATGCTTTGGGTTTTGTAGATCATTCCACATTGATTGTGGCAGTGAATACTGAGCTATACATAGAACTGCAGGCTAAGGGTCTGCTGGGGCTCAGTGCAGAGCATGCTACTGTTCACTCTAGAAAAACAAAAACCCTAGCATGGGCACATGCAAAGCTCTTGGCACCAACCACACACACACATACATACACACATATACACATACACACATACACCCCCCCCACATGCCCAAATAGGACTATGCACACACATGTGCCTTGGGGTAAATCTTTTTTGTAAACATGTATTTATTTTGTGTGTGAGTGTGTGCATGCCATGACTCACCATGTGTAGCTCAGAGGACAACTGTGGGCTCCAGGACACCAACTCAAGTTTTCAAGCCTGGTGGTAAATACTTATGCCTACTGAGCCATCTTGGTGGCTCAAACTTGAAAATAATAGATTTATATGTTTATTTTATGTTCGTGGACGTTTTAATTGCATGTGTGCATACCACATGGGTGTCTGGTTCTTACAGAGGTCAGATAAAGGCATTGACTTCCTTGGAAACAAAGTTACAGATGGTTGTGAGCCACCATGTGGATGCTGAGAACTGAACTCAGGTCCTCTGGAAGAACAAATGCTCTTGACTGTTGAACCATCTCTCGAGACTCCACCTCCTCTTTTTAGACACAGTCTTGCTATGTCACTCAGGCTAAACTCAAACTCTGCATCAGACTCCTGAATTCTGGGATTTTTGGTTGTGTGCTACCACACCTAACTTCAAAGAGTAAACCTTACTATATCAGTCTTTAATCTAAAAAAAAAAAATGATTTTTCAAATACACACCACTGGTAGAATCTAGGTGTAGGGTCCAATTCTCTCAACTTTTTGGTATGTTTGGGACTATTCATAGCATAGCTCTGAGAAAAAAAAATCTTTAAAGGTGTTGAATGGCTGATAAAATTATGTAAATTTATGAATGACCAAAAGAAATAAATAGAAAATATGGGATCATTTCATTACAATCTTAAAAATATAATAATAACTATAATATTGAAGCATTACCAGACATCATCTGTGGTGGTTTAATAAGAATCACCCTCATTGGCTCATATACTTGAGTGCTTAGTCATCAGGGAGTGGCACTATTTGAGAGGGATTAGAAGGATCAGGAGGCATGGCCTTGTTGGAGGAAGTGTATCACAGGGGTTGGACTTTGAGGTTCCAAAAGCCTATACCAGGCCAGAGTCTCTATCTTAGCCCAAGGACCAGGATGCCGCTCTCAGATAAGGCTCCAGCGCCACATGTGCCACCACCATCCCCACTGCGACGATAATGAACTAAACCTTTGAAACTACAGGCAGGCCCCAGTTAAATGCTTTCTTTTATAAGAGATGCCTTGGTCATGGTGTCTCTTCACAGCAATAGAACAGTGACTATGACTTTACCTAATATGTTGATAATTTTTAAAGTGTGTGTGTGTGTGTGTGTGTGTGTGTGTGTGTGTCTGTTTAAGTGTAGTTATGTAGATACATGAGTGCCATGGTGTGCTTGTAAAGGTCAGAGGACAACCTCAGCCATCAGTCTTTGCCTTCTGCTTTGTTTGAAGCAGAGTCTCTCTTTTGTAGTTTGATGCTGTGTACACTAGGCTAGGTGGCCTTAGATTCCCGTCTTACCACAGGAGCCCTGGGATGAAAGAAGCTCCCACTACTGCTCCCAGCTTTACATGGGTTCCGGGCATTCAAACTTATGTTCACACACTGTGTGACGTGTACTTTATCCACTGAGCTATCTCTGACCCCATGTTGTTTTGAAACAGATCTTGCTATTGTTCTGTTGGAGCCTCTCACTTTTCCTTGCATGGTCCTGGAAGCCCCATTCCTGCCTCTTTCTCTCCAAACCCCGCCTGTTCAGAGAGTCTCTGAACAAAGGAAAGGAGCTGAAAGCCCTGTTCTTTGAGCTTGAGACTTCTTGCAGCTTCCTCCCCTGATGCTGCCAGTTACCCAAGTCCCCCTCCTAAATGTTCAGCTTTTGACCACACTTGGGCACAAACTTGTGGCAGACACGTCATCAACCCTTGACAACAATCTATAAAATTTTCCTGCTCTGGCATGGATACACAACTTCTCTGGCCTTGGTGGCTGGGAACTGTTTTCTTCAAATACATACCACTGGAATTCAAAGAACCCACCCAGGAGTTGCTTTGCTCAGTTATTGTACTTTTTCAAATGTGCTTGATCCAGCTTTCTGTATTGGTGGAGAAACTTACTATGCCAGGGGGTGGGGGGTGGGGTAAGGGAGGGGAGCTGGACAACAAAACCATTTAGTTAATTTAGTTAATTATATAATTTGCTTTCCTTATTGCTGTGACAAAATACTTGACAAAACAACTTGAAGGAGGAAGGGGTTATATGTGCTACAGTCCATCATAGCAGAAGATGGTAGAAGGTGGCAGAAACATGAATTGGCTGATCCCACCGTCAGGAAGCAGCAGAGATGAGGGTTGGTGCTCAGCTTGCTTGCTCCTTTTCATTCAGACTTAGTGTCCAGCCCACAGGGACGGTCTGCCTACATTTAGGGTGGATTATCCCTGCTCAGTTAAACTTTTCTAGAGACAGACTCACCCATGTTGATCTTAAAGCCAGATGAATTGACCGGGAAGATTATCATTACAGTGATTCTCCTGCCCCTGCCTCTGTGGGCTGAGGTTACAGGCTTGTGACACCACTCCCCAGTACAGTGGCTGTGACACCGCTTTAGAGCAGACTATGACCAGGGTGTCTGTGGCCCCAGGGTCAGAAGGCTGAGATGATGACCCAGTTCCAGCTTTGAGCACAGGTCTGGTGGCTGGGACCTGTTTCCTTCCCAGTCATCTCAGAGGGAAATGGCTACTCCTGTCCCTATGGAAACTGGACTTCAGGGAGAGAAGAGTCTCAGGGAAGTACTGGGGAGATGGCCTGGGGGAGGGTAGAAAGCAGCCCATAGTCTGGAAGCCACCGGTATGATGGTGACAACACAGTCATGCACCATCTGGCCTCGATCAAACTTTGGCTGCATCTGACTCCAGTGGGAAGGTCTCCTCACAGTAACAGAAACTTACCATGTTTAAGTGCTAGTGAAACAAGGCTGGTTTCGGGCTTCCAGAAAAGCTAGTTCTGGGACGCTTATCTCTGGCCCACCTTCTGTATGTTGAAGTTGCAGAGTTCACTGCTGTCTTTCATTGTAGTAGGGGGTAGGGGACTAAGGAGGACCCAGGGCTCATGAAAGCTCAGCAAACACTCTAGCTCTGAGCTGCACCCCTAAGCCATTCCTTCCTGCCTTTCCTATAAGCTTCAAGCTTTGAAAGTCAAGATAAAATCCACTCTTTCACAGCCCTCTCTGTCTTTTCGCTCTGCTGGAGCCCCTGGTACATATTCAGCCCTGAGAACCTGGCTCTGCTCCAGCCTACCCAATGTGGACCCTGGATTCCTTCCCAGGCACAGGGAGCAGCTCCTTTCTTCGCTTCCACTGACCTGGGCTTGCAGCTGCCTGGGGGTAGGGCCTCTCTCAAAATGTATGAAATACCACAGGATTTGCCGTTCCAAATAAAATGAAGCCTGGTACCAAGGCTTGAAGCCCTAGAGTCTAATAAACCATTTTTAGTGGTTGGCTGGACACTGCTTGGGCCTCCAGAGTGACACTGAGGTGGGGGAAGGGTCATGAGGACACCGTGGCATTCCCACTGCCAGGCAAAAGACAGTCTTCTGATTCTTTGGTTCTTCCTTTGGGGGAGCTCCTTCAAGCCAAAGCCCCTGATTGCACTGGGCTCTTGCCAGTAACCCCTCCCTCCTGTTGGCCTGGCTTGCAGGAGAGGCCACACCCTGACCACTGTTCATTATCTTAGCTCACTGTCTTGTGAGGACTTACTCCCCTTTGGGGCCTTCTTCTGAACTGTGGACTTCTGAGGTCATGAATAAGATCTATCTGCCAATACAAGGGAGATGTAACTTATATTGTTATATACACAAGGGAGTGAGAACACTGACTTTTAACAGAAGATTTTAGTTTTAAGTAAGTGTATTTGAAGTGTATTTGTGTGTGTGGTGTGTGTCAGGGGGAGGGGGTGTTCATGTGAGGAACCAAACTCTCTGGAGCTAGAGTCAAGTGTTGTGAGCAGCTTGACTTCAGTGGAGGGTCCTTGGGAAGACAGTATGTGCACTTAGCTGCTGGACCATCTCCCCAGCCCTCAATAACATTGATCTTGCGTTGACTCAGCATTGCCTGCTGATTTTGTAGCGTTGTGTGTAGTCACTGTCAGATCACTGAGAAAGACAGACAAGGAGTCAAATGATTCACGACAAGATAGGACTTGTTTGAGAAAGGATGTACCCTTGGAGGGGTCTCTCATGTAGGAGTTAGAGCTCAAGTCTGTTCACATGCTGGAGAAGTTAAAAGGCAAAAAAGGAAAGGGCTGACTAATTTTCTTATTTGGCTGCAGTTAGTTATAGCTTAGGGAAATAAAGTGAGCAATGAGTTTAAAATAAATGTCAGCCAAATGATAAATGCCTCTCTTTGTTGGCCAACACTGGGTGGATGGAGGGGGAGTAGGCAACATCTAGGGGAAAAAACCACATTACATATGTTTCTGAGATAGGCATTGTTTAACCAAAATGGAGGAACTTTTATAAAATGGTGCAGGTATTGCTGACAGCATCAATGCCTTTTGTTCTGGTTATTGCAACGTTGGGTCATTCCAATTCCATTCTTCTACTGTAGCAACCAAACATGCTAGATACTCACTCTGGCCTCCCTTGTAGCAAGGGCATGGGTTTATGATCCAATCTGAGGCAACAGAACTTGAATAGGAGTCTGTAGGATGTGTCTGGGAATGATTTTTCTCTATAGGGGAAAGAGAAAGAGAAAGAGAGACTTTAGACACTGTCATGGAAAGAGAAGAAAAGCTTGGAGCTATGGCCTCTATCTTGTGAGCAGGAGAACAGAACTAAGGTTAAAATTAACACGACTGTTCTGCTCCAACCTGGCACCTTCCACTCTATAAGATTTTGTCAGACCAGATCTGAAATGTCTTCATTATGAAGGTGACTTTTAGTTAGGTATTCTGGTTCTAGTGAATATGTTATCATGGAAATATATATATGTAGTTACTGTTAAAAGACAGCGACAGAACTAAGAGCCAAGACCCTCCAAAAAATGTCCTCTGCTCCCAAGTCATGCCTCACATACCACTCAGGGAAAAATAAGTCACAGGACTGGAGATGGGGCTTGGTGGTAGAGTGTTTGCTAGAGGATTCACGAAGTCCTAGGTTCCATCCTTAGCTCTGAAAAAAATATGCATGCATACATGCATACATACATACATACATGCATGCATGCATGCATACATACATACATACATACATGTATACATACATACATATAAAGATAGAGGGCTGTTGAGGTGTTGAGGTGGGTAAAAGGTACCTTGCCAATTCTGACAGCCTGAGTTTGGTCCATCTTTGACACCCTCCCCCTTACCTGTGTGCGCACACACTCACACGAAAGTAGAGTGTAGGACATGTTTTAGTACAAAGGAAGAGAAAGGAGATGGAGTCAAATCACAGCAGATGAGCTCATGTCAGCAGGCTATTTCCGTTTTGTTTTATCTCAGCCGTGTTCATGTATCTGGGCAGCCGGCGCCCTTCATGGGAACAGGGTGCACTGGCTTTGGTCACTAGCACTGCCCGCATTTCTTTCTAGTTTTGCTCCAGTATTTTCACTCTTAGCTTGGAGACCCGAGTTGCTGAGAACTGTGGGTGGGCTCTGCCTCTTCTGTTTCCAGTTAATTTTGTGTCCTCGCTCCTCCCAAATAAATGTGTGGAAATGAAATCAGGCCATGTCTTTTTAAGGCAGCAGCTGATGCTTCTGGGGTGATTCCAGCACAGCAGGAAGAGCTGATGGCCCCTTGCAGGGTCATGTAATACTTTGTATTTCTTGGCCTGTCAGTCACCTTGGTGTGGATACGGACACAGTGTGTCTGTCCCACAAAGGTTCATATGATGGAAATTTGGTTCCTAATAGGGTGGAATTAGTGGTGGTAGGCCTTTAAGAAGTGACAGCTACCGTGAGGGGTTTAGGTCATTCAGGGTTAATGTAGCTCCTTTGCAACTTTGATTACCTACCCCAAGAGCAAGCTGTTTTAGGGAGGGGTGCCTGGAGATGGCTCCATGGTTTGCTGCCCTTGCAGAGGATCCCAGTTTGGTTCCCAGCACCCACATCAAATGTCTCATAAGGAACCTCCTATAACTCCAGCTTCAGGGGATCCAGTGCTCTCTTCTGGCTCACACAGGTACCTGAATGGATGCAGTATACACACACACATACACACACTCACCACACACACGCACACGCACACACACACACACACACTCACCACACACACACTCACCACACACACTCACCACACACCTTTAAAATAAATAATTTCCAAAAAGAATGAGGGCAGGAATATAGTTCAGTAGTAGAATGCTTATCTAGCATGCTTGAAGCCTTGATTTCAAAACAGGAAGGAAGGAAGAAAGAAAGGAAAAAGAGAGAAAGGAAAAAAGAACGAAAGGGAGGAAGGGAGGAAGGGAGGAAGAAAGGATGGAAGAGGAGAAAGGGGGAAGGAGAGAGAAGGAGCCTGGCTTGTGAGTCCCTCTAGATTTCTATCTTGCCACATGACTTCCCCGCTCTTGCACATGCTCCCCCGAGTGGCCACCCACCATTTTGTGGTGTGTTAGAGAGGATTCTTGCCAGATACTGAGCTGATAGAGCTCCCTAGTCCTGGGCTCTCAGCCTCCAAAGCATAAATCACCCACTTTTCTTCATAAAATAGCCAGCCTCAGATGTTTTGTGATGCCAACAATAGACTAAGGAAGTACCAAAATGCATTTGAAAGGTCTGGAGAGACTTTGCCTCTAGTTTTAGCCTTGCCCTTGTTCACATAGTCCAGAGTTTTATGACCCACCTTGTGGCCATTTCCCTCTAGCTGTCTCTTGGCCAAAGTCATTGTCTGGGCCCAGAATCACTTCTCCTTCTGTGTGCTCAGCCTCAGGAATAGTGTCAGTAAGTATCCAGTGTAGCAAGCTAATATGATTTGTCACCTTCACCTTCTTTCTCTCACTTCCTGCTCTCTGGTGACCATAGTGACCTGTGAGCCCTATGACTCCCACTCTGCTTTCATTTTCACTTTCACAAGGCCCATATATTTCCCTTCCTGCTGCTCTGCCCCTCACACCTGAGGTCAGAAGTGACATCTCCCAGCCACTTTCCATTGCTTGTGACTTACTTTTTATAGACCCTAACAATAACTCCCCCATCCCCACCCCGCGCCATGCCATTTCCATTGATATTTGATGTCTGCCCAGAGAATGAATGGGCCTGGCAGTTCACCTTCCCTTAGTGGCTTCCTGCTCTGTTTGTCAGGGCTCTCCAGAGAGGCAGCACTAATAGTGTAGCTAGAAAAGATGAGCATGGATTTGCATGGACTGGCTCATACAAGAAGGAAATATAGGACATTATACAGCAAGTGTCAGTAGGCTGGAGACCTCAGGATGCTGGATGACTGGCTCTGTGTTTGGAATCTCAGGTTTCCCCTGAGACTTGCATTAAGGGTCTGCCTGCCAGCTGATGGGTAAGTCTCTTATAGACAAGCTAACACAGAAAGGGCAGTTTCTCGGGTCCCACCCCTAAACAAAGAACTAGAGGCAAAGAACTGAGTATGAGAGAGGGAGGATTAGCCTTTCCTAGGGATGAGTTCCCAAAATGGTTATTCAGTGGTCAGGCCTGAAATCATGTACACACAAGACATACTAAATGGACCAAGTATATTGTTTGCATATATGTATGTGTGTGTATCAGTAATAGTAACAGAAAAAGAGGCAGCACCAATTTGAGAGAGAGTAAGATGTTAGAGAAAAGAGGAGGGAGAAACTGATGTAATTATATTTTAATTAAAAATGTTGTAGTAATTTAAAAAAAAAAAGAAGTGAAAGGGTTCTATGAACTCGGACACAATCAATGGGTTGACCCATTTATGAGTTCCTAGTTGAGCAGGACATTAGGTGGGTCTGGATGGATTAAAGTCCCTGGGGCATCCCTTTAAAAGGTATGTCTTGTTCCTGGACCCTTCTCTCTGACTCTCTGTCAGCTTCCATAGGGGAACAGTAGCACTGTGTCCTAAATGCTCTCCAAAGTGATGCTCTACCTTGCTCAGTCCAGGAACAACAGAGCTAAGGTTCCATGGACTGAAATGTCTGAATCTGTGAACCAAGACAAATATCTCTCCTCCTCAATTTGTCTGTCTAGGTATTTGGACACAGAGATGTAAGGATATCTGATATATTATATTGAATTAGCTCATATCTAGAATTCTCACTTTGAGCATATCCTGTTCCATTCTGAAAATCAGGGGACCCAAAATACTGCTTCTGTGGGTTCTCAGGCCATGAGCCTGGAGTTCTGACATCCAAGATCAGAAGAGAAGTAGGGAAACCCATTTGCCCCCAGGTGACTGGGTGCTGTCCACACACACTAAGGGAATCCTCCCCATAAGCCCATGGAGAATCAGATGCTAGTAGCTTCTGAAACAGTTCCTCAATACACACACACACACAAACACACACACACACACACACACACACACACACACACACACACACACACTCAGAGAGAGAGAGAGAGAGAGAGAGAGAGAGAGAGAACAGAGACAGAGAGAGAGAGAGAGAGAGAGAGAGAGAGAGAGAGAGAGAGAGCGCAAATCTGCCCATGCAGAGTTCTGTATTCCTTAATTTAATTGATTGAATTCCTAAAATCAACTATCACTTCCCTGGCTCCTCTATAGCATGAGATGTGGATGCAATTCAATTCTGGCCACTAAGAAATAGGAGGTGTCCTTGTTAGTTTTATGTCAACTTGACACACACTAAAGTCATCTGAGGGGAGGGAAGGGCAGTTAAAAAAAATACCTCCATAAGATCCAGCTGTCAGCTGGGTGGTAGTGGTGCACTGCCTTTAATCCCAGCACTTGGGAGACAGAGGCAGGTGGATCTCTGTGAGTTTGGGGCCAGCCTGGTCTACAGAACAAGTGCCAGGATAGCAGGAAAACCTGTCTCAAAAAATAAATAAATAAATAAATAAAACAAAAACAAAAAATCAACAACAACAACAACAAAAAAACCCAGCTGTCAGGTATTTTCTTAATTGGTAACTGATGTGGGAGGGACCAGCCCATTGTGAGTTGGGCCACTCCTGGGCTGATGGTCTTCAGTTCTATAAGAAAGCAGCTGAGCAAAGCCAAAAGAGCAAGCACCCTTCCATGGTCTCTGCATCAGCTCCTGACTTCAGGGTTGGCTCTGTCTTGACTTCCTTCAATGATGAACTATGATGTGGAGATGAAAGCCAAATAAGCCCTCCCCTCCCCAAGTTGTGTTTTGCTCATGGTGTTTCATCACAGCAATAGAAACCCTAACTAAGACAGGAGGTTTCGAGGAAAACAAAACAAACAAACAAACAAACAAACCCTGTGCAACAAATGCTTTAAGACACTGAAGAAAGACATTCAAGAAGACACCAGAAGATGGAAAGATACTCTATATTCATGGATTAGTATGATTAAGATTGTGAAAATGAACATTTTGCCAAAAGCAATCTATAGATTGCAATGCAATCCGCATCAAAATTCCAATGCAACTCTTCACAGAAGTTGGGGGGGGGGAAACCCTACAAATTCATATAGAAACAGAAGACCCAGGAGCCAAAACAATTTTGAACAATAAAAATACTAGAAAGACTGAAGTGTTGGTTCAGCAGTTAAGAGCATACATTGCTCTTGTGGAGGATGCAGACTCAGTTTCCAGCACCTACATCAGGCTGCTTGAAACTGCCTGCAACTCTAGTTCCAAGAGACCTGAAACCCGCTGGCCCCTCAGAACACCTGTATTTAGGTGATACACATAAACTTGTGTATATGCAGACACACATACATACACATAAATTAAAAACTAAATCTAAAACAACAACAACTTACTGGAGATTATCACCATCTCTTGATTTCCAGTTATACTACCGAGTGATAAAAACAGCTGGGGACTGGCACAGAACAGAGAAACTGATCAATAGACTAGAATTGAGGGCCCAAATGTAAGCTTCTGCAGCCACCTGATTTTTGACAAAGAAACCCAAATACACACTGGAAAAGAGACAGCATCTTTAACAAATGTCACTGCTCAAAGTGGATAGCCACACATACAAGAATGAAACTAGGTGATTATCTCTCGCTTGGCAAAAACTCAACCCCAGATGCATCAAGGACCTCAGCATAAGACCTGATACCCTGAGGTATAAGTACAATTCAATTTATAGTCATAGGAAATGACTTTCTGAACAGCACAGGCATTTGACAAATAGGACCATATATGAAGCCACAGCACCTGTGACAACATGCATAAGACCTACAAATGACCAATCCAGCCAAAATCCCAGGCTGGATGGATGGAGGGATCAAGAAGTTGAGGAGATATTGGCAACTGTAGGCTTCTGGGAGAGGGAGATCCTATTTTTCTCAAGGATGCTGCCTCCAAGACAGCATCTTGCTCCAGTGGATTGTCCTACACACATGCACATGGAGGCAGCACTAAGTGGACTTTGTTTTGAAAAAAAAGGACACGAATGTGGTGGAGGGGCATAGGGGAGGAGTTGGAAGGGAAAGAATAGGAGATTGATTTGGTCAAAACACATGACATACCTATATGAAATTATCAAACAATAAAGAGAATGTGTATCTCACTAAACTTGCAAGAATGGGAGACACATGAAAGATGCCCTTCTGCCTCGTCTCTGGAGAAAGAAAAGAAAGGGGGAGGGTCTGTCCTAAATACAAGGCCACCTTTCCCATTGAAATCAATGACTTCTGCCAGGCAAATAGTGATGTTACTTTAAGTCCAGCAATTTAGAGGCAGAGGCAGATGGATCTCTGTGAGTTCCAGGCCAGCCTGGCCTACAAAGTGAGTTCCAGGGCAGCTAGAGCCATAGCACAGTTAAACCCTGTGTTGGAAACAAATGAAAGAAAGAAAGAAAGAAAGAAAGAAAGAAAGAAAGAAAGAAAGAAAGGAAGGAAGGAAGAAAGAGAGGAAGAGATAGATCAATGACTCCTAATTTGGCTAAATGGGGGTGAGAATATGTGTACTGGGTTTTGTTGATATCTGCATTCTTTACAAAGCCCAGTTTTGAAATAGCTGAGAAAATGGTCAGTGTTATTTTTAGGTGTTGTTTTCCTGAGATTTTAAGAGCAAATATGATATTTTGGGTTATTTCTAGGTCAGTGGAATGTAGGAATATATGGACTGTGAAACGCTTGTAATAGACTAGTAACCCACAAAGGGAGTGTAGAGTAGCCTACACACAAACCCACTACAGGCTTTGCATTCTGTCCATTGAGGGGAATAAAGTCTTACATGCAAGCACATGGCCTGTGTGTTTTATTACGCCTTTCTCAGGATCTGTGTTCATCCTTAATTTGGTGAAATCCGTTTCCTTCTTTGTTGTGGAATATTAATTTAAGATTTGTTACATTTGTTTATGCTATGGAACATTTGTTTAATTATGCAAATATGTGTTGCATTATGTTGTATTTGTTTAACTCTGTGAAGCTGTACTAATTTGTCTGTCTAAAACACCTGGTTGGTCCAAGCAAGAGCTGAACAGCCAATATCTAGGCAGTAGAAAGCATAGGCAGGGCTGCTGGGCAGAGAGAATAAATAGAAGAGGAAGAAAAGAAGAGGGAAAGAGTGAGAAAAGGAGAAAGATATGAGGACACCAGGAGCCAGCCACCCAGCAATGCTGCCAACCACAGAAAGGTATTTAGAACAGAGAATGGTAAAAACTCAGAGATAAAAGGTAGACTGGATAGTTTAAGAAAGCTGGGTAGAAATACGTCAAGTTTAAGGCCAGGTATTCATAAGTAAGATTAAGTCTCCAAGGATTTATTTGGAAGCTGGGTGGAGAAGACCCAAAGGACTTATTCCTCTTGAAAAATAAATTCCAAAATATAGTTTCTTATATCACCCATCACGAAAAATGTTTTATATTTTATGATTGGCAGCTCATACAGGCAAAAAATGTATCCTGTATTACTGTCTTTGTGTATTAAGCTCATTTTACAGGGCTCTATCCTAAACATCAAGCTACATATTTGATTATTTGCATGCTTATTAGCAGTTTAACTGATTCTTTTCATTAAGGCTAATGGATCTAGTGAGGTGGTGTGTCCAGCATTCTGTGGACTTAAGACTGGAACGTCATGCATTTGAGACAAGTCTAGGCTACATGGTGAGTTCAAGGCCAACCTGGGATACAAAACAAGATCCTATCTCAGAAGAGCAAAAGAGAAGATTGGGGGGGCAGGGGAGTCACACACGACAAACACAAAAAATGAATGAATTTTAAAATGGGCCTATAAAGAGAAAGCCTGCCTGCCTGCCTGCCTGCCCACTGCATAATCATTTTCTTTAGGTTCTAGAAGTATTGGCTTTTCTGACTAGCATTTACTGTTTGTGTGGTCCAGCCTCCTCTCACCAGCTTCTCCTGCTGAGCTCTAGTAGCAACACAGTATGCCTACATCCTCCACAGTTCCTAGTTGAAGCTACTTCCCACCCACCTGTTCCTGGGTGCCACCCTTCTCCCCTACTACCACCTGGAGCCTGCACAGGTCTTCTGAACAGATTAAGTCAACGTGTGCAATGGCTGGTACTGTTAATTTAATGAGACCCGGTGTTATTTGAGGGGAGAAAAAGGGGGAGAGAGATGGGGGAGGGAGGGAGGGAGAGAGAGAGAGGGAGGGAGGGAGGGGAGAGGGAGGGAAGGAGGGAGAGAGAGAGGGAGGGAGGGAGGGAGGGGGAGAGAGAGAGGGAAGGAGGGAGTGGGAGAGAGAAAGAGGGAAGGAGGGAGGGAAGGAGGGAGGGAGTGAGGGAGAGAGAGAGGGAGGGAGTGAGAGAGAGAGAGTGAGAGAGAGGGACTGAGGGAGAGAGAGAGGGAGGGAGTGAGAGAGAGAGGGAGGGAGGGAGAGAGAGAGAGAGAGAGAGAGAGAGAGAGAGAGAGAGAGAGAGAGAGAGAGAGAGAGAGAGAGAGAGGAGAGAGAGAGAGAGGAGACATGCACTTGGAGCTCTTGCTTTAAAAGTTGCGCATATTTAACTGAGTCTGTGCTGGTAAGCAGGTAATGCCTGTGAGCAGCCAGGTAAGTAGAGATGACAAGGCCATGAGTGTCCTGCCCATCATCAGGGGGTGGGGTCAGCAGACTGCTGGGTTCCAAAACCCAGAATCACCCCTCTAGATAAGCCTCTGAGCATTTCTGTGAGGAAGTTTCTAGATTGGGTTAATTGATGCAAGAACATCATTTTAAATATGGACAGCATCATTCCATGTGGGATCTCAGAGAAGCTCTGAGAGGCATGAGAGACCCATGGAGGCCCAGGGGCAGCCAGCACTGAGGGCAGGGAAGTATGCAATGGCCTGGAGCTTGCTTGAATCCTGCCCTGGGAGGCCTCAGGGAACTTCACAGTCTTTCTGACTCTGGGCAACAACACAGCCCAGAAGCCTTGGACCAGACCAATGATTCACTGCGATAAGTATTTGCATGTAAAGCTGTTTGGAATACACACACACACACACACACACACACACACACACACACACACACACACACAGTGACACACTGCAGTTTGCAATGTCACTCTGATGAACAAATGTGTGATGGAGAGGTGGAAAGTCAGAACAGAGCAGTGTGTGCACAGAGAGGCAGAATTCGAGAGTCAATGGCAGCAGCAGGTGGGGACCATGATTTCAGTGAACGAGGGAACATGTTGCTGCCAAGTAAGGCTGACAGGGTGGTGTGCAGCAGCCTTGAGCTTGCACCGGCTCTGCTCCTGGACTTGTTGCTTACCTGCATGGTCATCTAGCTCTGAGCAATTACAGAATGTCTGAGATGGAGAATGGTTCCTTTCCTGGATTGGGCCTCCTTGAAAGACCTTCATGGTCTGTACTGCCACGGGAGGTCACATTGGTATCTGTGGTCTGTGCTGCCACCAGAGACCATGGTGATGTCCATGGTCTGTTTTACCACTGGAGGACGTATGGACATATGTGGCCTGTGCTGCTGCCCAAGGCCATGTTGGTGTCTGTGGTCCATGTTGCCACTCATTGACATGGCCTCAGGGCCATGTCAGTGTCTGGCCTGCGTTACTATCAGAGACCATATTGATGTCTATGATCTGTGCTGCCCCTGAGTACCATGCTGTTATCCATGTTCATGCTGCTGCTGGAGGCCGTGTGGATGTCCTTAGTCTATGCTTTTCAGTTGAGGGCCGTATTGATGTTTGTCGTTGTGCTGCTGCTGGTGGCCATATTGAGATCTGTGGTCTGTGCTGCCACCATAGCCTGTGTTGTTGTTCATGGTCAGATCCCCCCAGAGGCTATGTTGATGTCCATGGTCTGTGCTGTCACCAGAAATCATGTAGAAGTCCATGATCCATGCTGCTGCTGTTTGCTACAGGCAAGGAAGCTTATTTTGCAGTGGTTTCTATGACTGCAGACTCACAGTTGAGAATGAGAGACATAGATGGCTTTGGTGACAATCCCCCACCCCATACACACACACAAAAAGAAACCATCTTTACAGGAAACCATTGACGAGAGCCCTTAAAAATTGGGATAGGGATGCTAAAGTGTAGCTCCTCACCTTTGATGGCTTCTGGCAGGGTGGGTGGGGAGGAGTCATTTTTCTTTAATGGGCTGAACACTGGGAGTTCGATCATGCTCCAGTGAGTATGGACAACATAAATTGGACTTGGTGTATTTTTTTTTCTTTTGTTGTAGGGGTGAAGTGTGGATCGAGATACATTGTGTGAATTCCCAAATAATCAATAAAAATATTATGTTGGAAGAGAGAGAGAGAGAGAGAGAGAGAGAGAGAGAGAGAGAGAGAGAGAGAGAGAGAGAGAAGCAAGCTTATTATTAGCATTTGTCTCTTCTGCTGCTTCCTGATGTAGATACAATGTGACCAGCTGCCTCACACCCACTGTCAGGCTACATCAAACCTTCAAATTGCAAGCCAAACAAACCCTTCCCCATGAGCTGTTGTTGTCAGGTATGTTTTCACCACAATAGGGAAAGTGACAGATACAGTGTTCAAAGGGAACAGCAAATGACCCTAAGAAGCAAAAGCTATTTCTGCTTTGCCAGCAGCCTTGAGCCACTGATACAAGACACCCAGATATTCTGAGGCAGTCTGTGAGGAAGTGTAAGATAGCTGCCAAGAAAGGCCCAAGGAGGGTGTGGCTGGGGCTTCAAATTCAGCAACATGCCACCCCACCTCCTCATGTTCCCGAGCCCGAGCCATCATTACACAAGACATTAGGGATCCAGGTGGGTTGGAGTAGGAAAGTAACCAGAGGTCCCTTCTGCTAGTCACCCACACAGCCTGTCTTCCTTGCAAAAGACCATTCTGCCATCTTAGCCTGAGCTGGCCTCCCTTCTCAATGACTCAACCCCACTCTTCAAGCCTCCTCTTGAATGCTCTCTTCTTGTAAAACCATTGTGGAATTTTGTTTCTTGCTGTGACAAACCACCTGACAGGAAGGAAGGAATTATTTTGGCTCAGGTTTCACATGATTCCCAGCATTGTGGGCTGGAGAGGACAACACAATGAATGTCTAGGTGGACCCAGAAAGGGAAGCATGGGAATGCCCATACCCACTGATTCCCTAATTTCCTGTGGGATGGTACCATCTACACTCAACTACCCTAGGGAATATGTCACAGACATTTAGAGGCCTGTCTCCCAGGTCATTCTAATTTTTTTAATGTTTTTATTTATTGACACACACCATGCAACGAGCATGCAAATGGAGGTCAGAACAGGAGCTGCAGAAGTGGGTTCTCTTCTTTACCTCATGGGGCATGGACACGGATCACAATGATCAGGCTTGGTGACAGGTGCCTTTACCTATTCAACATCTTGCTGCCCTGGGTCATTCTAAATCCAGTCAAGTTGATAATATAAAGATTAATTATCACACTACCTTTTCCTTTCTTTCTTTTCTTTCTTTCTTTCTTTCTTTCTTTCTTTCTTTCTTTTTTTTTTTGGTGGTGGTGGTGGTGGTGGAGGAGGAGGAGAATGCAACAGGACTGGAGGGATGGCTTAGCACTTTCGAGTGCTGGCTGCTCTCTGAAAGGGCATGGGTTTGATTTACAGTATCCACAAGGCAATTCAGTCCCAAGGGATCTGAAGCCCTTTCCTGGCTTCCAAGGCAATAGGCACACAGTTGGTGCATGGGCATGCAGCAAAACACCCTCACACAGAAACAAACAAAAAGAACAAACTAGAATTGTGTGTGGGGGGGGGCACAGCCTCAAAGGGTGGACCCTCCATTTCTTGGAGTTCCTGGGTGAGCTTGGGGGCAGAGGCAGCTACCACAGAATGGGTCTGAAGTACTCCAAGCATTCTGTTTTGGGGTGAGGATGAGTCTTTCAGAGACAGGGCCTGGGGTCTTTAGGCTGTTGGAGCATGCTCTTAAAGTGGGGTTATGACCCTTAGCCTCTCTGCCCTTCTTGTTCTCACTTCCTGGTCATGAGGTGAACACATTTCCTCCTGTGTGCTCTTTCCAGGGGGCCTTGCCAATGGCCTCAAAGCAACAGGCAGAGCCAAGAAATCATGGACTGAGAGTTCCAAAATTTGACCTCAGACACACATTTTCTAATTTTATTATCACAAACTTTTGTAATAGTGATGAAAGTTTACCTGATCCACAGACCATAGGGCATATGTAGCCTGACCTAGAACAACAGTTGTTTAACAGCCTATTGTGACTAATGGAGTGCCAACACCCTTCTAATAAACTTTTTGCCTAAATTATAGTCAATATTTTTGCACTTAATTGCTTAATTAATACTCTATCAGCATTTAGTAATTTCCTTCTAGATTTTACTTACTAATTTCCTCTCAGGAGCTGCAAGCAACTTTCCTGTAAAGACTTTGTTTGTTTGTTTGTTTGTTTTTATTTGGGGAGCTTGGTTTTTTGAGACAGGGTTTTTCTGTAGCTTTAGAGAATGTCCTAAAACTTACTCTATGGACCAGGCTGGCCTTGAACTCACAGAGATCTGCTTGCCTCTGCCTCCCAAGTGCTGAGATTAAAGGCATGTGCCATCACTGATCAGCCTGTAAAGACTACTTTTTTTAAAGTTTTTATTACACTATTTTCTATGTAGTGGGGTGCGGGATTGGTAGGCACTGCCACAGCCCAGACATGGAGGTCAGAGGACAGCCTGAGGCATCAACAGGAGCTGGTTCTCTCCTTCTACCATGTGGGTACTGGGGCTTGAACTTGGGTCATCAGGCTTGGCAACAAGCATCTTTTTCTGTTGGCTGTGTTAGACTATTTAAGTTTATCTCTGCAGGGTTGAGAACATCACTTGCTGTAGGGGGCTTGTCTAGTAGGAACAAAGTCCAGAGTTTGATCCCCAGCATATATACATAATACACACATACATACATACATACATACATACATACATACATACATACACGCATACACACACACACACACACACACACACACACACACACACACATATCTTGCTGTATTGCTGTATGCTTCTAAAGCTCTTGATGAATGCTAGGATGAATGCCAAAAGTGAATGAAAATGAAAACTTCAATGAGTCAACTCGATACTTTCTTTTCAACTGTGGTTTCCTCATCTATTTTCAAGTGAGTTCTAAGTAAAGGGGAGTTAAAAACATGGTTTGACTTCCATCTTAGGAAAATGAATGCCATATGTGTAATATATGTTAGAATTATATTGTCATTGAAATTTCAGTCACACTCCAATGAATCCCTATTTTATGATGATAGTGGCATTTGTCTATGCTGCCAATCACCCTACAGTTCATGCCTCTGTTACAGGGAGTCCACCAGACATGACCACTCAGACAGAGTTTATAGCCCATTGAAAGTCTTTATTCCAGGTGGCTGGGACCACACTCAAGTATTTGGGTCCTAAGTGTACAACAGAGTGTCCAGAACACAGGGTTTCTGAAGGCAGGGACCATTTCTTGGCACCTCACTGGACAGCTGCAGTGGGGGCTTCTCATAAGCAAGCAATTTGACAGAACCTGAGATAAGGAGTTAGCTGGAGGAATTCTGCACAGGCAAGCAGTTTAACAGAGGCTAAGATAAAGTTAGCTGGGGCATCTTGGCCTTAGGTTCCTAGAATAGAGCTGGGTAATTTTCTACGGGATAGATTCTCCATCAAAGAGATCAAATTCTAGTTAAACCTGAAGTGGCCTCAGTAACAATACAAGATGGAGGAACTCCTACATTGTCTTGTCCTGTCACACTTCAAAAAATTCCATTAGGTCCCAAAGAATAAATAAAAGTGTTGCTCACTACCTCCTAAGCTTTGACAAACACTATCTTTTCACTCCTTATGTCCACCCTACCCCGCCCCTGGGCTGGTTTCCAACATCTTACTGGAGACAAAAGGAACAGGATTGATTTGGAAATGTGGAATGAATTGTCTGCTGTTCCCAGAGAAATGAATCACCTTCAAGTCAGACAAAATGGTCCTTGGAGGCTGCTGTAGCTTGAAGAGCATGGCAGGGAGCCCACACCTCTAAAAGCAATGAGTGTGGAGATTGTTCCCAAGGAGAGAATGAGCATGAGAAGAGAAAGCATGGGGCAGAGTGTGAAGGGTAAACATGGGGTTAGGGTTAATCAAACTGGTTTGTCTCATTGTGCTCCTCTCTTTGTAGATGTAGAGTAGGGATTCCAGCTGCCAGACTCCATAGTCTCCTAGCTCCCAGGTGGTTCTCTGACTATATGTAGAAGGCTAACTGTAGATAGGAGGAGCAGTGCAGTAGAGCCTCCTTGGAGGGTGATCTGGGGCTTTGATTAGCTTGCTCCGTATTCAGCTTTTCATCAGTGTTGGCTGAGATGCTGGGAAATCATTATCATCTGGCATCTTATCTGGAAGCAGTCAGAAATAGTCAAGAATGCGGAAGCAGGCCAAGCAGAGGGCTGAGGAGAGCAAACAGGTGAGGCAGGTTCTTAAACCTAGGCACTTTACTGACTTTAGCTTTTCTGTTTGACCACACAGGCTCTGTAGCATTAAAAGAATGTAATTTTCCCGGCATCCATAGTCCTAGCTGCTCCAGAGGTTTCTATCACACTGATTTGTTGTGTGTATGCTTGTGTGAGGGCATGAACCAGTGGCCCAGATGTGGAGGTCAGAGGGTAATTTGCACAGTTGGTTTTCTCCTTATACCATTTGGGTCCCAAGAATGAATTCAGACTGCAGACTTCTTGGCAAGCACTTTTACCTGCTGAACCTTCTTGCCAGATGATTTTTTGAGGTAGGGTCTCACCAAATTGACTGGCTGGCCTAGAACTCACTCTGTAGTCCTGCTTTTCATTTTTAAACAGTTTTAATATGCCTGGCTAGGTTTTTTGTTTGCTTATTTAATTCATCAGCAAAACAAATCCAAAGGAAGCCAAGGCTGTAAGCCAACACCGCAGACAGAAGTGGAGGAGCCAGGACATCGGACCTGCTGGAGGGAGTGCAGCTCTGTGATCAACTGAGACTCCACCACTGGCCACCCAGGACCTCCTAAATGAGGTACCAACCAGACTTCGGTTACACACAATGCCATGGCACAGAGGCAGGCTCAGGATCAGGCAGCTTAACATCTTAGAAGGGTGGTGAAGGCTCCTAAGACCAACATTTCCTAAGAGTCTGGTCTAAAGCCAGCAAATAACCAGACGTGGAGCGACAGACAGAGGCATTGTAACTGGTTCATCTGTCTTCAGGACAGTTGGCTGTGCTCACCAAGAGCCCAGATGTGTGCATTCTTCAGCTCCATAATTCTGCTTCTGGGAATTCTAGTAAGCAGAGATGCTCTCAGCAGTTAATGTGCAGAGAATGCATCTCAGACTCCATTGTGTCCAGGAACATCCACTTGTCAGCATGTGCTTTTTTTTTTTTTTTTTTTTTTTTTTTTTTTTGATACAGGGTTTCTCTATGTTCCTCTTACTGTCCTGGCATTCACTCTGTAGACCAGGCTGGCTTTGAACTCACAGAGATCCTCCTGCCTCTGCTTCCTGAGAGCTCTGAGAGCTGGGATCAAAGGTGGGCCACCGCCACCTGGCTTCAGAAGTCCTTAAAAGAGTGATGGTAGCAAATGAAAATTCTGCAAATATTAGGTAGCCTAAAGATCATGAGAATGTCAGAAAAAAAGCCTACCATAATGCAGCAGCATATTTAAAGAAAGAACAAATATTAGAACTAGGATTTGGGGCACATGTCTGTAATCCCAGCTACTCAGAAATTTAAAGCAAACGTTCAAGGTCTAGTTGGATCTGGGGATACACACCTTTAATAATAGTACTTGGGAGGCAGGCAAGCAGTTCTCTGTGAGTTTGAGGCCAGTCCAGTCTACATAGCAAGTCTACATACAAGCAGAACAGGCAGGACTAAATAGAGAGACCCTGTCTCAAAACAAAACAAAACAAAACAAAACAAAACAAAACAACTAAAATCTTTAAGATAGAGCCCTTGACTGGAGAGGTGTCACACACCCCTCTTTCTTTTCTTGCATCTCACCAATCTTGCATAGATGGTAACGCTAATGCATGCATCCTTTTGTCCTGTGGTTTTACATTTGCATGTATTTGTGTGTGTGTGTGTGTGTGTGTGTGTGTGTGTGTGTGTGTGTGTGTGTGTTTCCCCTTGTGAGTGACCACATGTGTGTGCAAAGGGCAGAGGATAGTTTACAGCAGTTAGTTCTCGGCTTCTACAGCATGGGCCCCCAGAATCAAAATCGTGTCTCACTTCTCTTTCTTTTTCATTCTATGCTCCCAGAACTCACACATGTAGGTGCTTATGAGTCTGAGTGAGCTCATTCCTTTTAAGACCACAGGATCTTGGCATGGGTGTATTTTGCTTTTCATTTCCTTGTTAGTGGATGCATAGACTGTTCCCATCTTTCCTCTGTTGCAGCAATCTTCTTGGCATGTAAGTGGGATTCTTAGCTGAGTTCCAACAAATTGAATTGTTGGATGAGCTCTTGCAATGTCAGAGACACGAAACTGTCCTCTGTGGTAGCTAGGATGCTTCTACCCCAGCACAGGAACGTAAAATGTTGGCCTCTTCTTATTTTTGACAACAGTTCACCACTTTTATGGGTGAAAATGTATCTTTTTTTTTGTTTGTTTTTATTTTCAATGAATAGTAAGGTTGAATATTTCCCCACATCTTGTTTTGAAGATTTATTTATGTATTTTATGTATATGGGTGTTTTGTCTGCATGTACATTTGCACAACAGAAGATGGCATTGGATCCCATGGGACTGGAGTTATGATCGTGAGCCATCATGTGAGTGCTGGGAATTGAATTCAGGGCCTTTGGAAGAACAACCAGTACTCTTAGCCATGAAGCCGTCTATCTCTCCAGACCCCTTTACATCTTTTGTTACACCAGTGTATTAGTCAGAGTTCTCAAGAGGAACAAGATTTATTAGAGTGCCTTACAGGCTGTGGTTCAGCTAGCCCAACAAAAAGTCCAAGAAATCCAGCAGTTGTTCAGTCCACGAGGCTGGATGTCTCAACTGGTCTTAAGTATACATTAGAATCCTGAAGTAGTGGTCTCTAAAGCCAGTAAATTGAGAGTGAAGGCAAGCAGCAAAGAGCAAAAGCTTCCTTTTCCATGTCCTTTATATAGGCTGCTACCAGAAGGTGTGGTCCAGATTAAAAGTGGATCTTTCCACCTCAAAAATTCTGGATTAAAGGTGTGGGTCTTCCCACTTCAAATAATTTAATTAAGAAAAAAAAAAAAACCCTACAGGTGCATCCAGCTACTTGGGTTTTAGTTAATTCCAGATACAGTCTCAAGTTGGCAATCAAGGATAGCCATTACATCCAGTAAACTGAAGTTGTGCATCTGTGTTGTGATATAGCTGTGTTGGAGTTGGACAGAGAGATGTTCAGTGGTTAGGAGCTCTTGCAGCAGACCTATGTTTGGTACCCAGCATCCATATTGGGTGGCTTTCAACCAACTGTAACTCCAGTTCCCAGTCACACACAGATGCACAAGTACATAGAATTAAAAATGAATCTTTTCACAAGTAGTTGTGTTTGTGTTATCTCTGATTTTGTTATTTTGATAATTAGCCTCATAGAATGTATTATATATGTTTCTATCTTCATATTCTTATGCAACTTGCTTAAAATAGTCCCCATCTCTTCTCCCCTCCTTGCTTTCTCTTCTTTCCCCCTTAAACCCTCTTCTCCTCTCCTCTTCTATCCCCTCTCCTCTTCTCCCTGCCCTTCTCAGTTCTCCTTGTTTCTTTCTTTGTAACTTAGTCCTCAGACCTTGGCCTGGACATCTGGGGAGTTGGAGAAAATCCATTCTTATTATTTCAAAGTCAAAGTCATTGATAATTACTGCCCTACTTTTTTTTTTTAGCCAAGTTTTAGAGTTCATGTTCTTATCAAGGAAGTATCTTTTTAACTTTTCAAAAGTTTTCACCACAAAGTTGTTCCTCCTGAGCCAGGTACAGTGGTGCAAGCTGGTATCCCAACCCCAGGAGGTGGAAGGCAGAAGGATCCCAAGAAGCATGCTTTGATTATAGTAAGTCCCAGTCCAGTGAAAATCTGCCCTCCATCTACCTCTTTCCCTCAGCTAAATTCTCCATCTACCTCTTATCTTTCTCAAAGTGCTACTGCATCTGCTGTGTCCCCTTTGCCATTTATAGTATTTGTTGTACCATTTTCTTCATCAACCTTAGAAGATGTTTATTTCCCAGGTCTATAATAGAGCACCAGCTTCTGGTTTCTATAACTTCATTTCTGCTTTTTTTTTTTTTTTTTTAAATTATTATGCCCTTCCTTCTGCTTTCTCTGTTTATTTAGCTGACATTTTCCTGCTGCTTAACTGAGTAACTTACCCTTGTGATAATGCCATTAGCATTATCCCAATGTCTGTTGGATCCCAGGCTGCCATGATATGCCAGCTTTTGTATTCATTCCCTTCTGATTTTTTTGTTTTTTGGTTCTGCAGGCTGCTTTGCCGTGCTAGCTTTAGTCACCAGACTGTTTTTCTTGTTAACTTACATGTATTTTTCCATTTAGGTTATTTTTCTTTTAAAAAAAATGTATAACAAAAATATTTTTATCATTCAGAAAGGCCATAAAGATGAATAAAACAAATACCCGTGGGTACATTTGCCATGAGCATCATCTAACTTCAGAACGAAAACTCAAATGTATACTTACAGTTTTTAAATTTATTTTTTTGCAAACAGGTGCTTACAGTAAAAAAGAAAAAAGAAAAAAAATTGCCTGACTTCCTGGCCCCTTCCTCAGAAGCAGCTGCAGTAACTGATTTCGGCCCAGTTTGCACATGGGTTTATGACCTGGCATGTTGTTGACTTCTAGTCTCACAGTGCTGTGGTTCATTGAGTGTGATCTGAAGATTCTCTGGAAGCTGCCGAGGCTTTGAGGCCACACACAGTCAGCTTCTGCACCTGTTCCAAGAATAATTGAAAAGAACACATCAAAGCTCCTTCTCTACGCTACAAAGTTAAGCTCATGATTTATCTGATCCCTTTCATAGGATTCAGGCAAATGACCCATCTGCTCAGTGGGACTCCTGTCCTAAATTCTCCTCTTCAGCTCAGGCCTTGACCACCTCCCTCAATGTCCTGTGTCGTGTGCAGCACTTTTATGTGAGCAAAGTTCTCTGATGTCTTAGACTCAACTTTCCTGGGAGCATTTGAGCAGCAACATTGTCATGGAGTGGAGGATCCAATGCTTGTATATCAAAAATGGTAACACGGAGCCAAAAAGAGACTTTGGATCTTCATTAGTGGGGTGACAGGCCTGTTCTCCCTGGTGGATCTGTCATTTCTCAGTATGTGTTCCCACTGAAAGGTCTTGGATGAGGGACACTGAAACAAACGTTTGGGCATATGAAGTTTATTAGAAAAGTTATTAATGCCACGGACAGACAGACAACAGTGTGAAGAAGGCTCTGAAAAGAGGAAAAAAGTGCCCACATAGCAGAAGCAGGAGTAATACTTTCTGAGGATGGGGTGGTTTCACGGCACAAGCCTGCAGCCTTGCTTTCTGCTTTCAAGACTAATACCCTCTTTGATGTAAACTCAGTTTCTCAGCACCTGAGCAGCTATTAGAGATTCACAGACCATGTCTCAGAGGAAAGGCTTACTGCAGACATTGCAGACTGGATTTCAATACTACATTCTTAGGCCCACTGTACCAGTTCACCTCGCTAAGCCCTCAGACTGACTTACCCTTCTCATTCCTATTTGCTGGAACTTTCCCGAATCATGGGTTGAATACAAATATCCCAGCACCCTTCTGGTTTCTACCATCACTTCAAAGCAGCTGCCTACAGGTGCTTTACATGCCCAACCAAAGGCCGCTTAAGATGAATCTGTATTAGCTTTGCCTATGAGATGGAGCAGGGTTCAGGTAATTGCCATATCTGCAGCCAAGGTGCCAACCTTAACCTCTCTTCTGCACCCATCTTGATGTGTTCCAGATCTTTCAGCTCCATCCTCTCAACCCCCTCCCCAATATTTCTTCAGTTTCTACTAGGCAGAATGATACTCCTTTATAGAGCTGATAGGAAGCCACAATTGCAGCGCCAGGCTATATTTAGCCGTTTGCCTCCCATTTCAGAGAAGGTTCTTCCTCTCTTAGGTGGGGGTAATCCTATCTCAGTATGTCCATGACACATCTCTTATCTGTTTTTTTCCCTCTTTGTTCATGATTCCAGCTGGCTTCTGGGTTTTTAAGGCTTCCCTTTCTACACCATGCTTCCTAAGAGAATGTTCACCTGCCTCCACTTCTCTGTTTCACTCCTTTTGGAGCCTGTTCTGGATTCCTGGGATGCTCTTTGGAGACTTCCGTTGTCTAAATTGTAAACCTATGGCCCCATCTTTCTGTAACTCCTTAGATTACCCTGACACTCCTGACCACAGCCTATGCTTCCTCAAGAGTCCTTCCAGTCTTGGCTGCCCTGCATTTTGTTCCCTTTTAAGCCTTCTGACTTTCACTCTCCTTCCTTGGTCCTTGCACCCTAAGAATGCTGCTGTTCCAGGGCTTTAGTTTTGCTCCTCAGCTTTTCTGTCTTGCATAAGAGGAAAACACAGCTTCATGACAAAAGAGGAGAGGCTTTCTCCCCAGCTCCAAACAGATACTGCCAAGGCAAAATGCTGTCCTGTGATGGCCGGGTGTTTCACTTTCCAGATTGGCTGGATATGCCTCAGTCTTCTGTGAGGTGCCTTGACTTACATTGCATGTGGGGTGTGTGTGTGTGTGTGTGTGTGTGTGTGTGTGTGTGTGTGTAGGGTCAGTACTTCCTACCATGTGGGCCTAGTTGATAAATTAATATTTTGGTGTCACACAAAGAAATACATGACTGAATCAAAAGTTACCCAGCAAGGCAGTCTTTTTGTCAAAAGCGTGTACCAGGTAGATTAGAAGGTCATACATGTCCAAAATGTGCTGTCTTAGCTTTAATTCTTGGGGAGCTTGGCTGTTCCTCATTAGATGATGTTCAACCGTGCAATCTATTCGTGATTGGCTAAGTTAGAAAACAGCCTGAAAGGGAGTAAAGAGCTGAGGGAGAATGTGGGATATCTTACACAGTTAAGCATTTCAGGCATTCCAGGTAGCCCATTATATCTGGCTCAATAAGCACATCTGACAGATGACTAACAAAAGGGAGTTTTCAGGAACCCAGACATTTGGGGAAATGGGCACACCCTAACCCTGCCCCCACTGGTTCACAGTTCATTTTCACAGCCCTGTTCACAGCCCAATACTATTATCCTCCCTTTAGAAACAGACAGGCTGAGGCCAGGGGTGGATTGAGTGCTTTGTCCTAGAGCTCAATAGATTTGGCCTTTGTTCAAGAACCAGTATTTAACCCTGGCCTTCTACCTCCAGAGTTCAAGCTCTGCACTGTTAGTCTCCCTACTCAGATGAAGACCTCTTCAGAGGGTAAGGAGCTGTCCAAGACTCCAGGGTTGATGAGAGGCAAAGAATGTGCTTTCAGATATTAGACAATGCACTTCGTGCAATTGTATTAGTCACTTTTCCTGGGCAAGGGTGCATTTCCAGCTTTGAGATTCGAGCCTGGAATGCATGCAAAGAAAATGCCTTCAGCAGTCAACGAAAGTGACTTCTTTGAAGTCACTTCTTTTGGTAATTTCATCATGTCTCACAATGCTTAGGTGTGCGGGGCTAAGGCTTAACCAGCACTGCCATGTCACACTTCTCAGCTGCTATTGTAGCCATTGATGCACATTAGTTCTTTTAAATCGACTCTCAAGCAAACAAAAAGTTTTTTAAGAAAAAGAATCTCGTCAACACTTCAGTATTCAGGACTTTTGCGTGTGTATTCGTGTTCGTGATGTGGAGGCCAGAGGTCAACTTTAGATGTTGCTCCTCAGATGACCTCCACTTTGGTTTCTGAGACACACAGCTTGCCCAGCAAGCACTTTACTGAGCTATGTAAGTACCCCAGAACCGACTGTTTTTTAACCTCATTTAGTAGCTCCACGAAGCGCCAACGCACAACCAGTAATGGTAGAGCCGAGATTCTTTCTAGTTCAGGCTACAGGAAAACAAAACCCACATTCTTCTTCTCCAGTCTAAAGCCGGCATTTTAACCCACAAGACAGAACGTGGGCTCTACGGCTCTACTCCGAGAGGGAACCGGGGGCGGAGGAAGTCGTTCCGGGAAGTACAAAAGCCGCGCGGGAAACTGCGTAGCTCGGGACTCAACACAAACAGCTGCTGAGGAGCCATAGCAACGGCGCGGGTGGAGAACCGGAAATACTCCCCTGGTGGGCGGGAGAACCTGCGTAGCTCACCAATAGGCGCTCCACATTGGCGCTCTCCCTGCCTCGGGGGCGGGCCCCGTGAGCGGCTTCCGGCGTGGCCGCTGCTGGTCGGTTTCCGGGCGTGCGGTGCGTATGAAGGCCGCGGGGTGCTGCGGGGACCAAAACGGGTGTTGGTGGGGTAACGGGAGGACTGCAGTGGGGTCTGCGTGGCGTACGAGAGCGGTGTCCGGCGCTGACGGGGATGTTGAGGCCCGTAGAGGGCACGAATTGGGACTTAGCCTCGTAACAACTTATTTCTAATTTAAATTAATTTTTTTCTTTTTTTGAGACATGGTCTCAGCATGTAGCCCAAGCTGACCTGGAACTCGCGTAGCTCCTGTGTCTGTCTCTTACTGGGCCAGGCGGAGAAAGTGCGCCTGGTTACTGTTACTGTTAGTTGATAGCCGCATGTACCACTCTGTCCAAAACCGACCACCTCCACCTTGTGCCTCTCCCCCAGTAGCCCCTTGTTTCGTTTGTGGAGCCCGTATTTGAAAGCCCAAGGCTAAGTGTGTTCGGAACCATCGGTTTGTCCGATTTTGGAAAGGTCTAGGGCTTCTGTGCTCCATCTTCAGTTGCGCTTGGTACTAATAACCTCACATAACATTCTAACCCAGGCCAAGTTCTCAAATGGAAGACTTATCTCCTGTGTAGCTCCAGTCCCCCCCTCTGAAAGTGTCCCTCATGAGGTTTTGGTGGTGGTGGGGGGTCCCAAACCAGGCTGTGCTGTCAGAGCGGTAACACCACCTAGCACAGGCTGCCCATTCGTTGCCCAAGCTTTGCTTGTCACTTGAGTTTTAAAGCCCTTTGGGTAAGCAGCCAGGTCCAATGGTTGGCTCTCTCTCTTCTTAGATGGATGGCATAGCCATAAGCAAGCACAGCTCCTGTGCGTCCTTCCCACCCCCACTTCTGACCCCCTGCCCTCAAATCACACCATCTGACCATTTCCTCTACCACACTTCCCTTTGATACTTAAGTTGGCCTTACTTATGTATTTTTCATTATGTTACATGTCTCTAAAAATATATGAAAAACAAAAAGTGAACTCCTGCATGTGCACCACCAAGTATATTATCCCACCTCCCACACCACCATGAAGTCCTCTCCTTCCTCAGAGTACTCCCTGCTCTAAATTCTGTTTCCTTGCTGTTGGTAGGTCTCACTGATTTTTGTGTGGTCCTGTGGTGATTACCGTGTGCAGTTCTTTTGGTGTTTGACGTCCCATGTGATTGTGTGATTTGTTCTTTGCATATGGTATGGTTTTGTTTGTTTGTTTTGTTTTGTTTTGTTTTTTGAACAGGATCTCTGTATATCCCTGGCTGACCCAGAACTGGCAATGTGGAGCAGGCTGGCCTTGAACTCAGAGAGATCCACTATCCATGATGATGCAAGTAGCTCTGCTTCCTTCTTTTAATGATACTTTTTTTTGGGGGGGGGGTGTTCTATCCTGGAACTAGCTTTGTAGACCAGGCTGGCCTCAAACTGGCAGAGATTTGTCTGCCTCTGCTTCTGCCTCCCGAGTGCTGGGATTAAAGGTATGAACCATCACTGCCTGACTTCCTGCTTTCTTCTTTACTGTCCTGGATTTCACGATGTGATTAGAATCCCTTTATATGGCTATTCCTTGGTTAATAGGCATCCATAGTGTTGCCAGAGTTCCATTACATGATGCCTCTATGGACATGTTTCCTGGGGCCAGTAAGGACACATTTGTAAGGAATGTATATAATAATGCTGTTTCTGGGGACACGCAAGCTTGTTGGAATCTATTCTCCCAGAAGTGGAGGAAAGTCACAGCCAGGCATCCCTGCTCTTACCCATCTGAAGGTCCCCCTCCCCTCCTTTTCTCTCCATTCCTCTCCCAGCCCCTCTTTTCTCCTCTCTCTTTTATATGTATGTATATGTGTGTTTGAGTATGGGTATGTGCACGATGCCCCCAGAGGCCTTGGATCCCCTGAGCTGGACTCACAGGTGGTTGTGAGTGGCCTGTTGAGAGTGCTGGGAACAGAACACTGGTCCCCAGCAAGAGCAGCACATGCTTATAACCTCTAAGCTATCTCTCCTTTCTCTTTTCTTTTTGAAGACAGTCTCTTCCTATAGCCCACATTGGCCTGAAACTCGCTGTGTTTGGGATTGAGACCTCAAACTTGCTCTTTCTCCTGCCAAAGCCTTCTGAGTTCTGGGATTACCGGTGTGTGTTACTGTGACAGTGACAGTGTGGCTTTTTATTCACTTGCCTGATCACATTTAGATTGGTCAGCCTTTTGATGTACTCTTGTTTATACATCACCTCTTCCACTCTTTCTGTGTTCATTCTTCTCTTTATTTTTTTCCTTCTTGATCTGCAGGGGTTCTTAGTGTATTCTAAAGAAGACTCTTGTGGTTATCTGTAGTTTAAACACCTTCCAGCTTGTAGCCTCCTCTACTTCCTTCCCCTCCTTTGGTATTTTTGTGAGGTTCTTTAATGAAGTCAGTAATATATTCTTTTATGCTTTGTCCTTTGTAGATTTTGTATCTTCTAAGGGTATCCTTTTCTACTTTTGGATCATATATTCTCCTATGGTGTCATTTAAAGTTGTAAAGTTCTTTCTTAAAATCATGACCCTTTAGGTTTGACTTTGCATATGGTGTGAGGTAGGGGTTAGATTTATTTTTCACATATGGCTAATCAGTTGCCTCAGCACAGTGTGTGTGTGTGTGTGTGTGTGTGTGTGTGTGTGTGTGTGTGTGTGTATGTGTGTGTGTTACATACCACTCTATGAAGGTGAAGCAGAAGTCTTCTTCCATGGTTGCTTCTCCTTTCACCATGCAGGTCTGGGGGTCAGACTTGGGTTGTCAGGTTTGAGCGTGGCAGCAAGCATCTTTACCCCTGACTGAGTCGTCTTGTGAACCGTCCGTGGCACGTTTCACTGGAGGTTTGCTTTGGCATGAGCCCTGTTCTACAGCGTCTCATGTCTCCATACACTCACATGCCTTTTTCTGAGTTCTCCATTCTGTTCTATTGGTCTTACCTGTCAATTTTTGTAGCATTGCCACTGTTTGTTCACCACTCCTGTTTTTGACATTTGGTAGGACAAGTCTTCCTGACTTTTGTTTAAAAGGATATTTGATGCTTTGTCTGTAATGAGTGTTAGAATCAGCATGTCAGTCACACCCAGATAATTCATAAAGCCTACTTGAATTTTGATTGGCTTTGGATTGGTTCAGTAGTGTTGAGTCCAGTTGCATTTTGAAGTGGCTGCTTTCATTTTTGTTTGCTGCAGTTACTTTTATGTGCCATTTCGTAGATACAAGACAATTCCTTCAGCACAAGAGTGTAGCTCAGTGGTAGAGAACCAGTCTAGCATGAGCACGGTCATGGGTTGGACCCCCTAGTGTTATGCATATGCATGCATGCACGAAGTTCCCTTCCGTTCCACTTTTGTTAGCTTTTTAGTGCGAGCACATTTTAACAACTTACTTTCTGTATGTACTGACTCCGTATCTGCTCTTTTCCTTTATTCTGACTCCCACTGCATTAATTTTACTAGAATGGATTACTTATATCTCTTCCTTTAGTCTCTCCTGTCTTCACCCTACCAAGGCCTGGGATCATGGGGTCCCTGCATCACCAGAACTGGATAGAAGGGATTATTTATAGCTGCATTCCTTAAATTCTGAACAGATGGACTTCTTAGTCACCTTTTGGTATTGGCTTCTAGCTTCATTGCGTCTTGGTCAGTCCTGTTGTGCTGCAAGGAGGTGGGCCTGGTCATCCCCTTCACATTTTACTGTCATGCACATCACTTCTCCCAGTGCGCTGTGTTGTGTTCACCATGTGAACCAGAGGACTGTGAACTGTCCCACCCCAGTGTGGACCAGAGTGTGCTGCTGGTGACCCTGATGAATTGACCTTGAGGTTCGTGAGGCCTTGTTGTAAAGGCCTAAACATTTCAAGTACTTGTATATTCTTGTGTGACCTTTTGCTACTTTGTGATGATCTCTATTTCTGCTCTTCCTTTATTTATTTATTTTACCATAGTCTATTTTGACTCAATAATAAAACCACATTAGCTCTCTCAGTTTGTAGGACAGATTGGTTTCTAGTATTTAGAAGTTACAGTACATACTTTTAAAATCTGGTCAAAGAGTTTTTAATCTTTAAATTGGTTTCCTTCCTTCCTTTCTTTCCCGTAGCCTTTTCTCCCCTTCCATGTCCCAGGGGTTGAACTTAGGGCCTGGTGCACTGTAGGTGAGCTCCCGGTTATTGTGCTATTTTTCTTCATTGTTATTATTAATCTGATTGTATAACGGGAATTCATGTTGTCTGTCACGCAAAGGCAGAAATTGAATCCTTAAGCCATGCTTATTCATTGAGCTGGCAATCTGGGAAAATACAATTAGATTAAAAAAAGAAAAAGCTGAGCCAGGCATGGTAGTGCGTGCCTTTTATCTCAGCATGTTCAAGAGACAAAGCCAGGAGGATTTCTATGAGTTAGAGGCTAGCCTAGTCTATGTAGTGCCATTTAAGCCAACCAGGGCTTACATAGTGAGACTCTTTCTCAAAACAAACAAACAAACAAACAGAGAAGTCTGTCTTCCTCTTCTCATCTTCAGAAAGCTGATTGACACGGGGCAGGAAACAGGCTGTCAGTCACTCCAGAGTGCAGTCTTTGCCTTCTGCTTTGAGGGTCAGCCTGGCCTCCAAGACTCATGGAGCTTTTCTGGGTATCCTCAGCAGAGTTTCCCTTTTTATAGCCTCTCCTTGTGTTTGGGGAGAGGAGGACCGGAGAGTGATGCTCGGGTATGTGGCTACCTGGCCTGCACTGTCCAAACGGAGAGGGCCTCCGTGGACAAGAGTGGGTGAAGGAGAAGGGCAGACTTGGGGCTTGTTGAAGTGTATATGCTGGTGAGGTGTTCTTGAAGATGGGATGGCTGGAAGGAAATCAGAGGAAGTGGACACAGGCAGTGTGCCTTTAGGGTGTTGCTAAGCCTTTTTTTGGTAGTCTTGTCTCACTTAAAATCTATTTTTGTGGTTTGTTTGTTTGTTTGCCTTAAAGATAGGTTTTCTTATTGCTATATAGATAAACAGACTAGGCATAATAGCTAAAAATGTTGCCACATTCTCTTGACCTAACATCTTGGCAATATTCTTGTTGGAACACAGGATCACCTCAGGTGAATGGTAATTGCTTCAGCATGCTGAGACACACTTCAAGCAACAGCCAGGCAAAGGGGCTCATTTGCAGTACGGTTTAGATGGTGTGAAGACCAGGCAGAACTAGTAAGCAAGGCTCTCATTGGCTCCACCCAGCTTCAAACCCATGTGCTTAGTGCTTACAGGGCCCCGCCTGCCAGACAGGGGCAGACGTTTTGATCTGCCCTGTGTTGTGTGTTTATAAGCTCTGATCTTTGTGGTTTGTAGAAAGGTATGTTTTTATTACATTTAGTTTTGTATGTATGTGTGTCTCTGTGTGGGTGTGGACCGTCACATACCATAGCATTTGTATAGAAGTCAGAGGACAACTTGCAGGAGTTGGTTCTTTCCTTCCTCCATGTGGGTCCTGGGGATTGAACACAGGATGCGAGCCTTAGTGGCCAATGTCTTGCTGGACCCAGAAGATACCTTTTTGTGAGACTGCAGAGGACTGTAGAAATAGCTCAGTCCTCCTGTGACAGCTGTTTTATTGGCAGCTGGGAAGAGGGGAAGGAAACTCCAGTCTATTAGATGCTTCTCAGGTGTGTTCTCGGCAGTGGGTGTCATACTTTCATAGGGAGAACACAAAGCCTTGGCTTAGTTCCTCCAAGACTGTTGAGCTGGTAAGTGGTCCAATCAGGGTCCAGGCTTGCAATTGTTCAGTCGTAATTGGCACAGGTTTGGTGCTTGCTGTGGTAGCAGGCTGTTACCTGTGTGAACTCACCTGGGTTACAGGAGTTCTTGGGAGAACATTTCTGTCATTGTTCCCACTCTGCAGACCAGCAACTGAATAATATGGGGACTTTAGTTTCCTTGTCTATCACTTCATAAGTAGTTAGTCCAGGAGGGCTGTGAACCAGTTGCTGTGGCTCCAGAAGCCCTCAGTTCACACTGCTCAGAACTGTGGAATGAACTTGAGCCTTGACCCCTGTTCTTTTCATTTCTGGAGTCATCAGTACAAGGAGCTGAACTCTGACAACCACAACCAGTGTTTGCTTCTCAGCATAAACCACTGCAGACCCTCCACCATTGCCCTCGTGTACATGGAGGTGACTGTGACACTTCTTTTTTAGATCCCTCCAACATGCAGGGCAGCACAAGAAGAGCGGGTACCATGACGGATGTCCATCGGCGCTTCCTCCAGCTGCTGATGACTCACGGTGTGCTGGAGGAGTGGGAGGTTAGGCGCCTGCAGAACCACTGCTACAAGGTTCATGACCGTAAGTGTTGTGTCTTTGTTCCCAGCAGCCAGCCCCTAGTACTTTATTGATCAGAGACTAGCAATGTTGGGATAACAATATGAGAAAAGTTGTCTGGCAGCCTTGACCCGACTGTTCAAAACTCTGATCTCATCTTTCTCCACCTCCCTGAAGTGACTCTGAAGCTTAGTTTGATAGGCAGAAGCCTGGACTCTGAAGGTGTGAAGTTACAGTTGACAGCAAGACTCCAGTATGCGCTCCAGCTTTGTCTGTCTTAGTTAAGATTTCAATTGCCATGAAGAGACACCATGACCACGGCAGCTCTTACAAAGAAAAAACATTTAATTGAGGTAACTTACATTTTCAGAGATGTAGTCCATTATCATGGTGTGACATGGTGGCATGCAGGCAGGTTGGTGCTGGAGAAATAGTTGAGTGTCCTATACTTAACTTGCAGACAACAGGAAGTGGTCTATCTCACTGGGCTTGAGCATATATGAGACCTCAAAGCCCACCTCCACAGTGACACACTTCCTCTGTCAAGACCACACCTACTTCAGCAAGGCCACACCTCCTTATAGTACCACTCCCTTTGGGGGCCATTTTCTTTCAAACCATCACAGTGTCCATGTCTTTAAGGTAGGGAGAGTGAGTGTAACTCACAGGATCCTGGGAGTTGAGGAGTGACTTAAGCGGAATGCCTGGCGTGGGAGGAGTGCTCAGGTGGCTGTTGTTAGGAAGAGGGCAGCTTAGCACACCAACGGGACATGGCCTTAGACCCAGCCAACCCTGGAAGGCATGCCAGCTGTGCCCTGTGCTAGCCTTATGCATTTGGACCATCTCCTCTGCAGGTCACTGGGAGGTGTAAGATGGTACTTGGGGATGAGGGGTGGCATACACCGAGGCCGCCTATAGAAACAATGAGGTCAGTAACAAAAGACCCCTGGAATCACAGAAAGCCAGCATGTTGAGAGTCTCTGGGCCGAGTTGGTGACTGAAAAGAAAAGTTGACCCTGCTCTATGATATTGCTTGTTAGGTTCTGGGAAAATGCAATAATTGCATTCCTTGCTCAGGAAAGCACCAGAGTGGACTGGAATGCTGTGCTATGTGTGCCAGAGTTGCTGGCTTTTAGCAGAAGAGGATAGTCAGTGGGAATCTGAGACACTTCATCTTATGCTGTCCATTTATTTGTTTGTTTATTTATTTATTTTTGGTTTTGGGGACAGGGTTTCTCAGTCCTGGCTGTCTTGGAACTCACTCTGTAGACTAGGCTGGCCTCTAACTCAGAGATCTGCCAGCCTCCCTCTACAGTGCTGGGATTAAAGTTGTGTGCCACCACCGCCTGGTTAGTTTATTTTGTATTTATTTATTTATTTGATGTTTTACTTGCATGTGTGTCTGTGTGAATGTTAAATCCCCTGGAACTAGAGTTACAGACAGTTGTGAGCTGCCATATGGGCTCTGGGAATTGAACTTCAGAAGAGCAGCCAATGCTCTTAACCACTGAGTCATCTCTTCAGCCCTACTGTGTTCCTTTAAGAGAAAAACAAACAAACAAACAAACAAACAAAACAGCTGGAAGTGAACACATTGTAAAGTTAGTGTGCTCTTGACAGTCTCTTCTAACTTGTGCCCATAAAGGTGTTTGGTTTTGTTCTGCATTTTTGTTTCCCTCCCTGTATTTCTAATTTTCAAGGGAATAAAAATGGCGTTAGAAAAGTGAGCCAAGACAGGAGGAGTGGGGGAAGGGGTGGGGTGGAGGACTCACAGGAGGAGGGGGGTCATGAAGGGTGGAGGTCTCACAGGAGGAGGGGGTCATGGGGGTGGAGGACTCACAGGAGGAGTGGGGGAAGGGGTGGGGTGGAGGTCTCACAGGAGGAGGGGGGTCATGGGGGTGGAGGACTCACAGGAGGAGTGGGGGAAGGGGTGGGGTGGAGGTCTCACAGGAGGAGGGGGGTCATGGGGATGGAGGACTCACAGGAGGAGGGGGTCATGGGGGTGGAGGACTCACAGGAGGAGGGGGGTCATGGGGGTGGAGGACTCACAGGAGGAGTGGGGGAAGGGGTGGGGTGGAGGTCTCACAGGAGGAGGGGGGTCATGGGGATGGAGGACTCACAGGAGGAGGGGGTCATGGGGGTGGAGGACTCACAGGAGGAGTGGGGGAAGGGGTGGAGTGGAGGACTCACAGGAAGAGGGGGGTCATGGGGGTGGAGGTCTCACAGGAGGAGGGGGTCATGGGGGTGGAAGACTCACAGGAGGAGTGGGGGAAGGGGTGGAGTGGAGGACTCACAGGAAGAGGGGGGTCATGGGGGTGGAGGTCTCACAGGAGGAGGGGGTCATGGGGGTGGAAGACTCACGGGAGAGCAGTGAGGAAAGCATGTGCAGCTGGAGCTGCACAGAGGTGAGGTAAGGGGACTGAAAGAGGGAGGAAGAGTGTAGAAATGAGGAAAGAATGAACGAAGGTAGCATGGAGCCTGTTCGCCAAAGCAGTGGGACAGGAAACACTCTGGAAAGCTCCAGAATGACCTGATGCACAGGGGCCAGCAGAGGCTGGAGGCCTGGGGCAGGGCAGCTGCTGACATGTCCTCTGCTCTGGAGGTAACACTGCTGGCCTAGACAGGTCAGAGGTATTTCCAGATGAAGAGCTCTGTGCACAGTGAAGACCTCTGGGAGGATGTAAGCAGGGAAGTGTGATTAGTGTCTGCTTGGGACCTGTCCTCTAAGGAGTCTGAAGAGCAGTGGGAGGGGAACTTGATTGAGAGGGAGTCTTACACCTTTCCTCCCTTCTTCAAGCCCCTCAGGACTTCACATCTACCTCTCAGCATCCTCTTAAGGAGGTGGCTTAGCTATGAGCCATAAGATCGTCTCTTGTGCTTTGGAGAGGTGAGAGAGAGAGAGAGAGAGAGAGAGAGAGAGAGAGAGAGAGAGAGAGAGAGAGAGAGAGAGAGAGAGAGAGAGAGAGAGAGAGAGACAGAGAGAGAGAGAGACAGAGAGAGAGACAGAGAGACAGAGAGAGAGACAGAGAGAGAGAGACAGAGAGAAGAATGCAGGTATGCATGTGGAAGTCAGAGTAGAACCCCTGGTTTTGGTCTTCAACTTCCATCTTGTTTGAGACAGTCTCCTGCCCAAGCTTGCAGGGACTCTTCTGCCCCATCTCCGCGTAAGAGCAGTGAGATTACAGATGTGCACTACTATAGCTGCTAGAGACTTCAAACCAGCCCTCATGCTTACACAGCTGCCATTTTCCCAGCTGAGACATATCTCCCTAGCACAAGACCATCCCTTAACTATAGGGCAGTTTTTTGCCTCTTCCTTTTGGTTTCTTGTCGACAGGACAGTTTTGTGGTGCTGTGCTGGAGCTGTATGATATCTTAGTGCTCAGAATGAAAGTGTTCTTGCCTTTATTTGACCTCTTAAGTTGCTATGACCTATTTAGGAAAGTCCTGTAGAATGTGTCTAGGAATTGATTTATAGCAGTAACCCCTTATCTGCTGGGATATGTCCCAAGACCCCCAATTGCAAGCCTGAAATTATGGCTAGTAGTTAACCATGAATGTACTGTGCTTTTTTCTATTTATACATGCCTGCAATAAAGTCTAATGTATGAGGTAAGCATAGCAGGAGACTACCGCAGTGTTTGTATAGAAGAGTTAAAACGGTGATAAAAGTCAAGTGAATGTGTGCCCTTATTCCCATGCCACCATACTGTCCTGTATAGACTTGACTGTGGCTGACATCTGGTGACTAAAGCACCAGAAAGTGGTTGGCTGAGGGAGGCTTTTGCAACTGTCACAGTGTGCATCTCTCTCTCCCTCCCCTTTCTTGTTTGAAACAGAGTCTCTCAATAGTCCTAGAACTCACTCTGTACACCAGGCTGGCCTTGAACTCTGGCCTTCTAGTGTTGGGATTAAAGGTGTGCCACAAGCCTGGCCATGTGCAACAGTTTTAGTGCTTGCATATGCTGAGGTAAACAGGGTATATCCTGTCTGTCATTTCCTGTCCACTATTAAAGAAAGAAAAGGGCTGCTTTCCAAGAATTCTTGTTACTAAAGATTTTAAAACAAGTGATGGTGGAGATAAATGATGTGAAATCAAATATGCTTACATGACCTTGAGTGTTATTTCTCTTATATTTTGAAGCAATGCCCAGGGATGTCCCTTACAATCGGGAAACCATTGTAAGAGAAATGTGTGCACATCAAAAGCCCTGCTTGTCCTGGCCTCCTCGTATACTGCTTTTAGGGGAATGTTTATTCCCCATTCTCCTTGCCAGGGCAGCTTGTAGATTTTATCCTGGTGTCCTGGTGCAGAGTCTTCTCGCTTCTCAGAAAGAATCTGGATACTTGTCTGTGTTGTTAGAGGAGTTTGGATTCTATCCAGGGTTTCTATCCATGTGCATGTACATTGTTCCAGCAATACGTCCCGAGACTGTCAGCTCAGCTCTGTGCTAGGGACTGGTGTCTGGAGTCTTGTGAGTCACATCAAGTCTGTAGACAGTCTTGGTAGCCACAGACATGGCAAGTTGAGGTTAAGCCCTAAGTGGAGGCTCTAGTGGAGGGATGGGGATTTCTGCCCCAAACAGTCCAGAGATGGACAAGATGCCAACGAAGGCCAGTGAGCTTCTGAGAGACATACTGTGGGGTCCCCTGCCCCACACTAGACACGTGCCAGTTTGTCCATTTCCCAGAGAGTAACTGGTGTTAAGCAATTGACCTAAGTTTGATACTGTCTTTGTAAGCTTATCATCAGATTCCACAAGTTAAAAGTGACAATCCCACACACTGTCCCAATTCCAGGTACTAGTTGCAAGTCTCGGGTCACCTGTGCTTCTGGCTGTAAATCAAGGCTTTTGTGACCCCATCCTCCAGTTAGCTATTCTGCTAGATTGACTGTGCACTCAGGAAAGTACTCTATGTACATTGCTGGTTGATTAGGAGTGGAGTCTCTGGTTTAGTGATGTTGTGATGTGATGTCATCATCTGTAGCTGTCCTGAGATGCATGGGGCATGTTGGCCTCAGGCTGGACATGCCTGCTGTCAATTATATAATTCAGACATAGGCAGATAGGGTGGTGTTTGGAAAGCAAGATGATGTGGTGCTTTTGAACCTTCTAAGTATACCACCCTTCTGGAACCTGAAGGTCCTGGGACCCCAACTATTCAAAGGTTTTATGAGGTCTCATTGCCTAGGTCTGATTGATTAGACCATACCTATCCATGATTAATTCAGTCTCTCGTTCTTCCTCTCTCTAGAGTTTGGGGGGGGGTTTGATGCTGAAGTGTCATCTTTCTGGTGACCAGCCCCTACCTTGAAGCTACCTAGAGTTTCCTCATTAGAACAAAAGGAATCCCTCCTCCCCCCCCCCCCGTCACCTTTGTCAGCCTGGAAACTCCAGGGCTTTTAGGAGTTCTGTGCCAGAAACTGAGGACAGAGGCTGGGTGTCATTTCTTGTATGGTAGGCTGCAATGGGGTAATACTGCAGCTGTCCTGGCTCTAAGCTGTGCAGGGGTTTCAGCCACGGCAGCCTGCCCAGACTGAGCTGGAAGCACATCTATAGCACCTCAGAGGTTCCCAGTGTGTCAGGAAAGTCCCGTCACCAGAGAAATGACCACTTGAAGGCCAGAGAGTCACATGACTTCTGGGAAGACTGGGAGAGTTGCCACTTTTAAGTTCAAGAACCCTCTGCAGTAAATTTAAGTAAGAAATATAGATTGACAGCTGGCTGGCAAGATGGCACGTGGGTAAAGTGCTTTCCACCAAGCCTGACAATCTAAGTTCAACTCCCAGAACCTACACAGTGGAAAGAGAAAATGAACTCTCTGACCTCAGAAATAAAGAAATGTAAAAGGAACATAAAATTAATAATGCAGATTAAGCATATCTAAACCAAAACCTCCACAGTATGGAACCTTTTGAGCACCAGTCTGATACAAGTAGAAGGTTCTACACTGAGTCTTTCATGCACAATGTTCTGTAAGCTGTTATATGAAATTACCTTTAGCTTGTCATCAGGTGTATAGGAATCCTGAGTGAAGTTCATGTACAGACTGGGTCTCATCCCAAGATGTCTTGTTATATATAGTCAGGTATTTCAAAATCTGAAAAGGTCCAAAATGCTTGACTGTAATAGTAAGTCTGCCCTGACTCTGAGTGAATTGTGACGAAGAGAAGACAGTACTTATTCCCTTATTTTATGAGGCCTGCATCATTGCCATGTCAGGAGGCATTGCAAGGAAAGACATCACAGACCTGCAGTTTACCATAACATCTAAACCTAATACTGCTGAGTTGTATAAGAAGGATGATACAGCGTGATCAAGTGGCCTTATTCTACTTATTCTAAGAGTGTTGGGTTAGTTTAAATTCAAAAGTCAACCAGTGAGGTCATGTAGCTCAGTTGGTAGAGTGCTTACCTAGTATGCATGGAGTCCTGGGTTCTAGCCCTGCACCACATAAATGGTGTGGTGGTGCACACTTGCAATCCTAGCACTTAGGAGGTGGATGCTAGAAGATCAGAAGTTCATTCTTGGCTACAGAGATAGTTCAAGACTGGCTTGGGATGCATGATAGAAGAAAAGAAAGTCAACCCAAGTAATTATATAATTCAGCCTATTAACAATCTGGGTTCCAGGCCCAGCACTATGCACTCATATAAGATTACTAAAGAAACATTTTGCTTATTTAAAAATGCTGTAGCTGTAGAGTTCAGTGTGTATTTTACACTTAGAATACATCTTAATTTGGAGTGGCCACAGCTGAAGTGCTCAGTAGCTACATGAGAACTGTAGGAAGTTCCCCAGCTTCTGCTGTCTGAAGCCTCTCCTGCTTAGATCCAGGTTGCCTTCAGCGTGTGCAGAGATCTGTAAAACTGGGGCTGTGTTCTCTCTGCCTACCAGGTGAGCTGCAGCGTGGAGGAGATGCTGTCTAAAGTGGCCAATATGTATTATGCGGGGCGATGCTTTAAGAAATACTCTTTACTATTGTGTATGTATGTGGGTGTAGGGGTTGCCTACCAAGGTTTGATTGTGGAGGTCAGAGGTCAGCTTCTGTGTGGTTTGTCCTACTTTTTACCTGGGTTCTGGGGCTTGAACTCCGTGATGAGTGCTTTGCCAACTGAGTATCTCCGAAGCCCAGTGGGCATTTTGAGATAAGGTAATGTGCACTTTGACCCACTGGCTCATCATCCATTAGCATTTCTCCCTAAATTCTTTCTCTAGGGGTTGCTAGTGCCACCTGACACTTTGTTACTGATTTTGCTTTAAGTTTTATGCCAACTTTTAGTCAAGTTTAAAAATTACCATTCTGAGGATAAGTAAAATATCTCAAATTTAGATACAAAAAATTAGGGGTTGGATTTGGTGATGAATGCCTTTAATCCCAGCACTCAGGAGGCAGAGGCAGGCCTATCTCTGAGTTAGAGGCCAGCCTGGTCTACAGAGTTAGTTCCAGGACAACCAGGACTACATAGACCCTGCCTCAAACATACAAACAAACAAACAAACAAACAAACAAACAAGATTATTGGCTAAAGAAATGGCTCAGGGGTTAAGAGCTCAGGAGTGGCTACTCCTCTCTTTTCTTTGTTGTTTTTTTGTGTTTTGTTTTAAGACAGGGTCTCTATGTAGCCCAGGCTGTCTTGGAACTCACTATTTCAACCAGGCTGGCCTCAAACAGAGATCTGCCTGCTCTGCCTCCCAAATTCTGGGATTAAAGGTGTGTGCCACCACTGCCCTCATATGGGGTAGCTGTTCTTGCAGACGATCCTGGTGCTCAGTTCCCAGCACCCACATTGTGGCTCACAAACATCTGTAACTCCAGTTCCAGGGGATTCAGTGCCCTTTCCTGGCCTCTAGCATATGTAGTGCAGAGATACATGCAGGCAACACACCCATAGACACTAAATAAAAAGTAAAACTTCGCAGTAAGCCTAACACAACAAGTTCCTGGCATCTACTATGTAAACAGCTTGGTAAGTTCGGTATCCACTGAACATGGGAGTCTTCCCAGTGTTTGCAAACCTCTCCCTGCATCACCAGGTGTGACTGTAGCAAGGTGCTGACACGCCCACAGCTCTTTCCTTGTTCCCCTGGTGAGTCACATTGATGCTGACATTTTAGCTATGTTCCATTCTGTCACACTGTAAATACCTCTTCCCAGAGAGGACTTAGTGTAATTAGAAGCTGGATCCAAATAAAATGATCTTGTATTTTTAATGAATTCATTGTACATCTGTCTTCCTTGGCTGTGATGAACAGTTAATAAGCACACCTGTGTCTGGTTTGCTTCCCTTGGAAGGAGTGCTGAGGTGCAGTGGGACTCTGAGTGAGCCATGGAAGGGTCACTGTCAATGAAGTTCATCAGGAGAGGGCCTGTGGAGGGAGAGGGTGTGGTTTAGAGTAAAGAGATCAGCCTGAAGGTGGGACATGGCATATGGCTCCACTCAGACAACATTTGGAGCAGGGCAGTTAGTCCACTGCCTGAGTGCAAGGTGCAGGGGCTCAAAAGAAGTGAAGGAGTGTCCTGTGCAGAGTGTGAGCCCAGAGTCATTGTGGCAGTGCATGGCAGCACTCACATCTAGCCCCCCTGATTGTGCTCTGCCTCAGACCCGCAGGATAAGGTATTGAAGGACTACAGCTGGGGTGCAGAGCTGCCCCCTTTGAGCCTGTTCTGTACAGGGACTGCTCTGCCCTGGGAGGAAGAGTGTGGAGGCCTTGGATAGGGCATTGTAGGCTGCTGGCCTGGGAAAGCTGGAAGCAGGCAGATACTGGGGGGATTGGCCTGAGTTGAAGCAGGAAGCTTTTAGTTAACATGGCCAGACTGACACAATCTTGTTAGCTCTGGGTAGGTGGTTTGTTTCCTGGGCTGGTTGTTAGGGCTGTGGTCTGACTTACCACAAGTCTAGTTGGAGCTTAAGCTTCCTGAGCTAGGCCTGTGGCTGCCTGGGCTGCTGGCTCACAGTTAAGCTTTATGTATGGTTGGCCACTGCCTGTCTGTCTAGTTTCTGGAGTAAAGTGTTTACCATCCTGCCTCAGTCAGAAACTACAGCTTTGTCAAATGGCCAGGGAACAGGGTATGGATCCTTTAAGTCTCCTCCCAGGGTTCTAGCCCTCACTGGAGTTTGACAACTGGTTGAGCCCAGTGGTGTGCAGTGCCCTATAGTGGTCTAAGTCAGTTAACATGCCAAAAAGAAAGCACCAGGTTTGTGTATGTTTGTTTTTAATAAGAACCTGACTGAATGTGCAGTTGCCATAGCCTGCCCTTGTGGTGGGCTTCTGCTCTCACAGTGGCACTTCCTACTGCCAGCCAGCATTGCTGTCAAGAAACCTGAGAAGATATTTGCACATCAGCGATACAGCAAGGTGGGCTGCTGTGGTTTCAGCTGGGCCTCTCCCGCCCCCTGAAGCACCCCCTACCAGATACTCCAAAAGGGCACTAGAAAGCAGGTGGGAGACCTGTGGCACAGAGCTGTCACAGTTGCTACTTGTGTAAAGGGTAGGTGGATGCCTGCTTTCAGTAAGAGTAGTTGTAGTGGAATCTATACTAATAGGGTCACCAGTAAAATTCTGCTAAAAACAGTTTGCATATTCTGTGACGATTCATGCTGACATTCAGAACTCAACCATGGTGGGAAAAGTGGCAGTGTGGAGCAGTGCTGCACAGCAGGCCTCTGGCCAGGGGATATGCTTGTGTGGCTGGACTGTGCATGGGGTGGCAGTGCTCATGGGCAGAGGTAGGGCAGTTAGGTGCCGTGCAGTGAGATGCCATCAAGTCTTGTTTTGGTGCAGCTGAATAGACTTGCTGACTAGCATGTCTTCATTTGTTAAACAGCGGTTGCAGCATGCTTGGAAGTGGGCCTGTGAACGAAGCATCTAAAATCCAAACTGGGAATCTGGATCTGGTGACCCATGCGGAAACTACCCTATCTGAAAACCTAAATGAAAACCAAACAAAAATACCTGAATCTATTTGTTAACTGCACTGGTTAGTTTCGTGTCAACTTGATACAAGGTGGAGCTATTTGAGAAGAGGGAACGTCAATTGACAAAATGCCCAGACCAGATTGACCTGTAGATGAGTCTGTGTTGCTTTTCCCCTACTGATTGATGTGGGAATGGGAAGGCCCAGCTCACTGTGGGAGGTGCCACCCCTGGGCTGGTGTCCCGGGTGCAATAGGAAAGCAGGCTGAGTAAGTCATGATAAACAAGCCAGTGAGCAGCACCCCTCCACTGCTTCAGGTCCTTCTTTCAGGTTCCTATCTTGAGTTCCTGCCCTGACTTCCCTCACTGATGGACTGTGATGTGAAACTGTAAGCTGAAATAAACCCTTTCCTCCCAGGTTGCTTTGGTCATGGTGTTTTTATCATAGCAGTAGAACCCCAACTAAGATAGGAAAATCCATCTCCTTATCCCAGCCTAGAGTCAATCTGCCAGGTGCCAGGCAGGCTGCGTTCCTCTTTCTTGACGTGATCCCTGAAGATGGAGGAATCAAGTTAGACAGTTGTGAGTCCAGGCATTTTTTCTTAATGTTGCATGGAAGAACAACCATAGTAGATGGCAACCAATGCAGGAGCCCCCCGTCATTTGTGCTGAACCAAAAGGGTGGCTCTGTGCGATTTTGATTCACTGTGATGCGTCACTGCATATCCATCCTGAATAGGGGTTCCTGAGGGTCTGCTCAGAAGGTTGTGAGTGCTGAGAACTGTCAGACGAATTCTATGCTTAGTGAAAGGCTTCACCTTTTACCTTGCTCCTCCCAGCACAGCACACTGCCGAACTCTGGTGTTCTCATTTTTGTGAGCACAAGTGTAGGGGTCAAGATAGCCTTTTCCCTAGGACTGGTGAGTGATGCACGCTGAAGGAGGAAAACCTAGAGCTCCATGCACCCCTTGTGTCTGTCTTTCTTGCCACCATTTCCTTTGTTCCAGCTCAGTGGTTCTCATCCTGTGAGTTGAGACTCCTTTGGGGTTTGGACAGCCTTCTTACAGTATCAGATATCCTTCTCATCAGATGTTTGCATTATGATCTGTAATAGCAGCAAACTTAGTTATGAAGTAGCAATGAAATAATTTTGTGGTTTGGGGTCACCACAACATGAGGAGCTGTATTAAAGATCATAGCATTAGGAAGGTTGAGAACCACTGTGCCAGCTGAAGAGTCTGAGACAGCTCTGTCCAGCACTTGGATCTATGGCAGGGCCTGGCTTGCTGGTAAACTCAAGTAAGGCTGCCTTCTTGCTGTCACGGGACAAGTTGGCTCACAATGGTTTGGTCCCCAGGGGCTGATTTTTACTCTTATTTTCTCTACCTAAAAATAGCATTTTCTATCTTTGGTGCCTCATTTAAAACAAAAATACTTGTTGGCCGGAGGTTAGGACAGCAGACTTCCTGGCCTCCTGCTGTTAGGGTAAGGTGTCCAGTGAACTGTAGCCCCGCAGGCTGTAGAAGCAGGTTCTGATTTAGCAGGAAGTTCATCAGGAAAGGCAGACTAAAAAATGGAGAAAATATATCTAAACCAGAGAAAAGTGGTCTGTCTCAGTGAACTAAACTCGAGTCAGAGAGGCATGCTTTGTTTAGTGTGATACCAACCCATAAAGCTGGGCCCCAGCCTCTAATTCCTTCTCTGTCAGACATGCCCTGATAGAGAAGCAGCAGAGCTCACCCCTCACGGGCCTTTGCCCTTCTGCAGCCCATGCTAGGGTGGGACCAGTCAAGGACTATACCAGAGGAGTGGGGCTGGACTGGTGTCAGCTACTTAGCTTCCAGTGCAGCATCCATCTCTGACTTCAGTAGCCCCTCTGGTGCCTTCATCCGGGGTGCTGTGGTTTTTGTGCTCCACTCCCTTCCTCTAGCAGAGCGCCTTTTTGTGCCTAAAGTGGTGCGATGATGCTGGGGTCTGATGTGGGCGGGCCTCAGATTTTCTCTACTGAGGGTGTATGGCTTAGTTCCCGGGACTCAGGATCTGGAGTCTGGCAGGCCAGCTCCATGTCCAAGTTAGGGAAACTCTGAGCAAGTTGTTTACCCTCTTTAGGCAACCAGTGTATAAAGAAGACATTAATAATATACCTGGCAGGGTGGTTGTGATGATGAATGCCCCACACCAGTGCCCATTGCCCTGCAGGCTGTAAGGTGCATTACAGTTACATGATCCCAGCCTAGAAGAAAAGCAGATGCCTGTATGACAAGTAAGGATATAGATCCTGGTTAGGCCCAGAGCCTGCTCTCTTGTAGAGGGGCTCTTGACACTGCCAGCTGTGGGTTGATGCCATTGAGGAAGCAGTCTCTGATTAGCTTGTGTGACCCTTGGTGTTTGAAGTATATGCCATTATTTTCAGTAGGTTCAAGATTCTAAAGAGTGGTTTGGTGTGAATCATGTCAATTCTCTTAAATCCTTAACAGTGGGATTTCATGACTGGAAATAGTTGCCTTAGAGTCACGTGGTACAGTCTGTCTTTCTTCCTGTGGGCTCAGACTATGGGGACACAATGCTTTATCCCTGTGACTTTGCAGGTTTGTAGACTGTAGTCTCTTGACCAAGACCTCTCAGAGCAATAGAGGCAGACCAGTGACCACTCACTGTTCAAAGACTACAGGGTGGGAAGCACCACCATGTATAACCTTGACACTGAGTGGCAGCATCCTCAATTTTGATAGCACAAGAGAGACCCCAGTGCTGGCTAGATTAGAATGGAGTGTGCCCGGTGGCTTTTGGGAGGACCTGGGGCTGCTTGACATCTGGGACCAGGCACAAAACACATGCCAAAGTAGACTTCCCTTTCCAAGTGGCTACTGGGCTGGCAGCATAACCAATTTGTCCTTGTCCTAGCACATATCCACAGGCTATTGGACTGGCTAGCTTGGGTTCTGGGTCCCCTTCTGGTTGACTTGAACTCTTGGCTTTTCAGGGGCCTCTGGTAAGTGCTTTTCTGAATAGAAGCCCCTAGAATTACTCCCACCCAAGCTACATGATAGGGAAAGACAGCTTAAAGAAGAGAGGAGGGTGTGGTCTTGGTCTTGATTGGCTGTGAGATAGCCAGGCATTATCAGGTGACTCCTGGATGGGTGGCCAGATGTGGTAATTGGTGGCCATGCAGAGGTACTGCTTGAGAACCATGGAGGGCAGAGCTGGGAACCCTGGCTAGTCTCATCAGGGATGAGCCTGGCTAGGAGGTTGTGGAGAGTAGAGGATGCTGCTGAGAGCTGAGAGGCCAGCTGGAGAGTTGAGAGAGGGTTGGAGGTAAAAGCATGTATTGGCCTTCAGAACTGAAAGGGAAAACAAGCTCAGAGAAGCAGATCTCTGCTACTGTCCCTGTTGCTACCAAATAGCAAAGTCAAATTGGAGAGAGTGAGGGTGTGGGGACCTGTGGAACACAAGGTCATCAGTAGAGGCAGCCACATGGATGGGACCCATCTGGAGGGTTGTGTGAAAAGAGGGTTGAATCTCATCTCGCCCCCAGGGTACTTGGAAAGTACAGTTTGCTAGAGTGCCTTTGATCTGCCCACAGAGTACATTTTTCTGAATGACACCTTGATGTTCTCCTTTTGTGGAAAATATGAACTGTCCCTTTCAGAGGGAGGTGAGACTTGTCCCTTATGTCACATGGGATGGACAGGGATGATCCTGTTTACAAGGTATATTGTCATGCAGTGAGAGGTGATGATGTGGAAGAAACTCAACGTAATAGAACTGATATTATAAAGGACTCACTAATAGATTTGTGTAGGAAACTTTAAGTCACACAAGTGGAATTTGGAGTTCTGCATCTAAAATACCCAAAGGTAAGTGGTCTGCTAACCAGGCCTGTTGGAGATAAGGGAAATTTAGGGTGCTAGGATGTTAATGTTTGTTCACTAGGATGGACCAACCTTTAGGTTCCATTTCCATAACAAAGGACACAGCACTGCACTGATGCAGAACCAGTAGTTAGAACTGTCCCCAAAGAATAGCAGCTCAAGGGGCAGTGCAGGGTCCCAACATCAACAGTCCTGGTTGCATTAAGTCCCTGTGCTCTTAGCAGGAAAAGCACTATTCTGCCAGGTGGGCAAGATGGACCTGGGCAACAACTATTAGAAAAGAACAACACTGGTAGACTCAAGAGCTATTCCTGATTATCTTTTCTTTGTAAACCTCCCATCTGCCCAAGTGTACAGACTTGCAGTCTCCTGTCTATGCTTAAATTGTTCAAAGTGTTACTTGGGGCTGGTACCTGAAAGAAATTTAAGGATGACAAAGTATGTAAAATGCATAAGCCCACAGCATATATAAGTTAGTGAAACCTGTTCAAGGCTATCTCTTCCTTGGGCATCAGCCAGAGCCAGGCACACTGGTCCTTTATCCCAAAGCATGTAAGTGATTCCTCCCTGGAAAGGCATGCCATTTCTATTAAAGTGGCTCTTGAGCACCTGACTCCTTTGCCAGAGTCAGTGTCAGTCTTCCAGAGTTGGTGCTTGGGGGTCAGAAAGGGTCTTCAACCTGCATTGGCCATGGGCTGTGTGGACAGCCATCTCACATGCCAAGGAAGGTGCTTCATGAGAAACCCTTTGCATTAGCTCTTGTGATAGAAGGCAGCAGTGGGAGGTGCGAATGTTGGTTCTGAGTCCTGGCTTCCTTCCCCGTCACTGTTTTTCACCTATTAATTACTATTTTTTTTATCTAATTTGCATTTATTAAAAAAGAAAGGGAAAAGAAAGGCAATGCAAACATATGTATGTTACTGTTACAGTGGTGATCTGTCATTTTCTCCACTGTCTGTTCTTTGGTGACCCAGTGAGCCTGGGTCCTTATATGCCTTTAATAAAGTAAATCCTCTGCTACCAATGTGACCTTTTGTTTTTAAACTGTCTTCATTTTTATTATACAAGGTTAGAAATGCCTGCTTTCTGGAGGAAGCCAACTGATCACAGCTTAGGTCCCTGTGATGACCCCTTTTAGATGAGTGTCCTTCCTAGTCTAGCCTTAGTCATCTACCCAGAGCAGGGGAGCAGCCTAATCTTTTTCTCTGTGTGATTTTGTTGTTTCTGTATGGTTTCCAACATAAGTGGTGGCATGTTTTTTTGTTTTTTTTTTTTGTTTGTTTGTTTTTGTTTTTCTTATTTTTCCCCTAGAGTGATTTTTAAAAAAAAAATTTAAAAATTTTATTTAGTTTTGTTTTTGAGACAGGGTTTCTCTGTGTAGCCCTGGCTGTCCTGAAACTTACTCTGTAGAGCTGGCTGTCCTAAAACTCAGACCCACCTGTCTCTGCCTCCTGAGTGCTGGGATTAAAGGTGTGTGCCACCAATTCCCAACTTCAAGTTGTTTTAATAAATGAAAACAGCAATACTCTTGTCTTGAAAGCGTCACACGGTGGAAGTGTAATTCCAGCATTTGAAGCTAGCCATCTGCCTTCTCTGTGTCAAAGAAGGTTCTGCTGCCTGCAGAAGGGCTGGGTCTCTGAGCTGGGACAGTGTAAAATGTGTCCCCCTCCCTTTGCAGGCTCTCCTGTTCCTCCTCACCAGCTAGTGTCTATTCACCTGAGTCCTCTGCAATAGTGGTTCTGGATTTACACCCCTCCCCAGGCTCAGGGCTCCTGAGAAGGTCCCTGGCTGTGGCCTCCTTCTGGGGCCATTGCATGAGGTTCTGCTAGAGTCAGGCTCCCACAGCTCATACCAACCCAGCCTGTGCCCAGAGGGGTGCTGGGTCCTGAGCAGGGCCATTTTGGAAAATGGCAGCAAGGAATCTGCTCAAAACAGGGCCTCTTTTGCCATGGCTGCTTCATGAGCCTCTCTTACCCTGCTGTGGCTCTTTACTTAGGCCTGGGCTGGCCCAGGGTCTGCAGGTGTGCCTTGGATGGCTTCCTTCCTGGAAGGAGAAAACTGTGGAGCTCTGGGGATGAAGACTGGGGACAGAGGAAGAAAGACCACAGTCTCAGTGGTCTGAGATAGCAATCTCCGGGGCCATTCTGCCTCATTGCACCCTCTCTGTCTCAGCTTATCTCTGAGCACTCCGGGAAGAAAGAAACCACGCAGCCTTGGCATTGGCCCAAGAGAGCCCAAACATTTCTGGCTGGGCTGCCAGTGAGGTCATGTGCCAGAGTAATTGAAACAGGCTGTGTGTACTCTTATGATGAACCTCCCCCAACCCCACCTCTACCCACTTATTTCCAGGAAATGCTACTGTAGATAAGCTGGAGGACTTCATCAACAATATCAACAGTGTCTTGGAATCCTTGTATATTGAGATAAAGAAAGGAGTCACGGAAGATGACGGGAGACCCATTTATGCTCTGGTATGTGTGAGAAAGTGCCCTCTAGTGGCATTTTGGGAAACTGATGCAGAGGGCTCTACAGGTAGCTCATTCCTGACCCACTCTTGAGAGGGAGGAGAAAGCTGGTGGTGATCAATTTTGTGGTAAAGACCCAGCCTGATCCCTATGCACTTTATTTTTAGGTGAATCTTGCTACAACTTCAGTTTCCAAAATGGCCACGGATTTTGCAGAGAACGAGCTGGACTTGTTTAGAAAGGCTGTGAGTACAGTAGCTCTTGCTGCTACTATTGGCTGTACTTCTAATGGGAGGAAATAGAAATGTGGTCGTGGAGGTCACTGTCATGCTCCCTAGCTTCCTGGGTCTCACAGGGAGTGACAGGCCTTAAACCACCTGCCAAACAAATCACCTGAGAGCTTGTTGGAAGGCATGGGTCGCAGTCCCTGCCTGAGAATGCTGAACGCAAACTCGCGGTGAATGTTGACCAGTTAGGGTCCTGTTCTTCCAAGCTTTGGAGCAGTTTGCTCAGCCCAACACCGTGCATCTCAGTCCTGGAAGCATAGAGATAACAGTTACTGGGAAGGTAAGAAAGGAGTGCCCCTCTGGCCCAGGACAGGTAGGCTTTCTAGTTCTGTGGTTTCATGATGATCTGGGCTGTCAGCAGAGGTGTGGAGAACACGGCTGGGACACACCTGGGCATACATAGAACAGCTGGCACCTGTCCTACCACAGATAAAAGTCTTAGGGAACATGCCTAGCTGCCCAAGCCCTTGCAGCCTCTCTGACCCACACTGGCTCTGATCTTCCCCCTCTCAGTGAGGAGAGATGCTGCCTCATGTGCCCAGTCATTCGTTTTTCTCCTCCTTCCGGGAGATGGTAGCAGGGCAGGAGCCCTATTCTGGGGTGGTGTGACAGGAGTAGTCATCTCATCAGTTAGAGTGGACACATCTACTGATGTATATTATAAATTACCTTGCTGAAGCGCTGTCTGTGGGCCTGTGTTCCCAGGGTTGGGGCTGTTTTAGCCCATCTCTACCAGGGCTAGCAGGCAGCTTAGGTCCTGTGTTTGCTATCCCAGTAGATGAATGAGATACCTCTTTTTCTTGCAGTTGGAACTGATTGTTGACTCAGAAACTGGCTTTGCTTCTTCTACAAACATTTTGAACCTGGTTGATCAACTCAAAGGCAAAAAGATGAGGAAGAAGGAAGCAGAGCAGGTGCTGCAGAAATTCGTGCAAAGCAAGTGGCTGATTGAGGTACCTGATGGCTTTCCATCTGGTTCACTTGAAAGTGCACAACAGTTGGTTTTTCTTCCAAATCCATCCATATGCATATCCACCTAATGTCAGTGGAGCCAGGCCCATCTGTGGTGGGTCCCTTCCTTCTCTGCTGTAAGCTTTCGTGACCTATGAGGAGTTTTTGTGTTTCCTGACACTCAAATGGTCTGACATGGGTGCTGCAGTCACAAGTGGAAAAGGCTAGAATCACTGAAGGATTCATTCGATCCCTGTTGCAGACAGAGCCATCGTGTGGTGGTTTGAGTGAGAATGGCCCCTACCAGCCAGCTCATATGTTTGAATGCTTGGTCCCCAGTGAGTGGAACTGTCTGGAAAAGATTAGGAGGTGTGGTCTTGCTGGAGGAGGTGTGTCACTGGGGGGTGGACTTTGAGGTTTTAAAAGGCTCCCATCATCCCCAGTGTGCTCTCTGCCTTCTGCTTATGGATCAAGCTGTAAGCTGTCAGCTATTGCTCAGTGCCAAGCCTGTCTGCCATAGTGGTCATGGTCATGACCCTCAGAACTGTGAGCTCCAAATTAAATGTTTTCTTCTGTAAGTTTCCTCAGTCACAGCAATGAAAAAGTAAGGTAAGGGACAAGTTGCTGGGATGAGCATGGCCCTAACACTTGCCTGGGTCCGATCCCTGGTGTAGGTGACTGCTCTTTCATTCCTGAACCTGGGAGAAATGAATCCTGGTGTGACAGGGCAAGTGTGAGAGTGTTAAGTACCTTGTTGGGCCTCCTGCCATAGGAGGCTTTTAGAGTGCCTGTTGTGATGGCATTGTTAGCATATTGTTGCTGAGGTTCAGTGCTCTGGTCCTAGCACTTGCAACACTGACCCTAGAGGTGCAAAGAGGACATGTAGACACAGTGGGTCTGGGAGAGAAACAGGCTGTGTGATGAAGCATCCTGGCTGGACTCAGGTTGGCTCTGTTGATCACAACCTTGCCCCTTGAGAGCCCCAGCCCTCATCTGCTGGCAGAACTACATCATCCCTCACTTCTTCCCTGGGGCGTCAGACCCAGAGCCTGAGACTACTGTATGTGGCTTCAGTTGCCCTTAACTTCCCTTCTGGGAAACTTGCTAGAATTCTAACCCTGGCTATCACTGGGAAGAGAGGCTGGAGTGGCTTTGGGGAGTGAGGGCCAGCTTGGGGACATTCTGTGTGTCCTGTGAAGGTGTGTTGACCACACCTTTATGATTTGCTTATGTTGACACCCTGCAGTGAGAAGCCTGGGTAACAAGCCTGGTTAGGTGCCTGTAGCACAAATCAGTGACTCTCAGTTTCTTGTCCTCTGGGCTGGGTTTGTCAATGTGGAATGTTCTTGGTGTACTCTCTTTGAGGCAAACTTTTTGAAAGCAGGGGTTCTGACTTCATTGCCCTGTTACAGAATGTGCCTGACACCTGTAGTGCTCAATAAATCTTGCTGAATGGGTGCTGGGCTAGCAGATGAAGCCAGAGACAGTGTACTTGACACTTACAGATGGTAGTAGAAAAGCTTGCTTACTGGCAGGGTGGCTGTGAGTTCTGTTGGATCCACTGAAGGACTGGTGACTGGGTTACTGACTGGTCCCTGACAAGCCTTCCCGGGCAGCTGGTTCCTTGACCAGAGGGACTGAATTTTAGAGTCATCTCTAGCCTCAGAAATGCAGCCTTCATCTGCTAAAGAAGGCTTCCCACATATGGCTCAAGGACACTTTTCCTTCCTGGGGGCTCTGGCTTGGCTCTGGGGTACTGTTAGCTGGGAGGCCCACTGGGAGGCTCTGGACTGGAAGGTGGTAATCCACTACTGACTAGCCACATCTCCCTACATGCTAGGTTCCTGCCCATGAGGTGGGGTCCGGCCCCAAGAGCAGGGGAAGGTGGGTCAGGAGGCTGGCTAAGTAGTGAGCCTGCCACTATGGATCTGGGATCCACAAGCATCCTCTCCCACCATGTGGTGGGTTGGGAGGGAACCAAAGTGTGTGACTGTCCCAAACTTGTCAGCTCTTGCTTGTCAAAGACAGTAACAGGAGGAGGACTGTTGGGACTGCCCTCTCAGCCTCCCCCTACTACAGTGCCAACTTTTTATGTGGCCTGAGCTATCAGCTTCCCTCTACCCACTTCACATGCCCAGGACCACCGAGACTCCACACTAGCTCTTCTAGCTTCCCATCAATGAAGCGGGATAGCCCCTCCAGCAGATTGCCTCTGCCTGATAGGTGGTGGTATTTGCTACATAGTTATATAACTACATAGTTATGTTTCCTGGGCTTCCTGGGGTGTGAACTGTGTGCAGACATGGAGACCAGGAGGCCTGGCTTCTTTTGTAGGCTCTGCCACTCACACTGATACAGGGCCTCCTTCCTGCTTCATTCGTAAAGTGACAGGGCTGGCAGTGATGTGGGAGCAGGGTGGGAAGGGTAGGAGAGTGGGCACCTGGCTGGGGCTGTCTTGGGTCACTCATTGGGAGACTGCCCCTCTTACTTGGCCTCAGTCTTCCTTTGCTGAAGACACTACTGTGACTTGTGGGGCAGCTGTGAAGATCGAGTTCTCACATCTCTAAAAGCAAAGAGACGACCTGAGGGTGAGGATCCTCACCTCCACTGTCCTTTTGATCTCTATCTTAGTCTCCCTTTCTTGAGGTTTGGTTAAGGGGACATTGCTGACATTGGTTGGCTGGGAATGGTGACAGCCTACAGGGACTAGAGCATCCAGAACTTGTCCTGCCCTCTAGGTTGTGGGATCAGGGGAGTCAGCACTGAGACAGCGTGTATTGTGTCTCTGCAGAAGGAGGGGGAGTTCACCTTGCATGGCCGGGCTATCTTGGAGATGGAGCAATTCATTCGAGAGACCTACCCGGATGCTGTGAAGATATGCAACATCTGCCACGGCCTCCTTATCCAGGTACTGATGATACAGTGGGAGGGGGATCCTGATGCTTAGCTCCACTGGGCGTCCACCCAGGAGCAGGCACCTTCTGGACAGGCCATGACACGCTCCCCTGCGTCCCTAGATCTCCCCCTGGCCATTCAGTTCCTAGCCCAAGGTGCTAATGGGTGTTGGATGATAACTTTTCAGTAGAAAGGGTCCCTGGAACTAGAGTTAAAGTTGGTTAAAAACCACCTAATATAGATGCTCGGTGCCAAACATGGGTGCTCTGCAAGAGCTGAATGTGCTCCTAACTACTGAGCATCTCTCTCTCCAACTCCAGCACAGCTATATCACAACACAGATGCAAAACTTCAGTTAACTGGTTGTAATGGCTATCCTTGGTTGCCAACTTGACTGTATCTGGAATTAATTAAAACCCAAGTAGCTTAAGTCTTGGTGGCTCTATGACAAATGTCTGTTTGTCCCCACCATTCAGTTTTGCAGGGTGGGTACCCATGCTTGCTTCTTTTTATCTTGGGCAACCAGGCTCCATGCTGAGCTTCTGCATGAGTATCCACAGGTGTCTGTGATGTTTCCATAGTTAGACTCTTAGAGGTGGAGTCTGTGGCTTACCCCGGGCTTGTGTTGATCCTAAGCATGTGATACATGTTGCCACTGGGACTACTGAAAAGCTCTATGTCTATGCCTCCCACTGGTGGTGGTGTGTGGGGGGGGAAATCTCTGAGCAGTGAGCCTGAGTCTGGAGCTACAGAGGCTTGGTGGGGACTGCGGTTTTGGGCTTCTCCCACCTATGTTCACTTGTTCAAAATTGTGTAGTGTGGACCCTGCAGTAGGGCTTGGGTTATATACTAGCATTAAGTTGGAGTCTGGAAGTTTAAACCCTACTTCTTGCAGCTTTCTGAATGTTTGTGAAGTTGAGGGATGTCTTGGCTCCATGGTCATAAGCCTTTCTTGTTTCAGGGTCAAAGCTGTGAGACATGTGGTATTAGGATGCATTTGCCTTGTGTGGCCAAGTACTTCCAGTCTACCTCTGAACCACGCTGTCCCCACTGTAATGACTTCTGGCCCCACGACATACCAGGTACACAGCCTCTAGAGTGCCCATGGGATGGGGTGGCCTTGTAATAGGCTGTCTGTGAACCTCAGTTCTTAGGCTGGGCATCAAGAGCACCCTTGGAGGGCGGGCTGGGGAGGATTCTGAGCATGAAGACCAGTGTTGGTAACCTTGATGAAGCAGAGGTCAAAGCTGCCTGCCTGCCTTGTTCTAAAGGGCTCTAGAATGCACTAGAAACCTCAAGGCTTGTGAGAGTCCCAAACAAGGCCTTCCTTCCTCCTAACTATCCAGGGACAGGGATGGGGAAGCCACTTCCCGGCTCCCTCAGTGAACTTTGCTGCCTGGCTCACGTGCTGGGGGAGGAGGGTTAACAATGAGTGTTACAGTCAGGACAGGTCCTCTGCATGGGGGATAGCTATAGACATCAGCTGTGTTGTGTGATCAGTCTGTTCCTCATGCTGCTCACTGTGTCTCCCTGCTGTTCTATACACAGAAGTCTTCGACCCTGAGAAGGACAGGGAGGCTGGCATCTCCAAGTCGAGCAGAAAGTCCTTGCGGACCCGTCAGCACTAGCTGCGTCCTGTATGGTTCCAGCTGTTGGTGGGCTGACCCTCACGGCCCATTAAGAACAGGGACCTGGTCATCCACATGGCATGTGAACTGCCTCCCTTGTTGATATTTCCTCTTAACACATTTTTAGTAAATGTTTTCTGATGGTTGCTGTGCTCTGCAAACTAGAGCTTATGTGGGGCTGGGCTCCCCACAGTGAGGCGAGTGAATTCAGCCGCAGTCCTGGATCAGAGCCACTGTCAGCCCTGGGCAGGTCCTCTGTGTCTGGTTCTGGGTGGTTTTGTTTTTGTTGCGGTTTTGCTCCATTAACTTGGCCTTGGTGTCCACAGCTATAGTAGGACCTTACTGTGGCCCCAAGTACAGTTGCCCCCTGCAGGCTGGGCTGGACTAGATTTGTGCTGTTTCCATGGGGCCTTTTGTCCCCCATCTACCCACCAGTTATTTCGGCTAGTAGCCTGAGAGTCAGTCTAGCCATCAACCGCATGTTTTCCTCAAATCCTCTCCCGGCCTTGCACCCACACCACACTGCCTCACATCCTCTCCATCCCTTGCACCCACACCACACTGCCTCACATCCTCTCCATCCCTTGCACCCACACCACACTGCCTCACATCCTCTCCATCCCTTGCACCCACACCACACTGCCTCACATCCTCTCCATCCCTTGCACCCACACCACACTGCCTCACATCCTCTCCCGGCCTTGCACCCACACCACACTGCCTCACATCCTCTCCATCCCTTGCACCCACACCACACTGCCTCACATCCTCTCCATCCCTTGCATCCACACCACACTGCCTCACATCCTCTCCATCCCTTGCACCCACACCACACTGCCTCACATCCTCTCCCGGCCTTGCACCCACACCACACTGCCTCACATCCTCTCCATCCCTTGCACCCACACTGCCTCACATCCTCTCCATCCCTTGCACCCACACCACACTGCCTCACATCCTCTCCCGGCCTTGCACCCACACCACACTGCCTCACATCCTCTCCAGCTCTTGCTGTTTGCCCCAACAACTGTTTGGCTGTCCAAACCAGAGCACACCCCTCATCCTCAGCACCTGCTCTGCCCCTGGTTCCATCCTCCTGGTTCCATACCCTGCTGATTTCGGATGGTTGGGTTGAATTAGGACTCACAGTGACGGTTCTCACCTCCTCACCTCAGCCTTCCTTCCTTCCTCAACTCCTCCCTGTGGTCCCTGGGCTCACCACTGCAGTACCCAATGCCCTTCCTTGATCAACTCTTGTCACACTGTGGTTCCCTGCCTGCTTCTATTCTGCCCCAACATGTCAGAACCCATACTTGCCCAAATGAGGAAGGATATGGCCACAGGTTCCTTCTGGAGGGGCTAGGGTGGTGGATCCAGTGATGTCACAGGACACCCCACTTTTTGCCTCTGCTGAACTCTGGCAAGAAAGCAGAACCCATCTAGAAAAGCCAGAGCTTGGAAATAGGGCCTTTGGATGGGGAGCTTGAGTCCCGGGTTCCAGGATGCCCTGCACTGTCAGAGCCTTCAAGGTGTAGTTTAGGGGCAGTCCCTGTAGCCATACCCCCAGGACTGCACTTGATAAAGGGCTTTCCACTCATGCTTTGGGATGGTCAGCTACCTCCCTGACCCGTGTTTCAGTGTTACAGTTCAGGCATCCCTGAGGGTGAGCAAGCTCTGGAGATAGCAGCTCTCCTGCCACCTAGCTCCCTGTCTTTGGCGTTTTACCGTGGTACCAACCAATTGTATAAGCATCCCAAAGGAACTGACACTCCCCACCCGAGACCCTCACAATCCCAGATCCTAGTTTGATGCCCACCTACGCCTTTGCAGTCTGTCCTGCCCTCTCTGCCACTGACCTCTGGTTCCACTGGTGCCACTGACTAGACCAGGCCCCTTTTGCTTTTCCTGGCTCCCAGCCTTTCCGCTTCCCGGTCTTCCTCTATACTGTGGCTTCCTCCCACTCCCAGCGGTGATGCTGCTCCAGCTGTGTTCCTCCTTTCTCTTTCCCAGGCCTGGCTGTCCCTCTTGGGGCTTGTCCTAGTTTACTTCTATTGCTGTATTGCTGTGATAAATACCATGACCAAAAGGAACTTGGGAGGGAAGACTCTTTCTCCTTCTAGCTTTCAGTCCAACACCAAGGGTAGGAACTCAAGGTAGGGGAGAATTGGAGGCAGGAATTGAGGCAGAGGCTGTGGAATGCTGCTTACTGTAGGCGTATTCTCTCGGCCTACTCAACCTGCTCTCATATAGGGCCCAGGACCACCTGCCCAGGTGACACTGCTCTCAGAGGGCTGAGCCCTCACACAGATTGCAGGGCAGTCTGACAGACATATTCTCAACTAAGATTCCTCTTCCCATGTGACTAGCTTGTGTCAAGGTGACAACAGAAAAACCAACCAACAAACAAAAAAACCAACAAGACTAGAGTTGCTGTCCCTGCCGTTGGGAGTCTGAAGTCCTGTTCTGTCCCTCATCATTTTAGCTTATATTCTCAGCCACCCAAACATGTCCCACCATCCCTCCTTGTTGCCCTTTCTCATCTTGTCACCCTGTTATACTTAGCTTGGTTCAATTTTATCCTATTTTGGTCTTGCCGATCCCTATTCCATGGTATGTTCAACACCAGGACAAGAAGCCCACATAGCTGAATACCATGTCTCCAGTGCCTGGCCCAGGACCATGGTGTGTGGTGTGGAGCAGATCCAGTGTGCTGTGTGAGTGATGGGCTGGTGGGTCTTCACATTTGCTCTCTTCTTGGCTGTGAAGGGCCTATTGGTGCTGTTTCCAAGCCAGCTTTCGAGTCCTCATTTCCCAGTGAGAAGGCAGACCTGCAGGCAGGTCCCAGCAACCTTGGGACCTGCCCATAGGTAGAGCCATTCCATCTTCCCTGCCTCCCACCTGGTGATGGCACCTGCTGCTCAGCCATGACCCAGGATAGTATTGAATCTGCCGGTTGTCATAGGTGGTACTGTAAGGGCCAGGCCACTGTGGAGTTGGAGTAAACACAGCTGATGAGTACCAGTGCTTGAGCCCCTGGGGATGTGTGGCTCTTCATTAGGTTACATGAGCTGGAATGCTGGCTTTCCTACTCTATGCCTTAGTACTCTGTACAGCACAGCTGTTGCAGTAATTGTTCAGGTGAGATTACATAAGCAACTGTTACTAATGCCAGACAGGATGCGAACCTCTAAGGCCTCTGGCTGCTTACTCCCTGGGGGCAGCCTCAACCTGCTGTACATCCTCCCTGCCAAAGCTAGCTGTCTAAAAAGGCATGTTTTGATGGTATAGACTCCCAGACCCTGTGTGGCCAAGCTCACATTCCTTGGCCTGGTCACCTTATGATGTGGGGCGTGGTGAGCTAGGCCTGTCAATCATTAGGCCACAGGGATTGCCCCAGGCCCAGCCACCAGCATCCTTACTGGTGATCTTTGGTTTGAACTGAAAGGACCAGTACTTGACATTGGGGTCAAGATGTGGGGAGGGAGATGAAGTCAGAGTTTCCCTTCTTCCACCAGAGTGGTGGAGGAGGGGAAGTAGGGAACAGAGGCCTTGAGTCCAGACCTGTTTTGAGCCACCCAGGAGGAACACACATGTTTTACCTAAGCTAGTTCAGAAATGTTTTGTTTTGTTTTGTTTTGTTTTGTTTTGTTTTGTTTTGTTTTGTTTTGTTTGAGACAGTGTTGCTCTGTGTAGCCCTGGCTGTCCTGGAACTCCTCCGCCTGCCTCTGCCTCCTCTGAGTTCTGGGATTAAAAACATGCACCACCACCACCTAGCCAGGAAGGGTTTTATCACCAACAAGCCATGCTAGCCCATCCAGAGCTGGGCCTGCACATTCTAAACACCTTTAGTTACAGCCTATACTGCCAGCTTCCCCAGGCTCCAGAGTCTCCGCCCATTGTGCAGGCCCCTTGACCTTACCCAGTTCCTGTCTGTCCACCCTTTCATTGTCCTGGCTGCTCTCGTCTCTGCTTCTCTGGGCCAGCCTCCTTTGTGTGACATATGTGGCTCCCTTCCTTCAGTACTTGCCATGGACAGGGTTGTCTCTCTTCTAGGGCCCATACTTGCTACCCTTCCTTTCCCAATGTTTCTTTGGTTACCTGCTCTGCCAGAAGCAGCAAGGGAATTGGGTTGAAAAAAATGTTTTTTTTTTTTTTTAAAATTCAGAAAATATTTTTATTTATGTTATTGAAAAAAATTTAAGTTACAAAGAAAAGAAATGAAGCATCTATAATACGGATGGCCTAGGGACACGCAGCAGCTCTGCCCCACACGAGTCTTACAGAGAGTGGCTGGGGGGGCAGGACTGTTGGAATCTAGCAGCATCCAGGGCCTCTATTGCCTCTGGGTGAGGTGTCTGCCCAGTGGGTCCTTTGTATTCTGGCCCTGGCTATGACCACCAGAAGCTGACTGAGAAGCTCAGGTCCAAGGAGCGCACGTAATGCCAATACTTAGCAGGTATAAAGAGCGTCTCTCCTGGGGACAGGATGCAGGACAGGAATGGGGCCTCAGAGAACTTGGGGAACTTGTCTAGGTCAGGGTTCTCCACATCAACCTGCAAAAAGCAAGAAAGTCATCTGCTGGTCTTTAGAGACAGTAGGCTCCATGTCTCCATTCCCCGTGTGCTCACCTGGCTGGTGTTATGAAGAAGGTGAGTCTCATGAGGGTACACTGCCTCGGATTCTTGTGGGGAATACAGCTGGATATACTTCCTTCCTAACACCTGGGAGAGAAGAGACCCATCAGCTTCAGGACGGCAAGGCTGTCCCACTGACTATAGGCTTGTGGACCTGTCCTTCCAGGCCTTTCTGGTGGTTTGTGTCCTGCTGCCTTGTCCCACATGCTCTGACATTCTGAGAGTGCTCACCTTCAGGTACCTTATAGTTGTGCATGTAGCTAAGCCCAAGCATTGAGTGTGGACCTGGCTTAATCTCCGGTTTCCTCTTCACCTCAGTTGTGAGGAAACTGAGGCAAAGAGGCAAAATGTTGCCAAGTTTACTAAGGTGACAGCTGGTGGCCATGCCAGGCGGTGGGCTCCTGGGCCCTGGCTCTTAGCTGCTACTGAGCTGCTTTGCAGGGCTGGCCCAATGCTCTGCAGGAATGCTTTCATTAAGTCTTTTTAGCACCTCAGTCTGTGACAAGTTTTCACAGCAGTGGGTGTGTGCTGCTTCCCTTGTGACAAACCTTTGACTGAGTCTCTGGGAACATCTGGCCATGGCTGAGAGACCTGTTTTCTTGGCCCTATCCACAGGTGCAAGCTAGCAGTGAGAGTGAGGAGTGAGGGTGGCTGGCAGGTGATAGAGAGGGCATGGGGCTCCTACAATGTGCCAGGCCTTTTCCTATCTGGCCCCAGAGAAATCTCACTTGGGTGTAGCCTTGACCTTGGAGAAGACCTACCCCAGCGACTATTTTTTGTGTTTCTGTCTACATCCCTTTTACTCCCCCATCCCACCCCCTTGAGACTAGGTCTCATGTAGCTCAGATTGGCCTTGAACTGATTAGGCCTTGAATCTTCCAAGTGCTGGAATTACGAGCTCCTTACTCAGCCCTTGTCTGGCAGCAACTCCTACCTGGACCAGGAAGTTCTGCTGGGGGTCATGATGCAGTGGGGAGATGGTTCCTTGGGGACCAAACCAGGCATTGATAGTGATCTCTTCCTCTTCCCCATCACCCAGGCAACAGTAATCAGGGATGCTGATGTCCTGCTTCAACTCTGGGATCTGAGGATAGTGGCAAAAGCAGAAGCCAGGGCTAGGTATGCCAGCCAAGACCCAGCAGATATCTTGACTACTTGACAGAGCCAAATACACTCCCTGATTCGTTGTTTTGTTTTTGAGACAGTTCTGTATCTCTTAATTCTCTTCTCTCAGCCTCTTAAGGACAGGTATGCAGGTATGTGCCATCTTACCCAGCTTAGGCTCATATTCTAATGAATAAAATCTTAAGATATAAATAAAAAATAAGAATTACAATCTTGCTCCATATTTGTTTATATATTACATAGATTTTTTTTTTTTCTTTTTAGAAACCTGGTATTGCTTCTTTATCCCACCTCCCCCACAAAAGCATCCTGCCATTTACTTAAAGTAATGTCTTTTTGTTTTTGAAATAGGCTCACTTTAAAGCCCTGGCTGTCCTGGAACTCACAATGTAGATTAGAGTGACCTCAAACTAACAGAACTCCACTTGCTTTTCCTGGCCTTAAAGGCATGAGTCACCACACCAGTCAAGTGTTAAAAAAAACAAAAACAAAAACCCACAGGTGTGGTGCTTGTTTATTCACAGCTGTAATTCCAGCATTCGGAAGGCTGAGGCAGGAGCATGACAAGTTGGAGGTTAGCATGGGTGACATAGTAAGACCTTGTATCAAAAACAAAAAACAGTCCCCAAAAGTCAAGTGCACTGGATATTTATCAGATCTCTGGAGGGGATGATTTTCAAAATATTACTACCTGTGAAGAAATCACAACTGGTATATTTTAAATGAATTACTACAAAGACCAGCAAGGTAGGCTGCTTGCTAGACCCACTCTAGGAAGGGAGGAGTTAGTTCAGAGGCCAGAAAAGGGGGCTTTAGGACCAAGAACACTTCCCACCCACCAGGGGACCAAGGCAGGCACTCAGAAGCGAATCAGCGGTGAGGGAGGGTTTGGGTCTTAGCAAGTGAGCAGAGCTGACTCTGCAGCACTCAGCATTGCCCACTAATGACATTAGCAAAGGCTGAAGATGGCCTGGTGCAATGGGTCATGACAGGCTGCTGAATCTTGATCCTGACAGCGGCCTGGTAACCAGTACAAGCCTTTCAGAGCGCCATGGGCTGAGCCACTGGAAGGGGGTATGTATGCACTGGGTTCCTTTGTGGTGACTTCTCACAGAGGCTGTAGTCTCAGGCACTTGTGGGAGTAGCAGTGAGTATTCTGCCCCTACTTTCCTCCGCAGCCTCCTACACTGTCTTTCAACAGTTTACATTCTCATCTCCCTGGGAGGGGACATCTGTAATGGTGGCATGGATTTTTCATGGCTTCTGTCTTTCACAGCTTAGGTCTGTGCTACAATGGAACTTGTTCCCTGGCAGGATAAGCCTGGGCAAAGAAACCCCTAATGAGACATGTCTGAGAGGTGCACAATGTGATGATACACAAAGCTTTGGGGACAGCTTCTGCCAGGGAATAATGCCACTGTCAGGTTCAGTGTGGGACTCAATGTGGTGGCCTGGCCTCTGGGAAGAACTGTGGTCTTGGCATGAAGAAGCTACTTTTTTGGGAAGCCTCTACCCCTACCCTAGTAGGCCCTTTGCAACTCTTTGCCCAAGGGTGCAGGCTCAGCCCCTAGCACCAGGTAGCATGATGCCTCAGGTCTTGCGGGCATTATTTCAACCTTGAGATGAATGGAAACAGATGAAACTCAAGAGGCTTTCAGAGAGCAAGTCTTCCTTGACGTTCTTTCACTGACCTTACTACAACCTCCTGCAGGTCAGAAAGCCCAAGGCCATTCTCAACCCTGCTGGGAAGCCAGAAGAGCAGGGAGGTTGTACCAACTACTTTGCTATCTCCTATGGCCAGTATAAGAATTTCTGCCTGATAGCCTGGGCATTGGAGGACCTAGTGTTGCAGGGAGTCCTTGAAGAGTTCCACAGTCTCCAACATGGCTAGAACCCCAGGCTCCTAGCATACCACATTAGTGTAAGGCACCAGGCCTTACCACAGCATGCTGAACATAACTCTGGTTGGTTCCTGATGGCATCATCAGGATTTCTGAAGGGTGATTGGTTGGCTGGATCTCATCAAAATTACTGGCCAAGGATTCAGAAATGCTCAGAGAACACACGCTCCACAAATGTGACTGTTGACAAGCCCAAGGCAGTGGCCAGAGGCTTCCAAGACTTGTCAATAGCTTAAGCTTCCTGTAGACACAGAGGTCCTAGAAAACAGCCTGTGCCCTGTCCCCAGAATGCCTGGCTGCTCAACCTCTTCTTTGAGGTTGTCTGAGCAGCAGAGGAAAACTGGGGAGCTCAGGGCCAGAGCTAAGCAGCAGGAGCTGCTGTTCTGATTCACCTTAAAGGGAACAGCAGCTTTGCTTTCTAGCCTTGGGTTTAGAGTTAGACACCTCTGAGTGTGTGTGAGAGAGTGTTTCCAGAGAGCTTTAATTAAGGTGGAAGGATCCACCTTGAATGTGGGTAGTGCTATGCTATAGGCTGAAGCCCCACACTGAATAAAAAGGATAACCAGATAGCTCGGAAGGATTCCCTATACAGCTCAGGCTGGCCTTGAACTTAAGATCCTCTTGTTGCCCCCTTCCAATTGGTGAGATTCCAGGCATGTGCACCACACCCAGCTCTGAAAATGGAAGGGAAGCCTTGCTGCTGGTGCAAACAAAATCTGTTTTCCCACAGTGATGGCCATACATGAAGATGATGTGGGAGCTTCAGGCAGGAGATGAAACCCCACTGGCTTCTGGTTTCTGCATGCTCTGTTAAAGTTAAATTATGGCTGAAAACTAAGGTGACTTGGTCATGAGGGCTCTGCCTCATGGACAGACAGATGCTGAGACAGATACTGTTACTGTGTGTATCACAGGTACAGGTTTGCTATAAAACCAAGTGGGTCCCACCCTGCCTATTCTCTTGTCACATGCTATCCTTTGTTAAGCCATTGATATGCTAGATAGCACTCATCAGATGTGGTCCTTTGACCTTCCCAGACTCCAGAACTAGATAAACTATTGTTACAACTTATCCTGCCTGTACTATTTGTTACACAGCACTTAGACAAGTACTGCCCTGATTTTCTTACTTTACCTCCAATCAGGCAGCTCTCTGCCCTCTCTCCTCAGCTCTCTTGCCCTCTCTCCACAGGGCCGTGGAGGCACATCTGCTGTGGCCAGTCACTGCCTAACCCTGATCCTGCTTTCTAGAGGCACCTGAGCTGCCAGTGCTGGGTGGCAGGGGACTACTTCAGGAGGGGTGGGCCTATTGATCTGCTCTTAAGGGCCTGTTCCCTGCAGAAACATGCACTGTCTCTCATAGTGCCCAGGCTCTCCAGGGAGACTCCTTGCTCATCAGGAGCCTCCCAGGACTCCATCATGTCCAGATTAAATCCAGACTCTTGGTCTGGCCTTCAGGACATCTAACCCCTGGCTCTTTGACTCTGGAGAATGACCTCCTGTCTGGTGGCCTCTGTACTCAGGATGCTTTGGTGCTGGGGTGCTTCTCAATGGGAATATCCTACCCATTCCCACCCTAGCTCAGCCAAGCTCTACCTTCAGTCATTGGCAGCTCATCCTGGGGATTCAAACCTGGCCCAGACTCAGCACACTCAATTTCTCAAGCCTGGCACTTCAACTTGCCTCACTGCTCTGCTGCCCATGCTAATGAGGGAGACCCCTTGCACCAGAAGATAGTCGTGTGTGCTCCCTGGGAGTAGAGGAGCAGGTGAGGGATGCAGGACAGGAACATGGTCTCAGACTTACCTGGTCGAATAGCTGGTGCTGAGCGAGGTACCCAACATCCTTTGCCTGAACCAGAGGAAAGAAGAGGTGAACATTGCTTAGTTTGTGTTGGGTACCTCTAGATGGCTCTATTGCTTAGTTGGTTACTAAGCCCTGGCCCTGGCTCCACCCACCACTGTCCAGTATGGTTCCCTTCCCCAACCTAGGGCCTGAAGTGATCAATGGCTTCCTAGGAAGGAGACTTAGGGCCTGGGGTGCAGCTTTGCCCTGTCTGAACGAGCTGCCAGCCCCTGCAGCTTCTCCCTTGAGTAAATAATGCAGGTGTGATGCATAATAAGGGCTGCTGCTTTTCACCAGACGTTGTTTTAAAAATCATGGTGAGGTGTACATGACGTAAATCTTGCCTTTCAGTTCAGCCGCACTGTCTGTCTGTTAAATATGAACTCCCATATACCTCGCTCAGGATGTATTTGTGGATGAACTCATTGACGGTCATGAGGGTCTGGGACCAGTCTTCATCTGTGTACCTTGAACCCACTTCCACAGGGACAGTGCGGCAGCCAGCAATCTCCTGGATGTACTGCAGACTACAAGAGTAGGCATTGACACCGTCACCACAGCTGTCAGCCTGCATCACTGCAGCTCACCTCTGGGAATGGGTTTCTTTGGTTCTCTTATACTCACAAACCTCATGAGGTGTAGACTGCTGTTGCCTCACTCTTCTGACAGAGGTCCCACCATAGAGAGGTGACAATATTTGTGCAAGACCACACAGTGGATGTGGCTTTGCATATGGATCTAGATAGTATCTATACCATGCCCAACCCTCAGGTTCAACCTCAGTCACACACAGTGTACGCTGACCACCTGTGCTAACTCTTCACTTACCCTGTCAACAAGCTGGGAAACCTTGGGACAAACTGAAGGTAGTATGCTTGCATGCGTGTGTGTATGCGTGTGTGAAGTGTTGGTTCTGAACTCTGACCCCAGGATTGGTGGGGTGGGGATCCTTTAGTGAGTTAGCCTCCCTGAGTCCTCAATCCTCATCTGCCTCATTTGGAGCATGGTTGCTATGCTGTGGCTTCTACAGGATTTTTCTTCACTGCAGTCTCAGGGGCCACTTCACACACTCACAACAGGCTGACTCAACTCAACCTACTCCCCAGAGCTACAGTTGTCTTGCAGAGTGCCGGCCATGGTACTGCTTACACACCCACTGTGGATGCTAGAATCTCAGGATTCTCCAGTCCTTACAGGAAACAGCAGTGTATGAAGGACTAAGCTCCCCAGTGTCTGAAGCCATCTCAAGACTACTTAGGCTACCCACTGCACTTCCAAGGCCATAGAAAGAACTATTCCACTGGGGAGCTAGGGAATAACAAGAGAAAACAAGGGTGTGTCCAGGCATCCCACATGCTCACTTACAGCCCCCACTGTGTTTCTGATTTATAGTGAGGACAAGACCAATGAACAGGGAAGAAGGAGGCAAGTGTACCCCCTCAGCTGCAGCCTCACACCTCTCTCAGGCAGCAGATCTCAGGCATCCAGACAGTCTGGATCCCAGGAGGAGCCATCTCTTGGGTGATTCCAGCCATGGCCTCAGGGCCCTGAGAAGGAAGGCCTGTGCGGCTTCTGAGATCTGGCACTAATATCTAACGTTGCTGAGCCTGCTATTCAGGCATTCTTAAGGGTTTGCTCAGGGTAAGCACATGTCAGTGAGCAGTGTAGACCCCTGCAGAACTCAGGATATCTCACATTTCTTAGTTAATTTTGAAAAATTCATTATTCTATGTGCTGGGAGGCATGCATGCCACTGTGTCAAGTATGGAAACAAGTCAGAAGACAACTTTGTGGTTCTCTCCTTCTACCTGTGTATGTCCCAGGGCTTGCTTTCAGGCCACTAGGCTTTTGCAGCCATCTTGTCACCCCACAATATCCTACTTTAAAGTCTTCATTAATCCTCTGCAATCAATCCAGGGGTTTTTGAAGAGTGGTCTGGGGCATCACTTATGAGTGGAGTCCTGGGGACATTCCGATAGGAGGCAGGACCTCCGTTCCCCACAGTGCCTACTCACCTCCACTTCTTCATGCACGGCCAGTGGTCAGCCACACCTTCCAAGATCACAGGCCTCCCAGGGACTAGAAAGTGCTTCCTGAAGTACTGCAGGGTTGGGCAGCGAAGCCTGGGTACTGCCCGCTCTACCACCACACTGGGCGCTGAGTTAGAGTCACACCTCGCCTTCTGTTTAGAATCAAAACAAAGCAAGAGGGCAGCTGTCTCTGGAACCTGTGTCACTGGCAGGGTGTCTCAGGTGTCCTTACAAACAACAGGTAGCATTTCTGTTTTGTTTTGATTTGTGTGTGTGTTTGTGTGTGCACATGTGTGTGGCAGAGGGCAACCTCAGGTGTTATTCTTTCTCATGCACTGTCTACTTTACTGAGATGGGGTTTTCTTGCTGGCCTGGGGCTCACTGATTCAGCTAGGCTGGCTGGTTTGCAAGCCCCTGGGATCTAGCTGTCTCTACCTCCCCAGTTCTGGAAGGACGAAAACATGCCATCATGCCAAGTTTTTATGTGGCCCTAGGGATCAGACTCCAGTGTACCTACATGTGTGGTAAGCTCTTGACTGAACTATCTCCCCAGTCCCATGTTTTGTTTTATTTTTGAGACAGGGTCTCAAAATGTAGCCCTGGCAGGCTTTAAACCCACAGACATTACCTACCTTTGCCTCCCAAGTACATGGGGTAAAGGTGTTCATTCTTACTCTGAACTATGTTTTGTGCTTTTAAGACAGGATCTCACTAGGAAGCCCAATATGACATTGAACCCAGAATTCCCTTGCCTCAAATCCCAGAGTGCCTACCACACTCAGCATCAGACAACATTTCCATACTATTTGTTTTCACTAGCTCAAGATCCCTTTTTTCTTTGCATCTCATAATTTTGGAGCACTGCTGGCAACAGTAGTCTTGATGAGGAAGTAGCTCTGTTTTGCATCTAAGCACTAGCCTAGGAGTTTCCACACTGCCACCCAGTGGCTGCACCATACTTTCTTAGCCATTTCCCTCAGGTAAGCTGAGGTCACTTACCATTCCTGGGCCTCCATTTCCTCATCTGTAAACTGGTGATGACAATAGCACCCACATGTGGTACCCAGGACCACTAGCTAGGCTGAACTGGCCCTGCTTCCTTTGGACTGTTGCCACATTCAGCATAGGCCTTGCTTGTACCGCCCCTCACAGAAGCCTCCTCTGCCCTCCTCTAGCAACAGAAGAACACTTTGAGCAGAAGTCCCCCACAATATCTCCTTGGGACACCCTTGGTGGGAAGATGGGAGCATGTGCCCTAGGACAAAGGGAACACATTTGTCTTGAATTGTAGACTATCATGGCCCCACAGATGGCACCGTGCATCATGGCTGCTGGCATTCCCCGAGGCTGCTTCTCTCTTAATTTGTAACATCATTATTATTATTTATTCACTTCACGTTTGTTTGTTTTTCTCACTGTAGACCTGGCTAGCCTCAAACTCTCCATCCTGTGCCTCTGCCTCCCAGGTTCTTGGATTATGGATGTGTGCCACTGTGCCTAGCTTCTCTTCATTTGGTAAACAGAGGCCAATGGTTGGCTGCCAACCATGCCCCACTTTCTGGCTTGTGGTTGGATCTCTTTTCCACTGTGGTCACACTCATGTGCTAATGACATCCATCACATCTATTTATACATAAACCACACCCAACAGGACATTCTAAGACTGCAGGAAAGCACTGAGAAATACGTGAGAAACAGTCCCAAATTCCATGGCTAGTATCCAACACAGCCGTGACCTTTCCTCTCTGGGGCTCAGGACCACGTGACAATCTATGGAAGAGGACACGGAGGCCCAGAGTAGATGGTTTCTGGCTCACCCAGCAGAAACTGGGTGAAGTCTGGGTGTAAGCTGTGCTCCATGTTTGGAAGGAACTCTGGGACACTTAAATACCAGGCCAACCTCCATGAGGACTGGAGGGACAGAGCACACTGGCCTCCTGACCTCAGTCTGCTGGCTGAAGTATCTCGCCCAGACTAGGTGGTGAGAAGGCGTGTTGGATTTCCTTCAGAGCTGTCTGGAAGTGGTCTGCCGGAGGCTGGCTTTGCCTAGTTCTGGTGAGCTGCCTTTCATAGATTAATGAAGCTGCCACCTCCCCCTCTTAAAAGGCCCTGCCTTTGCAGACTTAGGGTTCAGCTGCTCACTCCCCAAATCAACACAATGCTCTTTTCAGCAGAGAGGCTGCCTGGGTGAGGCTGTACCCAGGGAGAGGAGTGGATTCTTCTAGAAGATGGGTTGAACTGCTTGTAATGACTTACTACCCATACCTTGGTGGCAGGCTGGTCCTGGTGGGGACCACAGGCAAGCTGCCTTCCTGGGAATTGGTGTGACTGGAGGACTGTGACAACTTTGAGAAGGATGTCTCCAAGAATTGACGCCCCCATCAATAGGCCCATATCACACACCCGCAGTGCTTCAGCCACTGCAGTGGCCTTCTGTGGTGTCTGGCACAGGCACAGGGCCTTCAGGAGGCAGCCGAAGGAGTATACACGGCGCCATTCCTTGTCCACATCTTGCCAGGGCCCAGTGTTGAGCTTCTCCCAGGAGAAGTCCAGGATGGCCTCGCTGGCCTGCAGACACTCCTGCCAGCGTCCTGCATAGAATAGCCCTACAGCCTGCTGTAGCAGCATAATCATGCTCCTGTCCACCTTCTCACTGAGCTCCAACTTAAGCTCTTCCTCTGTATCAGGCAGGAGTACACTGAGGTCCTTCCAGAGGGTGTTGGACCCCACCAAGGGCTCTGTAGGACTCTTAGTATCCTCTGACATGGTCAGTACCTGAGAGGAAGAAGACAGGAATCAGAGACAGGAATCACAACTCCTGAAGCTCATAACTGCTTTTCAACAGGGTCTTTGCTGCTGGCTGCCCCACTGGTACAGGACCATCTTTTGGGGTCTCTGCGCTATTTTCAGGGACCTGCACAATGCCTGGCATTTGTCACAAAGTACATCCACAGCCATGTTAGTGTGGTGTGCCTCTCCAAGGCTGGGCTGTGGCACATCCCATCTTGGTTTCCCTAGAGCCTAAGCTAAGTCTCAGTACAGGTGCAGAAGGAAGTGCTCTGTTTAAGTGTCCCCAAAGGCCTGTGTGTTGATGTTGAAGGGTGGTCCCCAGACTGTCATGGTACTGGGAATGGTGTAGCCTTTTAAGAGTTGGAGCTTAGGGGTAGAAACTAAGGTCATGACATGCCTGTGGAGTTGAACACATTAAGACCCTAGCTTTGTTTCTTTGTCATCATAAAGTGAACAGGCATCCTCTGCCTCATAGTCCCATATGATGGATTGAGTTGCCACAGGACTAAAGCAACAGGGCCATGCAGCCCTGAACTGAGACCTCTAAAATCATGAGCCAATATAAACTTTTCTTTTTAAGTTATCTCGAATGTTTGTAACAAAAAAGGAAAGCTAACAAACACAGAAACCTAAGCGGAAAGAAAATGCTCAGCCCCGAAGTATGGTGGCTTAGCCCGAGTGCCGTGTGTGCATGACAGTTGCTACACCACCACTAACAGGACCTGCAGCTCACAGACAACCACTGCTATTTGTGCTGCTCTATGTTCTCCGCACTATCCTAACAGCTGTGTCATCTGCTGTGAATCAGATGTGATTTATCCCGAAACTTTCATGGGCTTGGAGTCTGGTCCTCAGCAGGGGGACATTTGTGAGATGAGGCCCAGATGGAGGTGATTAGGTCATCAAGGGCATCATTGTTGTAAGGGATCAATACCCATTTTACAAGAGAGGGTTAGTTCCTACAAGGGTGGTTGTTATAAAGTGAGGTCACCCTCATTTGCATGTGTGTGCCCCCTCCCACATCTCTACCTAATTGGGACTCTGCAGCCATCAGAGTTGTGAGCCAAGGAAACATGTGTCAGACAGTCTGTTACAGCAACCTCAGATAGAGCAGGGCATCCTCTGTCTCCCATGATGTTGAGTGAGGAGGACCAGCATGTTTCTTGGCAGAGAATGTAGATGGGCAAATATGAAACATTAAGTTTGTTGTCTACACAGTCACCATTCCCACTACTCTGCCATTCACAAACCAGAATAAACAAATTGGCTATGTTCCAATAAAGCTTTATTTATAAAAGCATAGGGTGCCACATGTAGTCTGGCAACTCCTGTTTTTTGTATACTAGAGTTTTACCTATGGTTTCATCCCTGGCATGGGGCAAAAGAAAAGAATGAAAAGGAAAAGATACCCTCCTCTTTTGAGACAGGGTCTCTCTGTGTAGTCCTGGCTGCTGTTGAACTCACTATGTAGACCAGGCTGGCTGCATCTCTGAACTCAAGAGATCCACCTGCCTGTGCCTCAGGAGTACTGGGATTATAGGCCTGTGCTACTACCGACAAGCAGAAAAGATACCATTTATCTTCTTGTCTTAGTCAGACAAGCTTCCCATGTAATTTACTGTGACAGAAGCAAGTGCTATAGGAATATGTGCAGAACTGATGTCTGGTCATAGACACCTCCTACGGGAACCCTAGAAGGTGGAAGTGGAGTGCTCTCAGGCTCCAGGGAATAAAAATCTCAGGTAGCAGGAAGCTGCCACATGGAAAAGGGAATTGTGGGAAGGCTCCTGAGCCTGGATGATCCACATGGGAATGACCTGAGCAAAAGATAAGCACACTTAGCTGGTTAGCAGACTGCTCATGGTAGTTCTTACAAGTTAGTCTGTGCTGATGGGCAGGTAACAGCTCCTACAGATGTTCATATCCTACCTTTGAGTGGCGATTATGCCACCTAATAGGGCAAAAGGGACTCTGCAGGTGTGACTGAGAATGTGACCTGAGGCGGAAGATTATCCCAGATTATCTGGATGGACTCATGTGTTACAGTAAAAGGATTGCTTTGGGCTCAAGTCAGAGTTGAAAGGAGTGTGACTTCAAAAGAATGGTCAAAGAAAGGTGAAGTGGCTGGCTCTGGTGACTAGTTAATAGGCTACAAGCTGAGAAGAATTCAGAGCAACTTCTGGAAGCTGAGAAAAATCAAAGAAATTGATTCTTTCCTGGGGCTTTTAGAAAGGAAGGCAGCCCTGCTGAGCCCTTGATTTCAGCCCAGCAAGACTGGTCAGATCCCAGCCATCAGATCCACAAGGCAGCAAGCCTGCTGTTTATATCCAGTGCTTATGGCAGCTTACTTCAGCGGCAAGATAAAAAGAAACCAAGGGTACTGGGAAGTGACAGACACATGAGCTTGGATCTGGCACCGTTAGTGACTCTCTACTGACCAGTCATCTAGTATGTATTGGATCATAGTACCATGTTGAAAAGGCCACAGATGAAGTGAGCCTATAGCTAACAGAGACAAGGAGCAGGAGGCTCCATGTCCAGTAGCTGCCCACACCCATATGGAATTCTGAGAACAGAATCTGGGGGTTGTGGCGGGGAGGCATAGGTCCCTGTCCAGTTGAGCCTTTGCATGAGAGCTCAGCCCAGACCATAACCTTGTAAGGTATTCTGACATAGAGGACCTGGCCAAGCTATGCAGACACACCCAGCTCAGAAAAACAGTCCAAAGTGTGCATGTGTGCATTGTTTAAGCCACTGAATTCATAGTCCACCATGCAGTGCCATACCTAACTCACATTCTGTCTTAACTTCAGGGGTACCTATGATGCCCAACAAGGGAATTTCTGTTGCTCAAACTGAGTTATACCGGCTGGGCAATTTGAAAGGAATGAAAGTTTAACTAGCTCATGGTTCTGAAGGCTCGAAGTCCAAGGGTACCTTCCAAACACCTTTTAGCACGGGAGACTACATGGTATAGTGGATAGAGGCTCTGAAGCCAGCTGTTGGCCTGCAGAACCCATGGCTATGGATGAGGGAACTGAGTCACAGTCTCAGGTGACCTGACTTGCTGATGAAACAAGCTGGGGAGCTGAGTTAATTATCAAGACCCTCTATATGGAATCATTCCTTCCATACAAGGACTGTGAAGAACCTGTTTCTTCACGTGGAGTAAGGCTTTTCCCATACCTTTACCTAAGACAACGAGACCCCATGGCTTTGCTGGGCTTCTTTCACATCTGTATCTGGATCCCTAATTTCTCAAGCACTGCACACCCCGTCTATGAGGCCCGAAGAGGCCATGCCCTTTCCTAGGTTCTACCCTGATGTTTCCAGACCCCTTCAGGCCCTTCTTTTTTTTTCCTTCACTCCACTCAGGGACACACACTAGTAGTCCTTTGCCAAAAGGCAGGATATACTTATTCTTCAGTTGCTCATTTGTCACAGCAACTGAACCTGGTGGCAAAAGGCTGGCCCCAAGCTTACAAATCTGGTTGCCACTCCCTTTTCACCTTTTTTTTTTTTTTCCAATTTATTTATTATGAATACACTGTTCTGCCTGCATGAATGTCTGCACATCAGAAGAGGGCATTGGATCTCATTATAGATGGTTCTGAGCCACCATGTGATTGCAGGAAATTGAACTCAGGACCTCTGGAAGTGCTCTTAACCTCTGAGTCATCTCTCCAGCCCACCACTTCACTCTTAATTCCAGAAGCTAACAATATTTCCCTCCATAGCCTGCTTCATGTACTTACTTCATCCTCACTCAAAAGGGTGGAGCCTTCCTCTCCTTACCTCATCTTGGGTGCGGATCCTCCACACCTCTCTTTTGGACCCCAGCCTCACCTTTGAGTCTTCCCCTACACTCATCCCAGCTACCCTTTTACCCACCACCTCTTCAGCCACTGAGTCATATCACCTCTCTTTCCTGCTCTGAGATCCTGGGTCTCACCATGGATCCCTTCCCACACATTCTCACATACTTCCTCCCCAAAGACCATAGATGGGTTCATAGATGGCAGTTCCAACAACCATCCCTGAACACACAACACAGCCAGATACACCATTATCCAAGGACACCCCACTCCCTGGCCTCAATACTCTCATTGAGGCCAAACCCCTTTTCCCCAACACCACCTCTTCACAGGCAAAGCTGACAATTCTCACAAGGGTCCTCATGCAGGCCAAAGATAAACAATTAACATCTATTCTGACTCCAAGTATGCCTATAACACCATCCACTCCAACATCCTAACCTGGAGACAGATGAGATTCCTAACACAACGAGGAACACCCATTACCCATGCTGCCCATACACAGAAACTCCAAGAGGCAGCATTGTAACTCACCACAGCCTCAACTGTACATGCAAGGGGCACAGAAAAGATAGACAATGTACATACCTGACTAATAATATGGTGGATAAACTGGCCAGGGAAGCTGTTCTCACACACCTGGATCTCAAAAGGCAAAAAGAACCAGAATAATCCCCACAGCCTATAATGGTAACACTTACACTAAGTCCCACCCCCTACCCTTCCACACACCTGAGGTTCTTACTTACTTACACTCCCACAAAGCTAATCAGTCTGTGCTTACATTCCTCACACAATACTTCCCAGTCCCACAGGAAGGTAAGGCTTCTTCATCATCTGCTGGTCTAACCTCAGGCCACCATCCTTCCCCACTGACCAGAAGGGAGGGCTTCTACAGGCTGCAGACTGACAAACTGCCTTCACACATATGCTTCCAGTAAAGAGACACAAATATCTCTTGGTTCTACCTGACACTTTGGGATGGGTGGAGGATTTCCCTATCTCCAATAAAAGAGTCTCTGCCATCACTCAGTTCCATCTCTGAAATTATTTCCTGCTTTCACCTCCCAATCTCCATGCAGTCAGACAGTGGTCCAGAAATCACTTCCATTATCACCGACTTTCTTTTCCAAACATACTCTGCAAGTCCCACACCCTTTACCAACCACAGTGCACATGGAAAGCTGTGACAGTCTAACCCAGTAGTTGTCAACCTTCTTACTGCTGTGACCCTTAATACAGTTCCTCATGTTGTGGTGACCCCCAACTAGAAAATTATTTTCATTGCTACTTCATAATTATAATTTTGCTACTATTATGAATTGTTATAAATATCTGATATGTGACCCCCAAAGGTTCACAACCCACAGGTTGAGAACCCCTGACCAAACTCTCCCTAGAACTAAAATCAAGGCTAGGAAAAATCTTCCCCTAGACCTTTTGAGAATCTGCTCTTTTCTCCCCAAATCTCACACACCTCATCCTCTTCAAGGTCCTGTATGGAAGACCTATTCTCTCCACCCCCAGGCATTTATTCCTCAGACTCTCCTTTGCTCCCTCAGGTAGTATCTCACTCAACAGCTATGGAAAAGAACTCCTCTCCTTTCCCCAGTCCCTGTCCCCATTAAAAAGGGACACAGCCTTGCAGATGCTGGGGGAGTTATCTGCTTTACCTGGCAGAGGCATGCCACCCCACCCTGGGCTCCACAAAACTATTCTCCTGACCCTGATAGCCACTAAACTAGAAAACTTCCCATCTTGGACACACCTCTCCTGTCTTAAAAAGACCTGCCTATGTCTTTTTATGGGACCAGCAGTCCCACCTGGACCCATGACACTAAAACTCACTAGGCTTCCTTCTGTCCCAGAATGGCCAGCTGGAACTGACCCCAACACTTACTCTCTTCCAATCTGTACTAGTCTGGGTTTTCACAAAGAATGGAGCTGGGACAATTAATGTATATGGGATTTATTAGAGTGATTTACAGGCTGTGGTTGGGTTAGCCCAACAATAGCTGTCTACTGAGGGAGGCTAGCTTTATTAGAATGATTTATAGGCTGTGGTCCAGACAGTTCAACAATGGCTGGCTATGAACAGAAAATCTAAGAATCCAATAGTTATTCAATCCACAAAGCTGGCTGGATGACTCAACTGATCATTAGTATATACAAGAATCCCAAAGAAGTAGGCTCTAATGCCAGTGAAGGAATGGACTTGTTAGTAAGGTGAGGGCAAGCAGACTAAGAGCAAAACCTTCCTTATTCCATGTCCTTCTGTAGGCTTCCCATAGCAAGTGTGGCCCAGATCAGATCTGGGTTAAAGGTGTGTCTTCCTATCTCAAAGATCCAGATTACAAGTAGATCTTCCCACTTCAAATTAAGCAGAAATCTTTCACACATGTGCCCTCCATTTTTGGATTTTAGTTAATTCCAGATGTAGTCAAGTCGACAACCAAGAACAGCCAGCACACTAGGGAAAATAAAATGTTAGCCTCAGATGGTGTCTTAGGGTTTTTATTGCTGTGAAGAGACACCATGACCATAGCAATTCTTACAAAACAAAACAAAACCCAGCCTGAAGGGTCAGACGATGGGGACCCTGAGGGAGATAGTGAGAATGAGGGGACAAGAGACTCGAGAGACGGAGACAAGACAGTATTCTGATCAAGTCTCGTTTAATGAATATAACCACAGGGTTTAAGTAGTGGCGAAATGAGGGAATGGGCCAAAGGGAGGATGTGGGGGGCAGAATGTCCTTCCAAGCAGAATGCAGGTGCTCTGCTATAAGATAAGTTGCTGTACGATAAGCCTGAAGCTGGGACTCTTTCAGGGTCAGGCTGTATCATATGCTTAACAGGAAAATAACCATAGGGAAGTGGAAAATTACCAGTATGTTAGTATCGAAGAGAGTAGTAGGAAAGATGGCTGTTAAGATGCTAACTTTTGCTCTGGGTTTCCCCACAAGTTGGGGATGGCTTATTGTTTCAGAGGCTTAGTGCATTGTCATCCTGGAGGGAAGTACAGTGGTGAGAAGGCACACGTGGTGCTGGAGAGATAGTTGACCATCTGTGGTTTGAATAAGACTGGCCCCCATAGCCTCATGTATTTGAATGCTTAAGGAGTGCAATTAGGAGGTATGGCCTTATTGGGATCAGCATGCAGCAGGAAGCTCTGGGCCTGGCGGGAGCATTTGAAACCTCAAAGCCCACACTCAGTGACACACTTCCTCCAACAAGACCACACCTACTTCAACAAGATTATACCTCCTAATGCCACTCCCTAAGCATTCAACAATATGAGCCTATGAGGGCCAAGTTTATTCAAACCATCACAGTTTGTTTAGCTAATGGCAAGAACTTCTTTCAAAGGCCACTTGGGGTTGGTTGGATTAATTCCAGATGTAGTTGACCTGATAACCAAGAACAGTCATCACAGCTGGAATGTTGGCAGAGACAGCCTGTCTTCCAAGATAATCTGTCTTGCTTAAACAGAGAATTCCAGGAAATAGGGACTTCAGACCCACATGTAGTCCCGACAGTTGCAACAATTTCCTCACTCCTAAGCCCAGCACCCCACCCCTATAAAGGGTTCCATCAATTTTTTTTTCTTAGAAGCACTCCTTTTCCCACATAAGAGTGTGGGTCCTTCACTGCCTGAAATAAATATTCCCATCTATTGATGTCAGATGCTGGGCTCTCTCTGCCGTGTGTCTCTTTATGCTGCCTCAGATAACTGACAATTATACACTGCTACTTCCAATGGCCTTGAAGATAAGGGCCTCATGTTGCAGACTCCATGAAAGAGCACTCTATAGAGGGTCTCTCAGCCACAGGAGCTAGCCTTAGTAATTAAAAGAAATTTAAATGACACCTATTTATCTGTGTGTATGTGCATACACACGTGTGATGGTGACCTTGTACCATGGTGTATGTGTGAAGATCGGAGGATAACTTCAGGACTGGTTTTCTCCCTCCACTGGGATTTCTTGTATTCTAAGTGACTGGAACTTTTGGGAGAGGATGAGGTGGAGCCTGGGGGGGTGGTGTGGCCTTTTCAAGTTGGGAAATGAACCGTGGCTGTGTTATGTTGCAGTGGTTTGTGATTATCTCAGGTTTTTATCCTTAATATCTGTCCCTGTGTTTTATTTTATAATTAAAGAAATCACATTAATTCAATACAGAGTGAAGCCCCTTGTGAGGGACAGACAGTCACATAACACAGACACAGACAATTACACACAAGATAGACACATAGAACACAACAGACACAGGGCCAAACAGATCCACAAGACAGCCTTCAGACAGCTGGACCGCACAGCTAACATTATTAATACACCTTAAAGTCATTCAAGACTCAAGACTGCCATGCTACTGTGTACTCAAACTGTTTGTTTAACCTACCTTTAAGAGAACGATGTATCAATCAGTGTTACTCGTGTTAGGTTTCCAATAATCAACTTTTACAACATAAGCTAATGCATCGCTATAATCTTAAGTAATGTATTCTTTCATGCCTCTGGACCAGACAATGCAATTGAGTTATTTGCTAAAAGCAGCAATTACAAAAGTTGAAAACAACTTTCTGAAATCTACCAAAAAAGGTGAAAGCAACATTTATGGATATTAGCTGATAAACAATGATGGTCATTGTTTGGGTAAGTTGGAGCCAGTCAGTGACTTCACAGTGTAAAACTCTGTTAAAAAGATGCCCCTAAAGTATCTCAATTCCTTTTCCATGAGATGTTTTTGGTGCTGTTTAATGTTATAGCAATTTTGTCTATGTTGTAGTCTGATGTCCAATGGAATAGAGCATTTGGTTCAAGAAGCAGGGTTCATATTCAGCTGTTTGGAATAGAACATGGGAGTTCCCTGAAGGCCTTGAGGAGAGGAAGAAAGACCCCCAGAAAAGGATGAGGTGGAGCCTAGGTGTGGCTGTGTGTGTTGCTGTCATTTGCAATTATCTCAGCTTTTTATCTTCAGTATTTGTCCCCAAGTTTTATTTTACTAATAACAGAAATCACATTAGTTCAATACAGAGTGAGACCCCTTGTGAGGGACAGTCACACAACACAGACACAGAAAATTACACACAAGATAGACAGACACACTTAAACACATAGACACAGGGCCAAACATATTCACAAGATAGCCTTCAGGCAGGCACAGATTCAGACTCATGCAACAGACAGACAGATGACAGAATACACAGGGGGCATGAAGTAGAGAATTCAAATCTGGACTTGATCTTGGCTAAATGACTCAAAGGGGAAATACTTTTCTATCTTTAACATGCCATTGATGCATTATTGGTAACTCTAGTCACTAATAGATATAGTCCACACACCAGGTAAAGCTACATTTTACCTTGGTTTTATGGGCAATTTCCCAAACTTTCTTTACAAGAGCTCCAGGATTCAGCAATTGTTCATAGTGTGGGCTCCTAAGCTCTATGACTATCTCCAGAGGTGTTGGCCTGGTGTGGGCCAGAAGCAACAGCCTTCACGTGACCAGCAGCCTGACCATGCCTCCCAGTGTATGTCCTCTGGATTGCCTTTCTATATAGCCTCAAACCCAGGCTTTAAGTCCACAATCCAGTGTTTGCCCAAACCCAGCCTGAGTGGCCTTGTGATCTGGAAGTAAGCATTGACTAGCTTCCAATAACCTCTCACTGTATTGCCTCTTGGAAAAGGCTAACTAAATGGCCCTCCACAGGAGGGAATCAACCAATGGTGTATAAACCAGGCTTTCACATAGCACCTAAACTTTAAGCCTTTAAATTTGCTATCAAGAGTACCATTATAAAAGTTTATTGTGGGTTGAATAGCCTTTCAATAGTCAGGTATAGGTGGACTACCAATGGAATTTGCCATCTAAACTAGGGTGCTATAAATTTAAGTGCCTAGACAAAATCTGGGATTATTTCTGATAAAAATGACAGCTTTAATTACCGAAGCACAAGCCACATTTACTAGTCTCAGTGACCTCATATGCTCACATTACAAGTGTCTTTTCCCAAAATGCAACAGAAATAGGCCTTTAAAATGTCTTGCTGGCCGTACAAGGCTTTTTGCTTTGCCTTTGAAGGTGGTAGGGGCTCTCAACGTACAGTCTGATGAACATGTGTCCTTGCTTGCAAAGTGGCCTTCAAGGTGCTCCATGCCCACGCTGCAAGGCACTGCCTTCCAGTAAAGGTCGGTTGCAGGCTGCACAAAACAGCTTTTCTCTGTTGCCCTAATTCTAAAAGGTCTTTTTAAAGAAAGGCTTGTTTGTCGGTGTACAAAATTACCCTTTTTGAGAAAGGATGTCCGTTAAAGGATGCAGGATCTAACCTGAGTGGTTCTTTGTAAGGGAACCAACCTAGCAGGAGCTAAGGCTTCCTGCTGCTCACCAAAAACAAAGGAGCCACGTACAGGTCTGATGCTCTTTTTTAGGACACTTTACAGAAACTGGTCTCAGTTGCTGTGAGAGCACAGGCCACGCGGTTGCTGGAGGACTTAGCGTGAACAAACTCCAAGAAAGCACGCGCAGCCCTTTTTTCAAAGAACCCGCAAAAACGAGCTGCTCATGCCCTTCTGTTTCTCTGGAGGACTGGCTAAGTGGCCTAGGCAGAAGACGCCCCGACTCCAAGGAAGGCTGTGGTCGGCCGCGCGGGCCTCGGTCAGCTGTCGGGGGGCCAGGAGGGTTTGGCCGGCTCCAGGGTGGAGGTTGGAGACCTCCCTTTTCTAGCAGTGAACAAAGGCACACGTCTCTGACGGACGGCGCAGACACGTAGGGTGAGTCCACCTGGCCACTCGGCCTGTCTCCACACTTGAAACATTAATCAAAGCCACACAGTGAAGAAGTGTGTGCGCAGAAAAAAAAGCACAATGGAGCAGACTCATGGCAGTAAGATGGGCAAAGCAGCTTCGCGCATGCGCTTTTGGCACCACTAGATGCGCGAGCAGCCAGCTACACCTCGAGCGGCTCCCAAGCTTCCCAAGGCGCCTGCGTGAAGCCGTCCCACAGCTCGACTGCTCTGGGGCTTTAGTGTGGCGCCTGCGCAATTCATCCTTCACGACCCACGCCGTGTGTCCAAGCGGACTTAGGTGCCCGCGCTCAGCCGAGCTTCAACTAACCTGTCTGACGCTTGGATGGAGCTGTTTCTCATCGCTGGCGACGACTGAGTCCGACAGGGCGAAGATTTCACGGCTGGCCTGGTTTTCACTAACTACACCAGGGAGCATCGATCACTCCCAACTCGGCTGATCGCGACGAGAGCCTAGAGGAGCGCCGAGCGATCGATGCCCCAGCCCCGCCCTCTTCAGGTCGAAGGCTGTGGCAGCTTGAGAGCTCTTTCTCACCCACGATTTCACCTAATCCTTCCAACTCAGATGATTCATTCTATTTTACAGAGTAGGAAACCGAGATAGAACAAAATTGGCTACAGAGTTTTGGAAATCACATGTGCAATTTGAACCCATAAGTATTCCGTCCGGGCTGGTTTCGGTGAGGCGACCTCGGGTTTCCGTGCAGAGACAGGCAGGGTGCAGAGTGGTGTGGGAGTCACCACGAGTTTTGTGTTTTGAGCATTCTCTCCTGATTTATTCCAGAGTTTTGTTTCCTGGATTGTAGCAGCAACCGAAGCTCTGTAAAGATCCACTAGCTTTGGGTTTGGAGTGTGACTAGAGAAGCGTAGGGAATTCGTTTAGTGATCAGTCTGTGCCCACTCCTAACAATCCCGCTAAGTGATGAGGAAGTGGGTGGGAGTTTTTGTTCAAGGCCAGTGCAATGGATCGTTTTCTGGGTGCTGTGGTTGGTGATAAAGTCTAGGGGTCTTAATCCCGCTCGTTATCTGTGCCAAATAAAGAGTTAAAAAGCAGAATGAATGAATGAATCTCAAGCTCAACAGGTAGCAGCAGAGAAATCTCAAACACACCAGACAGCAGCAAACACAGAGGGAAAACACCCTCTGCAAAGCAAAAGAGGTGGAGTTGAAAGGGCTGGGCTTTAAAAAAAATCTTTTCCTTCCCTGATTTAGGGTTGGTGGGTTTAAAGAAAGGATGTTTGATTGTTTTGCAACTGTGTCGTTACTGAAAGACTTAAACTAGCAAAGAAATGAAATGGAGCTCAAATAATTGGAATGCAGGGCAGTCTGTCCCAGAGAGCTGACCAATGCCACCGTGCTTAGTTCCTGGAATTTGCTAACCACCCGAAACCTCTCCCTTACAAGGCCCCAAGATAGCTGGATACCAAGAATTTCCAGATGGTCACCCTCCCCCAGGGAACTCAAAGGGGAACAAACTGCTCCACCAGTCAATGTGTCAGCAGGGTCCTAGAGAAACAGAGATAGTTGCAACTCCCATTTGCTTAGGCAAGATTGATTAGCACACCCTGAGGTCTGCTGACCTAAATAGTGAGACCATCTAAAAAGAGTATACTAGAGCCCATGACTCTGGTCATGTACTCGATGGTCAGAGGGTCACGGCTCCTCCCTAAGCTTGTGGTTTCTGCCTTTAAAAATACCCGAGCCAGGAGAATGAAGCTTCTCTCTAGCCTGCATGCTGAGGGGACCCGTTTGCACAAATGTTTCCCGTTCATTAAAGCCTCTTGCTTGTTGCATCAACTGGACTGGACATTGAGTTCTTGGGGGAACCGACCGACCGAGACGGGGAGACTCCTCATTCTGAGGGTCTTACAGTTACATGTCCTGATCTGGCCTTAACTTGTTAAGCCAGTGGATCAACAGGGATCCTGCTTGCTGGTGACAAAGCCTACAAGGCCTTTTTTAAAGGGTTTCACTGCATAGCCCTTGCTGTCCTGGAATTCACTCTGCAGACCAGGTTGGCCTTGAACTAACAGAGACTCACCTGCCTCTGCCTCCCAAGTGGGAGTAACAGTAACTCTGACCTGCTATGACAGCATTCCTCCCTGGATTTTCTAGCTTTGGATTTCTTTTCTGTGAAAGAAAAGCTCAAACTGGGGAGGCAATCAGGCAGTAAAGTACTTGCTCTGCAAGTATGAGGTCCAGAGTTCAAATATTCAGTACCCAAGTGTAGGAGCAATTCCAGAATTGGGGAAGCAAAGGCAGGAGGTTCCCCAGGGTTTGCTGTCATGTCAGTTCAGCAGAATCAGTGAGGTTCAGGGTCAGAGAGATGCTGTCTCAATAATGTGGAGAGCAATTTGGGGAAATGCCTAATATTGGCCTCTGAATTCCATGTCCTTCCCCCACTCTCTGCTTTTTGTCTATCCTTCAGGGCACTTGCATGCCTTCTGGCCACAGGCTCTCTACTACAGTAGTTGAATAAAAAAGGAAGGAAGGAAAGAAGAAAGAAAGAAAGAAAGAAAGAAAGAAAGAAAGAAAGAAAGAAAGAAAGGGGAAAGGAAAGATGATTGCTCATAGGTCAGTGGGAGAGAAAGTTTATTATAGGTGAAGAGGAAACATAGCTAGAGGCAGAGACATGAGCCCTTTGATGAGATGTGGGAGGGAAAGGGAGAGCAGAGGGAAAGGAACTAGGTGTAGCAGCCAGGAAACCAAAGCTACAAAAGAAGCAGGTAATCAAAATGGCTGGGCTATCTAGGGAAGAGCCTTTGGAGGGAGTGCAGCTCAGTCCCTGGGCTGGAGAGTTCAGGGTGGAGGTCAGGCTATGCCAGTCATACTCTGTAACAGGTGGGGACTGAAGGGGTACCGAAGAACTCAGAGGCCAGGACTGCTTTGATATGTTCAATAGACACCTCAGCTGTTTTTCCAGGTTTGAAAAGTAACAACTGTCAGCTGTGGTCTCTTTCCTCCTTTCAAATATCTTTCAAATAAAAAAGCCTCTTTACTAGGCTTGAATTTGATCTTTATTTGACAGTTGTTAGTGGTCGAGAGGTTGCTACAAGTGGTTGGGTGGGCGTCAGATTCTGAGTTGTCCAGGCAGATCCCACAGCAATAACCAAAGTGGACTTGAACCCAGATCCTGCAGGTTCCAAAGCCCTCTTACACAGTGTTTGGGAATGGGATTCTGGCAGCAGTATGTGGCATGAAGCACTGCCAGCCAGAGAGACAAACACTCCTTTGTCAGTTTGATTATGGTTTTTGTTTAGTGCTGGAGATAAAATTCAGGGTCTCACACATACTGACACACTCTCCCACTGAGCTACACCGCCAGCCTTCTTGGTGTATTTAAAACTGGCTTGTGATGAATTATAGGCATAAAGGAAATGTTTTCTTTAAAGAACTGTATTTTTTTTTTTTTTGCCATTGTAGGGATTTTACTTCCTGTCATCTTGTCACCTCCCTCCCCTAATTCCCAGCAGCTTTGGAATTGGCCATTAAGCCGGCAGACCCATTTGAGAGCCATGAAAGGCACCAGACAAACAAAAGGAATCATTAATGCCCATATTTGTGATTTTTCTCCATTACATCAGAAGCCTATAATTTAAATATGTCCAAGTGCTCTGGGAACATTTGTGGCTTAATTATGAAATTTATTTAAAATATACAAACAAGACTCTGAACTCAAAAACAACATTTAGTGAGGCAGCGGGAGAGACATTTAATGAACTCTAGTTTCTCAAAGAGATGAGTGGAGACTTTCTAATTTTTGGCTCTTCCTTTTCCTGTGATGGAGGTCTGGTTATTTACTTTGCTATGCCTTTTTTCCAGTTGCACTGTTGCCTCAGCAAGGAACTGATGAGCAAGCCTCGATAACCTCAGCAAGGAGTTAGGGAGCTCACAGTAACCTTAGGATTTCCAAACAAAATGACTTCGGATGTTAGAACAATAAAGTCCAAACACCTAGTCAGGATGGCTGAGGACCTTACTGTCATCTTCCTCCTCCATGGAATGGGCATTATAATCTGTCTCCAAGAAAAGTCTGCTGGGCGTCCCAAGCCACATCTCCTATTTGGCCTGCCTCTAAACCTGTGTGTTCCAGCTCTTCCTAGTAATGGTGGAATCATCTTTCCTGCTCTATACCTGAGGACCAAGAACTTCTGGAATGTAGTTCCCTCTGAATTGAAATATTCCATCTGAAGGGAAGCTCCATAGGATTCAAGAAATTCTAAAGAGAGGCCCCTTAAGATGCACAAATTCCCTGAGACTCACCAGAAGCACAAGGTCCCCCCCCCACCTCCATGAGGTTACATAAGCAGTAAGGACCACTGAGGAGTGGAGACTTGCCACCTTTCCAGCTGTCTACGGGTGGTAGAGAGCTCTAACTTCCTAATGCCACCAGGGGTCATTACTATTTATTAAGTCTGGATCTTAGGTGTCCTTCAACAGTTCATTTGTGGACATCTTGGTACCAAACTGATGATGCTTTTCAGACAATGATTCTTAACTGTCCTAATGCTGCAACGCTTTAATATAGTTCCTCATGTTGCTGTGACCCCAACCATAAAATTACTTTCATTGCTACTTCATAACTGTAATTTTACTACTGTTATGATTCATAATGTAAATACACAATATGCAAGATATTTGACATGTGACCTTTGTGAAAAGGGTCTCGCTCGACCCACAGGTTGAGATCCACAGTTTTAGGAGATAATGAAAATTTTAGGTGGTGGGTACTTCTTTTTGGAGAAAGCAGATTTGTAGAGGTGTATCTTTGAAGGACACACTAGGACTCTAGTTGCTTTTCCTTCCTTTTTGCTTCCCAACTGCCAGGAGGTGAACAGCTTTGCTCCACCACAGGCCATGACATTCTGCCTTAGCACAGACCCAGAGTGATGGGACCAAACGGCCATGACTGAAACATCTAAAGCTATGGGGAACAAGTACCTCATATTCATATACTATTTTCCCTTTAAAGTTGATTTTTCTCAGGTATTTTGTCACAATGAGAGATAACTACACTAACTTTGAGACTTTGCAAGAATAAAGGTCTTGTTTGGTCTTTCCCATGTGCATTGGTCATTTTTCTCATAGCTGTGACAAAATAGCTGACAAAAGCAACCAAAGGAAGGGAGTGTTGATTTTGACTCCAGTTTGGGGGTAGGCATGGTGGCTGGAACACAAAGCATGTGGTCACATTGCATGCGTTGTCAGGAAGCAGCAAGAGGTAGGCATCCATACTCAGATTTTTCCCTTCTTATTCAGTTCCAGAGCCCAGTCAATGGATGAGTGTTGTACACAGTTGGGTGGGTCTCTCCACCTCAATTAACACAAGCTTTAAACTCCCTCATAGTCATGCCAAGAAATTTGCCTCCTAGGCAATTCTAGATCCTGTCAAGTTGACAGTCAGAATTAACCATCATGGCTTAGGGAGATACTCAGTCAGTAAAGGAATTGCTTTGCAAGTGTGAGGACCTGAGTTTGGATCCTTAGTAAAATTATTGGGATAGTGTGAACTTTTAACTCCAGTGATAGTGAGACTGAGGGCAGAGACATACAGATCTGTAGAGCTCACTGGCCAGCTAGCCTAGACTACTTGGCAAAGTTCCAAGCCAATAAAAAAGCCAATAAAAGGCTGTGTCTGAAACAAAAGTAGAAGATGTCTGGGGAACAACATCCTATAAGCTTGTCTTGTCTTCTGACCTCCACATGCACATGCATGCATGTCTGAACACACACACACACACACACACACACACACACACACACACACACACCTGATGTCATAGCACCCTGTCCTGTTAGAAAGGTGGAGAAACACATTGCATATTAGGCCTTGGGGGGCTTACCGTAGGTGCGGAGAAGAAAAATAATGAAGATATAAACCCTACTATGTGTATAGTCATGAAATTATGTTATGAAATACAGAAATCCAACTTAGATCTCAGATCCCTCTAAGTAGGCTTGGGGACAGAGTTCATGAGAGAATGCTTTCTTAGTGTGCACAAGGCCGGCCCTGTGTTCCATCCCCAGCACTACAAACAACAATAACAACAACAAAAACAAACATTGGTGCAAGTCAAAAAGTAGACATTTATTATTAAATCATGACAGAAAACCCCAAGGGTTGCTGTGACTTCCAGCAAGGTTGGACCTAGGTGTTCAAATGGTGTTGACGTATCTCAGCTGCTGTAACATCTACTTGCCTCTGAACTGTCATTATTTCCAGACAGATTCCTCTACGTGGCCCTGGCATCTCTGTGTTTGCTCAGCATATCAAGTGAAAATAGAGAACTCCTTTCCTAAGAGTTCTAGCAAAACCCCTTGAGAAGGCAACCACTGTAAGTGATGCCCATCACAGTGGTTATGATGCTGAGACAGCACATGTGGCTATGCTTAACTGACAGTGAAGGCTGGATAGTTTCACGGGAAAGAATTGTGGAACTCCTGCTTAGAGTAAGAGGGCAGGTGTTCAGTCTAAATCTACTGTTAAATTATATTACAATAATAAAATGTCTGAGAAAATCAACTTAAAGGAAGAAAGATCAGGCCAATAAGATGGTTGGGAAGGTCTGTTCAGCTGCCTAGCACCCGGCAGTCAATACACATGTGTAGCACTGGGATAATAAGTGTACACTGCCACAGTTGACTCTCTCTCTGTCTCTGTCTCTGTCTCTCTCTCTCTCTGGTCTATGAAGTGGGGGCACACATGTCATAGTACATATGATGAGGTCAGAGGACAACTCACAAGCAGTCAGTTCTGGGGATCCAACTCTGGCTTCCCAAGTGCATGGGTTGCTCCTTATTGAGGAGTAAGTGAGGAGTGACAGGATGGGAGGCCATCAGAACACAGCCATCAGGAGGCAGCTAATGGACAGCCCAGTGCACCAAAGCCAGCTGCATGCCCATTAGCCAGTGTCTTAGGTTTCTGTTGCTGTGATGAACCAAAAACAACGTGGAGAGGAAAGGGTTTATTTAGCTTACACTTTCACATCATAGCCCATCATGGAAGGAAGTCAGGGCAGGAACTCAAGCAGGGCATGAGCCTGGAGGCAGGAACTGATGCAGAGGCCATGGAGGGGGTGATGCTACTGGCTTTCATCTCATGGCATGCTCAGCCTGCTTTCTCATAGAACCCAGGACCACCATCCCAGGGACAGCACCACCCACAATGGGCTGGGCCCTCCTCCATCAATCACGAAGTAAGACAATGCTCTATAGGCTTGACTACAACCTAATGGAGGCATTTTCTCAATTGATGTTCCCTCCTTTCAGATGACTTTAGCTTGTGTCACATTGACATAAAGCTACTCAGCACAATGAGTGAGTGGGTCTTGGCACAGTGGCCTGAATGTTGAGAAAGTGCTAACATATTCATTGTCTTGATTGTATCCCTTCCAATTAGGTGTCATAAATGAGGATCTGCATGACCATATGTTTTACTTTGATATGAGTTTAACCTTTACAGAGTGTGTGTGCAAGCTTATGTGTGCATGCATGCGTGTGTGCTTGAAGTTCTCTGCCTTTTCTCAGTCCTCTCCTCTCTGCTCCTCCCCTCCTTTCCTTATCCTTCCTCTCATGAGCCAGTGGATCCATTCCTCTAAGCCTCAGTTTTCTCATCTGCAAATCCAAGGTACTATATATAGTAGGTAAGGAGTTTCATAAGCAAGAAGCATCCAACACTGCATCCAACACTATGCTGGGTACACAGCAAGTGCTCAGTAAGTAGTTGCTATCAACATTTGCTTTACAGCAAGGTGCTTGGCCTTTCCCAACCCCAATCTCCCCATCTGAAAATTAGGCCTAGGGCTGGAGATGTGGCTCAGTGGATAAGAGCACTTGCTGCTCTTCCAGGGAGCCCTGGTTTGATTCCCATCACCCACATGACAGTTCACCAGCAGCTTCCAGTCCCAGAGATCTGATGTCATCCTCTGGCCTCCATGGGCACTATATGTGTACACTGACATATATGAGGCAAAAACACCCATGCACATTAAATAAGGACATTTTAAAGAGGGAAGAAAAATAGGCCTATACTATTCCCTTCATCTAATCGTTGGTATATCTAAAGATCATTAGACATTATTTTATTATGTGTTCAGCGAGTAAGTGATGAATTCTAGACTCACTACATACCAGAGTTCCTTCAGTAACAAATTCCTTCTGGATTTCAGTGGTCCACCTACTGACTTTCTCTTCCATCACATTCTGATGTTGATGGACAGGAGGGTTCAGGGACACCACACTTCCACATTGGATGCCCCACCCCCTTTGAAGAACTCAGTGTTCTGCTGCTAGAAGATGGGGACAGAGCCGAGCAGGTCTCCTGGGAAAGTGTTTTGGACCAGACCTGGTGATTGTCAGCTTTGTCTCCACTTTCTCAGTCCCTCAGTGAATTGCTGAGCACAGGAGAGCTGAGAGATGTGACTAGCTGCATGTTCAGGATGGCAAGGAGGAGCTGCAGTGAGTTGATCTTAGTCCCAAGAAATTGTTGTGCCAACAAAATCTTAACTGCTTCTGAGACTAGATGCCGTAAATGGGGGGTGCGGGTGGGGATACTAGAGAAGAGAAAGGAGAGTGAAGAGTGCCTAGGATAGGAGCCTCTCTTCTGCTCTGGGGTTGGGATGTCATGGCCAGGCATGGTTACCCCCACCTCCCCGCTTCTTCCCTTTCTCTTCCTTGCTCACTTGCCCTCTGGAATCCATTCCCCAGCTCTGCCATTGTTTCCTGATTTCATTAAAATGCCACTGAGACACAGCTTCACAGTCACCACTTCAGTCCTAAGTGGGGCATTTCTGCTGGATGGATCAATTTTTTAAATGACAGCATCTGTTTGCTTGTACACATTTATTTATAATTCTTCCCTTGGTGATTAGAGCGGGGGAGTTGGTAAGCAGGGAGCAGCTGTTTGCATTAGTGGGAAGGAAGGTGGTGATTTGATTGGTGGAGTTTCAAAGCCCTGGCCAGAAGCAATAAAAAGGGAGCAGATGCCCCCAAATACATAGCCTCCCAGAGGGACCTATAACTCACATGCTGCCAACCCCAGGGAGAGGCTAGAAAGCTAGGGAGTGGGGAAAGCCCGTGAGAGCCCATCCCAGGATTGCTTGGCCTCCTTGGCATCCAGGGAAGGCTAGTGGAAACATTTATGGAGTGCCTACTGTATGCTCAGCTCCTCCAAGCTCCCTTACTGGGCCCCCACTCTCAAATCTGTGTTCAGAGACTATTGCTTCGAACTTCCTGCTTAGCCTTAAGACCACAGCCCTGCTCTCTCACTTCAGATCTCTCAGGCCCCTCTCCTCCTCCATGTCTTTTAGTTTTCCTCTCTAATCTGTGTAGTCTTTCTAAGTAACATACATCCCTTTTTGCTCGTGGATTTTCTGTCAGTTGCATAGAATTTAATGGGCCCCAGGCCTGATGTGTCTCTTTTAGCGCTGACGCATGCACACATGGCATGGAGCCGATGCTCAATGTGTACAAAAGCAGTGTGCAGACCTTTCCTGTTGGTGAACATGCTGTCACTTTTTCTACCCCTCCCCTGAAATTCTGGGGCCAGAGAAAGCCTAGGTCACCGAGGATACACAGTACCTGTGTGCCAGGTACTGGAGCGTAATAGGTGTTCAGTAAACACTTTCTCAACAAGGAAATGGCCGAATGACCCAGGCTGACGCTCAAGAGTGTTTTAGGCAAAGACAGAGGACATCCTGCACTTTTCTTTTCTATGCCCACCACCACCAGGTGCAGATGACAGCGTCTCTGAGGCATGCCTTCCCTGCGCACAAGCCCTGCCTCTAGCTCCTCTTTGGAAGCTACCCTCACCTTCTTTCAGCTCCTAGGTTTTGGCTGTCTTGCTTGGGTTCCTGCACTTTGATCTCTACCCAGACTGATCTCATAAAACTGTCAGTCAGATCAAGTTCATCCTCCAAATGACTCTCAAGAAACATCCCTAGTCCTCCCCATCACGGTCTGGTTCCTCTGCAGTCTTTCTCCTCTCACTGGGCTTGACCATGCTCATCATCTTGCTTCCTCTGACCACCTTCCAGGCCTTTGGTACTTGCTGCTTCCACTTACAGGACAGTCTTCTCCCTGGCTGCTTTCAAGAATGACCTTTGCACTTCAGGTATCAGTTTCAATGTGACCTCCTCAGTGCTTCCCTGAGCACTCCACTGACCACTAAACCCAAGAAAGAGGTAAGGGCTGGGGGACCCATCCAGGTGGGACCAGACCTCTCCACCATTTCTCACATTCCTTTGTGCAAAAAGCTGCATTGCCCCCCACCCTGCCGAGTCAGGGTTGCTCTGTATTGCTTTGGAGCCTGTCCTGGAATTCACTCTGTAGACCAGGCTGCCCTTGAACTCACAGAGATCCACCTGCCTCTGCCTCCTTAGTGCTGAGATTAAAGGTGTGTACTACCAGTGCCCAGCTAAAGCTGCATGTTTTGATATACTCCTTTGTATCTTTTGTCCTGCTTCCTCTACCTCCCCCTCCTTTTCTTCTGATTACAGTAGAATTTGATTTTTTTTTTTAAATTGTGATGCTGAGGATATGACTCAGCCAGTAAAGGTGATTGCCATCAAATGTAATGATTTGAGTTGGATATTCAGGATCTCGTGGTGGAAGGGAAGAACCAGTTCCCTTAGCTGTCCTCTCAATAAATAAATGTAAATTAAAAAATTGTAATTGACATTTACAAGATTGGATATTTTAGATTTCTCTAGGAAATTCAGCCCCAGATGTGACCTTTGTCTAGAAAAAGATCATGAAGGTCCCCTGGGAGCCTGGAAAGAACTCAACATTTATAGTTCCCAGCTCTGCCTTCTACCTGCCAGGTCATAGCCTGTTATGTTGCCTCTTTGGGGTGGCCTTAGGGTGTGTGAGTATGTGATTGTGTGTGTGTGTGTGTGTGTGTGTGTGTGTGTGTGCGTGTGTGTGTATTGGGGGATACTTGAATCCCATGGGGAAAGACCATAGACTAAATTCAAATTATAATGATATGAATTTATCAGTTATTGCTAGCAGGTCAACAGTCTTAAAGCCAGCTTGAAGGTGTGTCATGCAGAAGAGGCTAGAGGAAGGGTTTTTAAAGGTGGGCACCACAATGATCTCATTTGTGTGGTGTGTAGCTGAGTGAGGGCCTGCTTTTATTCCCTTCGACTGTGAGGAGCTGTCTCTCTCCCCCATATACACCCGTAAAGGACTGTCTTACTCACTGGCACACGGCAATACATGGGTTCACAAAAGCCAGAACAATTGGTTAATTATCTCACAGCAGCCTTACAATTTTGGGGAGGGGGGCATGGAGTCAGAGTTTCTGGGAGCTTATCTTTTAGGAATTTAGAATGGGAGCATAGCACGCAATGGAGTCCTCCTTAGCCACACACTGCTGCTTTCAGTTAAGTGGTCCTGGGCCAGTGGTTTCTCTCTGAGCCTTGGTTATTCTGGCATCAAGATGGTGTGTGTGGGTAAGGTGGCCACCACAGCCTACCCTGAGCTTCCATAGCATGGGAAGATGATCCGAGTTACCAGAGACGTCTGGGAACCCCATCTGAAACTGTACATCTGAATTCCCCCAAGAACTTTGCACATGATCAGAGCTCCATCCTAGCTCATTTGACTAAGATGAGGTCACAACGAAGGTGTTTTGTAAATTACTTTTGAATTGCTTTGACATCATTCCTGAAGGAAACCACTTAAGGGCAAAAAGACTCCTTCGGCTCAGGACAGGGTGGCATAGTGAGCAGTTCAGTCTGTGGCAGTGGGTACACATTGCAGAGGCTGGTCACATCATAGTGGGCCGGGAAAGCAGGAAGAGGAAGTGAGGCAGGACCCAGGTCAGCTGCCACCTATTCCCACCACCTAGGCCCCACCTCCTAAAGGTGTGCAACCCACCAGCACCCCCACCCAGGATTGCCATGTGCAGCTAGTCTATGACTACTCCCCTGAGGGAGGAGGGTGGTTGTCAATGGAAATGCACTGTTAGTAGCTTCACCTTTAACCAGGGATGGGATCTAGCCTTTCTAGTGTGCAGGAGGGTGAAACTAAGGTTGACATTGGTCTTCTTCCTAGGTCACGTCCAACAGGTCCTGTTTCAGTGATCAGGATCTGAGTGAGACAGGAGAGAGCACAATAAGGTGCAGCGCCACCCTGAGCTAGGGTGCAGCAGAAGGGCCTGGTGCATAACATTCAAACCTCAACGCAAAGCCCACAGAGGGAAGGCCACCCCCAGGCCAGCTGCTGGGCCCTGCTGGGCCCTGGGCTTTTTTCTCTCCTGTCTGCTCTACTGAGAGTTACAGGTGACAAAGCTTACAACCAGCCACGGCATGTAGGTTCATGTAGAACACAGAGGCGCCTTAATTTCTGGGCTGTTACCAGGTGGAACAACTTTCAATCACTGAAGGTGACTTGCAGCAGCTGACATTTGGACAGCTCTTTTTGCAGGAGTGTCAAGAGTCAGTACGACTACCTCAGGGCAGTTTCTTCCAGGGAGGGAAGAAAAGCCACAGACTTGTGACCTTGATTGTTCACATCCTATTTCCCAAGAGGCTGGTGCCTGCAGCCCCAGGGTTCAGGGGAGCCAGCCATTCATATTTGATATTTATGGATGGCAGGCACAGTTCTAGGTGGCCTATGGATTTTAATTCAATTAAGTTCATACCCCAACCCTCTGATCTTGGTACTGCTCTCATTGTTACTTTACAGAAAGAAAAACTGAGACACGGGAATAGAAATATCTCAAGGTTCTGGTTAGCAGTATGACAGGGATATGGGAGGGAGGGGTTTGGCTTCAGGGTCACTGTCCTGCACCAAGGGTGACCACCTGTCTGCTGTTTCCACTTGTGTCCAAGGCTAGAATGCAAGGCTCAGCTGTGGACTCCTTGGGGGTCTATGCTGGATTGTGGTGACTCGGGGAGCCGGACAGTGATCTCTAATGGGTGGGCCACTTGCCTAGATGGAGCAGTCTCACTGGACAAAGAAAAGGGAGAAATAAGGATGACTGCTAGGCTTTGGGTTTGGTCTGAACTCCAGGCTTTTTGTGAAGCCTTATTCATATGCTCTCCTGCTCCAAGGCTAAGGTCTTTGCCGGTTTATTCCCGGTTTATTCTACCCTTCCCCATACCATAAGATGTGTGTTCTGACTTTAAGGATGTGGCATTCTTCCTGTCCCCTGGAGAGCAGGAGGCTCTGGTACTCCTGGGGAGAAAGCATGGCTGAGCGAGCCCTTGGCTGCCTTGATGCCAGAAATCCCCACGCTCGGGTATCTATGAGCAAGAAATATGTGCCTTTCTGGGTAAAATCCCAATATTCCCAAGGTTGGCCACAGCACTCATATTACTTGTAGTAACACACAATGCCTGGCGTACAGTAAGCACAGAGCCCTGTTTCATTTCAGTTGCTGTAGTAAGACACCCCCAGGGAAAGCAGCTCGGGGAGAAAAGGGTTCTTTGATTACAGTTTCAGGTTACAATCACTGGCACATTTTCTTCACTCATAGTTTGGAGCCCAGTCAATCAAATAGTACTGCCCACATTCAGGGTGGTCCTTTACACCACAGTTAACCCAAGTAAGAAAAGTCCCCATACACAAGGCCACAGGTCAACTCAATCTAGACAGTCATTCTTGAGACCCTGTTCCCATGTGACTCTGTGTGGCAAGGTAACAATTGAATCTAACTATCCTTCTATGATTGCATTTTCAGAACATCCGCATGTAGTGGGTGTGCTAGCCAGTTCTCATTGCTGTGACAAAATACCTAAGACAGTCAAGATGGAAAGAGGGACAGCTGATGAGCAAAAGATACAGGAAGGGGCTAGTTCCCACTAGCTGTCCTGAGGGAGGGGTTCCTCCACCAAGTATTTCCACTACGACGGGCCCCATCATAGGCCTAAGCAACAGCGCAGAAACTTCGAAGCTGTGATCCAAAACAAACTTTCCCTCTTTCTAACTTGACTGTCTTAGGTATTTTGCCCACTTCTCACTGCCTCGAACCCCAGACACCACTACTTCACTCTTGGAAATGTATGAGCTCACCCATCCCCTGCCCCTGTCCTGCCCCTGCTGCCTGTTCCTACCCACTCCTCTTGCCCTCAGCAGACCTTCTGGACACAAGAAAATCTACCCTTCCTCTTTCCTTTCTACATCTTATGTCTGTCTTTGACTAACTTGGTTCTGGACTTTCGCACTTCTCAACCTTGTAGAGTGATGCCATGGAATTGCTATTGTGAGCAAGGACACAGTAAAGAAGCCACTGAGATGGGTACTTCATGATTAGGGGGAAGGTTTTAGTGTAGATAGGAGGTCAAAAACAGCCAGATGCATTTGGGGGAGTCTGCCATGGGTACCTCTGCAGGAACGGGGAGGAACAAAGAGAAAAGACAGGGAGAGAAGAGCAGACTGGCAATCCCCAGGGCCATAGGGGCAGAGAAGATGGTAAAAAAGGTGGTAGATTCCTGCCAGCTGTAATGGTTATGCTGCAGTGGGAAGATGGCAAGTTAGCTGGAGTAGTCTGGGAGCTAGTGGGGCTCTGATCTGTTGGAGGCTTGTTTGAGTTAATAGATAATTAAATGCCCTCTCTGGAGGTTGGGGAGCTATAGGAGAAAGAAAATGATGGCTTTTCCTGGCAAACAAAAACCCACTTTACAAGGTTTCGGAGGAATGCTTAGTGTGTCCTGGGTCAGAGTTCAGCCTGAACTGGCCATTTTGAGAGGTTGGGACTTGACAGTCACAATGTGTGAGTGATATCATTGGTTATTATGGAATTGCAGGTACTTTTTGGAGCTTAATGAGCTGTCTCTTGGCTTAAAGCTAAAGATGAGAAAAATTTGCTTCCTGTTGCCAAGTGTGTGTGTGTGTGTGTGTGTGTGTGTGTGTGTGTGTGTGTGGTCCCTTGGAAGGCTGATGTCTCTTGGGAATTGGGTTGGGATTCTGACAAAACATCTGTTCCAAACCAGACGTCAGAGAGGGAAGAGAGGAGCCAGAGTCAGAGCCTGGCCACAGATGGCAGGCCAGCAGGTGGTGGATCTCACCCATTTCAGGAGCCTGGTGGGTGGGCTGGACATGTGTGGTTGGCTCTGCTCCTCACCTCCCACATCTCTACCCCTCACTGTGTTCTCATCTACTCTGTGCCTTCCTGTGTGATATGAGAAACATGTTTGACTTTTTGTGTCTTGGTTTCTCCACCTGTAAAACAGAGACAATAATACCATCCACTTGTGTTGTACTGAGGGTGGTATGAGCTCTGTCACACCACCTGATCCAGAGTGATAGCTTGATGGCCACGTCTCTCTTAGTAACTGTGACATCATCAAAACAGACACGAATGCTGCTAATGACGATTAGGTTCTAAGATGAAGATTCAGTGAGTTATTAATCTAATAATTGTGATTCCTACTTTCTATGGTTCTCAAAGCCAAGCAGCAGCTTTCCTGGAAGGGCTTGACAGAGGTATTCAGGAGACAGGTTCACTCACATTGTTACTTCATTGTGTTACTTCCTTGCTGTGTGACTTTGGGCCAGCCCCTTAACCTCTCTATGCCTCAGAGGTTGTAACATGGGAATATTCACATGGCCATGTACCCAGTACAAGGTTAGAGTGAAGGAAGTGTACTCTGTTATAGTATCATTCCATCAGGCATCTGGGCAAACACACTGGTCAGTCCGGGATATTCTGAGGTTTCAGATATGTTGGGATCTGACAGGAAACCCAGGGAGGAAATAGGACCAGGAATAGGAAGAGAGGAGGGAGACTTCCAGGACACAGCCCTTAAGGAGGCCTTCCAACTCAGCAGCGACCCTGCATATACACAGACCTGAGAGTAAGAGCCTCCTTAAACCACATGCTGGGCAGAGACTTAGGCTTCTTAGTTCCAGCTCTGGAATTAAGTTCTCAGTGCAGGCCCCTGGCAGGCACCACCACCACCACCACCACCACCAGCAGCAGCAGCAGCAGCAGCAGCAGAGGGAGTGTGTGTGCGGAGTGTGTGCAGGGAGAATGTGATGCTGCCAGGCACTGTGTTAGTTTTTTTGTACAGCATGAACATGAGTTGAGCCCATTCCCTTCAGGCCCTCTGCCCTCTCTTCCTCACCCCTCCTGCCTCCCTTTAGTCCTCTCTGTCCTCTGGGGAAGTTTTATTGTTACTCTCATATCATATGTAGCTATATAAAAATCTAGCAACCACAAGTGAGAGAAAATATGACATTTGTCTTTCTAAAACTGGCTTAATTTGCTTCATATGGTGGGTCCATCGAGTCTAATTTCCTGTGGATGATAAAACTTTGTTATTTCATGGCTGAAAGAACGTCCCTGTGACTCCTGACACCCAGGAAGAGTCCTTCTGTGGACCTTCCCTCCCATTCTGCTGAGCAGCTGACCTTGTAGCGTGTAGGACTGTGTTCCCAGCCTGTGCACTGACAGAGGTCTGGCAGGTGTCCTGGGGCCTGGCCTGAGTGACAGCTGTGCCCTTTGCTGTACTACTCTTTCAGTCTAATTTGAGAGCTGTCCCTTGGGCTCTGGCTCACACAGGTGTCAGATCAGTGCATCAAGGAGGTTAGAGGCAGTCATTACCCTCTGTCCCTTCGTTTGGAGACCTCCCCCTAGACTCCCAATCCTCCCGCCTCAGCTTTCTCAAGTGCTGGGAATGACAGGTCACCACACCCACCTCCCCAGGTCTTAAGAGAAGGCTGACTGGTACATTGGGGTACACTGGAACATCAACAAGCAGCACACCCCCCCCCTGCTTTGGCCATCCATCATGACACATGCACTTTTCAGTTCTTGATCACAGCAGCAAGAAAAAGCTGTGTGGCAAGCTCAACATAGAGCATCCCCATGGCCAGCTCTGATGTGCATGCATGGTAGGAGGGAAGTTGAGACCCTGCTGGGTCTCTTCCCTTGGGCGGTTTCCAAGGAGCAGTATTCACTGTAAACCAGGGTCCCCAGGGTCTATGGTAGTAAAGAAACAAAAGACTTGCCACCAGAGCCAAGGAATTCACCTCAATGATGCTTGCCCAGTGGGAACTTAGGGCAGGTTAGAGAGGGCTGTAAGAGAAGAGCTCTGAGCCCCAAACCTGGGGAGTAAGGGCTGGAGAACTTAAAGTTTAAGGTTGACTGGGTATCATGCGGCCCTGTCAAATAAAACAAAACTGTTTTACCCAACCCTGGGCCACATCATGCTCAAGTATTTCTGATATGAGGCATTGCAACACCACCCCCCACCCCCACCACAGGCACGCACGCACGCACGCACGCACGCACATACCCCGAAAGGGAAACTGGGTTAACTGTGAGTCCTAACCCATAAACAGTGACCTTTTGGAATTTATGCAAGGTTTTCATTTCTGGAGTCAGCATTATTCCAGACTCCACTTCCAGGTGGGGGTGGGGGTGGGAGTCAGGAGGCAAATGTAAGGTGGAGTCTGCATTATTCCAAGCTTTGAGCACACAGTGAGCCTTTACTAATATTTTTCTAAAGGCCTGATTTCTGTGCTTCCTGATGTAATTTACACAATGTGATATGGTCCACTTGGGGGTTCCCTGACAAGATGGGTGAGTAGGAAGGCTTTTGAGGGCTAAGAAGTTACTGCTTGAGTACTGTTCCTCCACATTTGTGGTGGGAGCTGCTGTGGAGGAGAGGGGATGGGATGGGAGGGGAGGAGAGGGGAGGGGAGGGGAGGCAAGAGCAGGGCCTCAGAAAGGCTTATCAGGTAGGCCTTACACTTTCTGTGTAAGCATGAGGATCAGAATTTGAATCCTCAGTACCCATGTAAGAAACAGTGCATGGCTGGGACGGTAGCCTCAGTGTTGAGGGGTGGGGATAGGAGGATTCTAGGAGCCAGCCTGGTCCAGTGATAATATTGTAATAATAATAATAATATTGTTAAAATAGTAAGGCAGCAGGGATGGAGAGATGACTCAGAAGTTAAGAGCATTGGTTGTTCTTCCAGAGGACCTGGGTTCAATACCCAGCAACCACATGGTGGCTCACAACTATCTGTAGTGTGATCTGATGCCCTCTTTTGGCATGCAGGTGTATATATAGGTAGAGTGTTCATACACATAAAATAAATAAATAAATATTAAAAAAGTAATGTGTGTAGATACACAATACACAAATGCACAGACACAAAAACCCAGGTGGCCCAGAATTCTGCATTCTTTTTTTTTAAATTTATACAAAGACTTTCTTTCTTTCTTTCTTTCTTTTTTTTTTTTTTTAAATGAAAACAAACATTTATAAACAATATTTGGGAATTTGGGTCGTTCTTTCCAAACTGCTTCCTGCTGGTAGGGGGCGCTGTCATGGGGGAATTCTAAGAAGACTCAGAAATCCTGGCTGTAGTGGTCTGTAAGGCTGCATTGTCCCATTGATGTTGCTTCAGGGGGTCTTGCTCTATCAAATCACATCAGTCTGGAAGGAATCCACAGCTTTTCATTTTCTGTGGAAACAAAATTAGAAACAGGATTCTGCACTCTTAACAATGACTTCATGAGACCTTGATGTGGACAATAAGAGTGCTGGGTGTGTGAGCTCCATGGAGGTTGTAGTTACTTGTTGCTGGAACAAAATGTATGACAGAATCAACTTAAGAGAGGGAAAGATCTGCTTTGGTTCACGGTTTCAGAGGGTTTGGCCCATGGACACTCAGTCTCCTACACTTGGCCAGGACATCACAGTGGTGGAGGCCATTCTTCACACCACAACAGGCGGGAAGCATAGGGGCAGAAGGGCCCAAGCTCACCCAGGGACCTACCTCCTCCAGCTGGATTTTACCTTCTGAAATACGCAGTATCTCCCAAGATAGCATTATCAGTTGGGACCAAACACGAGCCTGAGGCTCAAGGACATTCAGATCAGAGCACCACAGAAGGGGATTATCTGGGCAAGACAAAGACACAGATGCAGCTCCTTTGCAAAGGGTCCTCCCAGACCGCATCAGGAATGGACTCATGGTTCTTGAGGCTTGGAATGTAGTGCATGGACCCTAAAACAGTTCTGCAACCATGCAGAGGACCAGAAAGGACTGCCTGCCACCCATCCCCTCCACTGCCAAGGGCAGGTGATGGTGAACATTGTGCATCATGGTGACCTTGTTGTCAACCCTGATCAGAAACTTGCTGAGCTCCTGGACAGCTCTCCCTGGTTTCAATGCACCAACATATAGGCCCCATTATTACCCTTGTTTTATAGATAAGGACACTGAAGAAGAGAGAAATTTAGCAAGTTCCCCAAGGCCACACGGCCAGTGAGTGGCAGAAAGGGACTTGAATTTGGGCAAGAATCTACAGTCTGATTTTGGTTCTGCCTTACAGTTTCAAACAAGACATAGGAGAAGGGAAGCTCCACGGACTGACACCAAACCCTGGGTCATCCATGAGACCACAGAGCAGAGGGACTCTGGGAGCCACCATCACTGATGTGGGTGTGACTTGATTTAGAAATGTGAAGAATGGCAGGAGTGAGACATATTCTAAGAACACACCTGTGCTGTTGTGGAGACAATGTAGCCAGGGTGGTGTTTCCCTAGGAAAAGGCTGAAGCCAGTGTGGCCAGAGGAGCTTAGCTGTCACAGGGAGTCCACACAGTTCTGTCAGCTTGTTAGACTACCTTGAAGCAGACACTGGAGGTCAGAGATGGGCGATCCCACCCTGACTAGGACTGATTTGCCACAGCATGCCTCCTGCCTGCCCTTTGACCTGGAAGATGAACTTAAGAGGTCACTGGACCTCTTTGACTCTTTGTTCCTCTCCCCAGGATGCCCCCCCCTCTACTGTTCCCTGCTGTTTTGTTGCTCTGTTGAGGAAAGGTGGCCAGGCCTAGCTTGTTAGGGCAGCTAGGTTGTTTCCTGTCTCTCCACTCACTGTGAGATCATGGGCCTGTCACTTTGAGACCTGATCTATAGCCTAGAGAAAGCAGGCTTCTATATGGCACCTGGGCCTTGCTTGGGCTGCTGGAAGCACTTCCACAGGCCCAATGGCTTCAGCAGCAGCAGCAGCAGCAGTAGCAGCAGCAGCAGCAGCAGCAGTAGCAGCAGCAGCAGCAGCAGCAGCAGCAACAACAACAATAGCAGCCTTGATTTTCCCCATTTCAGGTGTTACCCAGTTCATGATCAAGGTGCCTACAGATCTGGGCCTAGTGAATTAGACCTTGGTCTTCAACCTCAGCCTCTCTGTGCCTACTGATGACTTTGAGTGGCATGTCCCTTCAATCTGTCCCATGCTTCAGTTGGAGGTGGGACCCATTTAACATGGAGTTTCCTCTAGTCAGAATTGAGGTGAAGGATGCACCTGTCACACTTTGTTTTAGTTCCTATGCTCAGGTGCAGAAAGTTAGCCCCCAGGGATGCCAGAGGAAAAAGAAGGCATGCATAGAAGTGGACCTGGTGGGTACCAGGGTAGAAACTGCTAATAGCCATGTGACCTCAAGTTATTGCCCCTCCCCCCATCAGTCTTGGAGCCAGGCCTTTCACGGGTGACATTCAGGAGAAATAGGGACTGTGTGCATGGGGCATCGGAGATGGGTTTGCTTATGCAAAGTGAAGGTCTGCACTGGTTGTATGTTCCTGGCATGCCCACTATTGGGACCCACTATTTTGATGGAAGGGGCAAAGGGCAGCTATGGGAGCCCCCTGGTGGCAAACCTGGGTAGTGTTTCTCAGGTTGGAGAGTAAGAAGAAATAAGTAAATTGTAAATTGCAGTCAGGCTACAAATTTGCGTATAGAAGACCACAAAGATGCATACATCTGTATGCACACACATGCATGAAGGCACAGCCCCATCCTGCTATAACTGACCTGTTATCTAGTCAAGGCTCCACAGAAGTGGAGGAATAAATTCTGTTTTTAGCTGTGGCTTCTCCCTGGTCCACTTCATGGGAGTCCCCTGACCACATTCCTTTTCATGAAGCCACAACCCTTCCAGAGATGGGAAAAATTCTTGAGGTGACAACTTTAGATGTTTGGAAAGACATTAATGAAGAACTCAACCCAACCACCTGGGCATTTCTGTGAAGGGGACTTTAGACGTTGGGGCTCTATTGGTTTCAAAACTTGATTTTCTACTACTGGGGCCACATCTTCAATTAGGGGAGAAGCAGGGGCAGGACACAGTTCTCAGAGTGTCTATAAGCTGATCGTCTCGGATTCTAGGAGCTCACCTCTGCCAGTTAGTATCTTCCTTCCTTCCTCCCTCCCTCCCTCCCTTCCTTCCTTCCTTCCTTCCTTCCTTCCTTCCTCCCTCCCTCCCTCCCTCCCTCCCTCCCTCCCTTCCTCCCTCCCTTCCTCCCTCCCTCCCTCCCTCCTTCCCTCTCTCCCTCCCTTCTTCCCTCCCTCCCTTCCTTTCTTCTTCTTTTCATTTTTAGTTGAAATTTAAAATTTTAAAGATTACAGTTATTTATTTTGTGTGTGTGCTTACTTATTCCATGATACACACATGACAGCCAGAATTGTGGGTGGTTATTTCCTCCCACCATGTGGATCTTGAGAATTTCACTCAGGTTTTCAGCCTTGGTGGCAAGCTTTTATCTGCTGAGCCATATTGCCAGCCTGTTGTTGATAGTGTTGTCTTTCCATTTCTGGCCTAACTCAGAGATTGAGTAAAGGGATGCCCCCCACTCTCTGAAGCATTTTCAACACTCAGAAAGTTCTACATGAGTAATTGAGTTAGACTTTGAATTGGATTTTATTATGGCAGCCCTCCATCCTTATGTTTAGAGACTACATCCCAAGTCCTCAGTGGATGCTTCAAGCCATTGCCTCAAAGCCCCTACACACCATGTTTCTGATACTGTGTGGTGTTGCCATAGAGCACAAGAAGGGGTCCACTGTTCCATCTTTCACACCCAGGTGCCACCTTTGAGTACTGCTCCTGCTCTCTGCCATCATTTGCCACCTTTCTCTGATTACCCAGGCACATCAGCCTCCCTGTGTTTCTGAGTCTCTTTAGCACCACCCCTGCCCCAGGACCTTTGAGTGCTCCCTCCCCTGCACTCACTTGAGGCATCTCCACATCTGACTTCCTCTGCTCCTCCAGTCTTTGCTCTGTTCCTTTTCTCATGCACCTCCTCCTGGAGCTAGAATCACATCTAGGAGCACAGCATTCCTCCTCCCTTCCCCTCCTTTGTTTTCCCAAGACCACCAATTGTCTTTTCCCACTCTGTGTGCATCACTTTCCGTCTTGTTCATTGTGTAGCCCCCTCACGGGGACATGTGGTCCAGCTGCTTCTTTCCATCTCCCTGGGTGTCTTCCAAGCAGGGGCTCTGTAACCCCGTGCTGAGTGTGGGAAAGAATAAATGGCTTCCCTTTTACAGAGGAGGAGACTGAGGCTCAGATAACCAAGCTGATCATTTGTCCACCAGGCAAGATTCAAGCTCCTACTAACTCCAGAGTGTGGAGGGTGAGGCTCCCTGGCTGAAGGGCTGGGGTCTTTCTGGGTGGGTCACTCAGTGAAATACTCTTAGGTTTCAGGTTTCTGTAATTTAATTTGTAGATCACAAGGAGCAGGTATGGAGGGGCTTCTGCCATCCTGCCTTCCTGCCAGGGAAGTTGCAGGTAACCACATACAGTGGGAGGTTTCATGGGATCAAGGCCCGGCCATCACCTTCTTTATTTAGTTTTAAGGGATGGGAAGTTATTTAGTTTTAAGAGAAGCTCAGGCCTGCATTTAATTTATTCAAAATCTTTCTGCCTCTCCATTGCTGGGAATATAAGTCCAAAGATGTCTGAATACACAAGTCCTGAAACAAACCCCTTTTCCATGAGGATCCTGAGGCTTAGCTTACAGAACTCGAGACTGAGCTTGAAGTTTGGTCTACACCAGGGCAGTTATGCGGTTAATTGTACCAGTGTGTCCATTAGCTGACATAATCCGCAAGTGAATTAACTTCTGCTTTTCAGGCTGTATTTTAAAGGCATTTTTTAAAATGCAGTTTTTTTTTGAGCCTCTGCACTCTTCAGAAATTAAATTTAGACTGTGATTTTATTACCCTTTTTATTTAATTTATCCTAACGGTTGCATTCAAGCTGTGAACCAGCTGTTGACTTTGAAAAAACATTGTTCAATATGAAGGGAACATTTTAAAACTTAATGTAATGGCTGTTAGTAATCACCACAGCGATTATACTCCCTAGCATCGTGCAGCACACACGGCTCAGTGGGGACTAGGGACAGGATCAGAGAGGGAAAGAGGCAGGGGGTATAGACACTGGGGCAGAGGGGACAGTTTCCCACAGTGGCCTGTTGGGGCAAGGTTGTAGGGAAGGTGTACACACAGATCCGGCTAACTCCTGTCTGTGGCTGTCCTCTTTCTGGTCAGACATCCCTGCAGCTCTTCCCTTCTCTCTGCCCGTTGTCACTGACAGAACAGAAGAAGACTTTCTGAGGAAAGGTGGAATTAAGGGGCTCAACTTGGACACTGCCTATCAGCTGCTCCCTCCCGCCTTTGTGTCCACTCACCTACCCATTGGCTGCATCCCAATCACTGTGGAAGGTGGCATCTTGCAGATCTGCAGACCTTCATGGTCTCTCCAGGTCCCACGCAAATATCCTCTTTCTGTTGAGGTGTCTGTCTTTGCAGTGCATCTCCCACGAGGACGTGAAGCCTGGCCAGCACTCAGTGTATGTTTCAGCTTGGTTACATGATGATCTTGGGTTGTATGGCATATGGGATGCCAACAGAGGCTGGAAAAGCACACACTGCATATAAAGGTTGGTCTTCTCTTGAGGTCTGTAGACTCCAGTGAAGGGCCTGAGATAATCTCCAGGAAGACAAGCCCACCAATGGAGAACAGCAGAGCTGGCCTGGCTGATTGATATCCCCTGGAGGTAGCCTGCTCACCAGTGTGGTAAGCCACCTCCATGAGCCAGCCCAGAAAACTTATAAAATCATGAGCAAGATAAAATGGCTGTGGTTTTATGCCACTGTTATTGCTGGCATAAATTGTGCCTAATCTATGCCGGACATTGCACTTGGCCTTGGGGATATGCAGCTCAGGGTGGGGATGGATTTGGTCCTGTGATCACACCTCCTTGTTGACTGGCCTGTTCCTGTGAGGTTGAGCCGTCTTTGCCCTCTCAGTCTGCTCTGCAGACCTCGGTGTTCTCTGACTCCCAAGCTCCATGTCACTTGTCATTTCCACAGATGGGCAGTGGGCCTTGCCAGAAGGAGTAGGAAAGATTAGTGTTTGGCCAACAAGTGATTCAAACCCTTATTTTTATTTTGTCACATTGTCCTGCTGTGATCTGCTGTCACAGATGGGAACAGCTGGTCATGAAGAGATGCCTCTTAAGTGGTAGTTCTTAACTTGTGGGCCAGGACCCTTTTAGGGACTGAATGACCCTTCACAGGGGTCTCCCAAGGTTACCGGAAAACAGATATTTACATGACAATTTACAACATGCAGTTATGAAGTAGCAATGAAAGTAATTTTATGGTTAGAGTCACCACAACATGAGGAACTGTATTAAGCGGTCGCAGCATTAGGACAGTTGAGAACCACTGCTCTAAGGTGTAAGTCCAGACTAATCTTTTTTCTTTCTTTCTTTCTTTCTTTCTTTCTTTCTTTCTTTCTTTCTTTCTTTCTTTCTTCCTTCCTTCCTTCCTTCCTTCCTTCCTTCCTTCCTTCCTTCTCTCTCTCTCTCTCTCTCTCTCTCTCTCTCTCTCTCTCTCTCTCTCTCTCTCTCTCCCCCTCTCTCTCGGGTCACTCTATTTATTCCTTTCTATTCTATAACTTAATAGGTAAGACTTGCCTTAAACTTACAGACACCTTCCTGCCTCTGCCTCCCAAGTGCTGGTATTAAAGGCATATGCCACCATGCCTGACCTAATCTTTTTTCTTGGTAAGTTTATTATCTTAGGTATTTGAACAACAGAAAGTTGACTATCACATTGAACCTTGGGCTTTATGTGTGCCAGGCAAATGCTCCACGGCTGATCCCCAGTCCTGGCCACCACCGATGCTGTTTTGCTGTTTATATTATTACTGACTGATTAAGGTGAATGACTAGGATAGTTTCTGGGCCAAGCTTGGCTTTCCAACCCCTGGTAATGAGCCCTCTGGGGACATCAGTTTGTTCCCACCCTGACTGTGCATCTTAGTCAGAGGTCTCGAAAGGAACGCCCAGTATCCGCTCTTCCTGTGACCTCATTTCCTCACAAGAGGTCCTACTTCCTAAAGACCCCACCACCCTCCAAAGGCCGAAAAGCTTGTGACCAAGCCTTTGGAGCCATTTCAGATTCTAAGCATAAAAGGAGGTAATTGCTAGTGTTGCTTGCTGGACAGTCTGACTCTCTTGTTGTGGGAAAGTAGGTAGGGTCATGTGATTTTGTCAGACCAATGACTTGTGAGCAGAAATGAGACCCTCTTTTCTTTGACAGTCAATCCAAATGCTGCAGACAGTGCTGTGCTGTTAACTTGGGCCAGCATGAAAGCTCACAGAGACACAGGCTCCAGATCAAGACTGCCTGGGGTAAAGTGTCCTAGGCAGTTTCCCCAGAGCCCGTGTTCACTGGGAGCAAAGGTCATAGGGCCAGGCAGATGGAGGCCTGGCCTTCTAGAGAGCTCTGGAGCTGAATGGTCCTTTAGTGATACCCTAAGCTTGGTCAGTAGGCTGGGCATCTGTGGCCTCACAGTACCATATTCCAGCTGTGACCAAACCCGGGAAGACGATATGATGTTTGGGTATGGAGCTGTTCCCCTCAAGATCATCCCAGAGCAGTGGTGACTGCTGAAGGCTGAAGTTGGAGAGAGTAGAGGGGCTTGACATGAGTGCTCTCAGCTACCAGGAGCTGGTTATTACATGTTCTGGAATTCCGTTAACCAGCTCTTGAATATTGCCACCAAGAAAAGCTAACCCACTGGAAATTCACAGCTAAACGCAACTCTTTAACAACAAAGGAAAAAACACCCCTAAGGTAACACTCCTTTATTAGCTGTTTTCCATGTTGTTGTGACAAAACATCTGGCACAAATGCCTTAAGGGAGGAAATGTTTCTTTTGATTCATGGTTTTAGGAGGGTTTAGTCTACCATAGCAGGGATGGCAGGATGGAATGTCAATCTGTGGTAACAGGAACGTGAGGTAGTGGCTTCCTCACATGACTGGAGCACAAGACTGGAGCCAGAGTGAAATCACCTCCAAAGGGTTAGGGTTAGGGTTAGGGTTAGGGTTAGGGTTAGGGTTGGGGTCCACTCCAGTAACCGGCTTTACCTCCCACATGCCCCATGTCCTCCAAAGTAGTCTAGAGACTAGAGACCAAGTGCTCAGTGTATGAGCCCATAGGGGACATTTCCATCCCAACTTCCTGACTGCCGAGCATTTTTGCTCTTTTTTTGAGTCAGTGAGGAATTCACAGTTGTGCAGTGGGAGCTCTGTTTAAAGGAGCTGTGTCATTACACAGCTCTTCCCAGTTCTGTATGCAGGATCTTCTGTAGACGAAGAAAATGCCAGTGGAAATCAATGGACACATATCCACAAAATCAGACACACACACCACTTTGCCCTTGAGGGTCATCATGAAGCATTTGGAGCTCGGGAAAACATTCTTTGGTTATTTATTTTAATTTAAAAATTTATGTTTGCATTTATGTATATGTGTGCATGTGTATGCCCATGTGGGTGCACTTGCCTTCAGAGGCCAGAAGAGGGTGTCAGAAGAGGGTGGAGTTGAAGTCACAGGTAGTTGTCAGTTGCTAACTGTGGTGCTGAGAATTGAACTCTGGTCCTCTGCAAGGTTTCGATTGTTGTGAAGAGACACCATGACCAGGGCAACTCTTATAAAGGAAAGACATTTAATTGTGGTGGCTTACATTTTCAGAGGTTTAGTCTATTGTTATCATGGTGCAACATGGTGGCATGCAGGCAGACATGGTGCTGGAGAAGGAGCTGAGTGCTCTATATCTTGACCCCCAAGCAACAGGGAGAAGTCTGAGGTACTAGACAGACATGGGTTGAGCATATATGAGACCTCAAAGCCCACCTCCACAGTGACACACTTCCACCAACAAGACCACACCTACTCTGACAAGGCAACACCTCCTAAAAGAACCACTTCCTTTGGGGGCCATTTTCTTCCAAACCACCCCTGCTGCTCCTGCCGGAACAGCTGTCTCTTGGGTGGACTCAAAGTCAGCTCCAATGAACAGTGGTTGAGGAGGGCCAGGCAGGTTAACTTTCCAAGAAATTGCCTGGAAGTAGTGTCACAAGAAGGCATAGCAACTTTAATACAAAATAGAAACCCATAGATGGGTTACTGTAAATCCTGGATGGGCCTATCATAGACTCTGGGGAGCAAATGCTAGAGAGGAGGTAGAGAGCCTGCCACTGGACCCACAAGCTTGATGCAACAGCCTGGCTCTTCAGACTCTATAGAGCAGGCAGGGTGGAGGCCTCCCACTCTCATCACTGCTGTAGTGAAATAGGAGTAGAGTGAGTCCCAGAGGCTGTGATGATCAGCCGTGATGTTTAATAACTCATGAAGGGTACCCATTAAATAAATTATGGCTTTTCCATAACTGTTAAAAATTATGAGACAGATTTACACATACTGCTGTGGTAGAGTATCCAATAAATAATGAGGGGGAAAGGCAAGCTTGTGTGTGGTCTGCCTCCTCTAAGGGGGATAATAGGGAGACATGTCCACTTGTTCTTACACAGATGCTCCTGGACTTACGTGGGTCGTGTCCTCATAAACTCACTGTAAAATGAAATGTCCTAGTTCAAAAGGTGTACTTAATACACTAAACTCACTGAGAACTATAGCATACCTTAAACAAGTCAGAGCGTTTATATTCCACGGTTGGGCAAAAATCACCTGACATACTGTTCATTTTGTAACAGTGCATGGAATTTGTCATGAAGTCTATTGAATATTGTATTGACAGTGAGAGGCAGGAGGACTGCATGTGTGTGCTTCACACCATCATAAAGTAAAGAGATTGTGGGTCCAAATACTGTTTAGTCAGGGACTGGTGTGTGTGTGTGTGTGTGTGTGTGTGTGTGTGTGTGTGTGTACTTTACACCATCTTCAAACACTCTTTAGTCAGGGACTGACACGTGCACATGTGTGTGTGTTTGTATATGTGTGTACACAATGTTGTGGGTTGAATACAAACTATTCGAACACTTGGTAAGGTGTCTGTTTGGTAAGGCTGTAGAACCCTGAGGGGGTGGAGCCTCACTGGAGGAATAAGTCACTGGGGGGTGGGGCTTCAGGTTTTAAGGTCTGTTCCCTCTCTGCTTCTTTATGTTCCTTAGATTCAACATGACCATCTACCTTCTACTGCCATGTTTTCTCTGCCTTGAATGGATTGCATTTCCTCAAATTGTGTGTCAAAATAAAATTTTCCTTTTTAATGTTGCTTTTGTTGGGCAAAAGTAAATAATTCAGAAAACTGATAACAAGAAATAGGCCTGCTTCTGTGATGAGCCTGGCCATGTGGTCCCTAGGCTTTTGACACTGTTTTGAGGGAGGAATGTGGAAGAGTTTGGGCTTTGAACTAGAAAAACCCCAGGATACTATAAGTGAGCCATCCTGGTGAGAGTTTAGGAGATTAGAATCGCCAAGAGGAATGTGGGCTGGCCCATGAGGTTTCAGAGGAGAGCTAGGTCTCTGGGCTAGAGGCCACTCAGGTTATGTTCTTGTAAAGAAGCTGGCTTCTTTCTGCTCCTGCCCTGAGAACTTGAGGGAGGCTAAATTCAGTAATGGACAAATGAGCTTGGTGGCAGGATGGCATTCAGACTGCGGCGGCATAGTTATTGTACACCTCTCTGCTTGTGTTCAAGTCTGTAGTAGGAAGGAATGATGTGTTGAACAGAAAGACAGAAAAACGTGCAGTTGGCTGAGGAGAGGAAAGTGTACAAGTTTGGAAGTCCTGCAAGTCAGGAGCTGAGAAAGGCTGTGATAGCTGAAGAGGAAGCTCCCAGCTTCCTGGGACCAGGAGAGGTGTCTGAGGGCAAGACTCCACCCAGCAAAGACTCATGAAAATGCCAGTCCCTGGGGTCAGGCTTTGAGGGCTTGTAGCCCATCTCCATTTTCTGTTCATGCTGTTTCCTGACTCCAGATGCAATGCCACCAGGTGCTTCTCGCTCCTGTTGCTGTGCCTTCTCCCTTGATGGACTCTGTCCTTCCAAAATAGCAGTAAAAGAGGAATTCTTAAATTGCTTTTGCCTGGCATGTTGTCACAGCAAGACAACAGTGAAAAGTGACTATAGCGACCCTGTCTAGTGACAATTGCTTTGTACTTGTTAGAGTGGGGGTTAGAAATGGGAGCAAAGTGAGTTAGGCAATGTTATGAAATAATCTTTATGTACACTGTGAAGATGTATCACTCTGATTGGTCTAATAAAAAGCTGAATTCCAATAGCTAGGCAGGATTTCCTGGCACAGAGGATGCTGGGAAGAAGAAGGAGGGGATGCCAGAGGATGCAGAGCAAGCAACATGAGTAGACTCACATAAAAGAAGTAAAGTAAAAGAAATGGGTTAATTTAAGTTATGAGTTAGTTAGAAACAAGCCTAAGCTTTTGGCCAAGCATTCAAAGTTAATAAGTCTCCATGTCCTTATTGGGAAACTAGTGTTCCCAACAACAAATGGTGCCAGATGTGAGGCACATATTTCCGCATAAGACCCAAGAAGGTTTAAAACAAGGTTCCAAATACACAAATGCTAGCCGAATGCTCTTATTAGTCCTGAACTCTCTCATGAGGGCTGTGGTACAGAGAGATGTCTCCTGGCCTCTGCCTTCAGGCTTGAGCTAACAGCATGCCATGAGTTAAGCTGTGTGGTGGTTTAAGGTTTTGCTTATGCAGACAAAAAAGGTTACATGTACACAATAAACCAGGTTCAGATGAAAAAATTAAACAAACAAACAAACAAACAAAAAACAAACAAAAAACCTCTAAACAGGTTTCAGTGTGTTTAACGATGTTTGTAGGCTCAAAGAAAGAAAGAAAGAAATGATATAAACAGTCATGAAAATTAAAAAAAATGTTTAAGAATAATGAAGTCTTTAAGAGAGAAGTAAAGTAATAAAAAAAGAGTAAGCCATGTAAGGATGGGAAGTACTATAACACAGGGAGTTTGGACCTTATATGGTGTTTTGTTAATTTTGAATTTTTTGAGTGCTAATAAACAGACAACAGCTGCTGAGAGACATTGGATTATGGAAGGACTGCTGAATTAAACCAGCCTACACATTTAAAAAATGTCTTAACTTCAAAATGGAAGTCAAGAGATGCATTGCTCTTGTTTCACATAAAATGAAAGGCTGTGGATTCATTCAAGGTTGATAGAAATCAGATTTGATCAGAGAAGACCATCTGAAAATCCTGTCTACAGACATAAAGAAATAAACCTAAAAAAACTACAAGACAGGTTACATATATTTTACCTTCTCAAAAATAAAACAACAACAAAAAAATCATCTTTGGCTGGCTTATGTACAATGCACATTCCACACTTGTGTTAATACATATATGTATGTTACCTTTAAAAGTTTGTGTTTTCAGAGCAGACACCAGTGAAAAAAGGTGACTCAGGTGATCCAGCCTCTCAGAGTGCCTCAGGGGGCAGTTTACTCAGAGTTTTATATCCAGAACAGCTTCAAGGCTGGTGGCTGAGATGGTTCAGCCTCATAGACTACTCCAACCTGGACTACAGATAAGCCTTGTTCTTTTCCATTGCACAGAGATTGAAGAATAAATGTTATGGTTAGTTTTCCAGGACTTGACCATTATCCTTATTTTCTCAGGATCCTCCAAAGATCTCATCACTCCCAGACATCAGGAAGCAGTCTAGAGAACATGATGCCCACCTTCTCAGGAGGTGGGATGGTTGATTTTGGTCACTCAATGGGTTATGAATATTTGTCATTATTTAGGGGGATTGGTTACAAATTATTACTGGTCATGTCAAAGAAAAAGCTGAACAAAGGAGATTATATTTAGGGATCTCTTTCTGAAGGGAAAAAGGGAGATATAGTTTAGAAATGATGAGATAAAAGGGTGGATTGTTGAGTCTACTTTTAAATAACTACTAGTATCAAATATTTTATATTGGTATGAATGTTTGTATATTGATACAAATTTAAGGTTGTTTTTGTTTTACTTTATATGTTTCTTTTTATTTTGGATTTTTTTGAGACTGGGTTTCTCTGTGTAGCTTTGTAGACCAGGGTGGCCTCAAACTTACAGTGTTCTGCCTGCCTCTGCCTCCTGAGTGCTGGGATTAAAGGCGTGTGCCACCACTGTCCAGCTATAAGTTTCTATTCTTTTTTAAGGTATTGTACCTATGCAGCTCATTAAAAAACGTAATGTAAAGTCTTGGTCCTTAAAAGCTATTTAGGATAGAAAAACAATTATAGGTTAATAGTCATCTATAACAATCAAACTTATAGTCACATTGTGTATGTTTTCAAGGTCATACAGAGATATTTTAAACATATATGTCTATTTTAGACTTACAGAATCTGACATTTAAAATGTTTTAATGGCATAAGGCTTTTCATGACAGTGAGATGTGAGTGCTCTTGGCAGCAACAATTTACTTCAAAAAAGGATGATGGGCATTGAAGAACCTCCATATAGGGTTTGATTTCTTTGTGGCAAAAGTTAGCCAAGAGGCAAAGAAACTGCCCTTGTCTCAACTACTGACAGTATGCTGTCCAAATTGGACAAGGAGGACACAAAGGAAAGTGTCTGCTGAACTTTACCAAGACAAGGGAGGACAGTTCTTCAAAAATTTCTTGCCTCACAGTAAAGTCTGTCAGATATTCTGTGCCTGTATGCTGAAAATGGATGCCCCAACGTTACAGCAGAACTTTGGGTGACTGTCCCAGCATCCAGCTATTTCTGTCAATTCTCTTAGTTTTGGAAGTGGCTTGTACCATACTTCTTGTTTACTCAAGTGATATTTTGTCCTTCTGATATGTTTGATGGAGTTGAAGACTAGTTAGTTATAGTTGCAGTTTTCCTTAGTTATGATAGAAGATACAGAGCTTTGGTGGGACTCATTAAAATAGAATATAATGGAGTATTTTCTCCAAATACACCAAATACAAAAGGTCTGAACATTATGATTGTAATTCTTACCCGGTAATTGTTCTTATTGTTTATAGTTTTGTTACAGTAGAGTTTAAAAAAACCTTTCTTTTTTATTTAGACAAAAGGGAGAAATGTTGTGTTATATTCCTTCACATGGTGAAGATGTGTCACTGTGATTGGCTTAATAAAAAGTTGAATGGCCAACAGATAGGCAGGATTTCCAGGCACAGAGGATGCTGGGAAGAAGGGTAGAGAGCAAGCAGAATCAGAATTACAAAGTGAAGGTAACTGAGCCACATAGAAGAATGTGGATTAACAGATATGGTATAATTAAGTTATAAGAGCTAGTTAGAAACAAGCCTAGGCTGTTGGCCGAACTTTCACAATTAATAGTAAGTCTCTGTGTCATTACTGAGGAGCCGACAGTCCTGGTGAGCATCAGAACATCAGCTGCCAAGACTCAGCCTTTGAATGTCCCCTGAGCTCATGCTGCTGGAGGATTGGTCTCTAGTGGATGCCTCTGTGCAGGTGGTGGGAACTTCAGGAGGCAGAGGTAAGTTAGAGGAAGTAGGTAATTGGAGATTTTTTTCACTGACGGGTACAATGGGACCCAGGCCCTTCTTTCTTTCTCTTCTCCATCTCCAGCTGTTCTGACATAAACAGGCCTCCTCTGCAATGGATTTCTGCCAAGTTGCTCTGCCTCACTGAAGTGATAGGGTTGTTACCAGAAGAAACCTTGGAAACCATGAGACAGAGTAAACTTTCTCCTGCAGTCTGATCCTACGAGCTGACTTTAGTCATAGCCGCAGGAAGCTTTTGACCACACACCCCATGATTCTGTTTTGACATAGTATCAGCTACATTTTTTGTTTATATGCTTTTGTTAATGGTGAAAGAGCTGCCACTGAGTCATTGGGCACTCCAAGTATAGGAGTCACCATTAGCTGGGCAGTAGCTTCAGAACTGCGTGTTTAGAGCTGATACAGGACCTGAGTCCCCGGGAGATGACTCCTAAGCTTTGTGTGTGTGAATAACCCAGGGGATAGGGAAGTGGCCGTGTACCAGAGGCACTGAAGGAGCTTGGTCACCGTGCCCAGGCCCTCAGGCCCATTGCCTGAGATGTTGGGGAGTGGTGGTGCTGACACAGAAGTTCTCAGTGCTTTTCCACAATCCTTAGTCTCATTTCTGCCAATTATCTTAAATGGGAGGTTTCCTTGCAACATTAACTTGTTTAAACTCCCACCTGCATGCTCCTGCAGCTGCATGGAGGAGTTCCCAGGCAAGTGCCTTGTCGTTTGAGGTTCTTGGTTCAAACATCCCTCTGTGCTTTCATCCCACATCTGAGGATTCAGTCTCCTGCAGATTGCAAAGGATAGGGAAGAGAAGATGTGTCTGCACCAGATGTAGTGGGTCTGCAGCTTGGTGAGCGCAAAGCAAAACCAAGCATGGATGAGAAATAAACAAGTAGAGAGACAGATGGAACCTTCTGTGAATGAAGAGAGAGAGAGAAAGAGAGAGAGAGAGAGAGAGAGAGAGAGAGAGAGAGAGAGAGAGAGAGAGAGAGAGAGAGAGTTCTTCAGCTGGTGCTCTGAACCAAGAAAGGGGGGATTTATTTGGTGAGCTCGTGCACATTCTCATAGGAAAGCATTTTGGGGGCAGACACATTTCTGAGATTGCTCAGTGTAAAGTCATAGTTCAATCAATTCAAGACTTCAGAGTGTAAGTTTGAAACGTTCAATTGGCCATAGGAATGCCCAAGGCACACACAGCCTGTTAAAAATATGGGAGAGAGTGGCTCTAGGTATGCTCAGTTTTCCACAAAAAAGTTTTAGCTGCAACAGAAAATGCTTTGAAGGCATTTTAGCACAGGCGATCCCCTCTAAAAGTGCTTTGCTGGCTTAGAGGCTCACAGGTCTGTGGTGGGCTGTGGAAGGCTATGCTACAGTGAGAGGAACAAAGCCTGTACTTGTGTTCTTGGGCTGCAAGCACTGGATTTAGGTTTCTTAGTCCATTTTCTGTTGCTAATAGCAATATCTTAGGCTGGACAAGTTTCAAAGAAGAGTTCACGTAGCTCTCAGTTTAGGGGCGCAAGGGCTGCACATGTTGCTGGCTGCACTCCTCCTCCTCCTCCTCCTCCTCCTCCTCCTCCTCCTCCTCTTCCTCCTCCTCCTCCTCCTCCTCCTTCTCCTTCTCCTCCTCATTCTCCTTCTCCCTTTGAGACAAGGTCTCAGTATGTATATGCCGCAGTTGTCCTGGAACTTACTATGTAGACCAGGCTGGCCGCAAACTCACAGAGATCCACCTGCCTCTGCCTCCCGAGTACTGGGATTAAAGGTGTGCACCAGTTGCTGGCCTTCTTATTGCCAGAGTTGTCAGGTTCATGGCAGCACATAGATAGAGGGGATTACCAGCTTCTCTTTCCTGTTTTCCCCACTCTGACATATTCTTATGTAGCCCAGGCTGGTCCCAAACTCCTGGTCCTCCTGCCTCATCTGTCAAGTTCTGGGGGTGCAGGCATGTTATATTGTGCCTGGCTGTCTTAGCTTTTTAAAGTTTGTGGAGCAGGAGACAAGGTGGGAAATGCCCCAGTCGCCTCCTCCAGCAGCAGGGAAGTCACACCTTTGTCTTGCCCAGCAGGAACCAGCTCATTTGTATGCATCAGAATCAATTTTTATGAATTTAATTAATCACAGTTTACATGCTAATAACCCTTGAAATATTTTATGGGTAAATAATGGATATTCCCTGCTGTGGAGGGATTGCTGGATCCAGATTTTTCTTTTAATTTATCTTCTATTGAGTGATTAAGGGGATATCTACAGTTTTGATAGGAAGGAATAGCTAATATTCTTTGCTGGGATGGGATCCTGAGATAGTAGCCTTTTTCTCAGTAGGCATTTCATATCAGGTGGGGCAGCAAGAGGGCCAGTCCTGTGTGGTCACTTTCATTTTGAGGCCTTCAAAGTAAAAAAGTATTGTGAGGATAATTCTAATATAGTTTTCATCCCCAATGCTGCCGCCACCACCACCACCACTACATTTATCAGTACTCAGGCAAGGTTCACAATCACTACACTACCATCACTGCCAGTGTGACTTCCTCTATCCATTACCATCATTGCATCTACCACACCATCACCATCACAGTCGTCACCACCATCATCACCACCACCACCATGATGACTACCATCACTATCAGCACCGTTACTGCTTCCTCTACTATCATGATTGCCATGATGAACACCATCACCACCATTATCACCACTGTCATCTTTACTGTTACTACCACCATCACTACTATCCCTTCCTCCTTGATGATGACCACAATCACCACTACTACCATTGTCATAGCTTTTTATCAAGCCAGGTTTATTATTACTACTCCATTACATGACCACATCTGTTATATCTGTCACCACTGCTGTGCCCATCAACAGCATCAGCATCACCATCATCCTCGTCATTATCACCATCATGATATCACCACCACCATTACAATTAGCACCTGTCATTACCATTATATCAGATCCCTGCTCTCATTACCACCATTTTCATCACCCCCCCCCCCAATCTCGTATCACTAGCATACCTTGCCTTCATCATCTCTATCATCCTTGGGTTAGATCCTTACAATCTGCACTTGATTTGCTGCATAATGGTTCTCTGTATTTCCATCAATGTTGGAGTGTCTTCTTAAAGGGACATGATGACATCCCCTCTGTGATGAAGACTGCTCTGCCTTGGGAACATCAGCAACACTCACACTTGAGGTGTGTAATAGTTGAGGAATGCTTCCTGGGACGCACTCTCTGTACCAACTGCAACATGGCTCACTCAGCACATGATGCCTCATCTATAGAGGCTGGCAGTGAGACATGAAATGAGCCAAAGAGCTGCAGGTGACTGCAGCTAGAGACTACAGATGTTAGATACATGACACTTCTAGAGAAAAAAATTATGTTTTAGAATCAAGGACAAGCGACGTTCACAAAGAACTATCAGACTGAAACAAATTAGAAACGAAGTAAATAAAATGCTAAAATTCAAATTAGCATTATTTATTTAATGTGATAGATGGTGTTGTCCTGCTGGAGGCAAATTGCCACTTAGGCAGGATGAATTATTGCCCAAGCACAGCTGGCCTGGTCAGCTGTGCATACTGCCTTAGCTGGGCTGGGCACTCTATTCGGTCTTTTCCTTTTGGCAACCCATGAGCCAGTGAGCCTTCATCTGTCCGAAATGTGTCAGTTATGACTCAACTATGTCCCTTTAGCTTTCCCCTTGCCTCAGGGCAATGGTACAATTGCAAGACCCCAAGAGTGTCTGCAAGCACCAACATTTTGAGATCTCTGTGCTGGTTTCCAGAGCAACAGCCGATAGGGTAAGGTGTGGTAAACAATTAACTCAGCAGATTCTTGCTAACAGCTCCAAAACCTCTGCACATAAATCAAGGATTCCCAGGGTTTTTATGACAGCTTTATGGTCTTCAAGATCACATCCAATCTCCATGTCAGACAGGTTGCCTTATCTCTGGCCCTTCATGTTTCTCTCAGGAGCTTTAACGCTCACCTTGGAAGTGCCCGTGTGCTGCCTCAGCGCCTGGCTCTGTGTGTGGTGTTCCTTCCAGCCCTGATCCACACAAGAAGATGCTCCAGGGGCCTGGGTCCTCCCCGGCTCAATGAAGGCTTCTCTGGTGTTTCAGGGAGCCTGGCTTGGCCTTGTCAGCACAAGCTTGTGACCTATGGCACAGCCCCTTACCTACAGTGTCACAGCATCTTTGCAGCGCTCCACAGAGGGCACAGGTGAGGAGCTGGTATGCTTAATAAAGACTTTTCCTTTCCCTGTCATGTGTAGCTCACATGCCGCCTTTTGTCTAATCCCCTTCTTCCTTCTGACTTCCTTTGCTTTTTTCCCTACTCTGCCCTCTCCCCATTCATCCTCTTCCTTTTCTTTCTTAGTCCTGGTCACTTTGTTTCCTTCCCTCCCTTCCTCCTTCACTCCCATCCTCCTTGTTTTTATCCCTCTGAATCTATTAGTATTAGGTATTATCTGCCATTTTGGTTTTTGATACAGAATGTCTTATTGGCCTGGAACCCACCAAACAGGTCATGTTGGTCAACAAACCCCAGGGATCGACCTATTTCCTCCTTAGTGCTGAGGTTACCAGCATGCCCACCACATCCAATATTTCCTGGAGGTTCTGGGGATTGAACTCTGGTTCTTAGGCTTGCACAGCTTTGCCAACTGATCCCTCTCCCCAGAGCTGCTATCACACTTTTAGCCTAGATGCCGCCTGGATGGACCCAGCCCAGGGCCCTTTGAGATCCCTGAAGCCCATGTCCTGGAAAGTCAAGGGTGGACCCAGGGATATCTCAGGAGACCGGAGACAAGGACAAGATTCTAGACTCGGGGCAGCATGCTGAGTAGAGAGCTCTCTTCTGTTGTCAGTGTTTCTCTGTAGGCTGATTCCTTCCAGAGAATTCAGCTGGAGCTGTGACCCAGGGAAAAGCACTTTACTTTTTTTTTTTTTTTCTAGTTTCTCCATTTATGTTATTAAAATGGAGTGACACCAGGTAGTGGTGGTGCATGCCTTTAATCCCAGCGTTTGGGAGGCAGATGCAGGAGGATCTCTGTGAGTTGGAGACCAGCCTGGTCTACAAAGTGAGTTCTAGGACAGCCAGGCCTCTTACACAGAGAAACCCTATCTCGGAAAAAAAAATGGAGCAAGAACATTGGGTCTTCTCAGGACCCCCAGGAGGATTAAATAAGTCACCTGTGTATAAGTACTAAACATTGTGCTGGGACAGAATGTATGCTTGATAAGCACCAGTTTATCTGCCATTTCCTCTAGGTGAAGAACAGGCTGTCAGACTTCTGGCCTTTGTTTCACTGTGACATGCCTTTGGGTAAGTTCCTTTTCTATCCCTACAACAAAATAACTGAGGCTGGATGCTTTATAAACTAAAGAGGTTTATTTAGGTCATAGTTTTAGAGGCTGAAAATCCAAACAAATGGCCTGATCTATCTGGACTCTGGTGAGGGTCCCCTCACTTCATTGTGATCCACCCTCAGAAGAACTAACTGGGGTCATTTGTCACGATGACTCTTATCTCTAGACCAGTCAGTGTAAGAGGGTTCTCATTTGAGGAAGATGTCAATTAAAAAGGCCAGGAGGCCGACAGATGTCATCTGCTAGTTGCCCTTTGGCACTATGACAATACAGGAGGGAAACACCTGCAAGAAGGATGATTTGCTTTGGCTTATGGTTTCAGAGGACGGAGTCCTTGGCCAGAGGGCTCCACTGTTTTTAGGTGTGTGGCAAGGCAGAAGCACTGTGGTGAAGAGTGTGATGGGAGAGAGATGCTCACCTTGTAGCTTCCAGGAAGCAGAGAGAAGAAAAGACTGAAGATGAGGTCCACCTGTATGGGATACCCCCCAAGCCACCTCTGTCCTCCAACCAGGCCCTACTTCTGTTTGGAGTCTGGTGAGGGTTCCCTGACTACACCACAACAGAGCAGAGAAACAGGAAGGGAAATAGGCCAAGTCTGTGAGGTGGCTTCACTTTGAGAACTAACAGGGGTCATTTTCCAGCTGTCATAATGCCATCACACCATGAGCCCATCAAGGGCTGTCACCACTGATGAGCTTAGAATCAACGGCTTCTGAAAAACACCGCCTCTGAATAGCGCATTGGCTTTCAGAATCTGTCCTATCCTAGTTACAGTAATCTCCCATCACTCACCACTTCGTTCTGTCTGTCTCAGGGCAGGGCTGCTGCTCCATCTAGGAATGGGAGCTCCGCTTGAGTCTACACAGCCAGGCAGGGCGCCAGCACTAGGCAGACATGGATTTTTCAGAGCACCGGGGGAAACAACATGTTCCCAGTTTCTATTTTTGCGTTCCTTCCTGTCTGCCGCATTTCTACTTTTATTTAGGGCTGTGTTCAATGCTGTAATTACTTTCTGAATCGGTGGTAACATCCCTGTCTGGAGCATGTACTTGCCCGCGTTGGCTGGGGCTGGCACTGCAAACAACTGAGGTGCTTTGGGATGATCCCTCTGAAATATTGCTTGAAATAAGCAAAAGGCAAATTAGATACTGGAAAATAACTTTCAATTACATTTGAAGTCGTGGGGAATTTCATCCTATATTTGTCAGGGACAAATGAATTTGCTGGGCATGGTATATTTGGAGTGAGTGCCCAAGGAAGTTGGTGGTGTTGGGTAGTAGCTGGGTACAGGGGGAAGGTAAGAGCCCCACCCAAGGGGAATGAAGGGGGGCATAGGGGGCTTCACAGGGGGTGATCATGAAAATGAAGCGGGAGGGAGAGGGGTCAGTCCTGGGAGACCTTGGGTGGATCTGTTGGGTCCAGAGCCGTGGCTCTTTCAGAAGGAAGCCGCTAGGTCAGTTACTAGGTTCTTTTGGGGGTGAGGAGTGCTGGCAGGGTCCTCTTACTCCTGGGGACAGGGTGCCTGGAGGACAGGGAGGTGGAATAGTTACCATCTCTGGTGACAGGGACCTAGATACAAGGTGTTGGTGCTGTCACTTCCAGCAGGTAGACAGGTGACACCAGGGAGCTTCACTCTTGACAGGCTCCTGAAGCAGGCTCCTCCTGAAGCAGGCTCCTCCTGAAGCGGGCTCCTCCCGAAGCAGGCTCCTCCTGAAGCAGGCTCTTGGGGCAGGCTCCTGAGGCATGGAGGACTGTTTTCCAGCTGAGCAGGCAGAGAGGAAGGAGAGAGCGAGCGGTACCAGTTACCCATCAAGATGCAATGACAAAACAGTCTGTAAAAACAATTCAGAGATCGGGTGTATTGTGGGTCTATCATGGCAGGGACGTCCAGATGGCAGGAACACACGGCAGCACAAGGCAGCCGGTCACATTGCATCTGAAGTCAGGAAGCAGTGAGAGAGATGAATTCTGCACTTGGTTTGTTTTTCCTTTTTCATTCAGTTCAGGGCCCCAGTCTGTAGGATGGCACCACCCATGCTCAGGGTGTATCTCCTTCTGTCTCTGTTAACCTAATCTAGATAATCCCTGGCAGACATGTCCAGGAGACATGTTTCCATGGTGATTTGAAATCCTGTCAAGTTGATAAGATTAACTATCACAAGGTGCCCGCCATTTGTGGCCCCTACCTTCCCCTTGTTTCCACAGGGACATGGACTTGGCTTGGGAAAATTACGAGGTTTGGGGCTAAAGTGATTAACGCCCCAGACTAGACATTGTTTATTGGACTGATACACAAAAATTTACTGGCCTTCAGTTTCTAGATGCTGGCTGTATCGTCCAACAACACAGGTGACATTGCTAATGGGCAGAGGAGCCACAGGAGCCTGAGAGAAGACACATCGAGGACAGAAGTAAAGCTGCTCTGACATCTGGGCCATCTCCTTCCATCACACCCGCCAGCTTGAGCCTCCCTGGCTTACATTTGTGAGAGCCAAGTCCCCAAGGCCACAGCTGGGCATGCACAGAGAAGGGCTTCTGTGGTGGTCTGAAAGAAAATGGCCCCCCAGGCTCATAGGGAGTGGCACTGTTAGAAGGCATGGCCTTGTTGGAGGAAGTTTATCACAGGGGCAGGATTTGAGGTCTCATGCTCAAGGTAGGCCCAGTGTAGCAGTCTCTTCCTGCTGCCTGTGGATCCAGATGAACTCCCAGCTACCTCTCCAGTACCACATTTGCCTGCATGTTGCCATACATCCTGCCATGGTGATAATGGACTGCACCTCTGAACTGCAAGCCAGCCCCAATTAAACACTTTTCTTTATAAGAGTTGCCGTGGTCATGGCATCTCTTCAGAGCAGTAAAACCCTGACTAAAATACTTCTCAAACATGCTGGTGCTCCTTCCCTGGCCTAAGCTAGCTGCCCGCTGTAGTACTCAAGGTGCTCACTCTTCATTCCTTAAGCTTTGGAAGACCCCAAGCCTCCTGCACCAGCATCCGCTGCTGCCCTAAGAAGATGGTGCAGAGGGCAGAGGGGCAGACTCTAAGGTGGAGATGTAGAGATAAGAACTGCCTTTTCCACTTGCTGGGCTGTCTGATGGAGGCCTTTGGGGGTGAGCCTGATCTTTCTCCAATTTTATGTAGTTCTCAAGAATAATTGTCACCATGGGCTGTGGGGTACACTTTCCGAGAGAATGAAGGATTGTTTGGGACAGCTGGGCTCTGTTCCTGCACCCTCTAGAGCAGGGTACCCTCAAGTGCTTTAGCCCACAGAATGCTGAGACAACCAATGTGCAAAATGCAGGGTCCTCAGCTGTGTAAGTAGAGAATGCATGCACAAGACTCCTCCTGCCTAGGCAGACCTCCTGAGACCCTGCGACCGTGAATCCCGTGCTCTTGCGGTCTGTTGTTTCCTAGCTATATGACACCTGCTTTACATGACACATGAGCAGCCATGGAAGTTAGCTCAAGGTGCCTCCATGCAGTGCCCACTTTGCCCCCGGGATGATCTTGGCACAGTGTGTCTTTCTGTACCACTCTTGTTGTAGAATCCTGGGACCCAAAGACAGAGCATCCTCTGTGTCAAATCGAACACAGGCATCTGCATGACAAGTACTTGAGTTCCTGCTCCTTCTCTCTGCTCCAGAGTGGACCAGATGAGCCCATATCTGTCAGGGATCCATGAGGGCTATAGGGTATGTGGTATGAGAGCAGAATTATGGAAGTATTCCATTCTTCTTAGTTTGTGGATGTAGGGTCTTAGACTCCCTGCATTTATTTCAATTCTATCTTTGTGCTTTTGGGGTTTCTCAGTGCTACCTGCCCTATTGTTTGCATCAGGCAGGATAGGCTAGATTATGCTGTTAGGACAAATGTTACCCAGACCTCTGTGCCTCACAAGCAAAAGGTCTGGTTCTCCCCTCTGTTTTGTGGTTGTTGTGTGATGGTTGTGACTCTATTCGATCATTTCACCCCAGAACCCAGGCTCTCTCTCAGCATCTTTGGAGAGAAGGAGGCAGGACTATGGGAACATGTGCCTACCCTTAAAAGTTGGCCAAGACAGGCCATATAGCCAAGCTTGATGATAATCAGGCAGGAGTGTGTACCCACTCAGCTCTAGGGGAGATCAGCAAATGGTTTTCAGTTATAATGGTGTCTGCCATCTTTCTTAATGAAAAAAGAGCATTTTGTTTTTATTTAATAAATTTGAGGAACAGTTTCACTTGCCACAAACAGATGATAAGCATGAAAATAAATGAATAACATTATAGAGCAAACTGCTCATAGATGACTGAACAGTGGTAACATGCTGGGAAACCAGCCAAGATCACTAGAGCTAGAAGGGTACCATGGTCAAATCGCAGGCATTTTAAAGATGGTAAGTCTGGGAGAGTGCCCAGGACACTCCCTGCCTCACTGCATGACCTGGGGTATGTCAGTATCTGAGCTGTTCCCTCATCTTCCCTGTCTATCCTATAGCAGTTGGAGGACTAGCTTCTGGGGACTTGTTGTCTTGGTGTGCTTCTTAAAGGAGCAGATGTGTACATGGCCTTGACACCCAGCAGGGCGACTGATTCAATTAGTTACATGAATTTGCTGAGCCTGATGCCAGCCACTGTACCAAACACCTACAAAACGTTGAACCAGGGCTAAGGAGATGGCTCAGCTGATATACATGTTTGCAATGCAGGCTTAAAGACCTGAGCTTGGATCCACAGCTGCTGGGATGTGAACTTTGGTCCTGGGGAAGAGGAGAATGGCCAGTGTAGTCAAAACATCAAGTCCCAGCTTCCTTGAGGGGCCTTGTCTCAAAAATAACACCTGGTGTTGATTTAATTCTGGTTCTAATCAATGGGGGAGGGTGGGGAGGGGGAGGGAAGGAGGAAAGAAGAGAAGGGGGAGGAGATGGAGGAAGGGAGAGGTTGAGACTGCTTTAAGGGCACAGGAGCCTGTGCAGCCCCAGTGGGACCCGGAAGAACAGTCTCCACCATAGGTATTCAGGCATCCTGCATCCAGCCCAGCCTGCTGAGCTGCTGAGATTGTGTAATAGGAGAAACAACGATCCTCACTTCAGAATAAGAGTTCTGAGACTCAAGTGTAGTGAAAGAACAACTGTTCATTTTACAACTTTACAAAGTCGCCCCTTGAATTGGGAGTTTGAGACCAGCCTGGGCTACACAGTGAGCCTCTCAAAACAAGCAAATCAGACAGTTAACGGACTAGCCGACCAAAAAAGACAGAAGCCAATGAGAATGCCTAAAACAAACAACTGAAAAAAAATAAACTAGGGGAAGGACAAAGAGCTCTCAGGTGTGACATTAAAGTGCAGGTAAGAAAGTAAAGTCAGAAGAAGCAAGCGAAGCCACACTGAGCTAGCAAGCTTCTTCCCAGCACACAGCAGAACAAGAAGGCAGGGCATGAAGAGGGAGAAAATACTGAAAAGCCACACATCTGGTAAGGAGTGAACAAAAGTCACATCAGAAACTCACAACTCAATAGCAAAAGACAAGCAAGCAAACTGCAATCAAAAAGCCAGATACAAAGAAACCTTATTAAAAAGATGTAAAGAGGATAGGTGAGGTGGCCCAGTGGGTCATGGTGCTTGCCAATCAGCTTCCCCGCCTGAGACTGGTCCCTGGCACCCACACGGTGGAAGGAAAGAACCAACTCATGCAAATAGTCCTCTGACCCCAGTGGCACATGTTCGCACACACACCAGCACATGAATAAATAAAAGTAATAAAAAACTCAAGGAAAGAGAAAAAGGACTCCAACAAGCATGAAAAAGTATATAAATGACTAACTGTTCATGCAAAAGTCCTCAATGCCACTGATTACCAAGTGCCAATCAAAGCTGCCAGGGGTTGTCACCTCACACCTATTATGATGGCTCTTATCAAACAAACAAGAGGTGACAGGCAGTGGGCAAGAGTGTAGAGAAAACAGACAATTGCACACTCCTGGCGCACGGAAGCTAGTACTGGTACTGTGCAAAGCAATGTGCAGGGTCCGCAGTCAGTTGAGAACTATGTAGGATTAATTTATTGTTCTCTCTTTTTGAGAGTCTCTTAGTGGAGACCAGGCTGGCCTTAAACTTGTGATTCTCCCTGCTCAGCTTCCCTTATTCACAAGGGACATGATACAGAAACAGCAGGAGTACACTGATGAATAAATAAAATAGGTTACCCATCCTGAGGCCTGATGCATGTAAGTGTGCTACCACTGACTGAGCCATACTGAGCTCTCCATTTCTCTGAGATGGAGAATGAGTTTCACTACATTGCTCAATTTGGTCTTGAACTCCTAGGCTCAAGTGATCCTCTTGTCTCAGCCTTCTGAAGAGTTGGAATGATAGAAGACTCATTGACCCTGGCTCACAGTAAATATTATTCAGCCATAAAAAGAAGGAAGTCCTGCTGTCTGTAACAACATAGATACAGCTGGAGGATACTCTGCTGAGAGAAACAAGCAGTAGACAGAAGACCGACTAGCTTCATACAATATTAATTTTTAAGGTGTGCTTTATTATTTGTTGTGTGTGTGTGTGTGTGTGTGTGTGTGTGTGTGTGTGTGTGATGACAACTTGCAGGAGTCAGTTGTCTCTTTCTACTGTGTGGGTTCCAGGAATTGAACTCAGGTCATCCAGCTTGATGGCAAGTGCTTTTACCTACTGAGCCATCTTGCCTGCCCTGTGACCTTACATTTGTGTGGGATCTAAATATAGAGTAGGTAGAAGAAGAGGGTAAGGGGTGGGTGACAAGAGGGGATGTTAGTCCAAGGATGGGATCTCCCCTTCTAAGATGAGTGGGTCTGGAGATCTAAGGGACAGCATGGTAGTGTTGGGTGCATTTTGCTGATCATGTTTATCGTTATACAATGGGTGTGTGTATCAAATCATCACAGTGTGTACATAGTCTTCCTGTCAGTTGAATATTTATAACAAGCAGCGGGGTCTGACTTGGAGCAACTTTGTTAGACTAACAATTCACACTCTATCTTCAGCACATTTTGTCAGACTTAATGCACCGCCCTTGCTATTATTGTCAATACTCATCTCAAAATAGGTGATGCAATGTAAATGAACAGACAGATGTGTAAATAAATACATGAATGCATTTAAAAGGAAGCCCAGTGTGGTAGCACATGTGTTTAATCCCAGCACTCTGGAGGGAGAGTCAGCCAGATCTCTGTGGGTTTGAGGCCAGCCTGGTCTGCAGATCAAGTACCAGTCCAGCCCAGGCTACATAGTGAGATCCTGTTTCACCTGTGCCAAAAACAAATGAGCAACAACAAAAACCTCAACAATAACAAAAAGAAAATTTGACCCTGCCATCCTACAGAGGAAACTGTCATTTGTCATAAGTAGGAGGAAATCAAGACAGTCAATATGGGCTGAGGAGATTGCTCTGTAAGCACTTGCTTTGCAAGCATGAGGACCTGAGTTTGTTCCCCAGAATTCACACAAAGTCCAGACCAGTGGCACACACTTGCAATCCCAGCTTTGGGGAAGCAGAGATGAGCAGATAGTCGAGGTACCAGCTGGGGTCACTGGTGAACACCAGGGCAGGGAGAGTCTGTCTGAGAGGAGGTGGATGGGGCTGGAGAGATGGCTCCACCAAGCAGAGATTTCTTCATCCTTACAAGGCCTTTGAGATAAGTGGTCTGTGAACGATTTGCTTGTTTTGCAATTAATGTTTTTCACCGATTTACTAATTTTCAATGCAAACTATCTGCAATTCCATCTAAAATCACTCTGTGTTCCGTTATGAGCCTGTATGTGTGGTAGGGAAGCATTAGTGCTCTCCAAATAGCCACACACTTCTCCAACCTTCTCAGCTCCTCTGTGATTGTGGGACCAGGTCTTGACCATGGCCTGTGAATAGGTGAACCATGTGACACTGTGGGACTGTGGCAGTTAACTGCTGGTGTACCTGATCCTTTTGTGTGGAGATCACATGGGCCTCAGGGACATCCTCCTACCTTTGTCATGAATGAGAAATAAGTTCACTGTGTTGAGGAATGAGGTTTATTTGTTACAACAGCAGAGCTTAGGTGATTCTGACTGGTGGGAACAGAGGGTCTCTAGCTTAGGATTGACAAACTTACAGTCCTTTGACTTCATTATGGTGTCAAAGTGATCCTTATTTATTTATTTGTTTGTTTGCTTTACATCCAGAATGAAGTTTCCCCTCCCTTCTCTCCTTCCCATCCCTCCCTCACTTCCCCTTCACAGCCTCCCCCCTCTCCCATCAACTCCTCCTCCATTTCTATTCAGAAAAGGTCAGGCTTCTCATGGATAAGAACTAAACATGGTATAACAAGTTGCTGTAAGACTAAGCACCTCCCCTCGTATTAAGGCTGGGCAAGGCAACCTAGTATGAGAAATAGGGTCTCAAAAGACAGTAAATGAGTCAGAGACAGCCCCTGTTACCACTGTTAGGAGTCCCACAAGAGGACCAAGCTATACAACTGTAACATCTATGCAGAGGGCCTAGGTCAGTCCTATGCAGGCTCCCTGAATGTAGGTTTGTTCTCTGTGAGCCTCTATGAGTCCAAGTTAGTTGTTTCTGTGAGTTTTCTTGTGGTGTCCTTGATCCCTCTGGCTCCTACAATCCTTCCTCCCCCTCTTCTGCAGGATTCTCTGAACTCTGCCTAATGTTTGGCTGTTGGTCTCTGCATCTGTTTCCATCAGTTGCTGGATGAAGCCTCTTTGATGACAATTGAACTAGGCACCAAGTGTGTTTGTCTTGTTAGTCTGGGTTACCTCACTCAGGATGATTTTTTTTTTCTAGTTTCACCCATCCAGAGTGATGCCTGATCAATAGAAATCATAACATTTGATTTGGGATTGTGGTCTTTTCCAAGATTAGAGAAGTGTGAGAAGGACCTGGCATCCACAGTGGACTTTGGGCTGGTGGCTGAGCTTAGAATCCTCTCTCTGCTGCCAGCACTGTTTGGACACTGACCCTCGGTTTTCACACTCTGTAAGGCTCACCTGTGTGTGGTCAGGACCATGCAGCGGTACCCTTTTCTACTGGAACAGACTTTGTGCTTGATTATTTTAACATAAGCTTTGGTCACATTTCAGAGAGTTGAGGTTGGAGTTTGGCAGGTGAGGGTAGTGACACAGTTTTGACTTAGATATTTTTAACCTAAGATGGTTTACTGGGGGGGGGGCATGACCCCATCGTAAACTAAGGAGCACTGGGGCTATCTTCAAAGAATTGACCTCCACACTTACTGTCTCCTCCTCCTCTTCTCTTTTCCTCTCCCCTCTCTCTTCCTCCTCCTGTCTCTTCCTCCCCTCTTGCCTCTCCTCCTCTTTCCCTCCCTCCCTTTTTTCTTCTCTTGTGTTTTCCTCTTCTGTCTTAATCTTCCTCCCCCCCTCTGACTTCTCTTCTTCCTTCATGTGCATATTCAGCTAAGTAAGTCCCAGACTGATTAAGTCACTCACCCAGGATCTTGATTGTCAGCTCAAAGTCCATTAAGTCTAAAATGGGCCACTGCTTTATCTAATAGAGCCATCTCCCCGGTAGGAGTCACCTCTTCACACCCTGACACCTTCCTGCCTGGAATGGGGACCTCACTTGCTCCCTAGGTGGTCTCTCCCCTCACTGGGTGGCTCCAGATAGGAAAAGATTTTATTATTATTATTTTTTCTTTTGGAGGGATGCTGGGATTAAACTTAGGACCATGTGTGCACCAGGCAGGTGTCTATTACCAAGTCAGCCCCAGGCGCTTCGTCTGTGATTCATCTGATCCCATCTCACCCCTGGCTGCTTCTATCCTTTCCCTCCCAGCATCCTCTGGAATTGTTCACCTGGTCTAGGAATGCCTGGCAGAGGCCCACCACCTTCTGAGACTTCTCTCTAGTGGTTCATTCATGTTGCAAGCATGCCCTATGAAGGGGCCTGGCAGGGAGCCACGTGGAGGAGATGAGCCCCAGTCCACAGCACAGGTCACTGCATTCATTTCAGTTCATCATTCTTTTACTCTATGCCCATTCTTCAAGTGGTGGGAAAAAGCTCACCCAGCTTAGGGCTCCCTCATTCCTTGAGTTGCTTCTAACTTCTGTGGGAGTCTCTGGAATCCCAGCAAGAGTGACAGCTGGAGGAGGTGCCTGAAGAGGGACCTTTTTATTTCTGGCATTTCCTTCCTGTTGGCACCGTTGAACTCTTCCACAGATTAGAGAGCAGAAGGTGAAGGTTGAGATGGGAGCATGTGTGTGAGCATGCACATGCGGACATGCCTGGAAAGCAGGCTACAAAAAGCTGTCCAGTTCAGGGGACATGCAGTGTCACAGTATGGATGTCACTCCCACTTTGGAGCTGCTAAAGGTGGAAGATGAAAGTTTAACAGCCTAACAGCCTCAGGTAGACTGAGATGTGATTTGACAACACTCACGGAAAGCATCCAATGAGGAGATCTACACACGGAACCTGCTGGTATCTACCACTTCCTGCCTTCAGGTGAATTGACTTGTAGGTAGACTCTTCCATCCCCAACGTTCCCCCTTTCCACCCTATAAAACCCCAAGACCCTGCCCCATGCCATACCATATGAGCAAGCCCCACTTCCCTGGAGAGATTGTGTCCCTCCAGTAATTTTGATTAAAGAACAATTTTGCTCTTGGAGATGCCTGTCTGCTTTCTTTTATTTCCATGTCACCTCCATCAGCCCCTAGCAGGAGAGGTGAGTGGTCTGAGCTGGAATTGTGTTTGCCTCTCTGGCTACTATTTGGACAATAGCTGGTGATGCTGGAAACTGGACCTGGAGTGTCCCTCACAGGCTTGGTCCCTAGCCTGTGTGTGTGTGTGTGTGGGGGGGGGCGTTGGAAACTTTAGAAGCCTAGTGAGAGGAAGCTTGGTTGTTGGGGGTGTGACACCTAAGGGGATATTGACACTCCAGGTCTTTGCCCCTGTCTTTTTGCATCCTAAATGTCATGACATGAGTAATAGTCTCCCTCCACCTGCTCCAGGCCCAAATGACCGTGTACTGAAGTTCCTGAAACTACATGCCCCCCCCCAACCTTTCTTCCTTTTCAAAACTTGGTACTCCACCCACAGAACTATGACTTTGGATTTTGAATCTGTAAAATGGATTATTAATAGATCCACCTCGAAGGCAAGAATCAGTGGTGAGGAGGCATACAAAGGCATGTGCTGAGCAGTGCTCAGAGTACTTTCCATTGACTCTGGTCTCCCTTCTAAAGCCGGGGTCAAGTTCAAATGATGAGGTAGGCTCCCCACCCTCTCTGTGCTTTCTTGTCTAAGATACTGTACCCACTCGACTCTAGGAGTGAAGGCCAGGGGAGGGAAGCTGGCTTTCCAGCTGTCACACCCTATTGGGGGCATGGTTGCACACATAGGTGCAAACTTCTGAGTGCTATAGGTGCAACTGCATAGGTGACTTCCAATTAGAACATTGACATTAGTGTCTCAAGACCAGGCCATCTTTGAGGGCATCATCTTTGTCACTTGCAAATATGCAGCCGTGCTGTGCATTTGCTGGCTGGTCCATTTATTGCTGGTAGTTATCATTCAGCAGTGGTTGCCACTGTCTCCTGGTTCTCTAGCGTTGAGGAGACATTTTGTGTGTACTCTGTTGACTGGATGAAGGAGCTGGGGACTCCAGGCCCATTACATGCTGTGCCTTTTGATGTGGAACACAGAGGTAGACAACACAGGTGGAGGGGTTGTGATGTCATCAGCTTCACTCATAGTCATCCTGGGGTACTGGAAGGGACTCAAACTGGGGCCACTTTGGAGAGGGCTTCCAGACACTTCCTACATGCTTTAGTTGTGGTGTAGAACTGAGGACCCAGTAGCTTAGCATCCAGTTGGGCAACCTTATCTCCTGGGGGTCTCGGTTCCTTCTTGTGACATGGAAATGCATAGTACCAACTTCAGAGCTTTTGCTCACGAAGTGAGCTCGCTAGTTCTAACAGCCTGGGAGGGGGAGTGTTCAATGGGCTAGGGCTGTGTGAGCTTGCGGCTATCCTCCTGACTTTGCCTTCTGAATGTTGGGATTGCAAGCGAACATGAGCACTGTCAGCCCTTTCAAAAGGTCGACCAGGATTCAGGGATTCTCGGGCACCATCAGGCCTGGGTTTCCTGACCGCCTGAGACTTCTTTCCAGCAGCTTCTAGGACTAGCCTGGCTCCATCTGGCCGCTGGGCTGCAGCAAAGAGCTTCCCTTGACGTTTCCAACAGGACTGAAAAAAAAAAAAAAAAAAAAAAAAAAAAAAGTGGAAAACCTTTCTTGGATTGTTGCCTGCGGCAGACACAGTTTAAATTAAACCATTTTCTCCAAACCCCTCCCCCTTACTGATCCTTTTTCACGGAGGAGGGAATAGAAAGCCTTTTCAGGAAAAAGCTTCAGGAAGCGCCTTTCTGCTCTCCAGAGGATGCCAGGCCAGGGGATGCTGAAGTTTGCAGCTAGCAGAGCAGAGAAGTGGCTTTTAAGGAGGAATGGTAAGGAACTCGGTGTAGCGCGCGGGTCCCTGGGGGAGAGGGCAAGGTCCCGCCGCACCGCCGCGTGTAGTCGCTAGGGGGCACCCGGGTCCCGTGACTGCCAGAGTCAGAGCAGCAATGGTGAGGTGGCTGGTACTCAAGCTTCCGAAGCCTGCCACCCGACCCCATGCTGGGCTGTAGCTTCCTGTGACCCCAGCAAGCCCAGAGTGGCGGCTCTTGCTCCTCTCTCCCTTCATACCTGTGACTCATTCGTTTAGACATTCTTCTATTTCTTCGAACCTACGCGCAACTCCCTTTCCTCCTTCCTCTTCTTTCTTGTCTCCCTCCCTCCTTCCCTTTCTTCACATTTCTTTTCTCCATTCCTGATGCTCATCCTTTTACAGTGTTTTCCACCTACCTATGCTTCCCTCCTTTCATGCACTGTTACTCCCCCCCCCTTTCCCGCCCTTTCTACTCTCTCACTTTTCTTTCTTCCTTCTGGATTTGGCCCGAATAACTTCAGATTTTCTGCCTTCAGACTCGACCAGTGGTCAGCTTGTCTGCACCCCTCCACCCACCCCCCCCCCCCGCGGATGTGGGAGGCAGTGAGATGGAGGCCCTCCGTGTATGGGGAAGCATGGCTTCCTGGATCCCTGTGCCTAAGATCTCCAGGAACCTTTAAAACAATACCGAGCACCTGGATGGGTAGTTAGGTGGTAGAGTATTTGCCTAGCAAGCAGGAGACCCTGGAGTCCGCTTTCAGTACCACAAACAAAATTTTGAGTTTTGGGAGCCCCCTCCACCTCCGCAGCCTGTAGAGTAGAACCAACCACCGCTGGAGGTTGTAAATATTTTTTGATTTTTGTCAAGGAGTGTGAGGGGAAGAGGCGTTTGTATGGGATTCAGAGCATCCCTAGCCAGCTTCTCAACCTCCAGACCAGTACCAACAACCTGGCTATGCTCTGGGATGCCCTGTCCTGGCCACAGCCCCACGGGAATAGTATCTCCTTCCTGCCCTAAGCCTGTCTGTTTGAGGGTCCTCTCTGGTGTTGGGGACCCCCAGTGGAGGCAGAGTTTGGGTAAGCCTGTAGAGGCTTGGCCTGGATTCTTATCTATCTATCTATCTATCTATCTATCTATCTATCTATCTATCTATCTATCTATCTATCTATTCTTTCTTTTTTTGCCTGATAGTTTTGCTTTGAGAACTTCATTGGTTCAAAGCCGCCCACATAGGTGCTAGCAGATCTGCAGAAACTTCCAGGGTCAGGCCCTGCAGCTGTCTGGAGGACTTTCTGGTCAAGACCAATTCCTGGGTGTGGCTGCTCCTCTTTTGGGGTGGGGAGTAGGAGGTTTTGGGGTTTGGGATCATTTAGTGAGCACCAGGGAAAATAGATGGAGAAGGAGGACTATTTGACCCACGAGTTGATGGGAGTGAACTAAGGGGAAGCTGCACGGGCATTTCCAGGTGGGAAGGAACAAGTGTGCATTCCAGCCAGTGTTTTCAAGCTGTGGCTCATGACAGACACATTTCAAAGTGGTCCTCGCCACCCCCTGCATAGTGGAACAGGGCCAATATAGCCATCTTTTCTACCAGAACCAACCAAGGCTTGGGGAGGCTTAACGAATCCCATCAGGTCACTGTGCTAGATGGCACTATTGGCACAGTTTGTTCTTTTCTCCTTCCTGAGTACATTTCCTCATTTTCCAGCCATTTTCAGTTAGGCAAGTCTGCGTGATTCATTCTGGCCAAGGGAAATGTGGATGGGAGTGGTACATCACTTCATTCCAAAACAGGTAACTTGCTCTGTGGTTACCCAGGCTCTCCCTCTTCCCATTACTGATGGAAACAGTGATTTGAACCTGGAGGACAGCTCTCTGTCATGTTGCCTGACCTGCAGTAGATGTGCACACAGACAGACATCTTTATGCTGTTGAGCCACTGAGCTCTGGGGATTGTTTGTTATTGTAGCAGATCCCAGCCCACTTTGCTGTGTTACATAGCTAGGGAGAGGCGTGGCTGGAATTGAAGTTTAATCCTTTCTGACTCTGGATTATTTTCTTTTGCCTCAGATGTAGAATCTGGGAAGTAGCAGGGCAGTTGATTTGATTTCTCTCTCCACATTGCTACACTTTGAAATGAATTTTCACATTACAATCAATGGCATCTTATAGTCTTTGCTGGTACCGCTGGAAGTGTGACACAATTGTCTTTATTGGACTTTTAAACAATGTCAGCACCAGGGTCTTGGAAGATTGCTCAGTTATTGAAGTGCTTGCCTTGCATGCTCAAGCAGCTAGTTTGAGTCCTTGACCCATGTTAAAAAGCCAGATATGGTGGTTTGTGCTTCTAATCCCAGCACTGGGGAAGAGGAGACAGAGGATCCCTGGAAACTCATTGGCTAGGCAGTTTAGCCTAACCAGCAAGCCCCAGGTCCCAAGGTGGAGAGAATGCAGAGATGTCTCAGTGCTGAATGCCGGCTGCACTGTCACACATGACTCACAACTTTCTGTAACTCCAGTTCTGGTGGATGGGACACTCTCCTCTGTCTTTCTAGGCATTGCATGTATCTGGTGTGCAGACATGCATGCAGGTAAAACCCTCACAAAGAAGCAAATAAAACTAAAAAACAAAAGCACACAAAAACCCAAGGTGGACAGCTCTTGAGGAACAACAAACAGCTAAGGCTGTGCCAGCAGCAGAACTTTGTGAGTGCCAACGCTGGAAAACTGTTACCCCTAATGGTGTCAGCACCATTGGTCCTTTGGGTTCCCTAGAGGGGACTAACTACTGAACACACAAAAATATTAGTGACTCCAAGCTGAAAGTGAGTCACAGTGTCAGACTCTAGTCTGAAGATGTCTGAGGACATTCTGGCCAATTAGTTTTGTAGGTGTTTTCCACTTTCTATATGTACAATGCATGACCAAAAATCCGTGTCTAGCTAAGTTTAACAAAGTTCTTTTAATACATACGAAGTAAGAGTTCCAAGTGTTAACAAAGCATGGTGTTGTGGTTTAATTGGCAGCATTTTTTCTTTCTTAGTGGTTCATAAAGATGACCTTACAATCGATATGCATTAGAGATTTGCTGAGATATGGTTCCTGTGGACTAAGGAGGCAGGGCTACCTTGTTTTGCTCCCTGGGGCATTAGAAGCCTCTAGAGCCTGCTGGTGGGAGGCTTCATTCTCACTGACACCCTGCCACCACCCGCTTTGGCTTTGACGTTCTCCATAAACTCTCTTTTCAACAGCTCCTGGTTTGTGGCTGCTCAGTGAAGCCAGTAGAGCTGAGGCAAAATGCTGGCTCTACAAAGGGAAAAGAAGTCTCACAATGTAATAAAGAGAAAGTTCCCATGGCCCCTTCCAGGAAAATCAAGTGAAATTTCTGGAATAAAGGTTAAGGTGGCTGTTGTAGTTGACTGTCACTCTCCCTTAGTGACAGCAGTCTGGATGGATGTGACAGCTTTGTTGTCAGGGCCAACCTTTGGCAAAATGGAAAACGAGGGAAATATTGCCTTAGTCCTTAGTCCTTCCCCATCCTGACCAAGTACACTCACTGCCCTCTACCCTGCCATCATGCCAGTCAAGAAGGGTACCACAGAGCCACATCTCAGATCTCCCCTGAACCCTGACTGTATCTGTCAGGGCAGTGTGTTACGCTGCAATATCAAACAAGCCCTCACCTCACACCCAGTGGTGTATCCCTGTTCCCTAGAAGTCTGACAGGTTTCTTCTCAGTTCTTTCTCTCTCAGGGATCCTGGTGGACACAGCCTGTGCCATCATGTTGCCCATGAAAGAAGTGACATGTGTCATTTCTTTTGACACACGACTGCTCAGGCACATCACGTAGCCTTCTAATACAAAAGAGAAAGAAACTTCACTGCATATTCAGAAGAATAGAAGACTTCTGGATGACCCTCGTGACTTGATCCCCTTCTCATTCCTACCCATATCTGCATTTCTAGACTGTTATTGCTTGTAATCACTCCTATGCCACACTCCTCCCGCAGAGTGCCCCAGTCTCATCTCTCATCCTGGTGTTTGCTGGAAAGGTGCAGTGCCATCTGTTTTCCTTTAGCTTGGCCCATGGTTGTAGTACTGCATGCTTCCCCAGGGACTTCTCTGGTGGGCTGGGCTGTAGCTGAGGTCAGGAATATGTTCCTCCAAAGGTTTGGTCCCCAGCCCATGGCACTACTGGGAGGTGATCGAGTCACAAAGAGGTAGGATGGTAAAAGGAAGTTATGTCACTTCAGGTCTGACTTTGAAGGGAGCCTGGCTCCTTCTCTCTTGGGGTTCCCAGGCATGAAGTGAGTACCTTTTTTTTCTGTCATGTGCTCTGACATGATGCTTACCATAGGCACACAGAACACAGCAAGTCAACCACTGAATGACATCTCTAAATCCAGGAGCCCAAAGAAGCCTTTCCTCTTTGGCAATGCAATGTCTCTGATATTTTGTTGCAGAGATGCAGAGCTGAGTAGCATTAATTAACTTGTGCAACCAAAGAAACACTCAGAGGAGCTGAAAAACATGTCCAATGACACAGAGCTGGTAAGTGGCAGAAACAGATTCTCTTGCTTACCGTCTTTGCAGCCTGTATCTTTTTTCTTTTGTTATTTCTTTTTTGTTTTATTGCTGTTTTATACATGTGTATAATGTGTTTTGACCACATCCATCCCTCAGTATCGTATCTAGTAAGTCTACTGCCACTGGACCTCCTTTCCCCAACAGCATCCCTCCTAATGAGTTTAATGAGGGCTGCTTATGTGACTGAAAATGGAGGGTTGTTCACAACTCACCAGTGACTATGCCCCTGAAGGAAATAAGCCATTTTCCCATAGCGGTTGCCATGTTCTTGAGTTTGGTCATAGGTATTCAAAGGGACACTCATTCTGAATGCACATTCTTCCTGATGTTGGGACTTGAGATGCTAAATACCAATGGCCACACACCCTTCTGCAGAACCTTCCCTCTTTATGGCTTTTGACTCCTTATACCATTACCATCTGTGTCATGGGCTCCTCCCCTTCTCTTTAGGGCCATGCCTTATTGGAGCAGCATTGATTATATGATATGAAGACAGCTGACTTATAGGCTCTGTGGTCTGACTTGCAAATATGGCTCAGCCAACCAGATTCAGCCAAACTATGGGATTTGAACTAAGATCCAGAGAAAACTCTCATTCCAAGGTCAAGTCCATTGATGGCTGAGTAGCCAGTGTCTGGGCCACAGAGTATGCTCTCTCCCCACTGTAGGGGGGAGATGTTTGACTGGAGGTTTTCTGTGTATGTCTAGAGTCTGCCCCATGGATGTTTTTGCAGGCTACCCTTAGCTGTGTGTAAAAGGGTGTCCTCATTTCAAGTTGTTACCACTGACCACTTCTAGAGACAATGGTGGGGATTGCTATGTATTCTCACTGACCAGGTTGCTTCCAGCCGCATGTAGTTTGCCCATTTGATAGGCCAAAGTCTTTCCCCTGCTTTGTTTCTGCTTCACGATCCTTTCATGTATTAGTTGGCCCTCAGAATTGGTTGCTTGATGACACACTCTGTTTTGCTATTACTATTTATTGTTTTGATTTTTCTTGTTGATTGACATTACTTTTTTGACAGTTACACGTGCTGAAATATTTTCTCTGCCAACCGGAATTTTAGTCAGGAACTTTTATCTCAGGGTTTGGGGAGATGGCTCCATCAGTAAAGCACTCTATGGGTAAGCATGAGTTTATATCACTGGCATTCATGTAAAGAGCTGGGCCCATCGGTGAGTGCATGTATTCCCAGGGCAGGGGAGAGGGAGGCAGCACCCTGGGGCCTGCTGGTCAGCCAGCCTTGCAGGATCAGCTAGCTTAGTGGGAGACTTTGCCTCAAAAACCAAGCTGGGAAGAGACAGAAGACACTGATGATGACCTCTGGCCTACACGCTTGCATGCAGACATGCCTGTGTACCAGCACACACCAGTGTACACACTCTCAGAAAACCAGCTTTTACCTAGGTTAGCTCAACACACCTGGACCAGACATGTGCGTGAGAGGACAAACAGGCCCCTATCACCCAGTGAGGGGCACCCAGTGAGTGTGCATGCTTTCCAGGCACTGTGAGCCCACACGCTCGGCTTCTCATTAGTGCTGCCAATCTTACTACTTCTGTGTCAGGACAGGTAACGTGTGAGTTAGCTAGCTTTGTGTCAGGTGAGCAAGTCACTCAGGTGAGAAAGTCACCTGAGCAAAGCACCTGAAGGGAGGGAGGATTTGCTTCAGACCTTGGCTCTTGATCCTGGGTCTGCTGTGAGGCAGAGCTTCCTGGTAGAGGGAGAAAGGGAGTGCATGGTGGAGGCTGGTTACCTGAGGGTGGACAGGAAGAGGAATGAGGAAGCAGCTGGAGATAAGGAATGATCTTCAAAGACTACAACCTATCTCGTAAAGCTTCCATGGCCTCCCCAAATAGTGCTACCAATTGGGAACTAGGGTTCAACACACACACACACACACACACACACACACACACACACACACACACACACCCCCCTGCGGCGGACATTTCAGATTCAAATAAATATTATTCTTACTGATGCCATTGTTGTGTTGACTATTGTACCCCCCCCTTTATTTCCATGATGCTCATATTGAAATCTAATCTGCATCATCAGGTATTAAGAGGTAGGAGCTTCAAGAGGTGGCCAGGTCTCTGCTCTCATGTTCACACTGATGAATGGATTATTGTGACAGTGGGTCTGCTACAAAAACTAGCAGACTGGGTATTCTCATACTCCTTATCTGTAGCCCTCAGTGAATGTAGTCCTTTGACCTTGGACCAGAACCCCGAGTCCAGACAAACATCTTTTGTTGTTGTTTTTTTGTGACAGGGTTTCACTGTTACAGCCCTGGCTGTCCTGGAACTCACTTTGTAAACCAGGCTGGCCTTGAACTCACAGAGATCTGCCAGCCTCTGCCTCCCAAGTCCTGGGATTACAGGCATTCAGCACCACTGCCTGGCCTAAACCTCTATTTTTAACTGTTCTATGGAGATGTGTTACAGATTGAGGTGACTTCTCCCATCTTCATGGTAATTCATTTACTAAGCTCTGTACATGACCTAAGCCTTTGTGGACATTACTTTGTTCTCATGAACATTCTGTAAGTTGTTGTTTTCCATCCTTTGGTCTTACATCATATACACCTTTCTGCTATGTGTGTTCTCCACTGACTTGGTCATGTTTTGTCATTATCTGTTGGTTCAACTGGAAGTGATGTGAGGGCAGTGGGTCCTCTGTTGTCTTCATTGTGGTACGTGACACACAGTAGGTACCAATAGATACTTGTATGATGAATTCCCATTTCATGGAGGGAAATCGAGACTCAAAGAGGTGATCAATTTTTCCTAGAGTCCACTGCTAGGAAAAGCAACACAGGGATGCTGGTGTGGGTCCTTTTGGCTCAGGTGCTGCTTTCATTACAAACTGACTTCCTGGCATTGCACACACTGCACACCAGAGTTCTGGCTGCGGTAAGGGCAACTCAAGAGTGACACTTCTCACCTAGCTTCACAAAAGCTAGCCATGTAACCACACTTGGCCCCCTGAGGCAGATGTTTTCCAAATGGCTTTGAGGTTCTTGCCTGGTGAAATTCCACTCATCTCCTTAAGTGAGAAACACTGAGCAACCCTCAGGGCCAGAGAAAATAACGGAAGACAACGTATGAAGCTCTGGCCAGTGGAAACTTCAGCAACAGCCAGGGCTTGACTTTTGGGCAGGACCTATGGTGCTCTGGGGCTGCAGAGGGTCTGGAAGGCAGTAGCTCAGACCTGGTAAGCTTGCAGTCTTCCCTGGGGCCTGTTCTCTTAACTCAGCAGCTTTGCATAGATTCTGTCTCCACTGCTTTGAACACTTCATTCCATTCCTACTTTATCTCACTTGGAAAAATCCATAGTCAAGGTTTTGGGTCTTAGTTTCCACATTGTTCCTGTGGAGAAAACTTCTCAGGCTGTGGACACAGATGAGTTTTGGTGTCTTGCACTTTCTGTCAGTAAACTGTACTCCCGTGTTAGCTAGGAAGCCTGCCTCCTGCAACACTACCTTGCTCCTACTCACATAGTGCTAAATGAGCATTCATTATCTTTGTGGGCCTGGGACTGTGACAGCCATACCCACTGGGACCATCTCTGATGCCACACAATCAGAGGCAACCAAGAGCCCCTTTGCTTTTTTGCTTGCTCCATCTTTGGCATCTTTGAACCTGTAGTGTTCAAGTATCTTGTGTCCATTCTGCATTTATGTTGAAGTCTTAACTATCAACATGCCTGGAGATGGAGCTAACTTGAGATAAATCAGTTCATGAGCATGGGTAGGATTGGCATCATCCTAGAAGGTATGGGGTCATGGAAGTACCCAGGGTCTCTTTGTATTGGCACACAGATAAAAGGTCACTGAGGTCACAACGGAAGGCCATCTGCAGGCCAGGGAGAGTCTTGACAAGGAACAGACTCTTTGGCACTTGGATCTTGAACTCCCAGCCCCAGAAGTCAATGCAATGGAGCCTAAGGCTGATCATTCTATTTGGGCAGCTCCTGGACTCCTTGCTTTAGCAGTAGCACCTTGGTATCTTAGGGATGTGGTCAAGGGGCCTCACCACCAGCAAGGTTCACCAAGATCTCAGAAAGGCACTTTCTGTGACTCTCATTAGGGACAAACTGCCATTCATATGCTTCATTCACTGTTTAATTGGGCCATTGGCAATGTTTTCAAAGGAGTCAGGTTGAATAACAAGGGAGTACGTCTGGCTATTAGGAAAAAATTAGAATGTGTCAGCATGGTGTAGACACTACAGAGGTACTGCCAAGTCTATGAACAACACACATCTACCCGAATCCCTTCCCTTAGGTGGGGACCTTGTTTTGCTTTTCTGGAAGAAATTCTACTTTAATTATGCTAAGTTCTACAGCATGATGAAGTATCAACGGGAGACCCAAAATACACTAAATGGTCTAAATTACCTTCCTTATGTTATTCATTGCTTTGACATTTGCAAGTTTTGTTTGGAGGAGCCATGTGGGGACCACTGGCACTAGCTCTGGATTCTTCTCTATAGCAGGCTATAGAGACTGGCTAGCCTAGACTCTGGGGGAAAATTCCTCTGTAACCTTTGGCCAACTTTAGCACACCTCATGTACATTCTGGACTTACATTGACACTTAATTGCCAATATAACTCAGTAAGAAATGGGACCTTTAGGAAGTGAGCCATGAGTGGGGAGCCCTCTTGAACAGAATCAGGTGCCCTCCTAAGAGGCTTCCTGAAGACAGTTCATCTTTACCTCTCAGCCTTGCAAGTGTAGTGCTGGCTCCTTCATGGTGGAGAACTCAGCCTCAATTGCCACTTAGGAAGAACACAGTAACCCTCCTCAGGTAGTCAGACAAGCTACAGCCTGGATTGTGGCCACCCCAGCCCCCAGAATTGTGACATTGGTTTAACTTGTAAGTTTGGTTCTTTATAAGTTATTCAGTTTCTAGGATCTTTGTTATGGTAGCACGAATTGGGGTAGACTCACCACCAGGACTCACACACTCATGTTCATGTCAAGACCAAGTCTCTGTGTGACAAACTCTTTTCTCCATTCCCTCAGCTTCCCAGATTCAGCACAGCTGCGGTGGACTGTCCCCTATCCCTGACACACCTCTATATCCTAAGCACTTGGTGAGGTCTCTGTTTTGTTTTCTCCATAGCTGTATCCTGTGAGGTAAGGGCCACCAGTAGACACCACTGTATGTGCCAAAGTTCATCTAAATGACATAAAATTAAAAATTAAGTTCTCAGTGGCACGGGCCACATTCTAAGCATGGAACAGCCACTCAAGGCTAGTGGCAATTGCAGTGGACAGCATGGTCCCTACAGAAAGTTCTAACAGACAGCAGTGGTATGTAGCATGCAGTCATTCAGCTGCATACACCCGAGGCTCAGATATGATAAGGAGATGTGGTCTGGAGGCTCACTTCAGTGAGAGGGGATGGGCCCCTGTAGCCACTGGGTTAAGGTGGGTGGTCATTAGTAGATAAAATCCTTAGACTCCCTGTCCCCCATTGGACAATTACGTTCCTTTCCTTGACTTTTTTGATCATAGGAAGACAGTCTTCCACTGGATTGTACTCCACACACCCAAAGAACCTGCTCCTTGGCACACCTACACTGATCCATCTTCCCTCTTCCCTGCCTCTCTTTCCTTGTATCCCACCCATGTATCTTGAGACCACGTCATAAGAAGGCCACATGTATATCATGGTCCCTGTCTGTAGCCTGTTTTTAGGGGAACTGACCAAGATACACCAGCATTAACAAATTCCTCCCCATTCTCATTGCTTCTGCCTTGGGATGGCCCTGTTATCTTTTATTTGGGAGATAACAACAATTTCCTAATAGGTATCCTGCACCTTCTTCCTTCTGTTAGATTCCCATTGAAGTCAAAGGACAGATATGAACCCCCTGATCAATCTCATGCTTGAGCCCTTCAGGGATTCTCTGCTACAAGTTGAATTGTGGATCCTTATTCTCATGTTGAAGTCCTAGCCTTCAGCATCACTGAGTGACTGTGTCTGAGGGCATAGAAGTAATTAAGGATAAACGGTGTCGTCAGGGTGTGTCTCATTTCTGTAAATTTGATATCCTTAGAAAAAGAGCAGACTCTAACATAGATACTTTATATGGCTTGCTGGATTTAAAATTTTCTTTGATCGATGAATCTACTTCCTCTATTGTAGTGAGATATCCACCCTACCTGCACCTGTTGTACTGACCATGCCCATTGGGGTGTGGGGACAGGTGCAAGTGTGACTTGGGGGAGTAGGTCTGGGGTCTGGAACCCCAGCTTGCTCTCTAGCTTCCTGGTTAGAGACAGAGTGCATCTGGAGGCATCCTTGGGACGGGAACCTGCTGGAGGTCATCTGTTTCTGGTGTAAGTGATTTCTCCCTAAATAAACATCCATCAGCCTATTCATTTTCCCAGATTCTTATTTATCCATGATACTCTATCGTATCTTCAATACCTGAAATTCTCTCTTCCATCTCTTGTGTTCTGTTGTTTATGTTTGCCTTTGTGGTTCCTGATGATTTACCCAGATTTTCCATTTCCAGAATTCCTTCAGTTTGTGTTTTCTTTATTGCCTTTATTTCAGCTTTCATGTCTTGAATTATTTCCTTCCTTCATTTGATTGCTTTTTCTTGGTTTTCTTTAATGGATTTGTCGATATCTTCCAGCTTTTTGTTTGTCTTTTCCTCCATTTCTTTAAGGGAATTTTTCATTTCCTCTTTAAGGGCCTTAATCATCCTCATAACGTTATTTTTTAGGTCATTTTCTTCTACTTTGTCTGTGTTGGGATGTTCAGGTCTCTCTGTTGTGGCACCACTAATTCCTAGTGGTGCATAGCGCTCCTTATATTGCTGAGTGTGTCCTTACCTTGCTGTCTATGCATCTCTTCCAATCCATATAGGCAGAGTTTGTGCTTCAGGGGCTCTCTCTTTCTCCAGTTGGTATAGCTGAGGGCTGTGGCCCCATTGACTCCTCCTTTAGGCACAGGTAGAGCAGAGCTTCCGGTGAAAGCTCCTCCTGGTGGAAGTGAGCTAAATGCTCAGGTGGTCACTCCTTGAGGTACAGGTGGGGCTACAGCTCTGGTGGACACTCCTCCAATTGGAGATGTAGGTGGGGCTGAAGGTTCAGTTTCACTGTAGCAGTGGGGTATCCAACTGAGAAATGGCAGTGGATGCTGGCTGGAACACAGGTGCTCTTTCCCACAGCACCTGTGGGAAACTTCTTGTAATAGTTTCTGGAAGCTAAACTGCTGCTGTCATTAATAGTTTCTGGAAGCTAAACTGCTGCTGTCATTCCACCTGGGATCACTCCTCTCAATCCTGGGCCTGACGCTGGGACTTCCCTCCAGGGCTTGTGGCTCCCTTGCTGCTGCAGTGGGCTTGAAGCTTGAAGCTCCCTCTGCTGACTCTGCTGCTCTGGGCCTGAAGTTCAGGCCTACCTCTGGTGCTGCCTGGGCTTATGACTCCCTTGACGCTAGTGCAGGCCTCCACTTTATATGCCTTGGGCTTCAGTATTTCCCCAAAGGTTCAGAGTTGAGTTCTTGGTCTGCAGGTTGTAGAGGCAATTACTGAGAGGTGATTGGATCATGAGGACTCTGACCTGGTCAGCATGTTAATTCTTTGGTGAATTTATGATTAAATGGACAGTTGGATAGAAGTGTGGAAGTGGGAAGTAGCTCTTTGGGGTGGTCTTTGAAAGGTATGCCTTGTCTATCTTCTGTCTCTGTGTCTTTCTGTTTCCTCACTACGGTGAGGGGAGCAGCTTCCTCTACCACATGCCCTCACAGCCATGATGCTACGTCACACCACAGGCTCAGAAACAGGGAACATTGACGGTGGACTGAACCCTCCGAAACTGAGCCAAAATGAATCATTCTCCTCCTAAAACAGATTTTCTCAGGTATTTGTCATCATGATTTAAAAAAAAAATGTGCAACATATTCTCACACAGAGAGAGCACAGTGAAAAGGTGTCATTTACAAGCCAAGGACAGCACAGTAAGAATGCTCCATGTCCAAGGCAAGGAGAGAGGCTTCAAAAGAAAGCACCCTGCAGAATCCTTCAGCAACTTTGCACTTCCAGCCTCTGGAATGGTGAAAAGTCTGTATTCACGCTTAATTCACCCATCTATGGTACTTTCTTGTGGAGCATAGCAGATGAATTCATCTCATTGCTCCAGGGAACAAGTCTAGATTCATTTAAGGGAATCTGAAGACATGTCCTGGCTCACATTCCCTCAATGTTGGAAAAGGTAGGTGTGGCTCAAGTCACCCAAAGCTAAAGCATCAGAAACAAATTTTCCAAGTCAGTTATTTACCTAATAAACCAAAGTATTAATTTTGGGAGGTGAAGGGGTATTAATTATATTTTAGATTTCAGTGCTCTTATGTTTATTACTAGTATATTAAAATACAACATATATTTTTTTTGAGACAAGATCTTATTATCTATCTCAGGCTGGCCTTGGACTTGTGATTATCTTGCCCATTTTTAAAAATTATGAATGAATGTTGGATTTTGCCAAATGTGTTTTCTTTGTCAATTAATTTTCAAATGTGAAATCACCATGAAATCCTTAAGGTAAATATTACCTCAGTATTATTTACATATTACTGAATTTCATTTGCTAAGTTTAAAAAAGATTTTTATATTTTGTACTCACAAGGGTATTGATGCATTCTTTTTCCTTCTGATTATAGTCTTTGTCTATTATTAGTGTTAGCGATATACTGCTATGTATTAGGTTCATAAAGTGAATTATAAGGGAACCCTGGCTCTGTTTTCTGGAAGAGAATTATGAAGACTTTTCTTTATTTGTTTAATGACATTCTACAGTGAACTTCTTGATGTCTCGATACTTCTAGGGAGAATTTTACATTACAAATTCACTTTTTCTAATAGTTACATGGCTATTCAAGTGAACTATTTCATATCAGATGAGGTGTGATAGTTTGTGTTTTTAATGGTATTGTTCTTTAACTTGTTAAATTTGTGTGTGAAGCAAGCTCATCATGTCCCTGTTGATGTCTGTAAGGTCTGTACTGATGTCTCTGTATCATTCTGGATATTGACAGTTTGTCTCTTTGCTAATAATTTTTGTCAGTCTTCTTAGACAATAGTACTAAGTTAGCTGAGAATGAATACAATTAATTGTATTGAATTAGCTGATAATCAACTTTTCATATGGTTAATCTCTATTTATTTATAATTTTATTGACTTTTTAAAAAAATTTCTCCTTTCTTTAGGGTTATATTAATCTTTTTTTTATGTTGCTGAGATGGTAGATTAGTTTGTTATTTTAGAATTTTCATTTTTTTCTCATGTAAGCAATCTTTTAAACATTGCTTTAGCTATATCTACAAAATTTGGCATATTTTTGTTTAGTTCACTGTATCTTGAAATTTCCCCCAAGATTTTTTTTTTAACCCATAGGATTATTTCAACACTCATTATTTAGCTTCTAAAAATTTTACTCTTTTCTTTTTGTTATTGATCTCTAGTTTTAACCTGTTGTAGATTTTGAACATACTTGGGATAATTTCCATTCTTTTAAATTTCTTGAGGCTTGTTTTGACTTTGGATACAGTCTATTTGGATATTGCTTTGTGTGTATTTGAACAGTGAATATATTGGTGGGATATTCTAGAAATTCTATGAAATCCTGTTGAGCATAGGGTCTGTCTATCCCTTTCCTCATTTTCTGACTAGTTTGGCCAGTATTGACACTCCTGATTGTGTATTTTTATGTATCTATTTTCATTTTTTGTCTTTGATAATAATTTTGCTCTGAAATCTGTCTTCACAGTTTAATAAATGTTGCTTTTTGGTTAATAGCTGCAAGATATATATTTTCCAATCTTCTTATAGTCAAACTACCCATATTGTGATGTGCAATGGTGATTTTTTTCATGGATAGTATAGAATAGCATCACTCTGCCAAACTCTGTCCTTTTTTTTAAAAGATTTATTTATATTTTAAATAATGTGCTTGTGTATATGGGAGGGGGCATGTGCATATGAGTGCAAGTTTGTGTGGAGGCCAGAAGATGTTGAGGAGTCCCCAGAGATGGAGTTACAGTCAGTTATGAGCCATCTTATGTGGATGCTGGGAACTGAACTTGTCTTCTGTGAGAACAATACATGCTTTCAACTACTGAGCCATATCTCCAGTACCCAATCTCTGTCTTTTAACTGATATATTAAACTACTTATATTTGCTATAGGTACTTACATTAGGGGCTAAGGTTGCCATTTAAATTTTTATTTCAGTTTTCTCTTTTCTGTCTTTTTTGTCTGTGGGTTTCTGGAACAATCTTAGGATTCCATTGGAGTTAGATACAGTGTTTCTGAGAGCAAGTGTATTTGCTATTATGTGGATCTTGTGTGTTCTTTCTGTGTTAAAGGCTTATTCTTCAGAGTGGTATTCTAACCTACCCAATACCTTCCTCACACATTTAGAAACATATTGGATGGTGTTATAATTTTTGAACTAACCATCAACTATAGTTTGAACACTAAAGTGAAAAGAATCATATGCATTTATCCTTCTTTACCTCTTCTGTCTCTTTTTAAAAGATTCTTTTTATTTTTAAGTGTGTGTGTCTGATGAACAGGTAAGTCCAGAAGAGCATATTAAGTCTCCTGGAGTTGGAATTATTGTGGGGTGGGAGGTGGGGGGAGAGGTTGTGGCTTCTCAACATGGGGTGGGGGTTGGGAACCAAACTTGTGTCCTCTGTGAGAACTTATGGGCTCTTAATCACTGAGTCACATCTCTAGGGTCTGCCTTCCTCCTTTTAAACATTTTTATCCCTTCATGTTTCTTCTTGAAAAGGAAAAAAGACAATTTACTAAAGAATGCACAATGACATGTTATTCTTTGCTGCCTACTGACACTTTTCATTATCCAAACCCAAAGTGATGGAGATTCCACAATCAAAGAGAAACCAAGGTCCAAGTACATGCTCTTTCCCTTCTTAATACCCAACTTTTAATTTTTTTTATTGCTGTTGTTTAGATAGCTGCCCTTTTAAAACAGGTATGCTAGAGACAAACTCCCTTCATTTTCTTTTACCCAAAAATACCTCGTTCCCCTCCCCCAAGACATGATTGCTGTGCAGTTTTCCTTAGGGATTTGCTGTCACAGTACTTTCCTTGGTGCTGTGGCTGCCACTTCCTCCCCTGTGGAGAAGAAACTGAACCTAGGGTCCTTTATGTGGCTTTTTCACTTACTTTCAAAGTATTATTTGTCTTGTTGCTTTCAAGGTGATTATTTTATTTTTCTTTATGTATCTGAAGTTGACTAGGGTGCATCCTGGAGTAGATTTGTTTGGTTTTATTTGTGTGCATGTGAATTTGATGAGCTTTTTGTTTCTGTAAGTTTATGCACCTTGCTGAATTCAGGGAAAAAAAAAGATTTGTCATCTGTGTGTGATTTCTCACCCTGTCTTTCTCCACCTCTTTTGAGTCTTCATGGTTTGAATATTTGATGTAAGACCCAAGAGCCCTTGACACTCTCTGCTCAGCTCTTTCAAGCTTGTTTTCTCTCTGTTGTTCAGATGGGGTGATTAAGAAAAACCAAACCAAACCAAGCCACAACAAACCCTTTCTATCTTTGTCTACTGATCTTTTCCGCTGGCCTCTTCCTTCTGTTAATGAATTTGGTCAATGTGTTTTCATTTTCCTTTATTATATTTTTCAATTTTAAAGTGTTCAGCTGTTTCTTTGATGTCTTCAAGAGTCTTGCTTCTTCATGGAGACCTTCCATTGCTGTCAGATGTGCTATCGGTGTACTTGGTAGCATTTTATGAAGGCTGCTCTAAAGTCTTTCCCAGGTAAGTTCCTTGTCTTTGTTTTGCTTTTGTTTTTTGAGACACAGTCTTCCACTGTGTTGGCAGACTGGCCATATAGTTGTGATTCTCCTGCCTCACCCTCTAGATGTTGGGACTATTGGTGTGCACCACCAAATAAAGCAATTCTGGTTGCCATTGTATCTATGTTGGCACCTGTTGGTTATCTCCATCCAAGTTAAAACCTCTTGGTTTGACTCTATAATGTTCCTCACAGGCACCTGTGTGGGAGGCTGGTCCCAGCCAGTCTTTTGAGAGGTTCATGGATCAAGAAGGCTCCGACTCAGTCAATGGACTAATTTGTGATGGATTAAAAAATGGATGGCATTGTAGGAGACAGTAGGAACTGGGAAGTGGAGCCTAGATGAAGTACTTGGGGTAGACTTGTGCAGGAGATGCTATCTTTACCTGTTTATGGTCTTAGCGACTTTCCTGATCCACCATGATGTGAATAGCTGCTCTCTGCCATGCATTCCCACTGTTGTGAGAATCTGCCCAACTGCACAGGGCCATTATCTGCAGCTGTCCCCTGTTGGCTAGAATCCAGGCTCTCCACCAAGGCCCTTCAATACTATGGGTAGCTGTGAAAAGCTTCCAGCCTCACTCCCTGATGCTGCCCTGGCAGATAGGCACTTTGTGACAGCACGTTGGCTCCACTCATCCCTAGCTGGGTTTGGGGTGGGCACAATGTTTCTCTGATGTTGGCTGGAGTATATTCTTATCTAAGATATGTTTTTCCTATGTGGATGCCCATTTCTGTTTCCTCAGCTGTAAAGAGCCAGCTTTCATCTGGGCTTTGGGCCTGGCTCTGAAGATGCTTTTGAGTCTGTGGTTTCATTAGCTTTAAGTCTAAGGCAAAAAGCAAACCTAACACCATGAACATTGTGAGGCAAGTGGTGATCCAGGGGAAGGAAATCTGAAGGAGTACAGGGTGAAAGGCATTCTAGGAGGAAGGTGCAACAAGAGCCCTGGGACAGGGTGCGCCTGGTGAGCTCAAGCAGGTGACTGTGGGGAGAAGAACTGATGCTGCACAAGGGCTTGTTGCACAGGGAAGCCAACTCTATGGTGGTCCTGGGTTTGATAAAATGCAGGCTGAGGGACAGGAGAGACAGGAGGCAGGCTTCATCATCATTGGAGGCAAGGGAGATGAAGCTGCCTGGGCTGAGGGGAATAGATGGTCCAGTGCTTACAGCTAGGATGGTGGGCAGAACCACTGGTCCAGGTGAAACGTGTTGCTTCTTTGTAGCCATGGAATTGACATCTGCCTCCATAGCTTCCTTATTTGGGACTGGTGATGCTACTGTTCCATACTAAAAAATATAGCTGGACATTGCTCCTGATTCAGCTTCCTTTCTTACCTTCTCATCACCTAGTTTGTTAGTTATTCCTGTTGGCTATGCTCAGGTCCATTTGTTTTTCCACCTTCATTCACAGGTCCTGAAATTTCCTTAAGAGCAATTAAGATTTGTTACTTGCTGTTTTCCCATATCTTCCCAATGTGCAAGTGTATACATAGAAATGTGCGTGCGTGTGCACACACACACACACACACACACACACATACACAAATGCAGACACAAACACATACACACTGATACACAGCATAAACACATACACACACATACAGACACACATACAGACACACACACAGACACACAGACAGACCCCCACTTCAACAAGTGACTGTGTGGTTGATAGGGTTGGGTGGTCATGTAATTGATCCTGTGTGTCTTATGGAAATTCACTTTTATCTTTTCTGAGGAAAGGAAATTAAAATTTAAATTTTAATCTCTCAACCTACTCCTTCATACAGCCACCACCAAGAACAAGAGACAAAAGCTTTCTCAGGCACAGGGCCCTCCTTGAGCCTTCCCCTGTTCATGTGCCCTGAATGCATGCTGTTCTGTGATTTCCATCATCAGGGATTAACTTCGTGTAAAAAGAGTCAGATGGCCTGGATCTGTTGCAGACAACCTCTATTGATAAGTGTGATATAGGACAGGGTCTCACTATGCATCCATGCTGCCCTCAGATCCAGGACTCTCTTGCCTCAGCTTCCCTACTGCTGAGATCAGATGTCACCTGCTACACTCTTGCTTTGTGGTGCTGGGGGTTGACCTAGGGATTTAAGAAAGCAGGGCAAGTCAACCAACAAGCTGCATCCCCAGCCCCAGCACTATATTAAATATATATATATTTGGGGACTGGAGAGATGGCTCAGAGGTTAAGAGCACTGACTGCTCTTCCAGAGGACTTGAGTTCAATTCCCAGCACCCACATGGTGGTTCACAACCATCTGTAATGAGATCTGGTGCCCTCTTCTGGCCTACAGGGATACATGCAGGCAGAATACTGTACAAGTAATAAATAAATAATAAATACATCTAAAAAAAGAAAAGAATGCTCTTTAATATATATATGCATATATATATTATATATATATTTGTTGATTTAGTGTGTGCTTGCCATAGTGTGTGTGTATAGGTCAGAGGAAAACTTGTAGAAGGTGATTCTCTCCTTCTACCGTATGTTCCTGGTATCAAATTCAGGTTATAAAGCTTGGCAACAAGTACCTTTATCTACTGAGCCATCTCACTGGCCTAGCAATACATTAAATATTACCTTATGTGTATGAGTGTTTTGCTTGTATGTATGTATGTATGTATGTATGTATGTATGTATGTATGATGTATGCATATATGAGCACCTCTTTATGTCTTGTGCCCCAGGAGGCTAGAAGAGGGTGTTGAATACCCTGGAATTGATGTTACAGTTTCTGAGCTGCCATGTAGATCTTGGGAACTGATTCTAGATGCTCTGCAAGAGCAAGTGCGATTAATTGCTGAGACATCTTTCTAGCCCCCTTACAGTGCATTTTTCGTGGTGCAGTTCCTAAACATGACTCATCCTTGCAAAGCTAAGGGTCATGACCCATGCAAGGTCCTTCACTAGGAACCCATTTTATCTGCTAATTTCCACACAGTTGGGTCTGGAGAGAGGCTGAAGGCCTGGTGAGTGAGTCACAAAAAGCTGGACGCTGGCCAGGGAGGCTTGCTTTTGCTGCCCTGCTTAGAAAAAGGACTGCTGCTGCTTCGTGCTGTACCTATGGCCCCTGCCTCCCATGCAGCAGCTGTGTGTTACTGGCTAAAGACAGCACATGTCATCTCAGTTTTCTAGTGTGGCCGAGCTTTGCCCTGAGGCTGTGATAGGGACAAGGCTGGCTCAAACCGTCTGTTGACTGGAGACCTCAGGAGAGACCTTGTCGTAAGAAGCTCACATCAATGCAGGCAGCATCTGTCCAGCCGGAGTGCAGGAGGGGCCAGAGAATGCCAGCCTTTCTTAGCTTCATCCTGGAAGTGGCAGCTATCACTTTGCCATTTTCTGTTGTCTTACCCATATCTCAGGAGGATGCTGGTGAGTTTCAGCTACCTACTTGGCACAACCTGGAGTGCTCTGGGAAGAAAGTTTCAGTTGCCCAGAGTAGCTCGCCTGTGGGTGTGCCTGCAGAGGGATTGATTGTCTTCATTGTTGATATAGGAGGACTGAGCTGATGGTGGTGGATGTCACTGTTCCTGGGTATGGGGTCCTAGACTATATAAGAATAGAGAAGGCCAGCTGAGTACAAAGCAAGCAGGCCACATGGATGCATTCATTTCTCCGGTAGTGACTGTGGTTGTGATGAGACCATGGTCCAGAGTTTCTGCTTTAACTTCACCCAGTGATAGGCTGGAACATGGAATTACAACCCTCTTCTTCCCTGTGTTGCTTTTTGTCATGTATTTGTCACACCAATAGGACTGGATCTAGAACAGGGACTGTGGGAGGACATGGGCACCAGAGGGTGTGAGCACTGTTGGCTGACTTGTAGGTTCCCTCCTTGCTTAAGTGACACCTTTTTCTCAGATAGGGAAGTGGCCGTGTTTGCACTCACAGTCTGCCCAGAATGTTTGATTGACTCAGAGTGTCTCGGACAGTGGGCAGGACCAGTGAGATTTTGGAATGCTGAGCATTCCCATAAGGACTCAGGATCCTGGTGGCTCTGGGGTGGCATCCCTCCACAGAAAGTGGCAAGGAAGTTCATAGAGACAGACATGAAACAGATACTGGAAGAGACTGGACCATATGATGCTGGAGTTCTAGAGAGTACAGACACTGTGGAAAGTAGCCCTGGCCCACTGCTGTCTGGGCACCACCTAGGTCTAATAGTTCAGCTTTGTCCCCACAATGAGTGTTTCTTTGTCCCCACATTCTCCCCTCTTTGTGTCAGATAATATGAGCAGATTTTTTCCCTTGAAGCTGAAGGGCCGTGGGGGAAGGGTTCTATTCTTTTCCTTTTTACCCTTCTCATTCTTTAGCAGCCACTTTTTACAAAAGACAAGTTGTCATTTGTCAATCCCTCACTATGTCCCAGCTTTCCTGTGGGTTTATCTCAGGCATGAGATGTGATGGCCCAATGAAAAAGGGGCTTGCTGCCACCTTGTTCATCAGAGATGGCAAAGTGACAGAGGCAACTCAGCTTGTCTGCACCAGTAGACTGGCTGGATTCAGAAAGCTGGGTCTTTTATTCTGTTGAATTCTGGAACTTCTGCCATGGCCTCTATCTATTCTGAGGCTCACAGATACTTGCCCCTGCTTTAGGGATTATTGCCTGTCCCCACAGGTGTCACTCACAAGTCCTGGGAAGATGTAGGTTGTGTTACAGGGAAGGATAGCAGTCCATCCTGGTGACAACAGAACTTCCTACATTCCACCGTCCGATCTCAAGTGTTATCTCATCCATCTCTCTTTCCAACAATGCCTTACTCTTAGGGAGTACTAAAATGTATTTTTAGAATGTTCTTCTGGTATCATGGCAGGAGATTAGTAATTAGAGAAAGCTACATCAAGATTAACATGATAAGGAAAGACTGGAAGCCTTCCCTACCTGGGATTCATACAACACACAGAGCATGTGCGAGAATAGCCTGGGCTATACAAACAGCACAGAGAGGTAGGTGTTGTGTCAATACACTGTAGAACATCATAGATTGTGGCCCAAGGCTCCTTGGGCTTTTCCCTCAGCTCTAGAACTTCCCATTCCCTTTCTTAATGAACTATCTCTATTTCTATTTTGAACTGTATATCCTTGGTGCAACCATTTGCAGTGGGACATAGGAACCTGGAAGCTTTAGTGGGTGTCCATTGGGACTCAGATCTGTGCACATAATAATATTCTCTATGTGTCTGTCAAGATACAATTATAATCCCAGGTAGCACTGCTGAGTGCTGTGGCGTCCTATGGAATTGGGCTCAAATCCCTCTGTCCTCTGTGCTTTATGGACATGGCCTGGGGCAGGGCCCCAGACTCACTTTCCTCCACTGTGAAATGGGAATGAGAAATCATACTCCTTGGGGTTCTGGTAAGAAGCAAGGAAGCGAATGAAGGCCTACGGCTATGCTTGGTTGGCATGGAGTTGGGTGCTTGGCCCTGCTCTTTATTGTTGTAGCTTCTTTTGTTCCCAGAGTTGCAGATAGTGGGACACCCTTAAGACCTGTTTCCACATAAGCTCCATGGGAACCTGGCAGTTGCTGCAGCCAGGGGCACTGCTGACTCCTGCCCACTTCTCTCTGGGGATCTCCAGTCAGGATCTTGGCTGTGAGGCCTCTGCTTGTTGCTAGGTGCAGAGAAAACAAATATTGTCTTAGAAACATTAATAATTGAGATGTTTTCAGCAGTGAATTGGCTGGCATTAGTGGAATTGAAAATTAAGACAAAGACACTAACTACCTCCAGCTGACTCCCTGGTGAATAATTCATGTGACCAGAGCCCACAGAGGCCTGAAAAACAGAAACCCTCAGTGTCTGTCCTTCCTGCCATTGCCTGCTCTGTCCAACTTATTTCCCTGATCCATCGCAGGGAAAAGTGGCAAGAGTGAGTGACACAGTAGGATTCTCCTGGAGTTTTCAATGACATTTTGTTGTGGGTGACCTTTGATGAATTCAGCCCCTCCATGAGCAGGAGCCCTGGTTGGCATCCTGCTGAATCCTATAGATCCAAGCACTGCTGAATCCTATAGACCCAAGCGGTGGAAGAGACCTAGAGCAGCCAGCAAGGCCTTGGCTCCACACCTTTCATATGATGGCTCTCTCACCATTGTTCATATCTCATTCTTTCGCCTTTACTGTGGACCTGCTCTGTGACTATGTCAGAGTCCCAGTGCCAGGGGACAACTACAGTTCATGGTCACTCTAATGAAGATGAATGCAAGCAGCATACATGGCAAGAGCCTCGGACCCCAGCCTCAGGGTGACTGGTGAGGACTGCATGGTGGAACAGGCACCTGAACTGAATCCTGTTGGTGAGAGCTGGCGTTCTTGCTGATTTCTGTTGCTGTAATAGAATGCCTGAGACTGGGCAACTTACAATGAAGAATGGTTTTGTTTGGCTCTTTCTTCTGGATGCTGACATGTTCAAGAGTATGTGCTTTCATCTGCTCTGATTCTATTGAGGGCATCTATGTTACAATTTGGAAGGGCCAGTGGGCAAGCTGTGCTGACAGGGTAGGCTCTTGTGGTTAATCAGCTGGCTCATGAGAGTCCCAAATGGGAACTTAGCTTAGAGAGAGATGGCCTTAACTCTACACAAGGACTGACACCTTCCCATCCCAGATACCTCTGAAAGGCTCTGTCACCTCTTAAGACCTCACTGTGACCAGATTTCAATATAAGGTCTGCAGGGATACATCACATATAAAGCATGGCATATGGATGGATAGGAAAGGGAGAGAAGGCATTTTCCATTAGAAAAAAAATTGTAAAAAAAGAAGGGCACCATAAGAATGAAAGAAAGGTTCACTGTCCCGACTGTACAGAGGACAATGACATGTGTGATGGACTGGACAGAGGCTGAGTGTGGGAGGGCTTCAAAGGTTAGGGTGTTTGCATTTGGACTTTTCATGGAGGGCAATGGGGAGCAAATGGAGGCTTAAGCAGAAGCTACCATGGTGATTGGTTTGGTTTAGGAAGATTCCCACATGATGGAGGAGGGGAACATCTTGTGGTGAAAACTCTCACACCTCATGGGTGACTCAGTTCTTTTCAAAGACAAGCCTTCCTCCATTGCTTAATCCTATCAGCCTCACACTTCTTTCTGTTCCTTCTTCACTTCATTCTCTGTGCTAGGAAAGAGTGGGAGGCTTTGGAGGTCACCCCACATCCTATGCTGAGTTGCCAGTTCAAAGATGACCATTCCTGCAGGTTGAGAGGTCCCATATATGTGTGTAAGTATATGTATACAATATATGCATACACACACACATACACACTATGGAAGTATAATGGTGGCTGTGTAGAGGGAAGAGGACTCTAAAGAGAGGCATATGGCTTCAGTTATTTTAAATAAACACCAACTCATTCAATAATTCAGCATTCTCTAGTTCCTAGGGAGACACACCTAGGTGGGTAGACCAGTTGTCCATTGCGACCCATGTGCATTCCTGGTGGAAACAGCCTGTCTTCTCGCTTCCTCACTCCAGGATAGTCAAGGTCCCACTCCCTAGGGTACCCCTACCTCTTCAGAGTGGCACCATACTATGGATAGCACTGTTTACCCACTTGTACTTCCTGTAGATCAGGTTTGTACTCTGAGGCCTCCAAGGCAAGGGAACATAAGTTTGTTATAGTCTCAGTCCCAGGAGGCTTCAGTGTGGTTCTTTAGTGAAATCTGCTATGAGCAGGAGGACATGTGTCATGAATCTTGGCCATAAGCAGTCAAGGGCAGACTGACTCTTTGGCAAGGCTCAGTCAGGTGAGCTGAATGCCACTGTTTCTCTCCAAGTTCTTATTTCCTCATTTAGTAAATGTCTGTGCCATCCTCCAAGGCTGGGGTGAACAGGGCATGTTGGGAGGTGTCTCAGGGATCATCCTGATCTGGAATTCACTGTAACCCTTGATTGATGACCTGTTATGTGCCTGGACCAAGTGCTCTGTCCAAACTGTTCTGTCTATGACTGTAGGAGGCAATACTGCCATTTCATTTTATGGAGGATGACACTGGGGACCAAAAAGATTGCCGAAAGCACATGCTGCCAGCACACAGCTGGTGTGTGGCAGTTCTGAGACTGTGAGCCTGAAGATTCTCATGGGATCTGTGTTCCTGGCTGCAGTGAACTTCAGGATTGGAACTCAGCACCCGTTACTTACACTAGCTGAGTGTTGTGTGTGAAAGATTTTCATTAGAAAGAAAGGGGCTCTAGGCAGGTTTTTGCAAATGGATTTGGCTCCAGGATCCATGTTAATCTATCTTTACAACCTGTTACCTTATAACCTGAGAATGTCATCTGACCATGTTATGTTAACATCTGGACCCAGATGTTCAAACCTGTGTGTGATGGCTTTATCTCCTGTAGTCTCTCTGATTACTGTGGGTATTTCAAGAATTAGCAGGGTGCTCACAGTTTGACTAATTCTCATTGGATGGACTTTTTGATGCTTAGATTCAGATGGTTCATTCCAGAATGCTTATTATTAAGCACCTGCCGAATGCAAAGCATGGCTATCAGTGCTGAGGACACAATGTCACACCTGCTGGGAACAGGTAGTATTATAGGTTCTGGGGATACAACCATGTCCGTGCACAGTCCCTCATGGAGTTAAAGCTTCACTGGGGAAGGCAGATTTGTCAACTCACAGCTCTGAGTGTATACAGGCAAATGAGTTGGATATAGTCTAGGGGAGATTTTTCCAGGGCAGAGATACCTAAGTCAGTTCTGAAGGAGGCATAGGAAGTGACCCAGGAGAGGGATCAGGGAATATCCCAGTTAGGGACATTGGTATTGCCAAGGTCTTGAGGTAGGGTGTGTGCAGTTGAGAAAGAGAAAGTTTCATAGAGAGTGAGGAGATGGAGTTGAGATCACAGTGGTCAGAAGAACAGGTCTTTGGTAGTCATGATTCGAATTTTATCTTGAAATGGAGGGAAAGTTAGAGAATAGTCATATCAGTTCTAGATTTCTAACAGTGTCACACACCTGCCTCCTCTGCAGCTCAGAATCCTGCAGGTTAGTAGTAGCTGATGGTTTTCTGCTCTGGCTGGGGTTTGACTCACCTTCATTAGGCTTGTCCAGTGCTCATCATCTAGGTCCCATCTGAAGTGTGATGGGTGGTAAATCTGGAAGGAGCGGGCTCCTGGGGAGTTGGAGCTTGGTATGCCCAAGGCTATTGGTGGCTCCTAGATAGTCTTTGGATAGTTGCTCTTGACAGCGTGGGGAACATTTCACCTTTGTATTGATTGTGTGTGTGTGTGTGTGTGTGTGTGTGTGTGTGTGTGTGTGTGTGTATTACTATGACCACATACTTGACAGAAGTGAATCATTTTGGCTAGTGGTTTCAGAGGATTTGGTCCATCACATCATGGTTGGGGAAGGAGGTACAGAGTGGCTCCATCTGTGCTGATGGAAGTCAGTGGCATAGACTGTTCACATCATGATTAACTAGGACGCAGAGAGCACAGCTGGAACTATGAGGTGAATATAACCTCCAAAGGTCTACCCCTAGTGGTTTACTTCTACCAGCCAGAACCTACTTTCTAAAGGGCTCACAGCCTTTAAGATGTTGCCACTTGCCAAGGACATAGCATTTGACACTCAAAGAAATAAGCTGATTCACACCATACACACTCACATTCAAGGCATCTGGTAGGAAAGGTTGGAGGTGGGCAGGCTCTGTGATGTGGGCATCCCTTTGGAGTCCCAATGTATCACTTCCTCTTTCCAACAGTCTTCCCTGATCACTTGTACTTGTCCCCTGGGATACAGCCTGGATAGCTCCCACAGAAGTCCCCAGCTCAAACCAGCTTTGGAGGACCCAGCCTGAGACATTGTCCTCTCTTTTCCCACATGCACTGAGCTGCTGGATGAGGAGGAGTTGAAGTGGGAGGAGCAGGAGGAGTGTGAATTCAGAGTGATAGGTACTTCAGCAAGGAAGGAAGACAGTACCATCTAGGCTGAGACCAAGGCGAACTTAGGAAGTGAGGCCCTGCTGAGCAGGCCTATAAGGTCTGCTGGCTGGATGCCTTTCCCACCTTCTTACTTCATGCCTATCTGGAGTCTGAGAGTCTCCTTAGAACTGGCAAACAGCTCTCTTCCCAGCTCAGGTAGTAATTCAGGAACCAGCACCCACGGCCACCCATTACTCTAAGTCCACTGACACCCACAATGCTGGGGCAGTGGGCAGGAAAGGAAAAGTTACCCACTTAACAGGCCTTCTCTCAAGTTTCTGCCTGGTTCCTATGCTGGGGTGGAAGGAAGTCCCTCTGAGACATATCTGTTGGGCACATGTGAGGAAGGATGGAGTGGCCCTAAGCATGTGCATTCAGTACTATTTTACTAGGGGATCCTGAAACACCTGTGACATCACACTGCTCTCTAGACCTTGAAAGGTGTAGCTTCCTTCTTTAGGTTTGGTTGTTCATTCCTCCCTTCCTCTTCTGTTCAATGATGCTGAAGACATGGAAGTGGATGTTAGAGATGAGGAATTCTTTCTCTGGCTGCCACTGCACATGCCTTGGGCAGGAAGGAGAGAGAGGTACTGTGCTCAGAGTTCCCAAGAAACAGCACACCCAGTTTTGTACATGGGTGGCCGTCTGCCAGGGACATTGGAGTCTTGGGTAGAGAGCTTAATGATTTATCATGGACTCCAGAGCTAGAGTCTATGTTCAAATCCCAGTTCCTCCACTTACACAGAGACATCTTATTTGTCACAGCTGCACACTAACCAAGTTACATCAGGCAGAGGGGACAGCATGTGCACAGGCAACTGGGGTGGAGATGTGACTTAGGAGTGGGGCAGGAGGTGATGATATGAGGAGCTGCCAGGAGTTGGGTGCCAGGTGTTGGAGAAGCGCTGGATGGCCCTCTGCAGTTGAGTAGAAGCAGATCACTCTGTCTTCTTAGAACCTTCCCTCCCTCTCAGTTGACTTTGTGAGCAAAATGAAAAGCCCAGGAGACTGTCTTCAGACCCCTGTTTTCTCTGTATAGGAAACACTTTCTTCAGTCTGTTCCTCCCTATTGCCCCTCCCATTACCTCCCTGGCCCTGCAGGTGTGTGTGTGTGTGTGTGTGTGTGTGTGTGTGTGTGTGTGTGTGTTGACTGCAGAGTTAAAGGCACCCAGGGAAGCCACACCCACACCCTACCCCCAGTCCTGGCTTGAACACAGACACCATCTGGTGCTATACTTTAGATTTCAAGTGTCCCCCAAAGTCTCAGCAGAAGGCACTGTTAGGAGGCAGTTGCACCCCTAGACCACCCCCAGAGGGTGATACTGGAGTCACAGCTCTTTTCTTCCTCTTTCCTGGCTGCAATGCTGAGAATAGACCTCTTCTGCCACATACTTTCCCATAATGCACTGTACTACCAGAGGCCCAAAGAGGCAGGGCCGGTGACCATCAACTGAACACTCTGGAACCTTGTCCACAAGCCTTGTCTCTTTGCTGATTATTGTAGGTATTTTGCCATCAATGCAAGACTGGCACAGCCTGGGGACTTTACAAACAACTGGCTTGCAGTCCACAGAGTGGGGTAGCCTGGACAGTGCAGTTTTAAACATCTCCCAGTGATTCTGATGAGCAGGGGTAGGGGACCCATGGATGTAGGGGAAGATGAAACTGTGGGTTGGGTGTCTCAGTGGATAGGAAAGGTGTCAGCGACACAGTGCCCCACACAGAGACCTGCTGGGACAGTTGTATTTGAGGATGCATCTGTGGTGAGGGACACGAGAGGTCGTTACAGAGAGGGGCCAGGCTTGGTCTTGTCATTGTGTCTGAGAAGCCTGTGGCTTCCATGATGAGATGCAGTGTGCTGTAACCCCCACAGTTCCATGTCAATTTCTGTGCTTAGTTTTGTAACAGGGGAGGGCTGGCCAAGCCTCTCTCAGAGCTAGGCATGCAGGAAGTGGAAGCTCAGTACTGCAGCTGTGTCTCTGTGCCCCCCTCAGCATTTGTGTGTGTGCATATGTGTTTGCGTGTGTATGTGCTGCATGTGTAGGCATATGCTCATGTGTGCTGGCATGAGCGTGTGTGGGCCAGAGGTTTATATGGGGTGTCTTCCTCAAGATATCTCATAGGATCAGGAGCTTGCTGGCAGACTGATGGCTGGCCGATAAGCCTCAGGGATCCCCTTGTTTCCCATCTCCCCAGGACTAGGATTGCAGGTGTGCACTACCTCAGCAGTTTTTATTTTTTGTTTTTTTTTTTTTGTTTTTTTTTTTTAACATGGATTCTGGGGGATTAAGCCCAAGTTGCTGTGCTTGTACAACAGCACCTTGCCAGCTAAGCCATCTCTCCAGCTCCTGACTCATACATTGAAATGGGTTCTCCCAACCCCAGGTACTAGGAGGTGGAGATAACATGAGGTGTTTAAAGCCCTCATAAACAGGATTAGCATATTGGTGAAATATGCCACAGACAGTGTCCTTGCCCTTCTTCCCTGTGACATTACAGGGCTGTCTATGATCAAATGGCTTCTCCTATCAGTGCTTTGGACTTTAGATTTTGAAGCCTGTAGGAAACAGTGGCCAGGTGACTGGCTTGGCAGAGGTCCATGTGGTAGCTATAGTTAGTTCTTCAGTGAGTTTGGGCTGCTTTCCCCTTATCCTGGCTATAAAGACACACACAGACCCAAGCATGTGTGACCTCTCTAGACACTATTTATTGTCTTTGGTGCCTTCTCAACTTTCCTTCTGGTGCCTCTTAGATGTTTGGCTGCCTTTGGCCTCTTTGTGTACCCACCATTCTCCAGATCTACAAGTTTACCTGGGGAAGGCTTCCATCATTCCGAGAAGGGAAGGAGGCAGAACCTCAGGCCTCTAACCCTCTTAGGCAGCATTCATCTATGGCCTGGAGTTCCCACTCAAGCAGTTCCTGGTGGGATGGTCTCTGAGTCTATGTAGCAGTTACCATGACATTGTGCCATCATGGGGAGCATATTCCAAACATCTGAACAAAGGGCTGTCCCTAACTTCTCACTTTTGCTTTTATAAGACCAACACAGGAACACAAATAGTGCTCCAAGCCTTTGCTCCTGGATGGAATCTGGGTTGCAGCTATCCACAAATAACTAGAGAGGGAAGAACAACTCTCCCATGGGTGATGCTCTTTGGGGATGTGGTAAGCTCTCACAAGTTCTCTCTAGATGCTTCACCCTTGGGCTAGTGGTCCTCCCAGCTTCTCCTGATGGTTCCCAGATAGGCTGGGCTGCTGTGAGTTGTGGGCATTCTCTATGTACCATGTTGTGTCTCCTGGTTGGTACTTCTGTGGGCAATGCCCACTATGACAGCACGTTACAAAGCTCAGCAGGGATGAATTCCTCATGGTTGTAGATCTCCATGCAGGATCCTTATCATTCCAGATGCTTCTGGACCTGGGCCACTCACAGCGTAGGTAGCACTTGTTTCTTCAGAGCATGTGGTGGCTATAGATGGTGTTCATTGTTTGTAATGGGCTCATCATGGAAGGTTCTACCTTCTAACAGTTCTTAAATCAGTTGCAGTTGTCACTGCTGACCTTGGTGCTGATGGTTTTGATGGATCTTATGGATAACCTGCACCTAGGTGCATGGTACTTGATGCTCTTCTCATAGGTGGTTTTAATACAGACTGCCCAGCATGGATGCTTCTTGCTTCAGCTCTTCTTACAACTACTTCCCATGTAGATGATCACATTGCCTACTTCTTAGCAGATGACCCTGTGTATGACTTGTTTGTCGATGGTCATTGCTATAGAAGACACAACACCCACTTCTTCAGTTCTTCCTACGCTGCCAATGAACATCCCAGGTGAATCCGGGCTTGTTAAGTCCTCAAGTTTACCTATTAGCAGGAACTGAGGAGTCTCCTAATAAAGGCGTGGGCTCCTGGGTGGGCTTCTCAGCCTCAGCCTGGGTGGGCTCGGTGCTGCCTTCCACTGTGTCCTTAGCCTTGTCCTCCTGGAGATCTGTGTTGTTTCTTGGCTCGCCCTGCTCACTACAGTCCACCCTGATGTTCTGGATACTGTTGGTCTTGCTGGAGGTCCTGCTGGTGGTGGAGCTGAGGAGTTCACTGCTCACCTGGTAGGATAAGAAGCTGCTGCCTGGGCTAAGGAAGCTGATGCTACTCAGGCTGTTGATTCTGTCACTAGGCAGGCTGGTGTTACTATTCTCCTCCAGCCTTCTGGGCGCCCTTGCCTCGACGGTTCAGTCTTCGGATCTTTGATTTATCTGAAGAGGACTTAATAGACTGCTTACTGCTCTGGGTGCTGTCCACCTGGGTGAGCTGCTTAGTTAGTCGCACAGTTGGCTTACTGTTAACCAGACTGACCTTGCTGCTCTCCTCATCTGCTGTGTAGCCACTGATTGACATGGTAGAGATACTGCATGTCTCTGACTTGAGGAGGTGTGCACTCTTATTGAGGCTTTCAATGCTGTGGGGCGTTCCCAAGGTACTGTAGACAATCCTTGGGAGCTTCTGGATGGCTGCTACATGGCTAGACACCACATGTGGCTGGACCTCTAAGCTGGGTAATGATGGGGTTGGCCTTTGCTCTTGAGCATTGTGCACAGAAGACTCTCTTTTTTCCGCCTTAATGGCGGGGGGCAGTGGGATTGGCTTATCCAGGAGGGGGGCCCCTGAAGGCCTTTGAATGTTGTTTGTGGTCTGTCTGGGGAGAGGTGGCTTAGTGTTTGTTCTCATTGGCCAGCTTGGTTTCCATGGTGATGGCACTTATGAGGCGTAGGGGGGTGCAGGGTGGGAGGGAGAACAATGCCTCTCTGGCAGTAGTCAAGTCACATCAGTAACAAAACCCAGCTTGGGCAGAAAACAGGTTCATGGCCATAGTGAGTGTGTTAATCATTGTGACAGAAAACCCTAGAGAAGCTGAAGAATTTGGTCTACTGTTTCTGGAGGTTTCAGTTCATCATGGTAGTCTGGGAGGCTGGGAGAACATCTGAGCTGCAGGCTTCATCCTTTCTCGTTGTGCCCTTCAGGTACCCAAAGGGATGGTGCTAACACTCAGAGCGATTTCTTCCATGGAAACACATGTGCAGAAACACCTAGAGTACACTTCACTGATATCCTAGGGGCTTCTCCATTGAGAAGACCATTCAGGGTATGGGAATTGCCTTTCAGGGGGAATTCTGAGGGGCTTAGGGCCTGCTTTGCCTCTGTCTCATTGCTGAAGGAGTTATGAACACGGAGAATTTGGTCAGGTTGAATTCTCAATTCCTTGCCAGATCTCCAAGGTTCAGACTCTCCCAGTCTTATCACAGCGATTCCTTGCTTGTTCTCATGCACCCAGTCATGCTGGCCACTTCTTTCTCTTGAAAATTCTTTGGTTTTGAGAGATGGTTCAGTGGGTAAGAACACTTCTTGTGTAAGCATGAGGACTTTTAATTTGGGTATGGCCATTGGGAACCTGTAATCTAAGTGATGGAGTGGAGTGGAGACAGGAGGATGAGGTTGAATGGCTACCAGCCTAGTTTCAAGTTCAGTGAGAGACCCTGTCTCTAATGTGCAAATTTATAGGGCAGGGCATGGAGAGTTATAGAGCAGGACACTTGATGTACTATTTTGGATTCTCCCCCAACACGCATACACATACACTGTACACACATATATACATACATGCATGCATACACACATACACACATACATAGTATTTATTGGTGCATAGATTACTCATAATATTGGGTTTCAGGTATGTCATATATTTGACCATGTTCATCCCCTTACTCCCCTCTTCTTGCCTTATTGCTGCTCCATTCCTGCAACTCTCCTTCCCTCAGCTTCGCTTCTACATCCATATAACATTACACACACACACACACACACACACACACACACACACACAACATTACATACACATACATAGAACATTACATATACATACATACACAGAAGTTTTATGCACATGTATAAAGTTTTATGTTTCTCCAAAAGTCTAGGATCTATAAATGAGAGAAAATTCATTATTTGTCTTTCTGAGTCTGGCTTGTTTTGTTTCTTATGATGATCTCTGGTTGCAAACAGTACAATCTCAGTCTTCATGGATGAACTTCACTGTGCATATACACCAATATCAGGTTTTCTTTATCTCTTTTATCTCTTGATTGGTGTCCAGGCTGATTTCATAACTTCTCTCTTGTGGGTAGTGTCTGTTGTGGGTAGTGCTGAAATAAACATGAATGTGCAGGTCTTCATGATGCCTATTAAACTATGCCAAAATTCTATGTCACTCTAGTCAGAATGGCTATCACAAAGAAAATAACATGCTGTCAAAGATATGGAGACAAAGGGACCTTCTCATACTGCAAAAGTACAGCGGTATCACAGTAGAATGTTTGCTTAGTGTGATTCCCTGGGCTTGATTCCAAGCCACATGAAGAGCTGACTACCCACACCTAGCTACAGCCCCTCTCCCATCACAGCACTCAAAAAGAAGCAAGTTCCTCTCTCCCCCAGAACTGGCCCTTCCAGATAGCAAAGCCCTAAATGGAGAAGGATTACAGGTAAGACAAGTGACCACAGTCACTTCACAATGCAAACTGGGAATGCAAACCATCATAGAAATCAGCCATTCATTAAAAAGAAAGAATAGACTACCATATGACCTCACTGTACCACCTTTCTCCCAGCCCCTCCTTGCTGCAGGGTGCACTGGCTGTCCCTATCACTCCCTGGTTTTCCGTGGGCTCCCTTTCCTCCTGGCTTTACACTTTCCAGGAAATCTCTCTGCTTCACACCACGTCCTAATCTATATTTGAAGGACATGATGAACTACGTTGTTATTCATGGCCAGTTCCCTCCACAGTGCAACAGCTCTGAGGAAGCAGCACCTGCCACTGAGGGGCACACAGTGGGATGATTATTTGTAAACACTCATAGTTCTTTATTGAGTAGCTGATGAGATTAAGAAATACACTGAAGGAATTGAGACAGTCATTAGATGTTGGGGACGAATGGGCCCTCCGTCAAGAGGACATTCTCTCCACAATAGACAGCATGGGCAGAGTCTGGAGCCAAATCCTCAGACTGTACAGAGACCATCTTTGCTCCTTTAAGGTTCTTGACACAAGATAGTCATCTGAAGGAGGGAACCTCAACTGAGAAAATCTCTCCATAAGATAGGGTTGTAGGCAAGACTGTAAAACATTCCCTTAATTAGTGATTAATTTGGGAGGGCTCAGCCCATTGTGGGAGGGGCTTCCCCTGGGCTGGTAGTCCTGAGGTCTATAAGAAAGTAGGCTGAGCAAGCCTTGAAGAGCAAGCCAACTAGCAGCTCACCTCCATGGCCTTTGCATCAGCCCCTGCCTCCAGGTTCTTGCCTAGCTTGAGTTTCTGACTTGACTCCCCTCAGTGAACTGTGAATCATGATCTCAAAGCCAAATAAACATTTTTTTTTTGGTTTGTTTTTTGATTGCTTTTGGTCATGGTGTTTCATCACAGCAATAGCGACCCTAACCAAGACAGGTCACTTGTAAAGGAGTAGGGAGGCAGGAGGTACTATGTCATGAGGAGACGGTCTGGTAACATTGCTAAACTAGACTTAGGTGCTATATTATCCCATAGCTCAGGTGTAGGTAGGTGCTTGAAGAACTCACAAACATTTCTGACTCAGGGGTGTCTGGATAAACAATGGATCTCTATAGTATGTGAAGTGCCATGGCCATTTGTCCTGCCTGGAATCCTTTTCTGTTTAGGGCTTTGCTATCTGGAATGGCCTGCTCCAAGGAGAAGGAACTTGGCTTTTTTAGATGCTGTGATGGGAGAAAGGTTGCAACTAGGTATGACTAATCAGCTCTTCATAACAGGCATGAGAGAAAGAGACTCCATTCAGAGGGTCTGGGTTCTAACAATAATGGTTGATAAGTAGTTTTTAAAGGTGTTGACAATAAATCAAACTTATATGTACAACTTTCAGTGCACTAATGTTACACACTTGCTTTCTTCAACAGAAGAAAGATGCAAGGCAACTCTAGCCTTAGCATGTGGGAGATGAATGGCCCTTCTTTTTTGCCTAAACCTAATAGGTCTGGAGCAGGCTGGCTTGCTGTGTTTGAATCACAGGGAGAAGAAAAGTGCTCCTTGGAGAAAGGAATCTTCAGCATCTTGATAGCCATCAACACAATCTCTGTTAATTGTCACTGCCGTCCCTATGCTGTTTCAGGGGGCTGTTCAGCTTTCATGTTATATACAGAGGCAACCTTTTGTCCAGAAATGATAAGCTTCCCTGGGGAAAAGGGGGGGGGAGGGGATGGTCTTTTAGTTGACTGACTTCCAGCCTAGAGCTCCCTGGGAGGGGCTGGGAGATAGAGGTACTTGGTGCCTTCAGTGGTTAAACTCAGCTTAAGGGACATGGTGGACTGATGAACTAACCTCCATCTTAAGCTTGAAAGCCACCTAAGAGTAAAGACAAACTAGGTTTTCCCGTTTATGATTAAATCTGTTTCTCAAGGATTGGGCCACGCCCCACCTGTAACCTTATATACAAATGGTTCTGTACTGCTTATTCCAGGAAACTGCAACTATGCCTTAAGTTTGAAAAGGTTATTATGACCACTTTGCAGTTATGTCTCTGTTTCAGGTTGTTATGACCAATGTGTTACTCCAATGTTCTGCTTCAGTAACCTTGTCTATTTGTCTGCCAAATTCTCCATTTGGAAACCCCTACTCCTGAACTATAAAAACTCTTATCTCCCCTATGGCCAATACTGATCTCTTGAAGCCAGTCTTTAAGATAAGACAGCTGTATACATGAACAAAAAAAAACTTGTTTTAATTAATTTGGCAGTGTAAATTTGGGTCAGAGGGCTTTCTCCTCAGGATCCAACAATGTAGACAGTGGGAGTGAGGTCCAGCTCTTCTGGGAGCTTTCCTGTGAGGAACAGAGAGCACTGCATAGGTGGTTTAGGGATTCTTTGCTCCCTCTCCCCAAACTCTTTTCTTTCTTTTTTGACAGGTCTTCTTTATCCCAGGATGGCTTCAAGGTCTCTATGGAGCCAAGCTTAGGCTTTACCTGTTACTCCTGCCTCTGCCTCTTAAGAGTTGAGATTACAGGAGAGCTTCACCATTCTTGGTTTTTATATAGTTTTTATAATATAGTTTTTATAATATAATATAGTTTTATATAGTTTTTATAATCCCTGGGATCAAGCCCAGGGATTCATGCTGGCCAAACATTCTACTGAGCTACCCGCAGCTTCTCATAGTTGCCTTGCCATAGAAGAATAACCATGAGTCCAGACACTGCCAGTGTGTGTTCTACAGGTTTGTTTTATCCCAAAGGTTCTTATGTTTTCTTGTCCTGCTTACTCCTAAACTAAAAGTCTCAGTGTAAGGTATCTGGATAGGATACTACCATTTCTCATATTCTGGGAAAAAGTGTAGCACTCAAGAGAACTTCAGAAAACTGACCCTCAGCTGCAGCCCTCTAATGCATCATCCATCTCCAACACTGCCACAGAAACACTTGCTGTGTCAGGCACTAGTGTTCTGAGCGTGTTCACTCATCTATAATAATGTCTAGATTCTTATTTCATTTATGGGGTCTTGCTCAGTGTTAGGTAGTGCATTATCTCTTTGCCCTTAGTGAGTTGGCAGTCATGGAGGGAGGCACATATGAGAGAGTGAGCAGATGTGTTATGGAAGAATAAATGTTAGGACAACAAGGTAGAATGAGAGAAGTGTGTGTGTGTGTGTGTGTGTGTGTGTGTGTGTGTGTGTGTGTGTGTGTGAGTAAATGTTTGTATCCATTCCAGCAATTAAAACAAGCAAGTTCTAGAAGTAGAGGTCATATATAAGCCACAAGGAGGGTGGCAGTGTATTCTGGAAAGACTTTGGAATTTCTTCTGAGTGTTCTAGGAGCTGTTGAGACATTCCAGTGAAGATCTGGTTTAGGATGTCCTGTGAAGGACAGTCTGGAGGGTCAGGACAAGGATCCAGGAGCTGGGCAAGACTGACATGATTGTTTTGGGGCTAGAAGATCTGGGTACCCAGAGTGGCTTGTGCAGTAATCTTGGGCATGAGTTTGCTTGGCAGGGCAGTAGAGACGAAATGGTGGGTCTCTGGCTTGCTGTGGTTCAAATCCCATGACCACCATTGAGGTGACGTTGCAAAACCCATTTTGCTTCACCAAACCTCAGCTCCCACAATGGAAAATGAGTGGTATCAGGGGTATTGCCCCTCACAGGGGTGATGTGATTGACACAGCAGTCAGGACCTTCAGGCTCTACCAATGGTGCTTCAGCTCTCATGGAACCATCTGCTTTAAAGCAGATTATGTGTGGGTACATGTGTGTGCATATGAATAACACACAGCTGTGTATGGACATGGAAGTATGTGTACAGGAATACATGTGAATGTACATGTGTCCAAATGTTCAGTGTTTTGTTTTTGACAATTTAGTACATGTATATACGAACTTTGGGGCATTTTACTCCATTACCCTCTCTCTCGGGCTCCCACTGAAATCCCTGTTCACAACAGTCCCCTCATCCTGTGATCTGACTTTTTTCTTTTTTTTGGGAGGGGGGTCCTTCAACATGAGAGACGGGCTTCTGAATATCTTCTTCATGCATGATGATGAAATGGTGATGGGACTGATCTTGTACAGCCTGTCTGGGTAGCCATAGCTGCAGTGGGTCATGAAATTCTAGTTAATTAATTTTAATTTATTCTTGATAAATTTAGGTATGAGTACAAGGTATTTAGATTATATCTACCCCCTTTTCTCCCTCTCCAGCTCCTCCTAGACCCCCTTAATATTCCCTCCTTTATTTCTTAAAAAAATAACCCATTGACTCAAATCAGTGCTGCTTACATGTAAATGTGCATAGGACACTACTCACTGGAGTATGGGTAACCTAGCATGGTCACCTGGCTTAAGAAAACTGATTCTCCCTTCCCCAAATGCCATCAGCTGTTAATAGCACCTCAGTTAACTGTGGGGCCTCATGAGCCTCTGCTCCATTCATACTCAAGTATTGATTGGCTTGATCTTGTGCAGGTCTTGTGCTGGCAATAGTGCTGCTCTGAGTTCATGAATGAAATGACTTTGCCATTCCCAGAAGACACAATATTCCAAAGCAATCTTCCTTACCTTTGGTTCTTAAGATATTTCTGCCCCCTCCTCTGTAATTTTCTCTGAGCCTTGGTCAGAGTATAATGTAGCTTTTCAAATGACAAATCTTTCCTTCAGCACCCACTAATGGGGAGTATCTACCTCCTCCCTGCCCGCCAAGTTCTCTACAGAGTGGTCATATGAAAGACTCTCTCCTGTCTTCCCCTATGCTCATCCTTCTCTCCCAGCGAGCCCCTCCTGTTGAGCCTCAGTCTGGGCAGGCACCTTCAGCACTCCTTTATCAAGTCCTAAACACATCCTATGCGTTCCCTGCATGTTCATTTCAGGTTCGCAGCTAAGAGTAGTCCTGCACACAGTGGGTCAGCATGGGACTGGTACCTGGCCCCAGCCTTGGGGTTCCCCCAGTGTTATAGCTGTGGAAGGCATTGCTTTCTTCTTCACTGTGCTGTCTTCTTTACTCCTCCAAAAGCTTTATGAGGTGCTAGAATTGGCATCTCCATTTTGCAGGGTGAATAATAAGCAGAGAGACTTGGCTGCTTGCTCAAAGCCACACAGCTGATAATTCTGCCCTGTCTGTTTTATTTTGGATTCATATCAAGATAAAATGCCAACCAAAAGCAACTTGGGGAGGAAAGACTTATATTTTGACACCACACTATATATACCATTGAAGGAAGTCAGAGCAGAAACTGAAGGCAGGAATCTGGAGGCAGGAACTAGAGCAGACACCATGGGGGAAACATTGCTTATTGGCTTGCTCAGCTTGCTTTCTTATAGCACCCAGGACCACCTTCCCAGGGATGGCACCACCCACAAAGGCTGCTCTCTCACACCAATCATTAATTAAGGAAATGCTCCACAGACTTACCTATAGGCAGATAACTCTAGCTTGTGTCAAGATGATGAAGTACTAGCCATCAATCTACAGTGCAGTCCATATTCCTCAATAACTTTACTGGGCTACAAGATGTCTTGTCAGAGCATTACAAGCACCATCTTGGTACCATAGCAATGGTTGCCTTTCAGGTCTTCTTGACACTGAAGGATCAGCAAGTGGATTCTGGACTGACTTGGGCCCCTGCTCCATTTAATTTCTTAGAGCTTTGCAGAAGTAAAAGAAACAGTACCACAAAGACCCACCATGTACTCATGCCTCAGATCAAGAAAAGGGCATTCTGATACACTTCAATGTGATTTGGATTCCGAATGTCTCCAGAGGACCTTGTGTCAAAGGCCTGGTTGTCAGCTTGTCCCCAGTGCTACAGGAAGACAGAGGAGTCTTTAGGAGCTGGCCCAGTGATTGTGTGGGAGGCATGCCCTTGAAAGGGCTGTTGCAACTTAGCCCTTTCTTCTGTCTTTATTTCTTGCTGCCATGAGGCAAACAGGTCTTCACATGCTCCCACTATAGTGTATGGTGCAGCAACAGGCACAAAACAATGGGATCACGGATGGAAATCATGAGCCAAAGAAGCTTTTTCCCTTTGAGAGTACATTTTTCTCAGGCATTTTGTCACAGTAACAGAAATCTAACACATGCTGCAAATCTTTTTATTCCTCTACATTGCGTGTCTCCATGGCAACCCAGAATGCAATGCTCAGCATTGTCATGCCCATCTTTATAGCTGAAGTATGAAAGGAAACCCCCAGAACCACAGTGAAGAGTTTTGCCTGCCATTCATCTTGATGTAAGTGGCGTGCTTTGCATACTCTCCTGCAAATTGCATCCAATATCACATTTATGTGATCATCAGTGCTTATGCATGCATCTTAAACTCCCTTTCACTACAGTATCCCATTGATGAATGTCATCATTTACTCATTCCACCAATAAGCACTTAGCTACTTCTCTTCTTCTCCATGATAAACAACAAATATCCCTTTCAGTGTCCCCATCCCATGGTGTTCTTCCTGAGGCTTTCTGAGAATGTGCTTCTTAACAGAATAGGAAGCTTCAGTTTGCTTTAAATGCATCTAATGCACACAACATACACATCTCCACACCCCTTGGGACTCATCTTCTGAGTCTCCATGAAGTCCAGCTTTGGGATGGGAGGGAGGAGCAGGATGTCTGTTTCCTGGTGTTTGCTCATAAAATATGGATATCCATGCTTAGCTTTGGCTAAATGAGAGGTCACAGAGGTAACTTACTTGGGAAGGGATGGGAATGGAGTGGAGGAAGCAGTAGCTGGGAGCAGGTCAAAGTTGACAAGCCACCAGGGTTGTCTTTGTTCTTCTTTAAGGACCATCCTGCAGCCTCCCCTACCCTGAGCCTTGTGACTTTTCCATGCTCTCAATCATGGATTCTCTGTAGAGGTGGAGGAGGGAAGAAAGAAAGGGGAACAGAACTATTGGAAGGGGAGTGAGTGGTTATAAGGAAAAAGCTATAAGGAAAGGGGAAAAAAACTTGAGAGGGTCAAAGTGTGATGATGTTCAAAGATGATCATGAGGTGGGCCAGTACAGCAGGGTAAATGGGAGTTTGCTTATATGACACCACAGGTTCAAGTTCAACTGGAGATTCTGACAACTTAGTAGACATGTAATTCTGAGCGAGTTTCCCACACTTTAGGTCTCAGTTTGGAGTCACTAAAAAGCAGTGCTCAGGAGAAGGGCTCAGAACCAGCAGTTTGTCTGGGAGGTGATTCCAATAGGACCAAAGCAAGGCAAAGCAAGTGAGGCAGGGGATGAGGAAAGCCAGGATGGGACCTTAGTGAGGAGAATATGACACACGAACCTGGTCTGTGGAGCCTCAGAGACCCTGTTTACTTTCACTGTCCTTTAGAGGGACACACTGTACTTCTGAGTTTTCCTGGGTATGCTTGGGTGACATCAGAGGAGGTCTGGAGGCAGATACAGGTTGGGTGAGAAGCCATCAGCAGGATTCAGGGACTCTCAGACTCTGACCCTGAAGGCCACAGGACACCAGAGGGACCCTGTTGAAGTTGTTTCTATGTAAATGGGGTGCTGTTTGTTGTAGGTCGTGATGAGGGGTTCTATGAGACCAGTAATGGTGTACAGAAGGTACTCAATAAGTACCAAATGTGTTGTACTGCTTCAAGGCTGTAAGGTCTTCTGAAACATCTGGTTACAGACTGCTAGAGGGCAGGGGCATGGTTTGTGATCCAAGGGTGTGAGGTCTTTTCCAAGGAAACTCTACCTACCATTGCTAGGTTTGGGATCCAGGCCCAGAGATGTTACACCTCCCATAGACGGATATAGTGTGTCTGTCTCCCACGTCCATTTCAGACAAGACATAGATACTGATCCAGTGTGTCTCAGGGGAGTAGAGAGAGAGCAGTGTCCCTGCCAGGCAGAGCAGCCACTCTGGCCAGTTGATGGTCCAGCACAGAACACACAGGGAGTGAGCATTTAGGGTCAGGTTAATTTTTTCCATTTAGCACATCAGGGGCACTTCTAGGACATGTATCTTTAAGTTATAAAGCCAGACATTTCTGAGCAAAGCTGAAAGCCACTCACCTGACGTGAGGCCATGTGTACACAAGACACCCCTGAAGAACTAACGTATATGTTGGTTCTCCTCACACTGAGCCACACAGAAGTTTGAGAATCAGATCAAACAGCGAGAGAGGTTGCTTTGTCTTTAAAGGACTCTAAGGACCTTGGGGCAGATGGAGACCCTAATATCCCTGTTCCCAACAGGCTTTGCAGCAGGCTCCACAGTGTGGAGTTTAGTGTGGAAATTTAGGGTTAAACCCAGGCTGTGCCTCTTCCTGGCTGTGCCATAAGAGCAAACTTTCCACCCATCTCAGCTCTAGTTTCTTCCTTTGTAAGATAGGTAGGTTCAGTGTGAGTTGTAACACTCTTGAGCCTTGAGGTGTGTGCATCCTGTCCTTGCTGTGTCCCAGGTACCTAGGACAGGCTCCAGCCTTCTGTGACTTCTGTGACATTTGCTGAGTGGATAACATGGGAATGGCTTGGCTGCCCTTGTTTTTATCACTCTTTGTGAGCAGTCTAGGGCAAACTGGATTTGTTCATTTGGAGTGGGTTGAATGAGAAAGCAGGACTGCCTTCTACCTGAGTAATGAATCTGTGGCTCTGTGCAGCAGGGCTAGGATTCAGCCCCACACTAGTGACCCTGTTGAGGGTATACAGGTTGAAGAGATTCTCAGAGAGGTGGAGCCTTGTCAGGCCATGCCCGGCAGTGGCAGTTATTGAGAAAAGACCACAGTGTCCTGGAAGGGCAGGGCAGGGCGGGGAACTGCTTACTCAGACACTACAGGCATCTGGGATCCCACCACCCAGAATTCCCCCTTTAAAAGAGACAAGTTACCTTTGGGGTGCGGATGGGGATCATCCTTGGTCACCTGCAGAGAAGACATCTCCAGGGGACAGTCAAACATCACAGAGTTCCTAGACTCACTTGGCTATCTGTTCGGTGTCCCCACCTTGCTTTGTGCCCCCCCTGCTCTGTGTCCACCCCCATACTTCTCAAGGGCTTCAAAACCCCTGCTTGTGGCCTGTCCTGGTATCTAGCTCAAGGGGCCATTTCGTCAAATTATCCCTCTGGGTTTGCACAGACGTAGAATTCTTGGCAGAAAATGAGGATCCTGGAGCCTTTTGGGGGTGCTAGGCACAGGGTACTTGGATGCCTTCCAGCACACCGGTTTCCTTTTAATGCTCCAGGATGTTTAATTCAGATGATGTGATGTGATATCTTTCCTTTGGACTTATTACTGGCAAGGTGCCATCAGGCTCTTGAACCCTTCCTGCACCTGCAGGACATTCTGTCATTAGGGCCTGTTTTCTGTCTTTGGCTAAACTGGTAAGTCCTAGAAAGAGCTGTAGCCTCCAAAAGGAGAAATCGACAGAGAATAGGTCACAACAGGCATTAAGGAATGAAAATGAATTTGTTCTTTTCTCCGTTGGATAAGCAGCTGTGCTTGCATCTGTCTCTGTGATCCATGAAATCTGCTGTCAGGGAAGTAGAAAGCAGGCTGCTTCTGAATTTCTGCACCTCTCTCCTGCTGGCCCTGCCCACCACCATTCCCAAAGTGCACACTGTCTGGGGCCTGACCTAACAGGGACACCTGAATCTCACAGTGGAGTTATGGGACATGGGAACCATAGTTCATTCCCATTTTTTAGATGAGGACACGGTTCAGAAAGACCCAGATGCTTAGTTCAGGTCCTTGTGGATGGAGCCTGGCTTTAGCATGAGGTATGAAGCATATGGCTGGAAACTTGCGTTGAATGACCCCAAAGCTTTGGTTGTTCCCATGTACAGGTCCTTTTATCCAAAGTCAGCTTCTAACACCACAGAAGTCCATTCCTCCCTGTTTGGCGTCCTCCCTGTGTGACATTCAAATGCTTAGGTTAGGAGGAGGGACCACTCAAATTTATATACACATATGTGCAGCGGCAGGGTGAGTTGTTACCACTGTTTCCATATCTCATACCACATCGTCAGAGCATGGGCTATAGTGCAACCAGGTGACAGTAGGAATCTCTTTTGCATGGTTTGATTCTGAGATACCCCCACCCTCACCCCAGACTCATGTGCCGAATGATTGTTCCCAACTGGTGGCATTGTCTGGGGCGCTTGAGGGGCATGGCAGGTAGAAGTGGGTCAAGACCCATCAGGAACTTGAGCCAAATAAGAAAATGAGCCCCCCTTTTTAGAAATAGTTCCAGACTTTTAATCATACATTCGAGAAAACACTACAAATCCTTTCCTTACAACAGATGACAGGAAGTCTGGGCTGGAGAAGGGGTTGCAGATGTCAGTGTGGCCACCTCTCCTGCTGCTTCCTTTGATTCTGGGGCACTTCCCAGTGTCCTCCATGCTTTTTCCTGATACCACCTTCTTATTTTCTATGCTTAGCACTGGAATTGTGAGGACAGGCTGCTCAGTTCCCTGTTGCATCCTTGGTGCCTGGGCCCAGAGCTGAGAGGGAAAGGGTGTAGAGGTCTCACAAGTACAGGCCCATGTGCCACAGTGAAAAGTTTTGCGTCTTGTTCATTGTGAACATATACATATGTGTAATTTTGAGACAGAGTCTCATTATGAAGTCAGTTGAACCAGGACAGTCGAGCTCACTATGTAGTCCAGGCTACCCCAAAGCTCAGGATCCTCCTGCCTCGGTTTCCTGAGCTTTGGGATCACAGGTGTATGCCACTGCACCAGGCCACCGTGGAGATTTAAAATGGACTTTCACTGTTAATAGTCCTATACTAAAGTATTGATTATTTTGGTTGCTAGATATTTGGTGTTGTCTGAAAAATTTCCCTTCTTGCTTCACCCTACTCTTTCCCTGTGTAAACCACACAGTGTCATGGAGCAACAGTCAGTTCAGATTTGTACAATGAATGCCACTCCATGGGCATATGGAGACTCATTTCCAAGAAACAGGGATTCCTACACCCTATGGCTGTTCAATACTCTTTGTATCTCAAGGAAGCCAGACCCCCAATCTGAGCATTATAATTTGGGGGCAGCTGCGATTTCTGCTGCTGGCAAGTGGGGAGCAAGTGAGTGTCTTTACAAGGCCTAGTGGTGGAACACATTTGAACTTGGATATTGAATGTGAATAAAGGAGAGAGGGTGTAAGAGACCCACAACCCCAAGGCCTCCAGGTCCTTCCACTTAACCACAACAGTACCTCCCGCTACCAATGGCCCTTGCAGTTAAGAGCCACTTGAGTTTTAGTGACAGCTGTTAGCTTAAGGATGTCCAATTGTGTGGCCTGTCATGCCATGCTCCCACCTTGGTGAGTACCCTGAACCAATCAGCTGCTTCCCTGCCCTGCTGCCTCGGACATTTCACTTTTAGAGACACAACAGATCTCACTGCTACCTTTGACTTTATTTCCCTCCAAAGCTGACGTTTTGTTGAGACACATTCTTATAATTAAGGCAAGAGTGAGAAATAACCTCCTATATAATTTAAAATGGTAAAATTATCGATACCTTTTCCAGTCTTGGCTTTAAATCTTTGCCAACAACGACTCCCCTATTAACGGGCCTAATTAAATCCATTTTTCAGCACGTCTTTGGCAAATTCCATTTTAGCAAAACTGTAGGAAGTTCAGTTTGATTTGTCTCTATTCCCTTAGAGCTTGCCTATAAAAATGAGGGCGGGGTGGATGCTAGTCTCTGGCCTCTCTATATTAATTCACTCAATAAATGTTTATTTATTGAGCATTTACTAGATGCTGGGGCACAGAAATAGAGGAAGCAGATAGGGAAATGCAAAGATGACAAATTTCCATGGTCATTGCTGGAGGGGAACAGAGATCATTCATTCACTCAACAAACCTGTACTGAGTTTAAGGAAGGTCACACTGTGTTGGGTACCAGGGTTGTGTGGATGAAAGACCCTTATCCTGTGAGTTAGAGAGTGCTCTCAGCCTGGGCTCCTGCTAGTCTCATGTTGGGGACTGAAAGAGTGCAATGTCTGTCCCCATAGACGATCCCCAAAATTGTCACTTTTGGAAGGAGTGTTTCTTGGTTGTTGTGAAGAGAGCTACTGAGCTAGAGATTGTCCAGTGTGGGGGAAGTGACGCTGGACAGGACAGCACTAGCCTGGGGGTGTGTGTGTCACAGGAGCCTGGGGATGTCAGTGAGCACAGACTACAGCAGGCCCAGAAACTAGCTGCTCACACTTGTGCGATAGCAGCACTGACTGTGGAAGATGGGACCTGGTCCTGGGGCAAAGGAACAGTAAGACAGTGACTGCCTGATCATGGTGGCCGTGTCAGTGCTGGTGGACAAGAAAGGCCTGCAGGGGGTGATATGGAAAAGTCTTGAGTGTGAAACATGGTGTTCGCTCTATCATCCTCATGACCCCAATACCCGAGAGAACAACTTTAAGGAGGGAAGACTCCTCGTTTTGGAGGGTTTTGTCTATGACTGCTCAGCTCCATCCACTTGGGCAGAACATCATGGCTACAGGGGTGTGTGACCAAGACGTTTCTTTGTCTCATGGTAGACCGAAAGTGAACAGAGGGAAAAGTCCTAGGTTACAGGTTTAAGCTGTGCCTCATGTGACCTAATTCTTCTCACTGTGTTCTTGAAGTTTTCAGAATCTCTCCAACTAGCATAGCTATCCAGGCTTCAAGCATTTAACACATGGTCCCATGAGGGAACATTCAAATCATGGTGTGTGTGCTGGTCTAGGTGGGGAGTGGGGTCGCTTGGGTGACTGGGTGGATGTTTGGGATATTAGTCAGAGAAGAGCAAGATAGAAGGTTTGATTGACAGCTAGAATTGGGACCCTGCTCAAAATGGACAAGGTGGTGGGGAGCCACTTGTGACTCATGCTGGTAAGGCGAGTATAAACTTAAAGGAAGAGGAGAAGGCCAAGGTGGAAGGAAGAGCAGAGAGGGTGACATGACACCAGCAAGGAGAGCTAGGAGAGGAGAGTGGCATATATTGAACATTGTAGAGAAATCAAACAAAAGGAAAGATTGTACTCACATAGTTAAAGTCAGTTTTGGTGAGACATAGAAGGCAGCAGCTTCAGCACACTGGAGAGAGGGCACTGGCAAGAAATGAGTGGAACACATATACTGGTCCAGACAAGGGGAGAAGGTGGTACCCAGAGAAGATGAGGGCCCGAGGGCATTCTGATCCTTCACAATCAGAACCTAGAACAGGATGACCTCTGAAATCACCACAAGGGGTTGAGAGATGTAAAACAGAAAAGGAAATCTATTAGACATAGGAAGGTCAGCTAGTGAGCAGTATGCAGAAATGGAGATTCAGCTTCCTCCAGATGTGTGGAATATGTACTCATAGGTGTTCCCCATGTGAGAACTATCCAAGTCCCAGCAGCTGGCCATTGGTTGGGTTCTGTTGCTTTGGCATTGGGCATACACCTGTTCTCAGGTGTCTTATGTTGACCATAAACATCAGCAGGATGGGGTCTGGTGGCAAGGCAAGCCCTTGTGGTGTGGTGTACTGTTTATTTGGATTGAACCTCCTCCTCTCCAGAGAGAGTAGGGAGGCTCAGGAAGTGCAAGATACTTGAAGAACTTATTCTGGAAGCTCAGAAAGTCACAGGACACTCAAGTCCCCTCTCCAAGGTGATACAGAGAAGTGGAGGAGACTCTTAGGTGGAGCTGCCTGCACACTGAGCAGGTGGCTCCAGGGATTCGGGGTTGCGATTGACCTTTTCACACTCTTAGTAAGTAGCTCCTATAGATTTATTGTTTTACCAAATTAGGTGAAGTTATTTCTATGGTCTGCTGTCAGTGCCTGATCTGGGGTGAACAGATGTTTTTTTTTGCATCTTCACAGGGAAAGCACCACATAAGAGGGTCAGAGGAATTTGGAAAACAAGGACTAGCCTCTTTAAGAAGTGCTGCTCCTTGGCTGTTCCCCTACCCCTGGAAGAGATAGCAAATGTTGCAAAATCTAAGGCTAGGGTAAAGGCTATCCACAATGAGATAAGACAGCAGAGGGCCCTGGAGCCTACGAACAACCAAACCTAGAGCCCCTAGGTCAGCCCCTGACCCTGGGGCATCAATAATCAATGGGCTGGGAGCTTTTATTCTTACAGTTTTTTTTCCAGTGCCGGTGCTTTCATTCTGTCCGTTGCCCCCAGGTCTGTAAAGGCCCTCGAGTCTGTAACTGCCATGGGGTCTGTAACTGCCCTCAGATGGAGTTCTAACCGTTACTTTGTGTCCAGAACCTTGCTGATCTCTGCACCCCTGCAGGCTGTGATTTTCTATCTCCGACATCAGACCTCTAGCTGTCTCATCAACAGTGCTCCACACTCCCCAACTCCTCCTGTCTGAGGGAGTCTTTCTAAGACCTACAGTTTATTGTTTGTCCCCTTGGAATGACTTCAGCGCTAACCCTAGATGATCACTCCTCACCCAAGACCCCCATAACATTTAGAAGCTGGATGAAGTGATGAAATGGTAAGAGCCTAGGGAGGTGCCTGGGGTGTAGGGGGTGCCAGATGAAGGAGGGCTTAGCTTGTGTTTTCCAGAGTAGCCAGTTCTTAGGGTTGAATGGAAAGGGTGGGTGAGAAAGGATGGAGATGAAAATGAGATTGATATGGCTCAGGAAGCAGCAGACTGAGCATGGAATTGGTGATCTTGGAGGAAATGATAGGCTTTGTTGGTAAGCAGAGGCTGGGGTCTGGGTTAATGTAGAGGTTGATCAGACTTGGTCCCCAACCCCTTCTTCATCCTCTGCATTTAGTCTGCCAGCATTTTACACATTTCCATAACCATTATTTTCTATTTCACTGCAGTCCTAGGATCTGTGACCCCAAAGACTACACATCCAAATCTTGACAACACCGAACAGCATTTTCCTCCTCTTCTCCTTTAAAAATCTTTATTTGTTTGAGACAGGGTCTCATGCTGGTGCTCCGGCTAACCTGGAGCTCTTCTTGCACCAGTCCCTTAAGCTTTGCGCCAGGCTAAATCCTTAGTTACTACGTTTTTCTTTAAATATTCTGGTTGTGGCTATGCAAAAGTAACTGCCAGATCTGAGTGAACCAAAGACATGTACTCACTCCCAGCCAGGAGAGAATCCAAGGCAGATTAGTTTGAGGGGATATTTTCTTCTTCCTTTGTTTATGCAGTGGACGTGTGAGTGTGTCCATCCATCCCTGTGTGGACACATCTGTGGAAGTTGGGTTAATGTTGCATGTCTTTCCCAATCACTCTTCACCTTATTTTTGAGGCAGGGTTTCTCACTGAACCTGGAGCCCATTGACTGGATAGACTGACTGATGAACAAGCTCTGAGTATCTTCCTGTCTCCCTGGCCTCTCAGCTCTGGGTATGCTTATGGGGATTCTCTTGACTAGGTAGACTGAGGTGGCAAGGCCTGCCCACTGTGGGGGACACATCTCCTGGGCTGGGGTCCTCCAAGTGTATGAAATGGGGAAAGTGAAGTGAGAACAAACACTCCATGTTCTCCATGTCATGACTGTGGATGTGATGTGGCCATGCCACGTTCTTCTGTAAGAACTCCTCTGCCACAGTGAACCTCTGAAGTGAGCCACAAGAAATCCCTTTGGCTTCAGTTGTTTTTGTCAGGAAAAGAAACTAAGTGTCCTACAAACCAAGGGGAGAGAGTTTCAGAAAAAAGCCAAGCCACAGAGTTGGGCATTGCTGAAATGCCAGCAAAAGCAGACTAAAAGTCTCCAGCTCTCCTGTTCCCCCCCCATGAGGAGTGTTTCCATTGGAGTTCCCCTGCAAACCAGCAGCACCGCCTCTCTGCCAGCTAGGTATTGCTGTGTAAGGGGGAACTCCACAGTGAACTGACTCAAACCCACTAAGATTTATGTTCTCTGGTGAGTGTGTCACTTGGTTGGGATATTGTGCTGACATGGGGCAGCTTTGGATGATCTTGCCTGAACTTACTGGGGTCACTGGGTAGATTGGCTGGGGCTTGGCTGGACCAGTATGGTCTCAGTTTTTGTTCCACGTGCCTCTCAGAATCCAGACAGAGAGAGCAGATGTACAAGGACTCTGATGTGTGAGGAAGAGGACAGAGGTCTATGTAGCTGGGGCAGTGTGTGTGTGTGTGTGTGTGTGTGTGTGTGTGTGTGTGTGTGTGTGTGTGTGTGTGTAAAGGGGCTCGAGAAATTAAAAGGGAGTGGAAAGTGGGTTGAGCTAAGTGAAGGATGGAGGGGGAGTGGGATCTGGGCAGATATCAGAATCCCCTTGTAGGGACTTAAACTTTGGCTCTGGTGTTAGATTTCACATCTGTCCTCAGTGACTCCAAGTTGGCTTCTGCTCCTTGGCATTTCTCCTGGCACTTTCCTTGGTTTCACATGGGGGGAGGGTAAGGGGGACTTTGTTCCTGCCATGCCTCCCTGATAGTCCCTACTTTTAGGGGAGGGAGAAAGAGGGCCACATTTTTTTTTTGTTGTATAAAATCACCTATGTCAACATGTAGCAATTTATTATTTTATATGAATTTAAACATCTCATATTTAGCAGACAATGCCACACATTTCTGTAGCTTTAAAAAACAAAATTAGACTCAAAGACAGCTTTTTTTTTAGGGTTTAAGAGAAAAATAAACCTTTCCAGCGAGGTGACTTTTTTGATTCCTAAAATTATGTGTGTATATGTGACCTGAAAGTAGATGTAAAGATGTCCATGGGACAAAGGGAGGGAGGGTCTTGAAAGGGAAGGGTAATGGGGCATGGGAGGATAACTCCAGGTACAGAGAGAGAGAGAGAGAGAGAGAGAGAGAGAGAGAGAGAGAGAGAGAGAGAGAGAGAGATGAAAAATGAAGTAATTATCTCAAAACCTCTGCCTTTTGGTTTCTTTGAGTGGTACTGGGCAAGCCAGCACTCCTGACTCAGGTCAGTCAGCCTCATTCCTAAAAACCCATCTTGCCAGTTCAGCTCATTTCCTGCTTTTATAAATAAAGTTTTATTGGGACACAGTTCTGCTCATCAACTATAGTTGACGGTCCCTTCTTAAGTATGTATCAGTTGCTCCTTTAAGAGACAGTTAAACCTAGGGTAGAACAGGAACACGCTCAAGGGAGACGACTGTGCTCCTCCATGAGTGCTCCCATATGGGGATGGGGTCTTTCTTTCTTTTAGCTTATTTTTGGTTTGACGTTTATTTTTGTATGTTTGTGTTGTGTGTGTGTGCACGCACATTTAAGTGACAACCAGAGGTGGACATTGCGTATCTTTCTAGATCAACCCCCTACACTGGATTTTGAGGTAGTGTTTCTCTCTGAACCCAGGGTTCACTGGTGGCTCAATGGCTGGCCAGTGATCTCTAAGACTCTGTGGGTCTCCTCACTCCCAGGACTGGGGTTACAGATGTGACCCACCATGCCTGACTTTTATGTGGCTGCTGAGGACAGGAACTCAGGTCCCCGTGATTGCAGTGGCAGGCACTTTATCAAGCAGGCTACCTCAGCAGGTCCCCTCCCCTTGTTTTAAAGACACCTATTCCACCTTGAAGGGGCCACCCTTATGGCCTCAGCTTTATTTCTACAGATGGAAATCCCAATTTATGGGTAACGCATGATTTTAGAAAAACCAGAAAAAATACTGAAGTTTCTAGAAGTATGCAGATGATGAAGCATCACCTTATGAATGCCAAGGAAACAAACATAGGCCTCTAGAACATCTGATATCTCTGTGGGTGGGAGGCCTGAGAGTCCTGGTGTGGCCCTCAGCTGCAAACCTATAGCTCTTAACTTGAAGTTGTAACTCCAAAACCATTTTCTTCTCCTCTCTAGAAAGACACTGTGGCGGAGGGTGTGGGTGGAGCCAGCGGGTAAGAATTCAGACCTCGTTTCAATAGTTTCTTCAACTGTGGGCAATATACCTGCTTTTAGAAATGCACAAGAGAAAAATCAATATTTCCACTCTCACAGCCAATCACGCCACAGAAGTGGCTATTCTGTCCCCGGCATGTCTGCATGGGTCTCTAAACAGGGCGGCGGAGTCTGGGGTAAGGGAGGCTCGTAAAAATGACCGATGCAGATATTAATGATTTAATCTGCTAACGCGGTGTGGCTGCCTCAGAGAACCCCATTCGTCAGCGCTGAGGACCCTCAGAGGAGCCGTGCAAGGGGCTGGTGCAGGAGGTGGCAGGAACGAAGATGAATCACGGAGTGCAATATTGATTCGCCCCGCCTGCAGCCACCTCTGTTTGGAAATATGGAAAGCAAATTAATGAATAAATGAGCTGGCTTGGTGAACCGTGCCCCATTGGGAGCGCTGGTATTTAAGCTATATACGCCAAACAGTCTCTAAGCAGGGTCTGGGAGCGTGGGTGGGGGTAGGGTGTGGGGGAGATACATGCAGCTCTGGCCTGGGGATATTGCCAGTCAACACCCCTCGCCTCCTTTTGGAGACAGAGTGTAGCTATCTTGCTGCATCCCAGGCTGTCCTGGAACCTTCCAATCTCCTGCTTCAGTTTCTCTAGTTCTGGGATCGCAGGTGTATGCTACCAGTCACAGTTAGCCTTCTCAGTTCCTTCCTCAGAGGAAATGCCTGAATGGGAGGATTCAACTAGACATCCTTCCTGAAGCCACTACTTGAATAAAATTCCTTCTGTTTTTAAAGACTGTGTGCATGCGTGTGTTGCATGCACATGAGTGGGCAGGAGTGTGTGCCACTGCCCACATACTTGCAGACCCTGGGAGGATGTTTTCCTCTATCACTCTCTCCCATCCAAGCTGGTTGGCCATCAAGCTCCCACTCTGCACTGAAGATTATCATATAATTACTACACGTACATCGTTTCTCCCCTTCACTTCTTCCAGATGTTCCCTTATACCTTTCCTTACTTTGTTTCAAATTCGTGGCCTTCCTCCCATTAATAACTCTCCCTCCTCCCTCCCTCCCTCCCTCTCTCTCTCTCTCTCTCTCTCTCTCTCTCTCTCTCTCTCTCTCTCTCTCTCTCCCTCCTTCCTAAAAAGAATGTGCTCAGTCTGTACAATATTACTTGTATGTATGTTCCCAGGGCTGACCATTTGGCACTGGACAGCTAATTGGTGTGTTCTTTCCTAGGGAAGGTGATTTGTTCCGTTCTCAGCATGCCTAAGTAGTTTGTAGTTCTTTGTGTCGGTTGAGGCCACAGAGCTTTGGCGCCCCCCCTCACCCCGATATACACACATATTAGTGTCTGTGTTGCCCTTGTTCAGCTCACATTCGGGCAGTCATGCTGCTGAGATCTTATGAATGCAGTTTCTAACATTGCTAGGAGACACAGTCTCACAGTAAACTTTCTGATCCTCAGGTTCTTTTGTCTTCCTGCCCTGTCTTGCACAATGTTCCCGGAGCCTGGGGTGTGGGAGTTATATTGTGACTGAATTACACAACTCTGCATTTTGATTGGTTGTGATTTTCTGTGATGACCTTTGTCTATTGTAAAGAGGAGTTTCCTCAATGGAGGGTGAGGACCACTCTTTCATCTGAAGATTTGGAGGTTTTATGTGGGTGAGGGGATTCAAACTCAGGTCCTTAGGCTTGTTCAGTTTAGTACTCTTACCCATTGAGTTATCTCCCTGTCCTAGCACTGCTTTATTTTTTAATTGAAAAAAATTCATACAGTATATTATAATTTTTCCCTTCCCCAAGTTCTCCCATATCTTCTCTACATCCCTTTCATTCAACTTTGAGCCCATTCTCTTTCTCTTTAAAAACCAATCAACCAACTGAAAACAAACAAACAAAAATCCAAAACAAGAACAACACAAAAAGAAAACCACAGAGACCACCCCCTACACATAAAAACACAAAAACCAGAAGCCAAAATGTACAGGCGAAAGATCATTAAGACAAGAACAGCAAAAAAGCCCAAACAATATTATGAGACAAAAAGTGTACAAAAATGCCATTGAGTTTGTGTTGTGTTAGCTAACTACTCCTGGGCATGTGGCTCTCTCTGAATGTGGTTAATATATCCAGTGAGACTCCAGTGGAAAAAAGCTTGCAAGTGGGTATCAATTTCAAATAGCTTTTTGTTTAGGGGTAGTAGCCCATGTCTGGCTTGAACCCGTGCAGGCCCTGTTGGCACTACTTTTTAAATGCTGGGAGGTACTGGGAAATATTGGCCTTCAAATTACCTTCCACCAGGTTGGAAGGAAAATAACACCCATCTGATTGGGTTAAAGTTAGCTATGTCAGACATTCAGGGCTCTAGGTGGCACATCGTGCCAAAATGTGATAGTCCAAAAAAACTTAAAATAACCATGTCACACTTGGCATGTGTTTCTCAAGTGCATGTTAAGTGCCTCTCACTGCTTCTGGTGCTCAATGTGGGTCTGTGGACAAAGTAAGGTCCCTTCTCTCTTAGAAATTCTCTTTACCATTTTGCTTATAGGCCTCCAAATGCTGGCAGAAGGCACTGTCTTCCCTCTGTGACCTCTGCATCCTTGTCAGCAGTCAGTGGCCAGGGCTGGGGTGTGGCTCAGTGATAGAGTGTTTGCCTGATGTGCAGGAGGCCACAGGTTCCTGCATAGTGGAAAAAGAAATTCCTGGCCTTGCTTGTGGGGGTGTGTGTTTGTAGGTTTACCACATCTCAGTATCTGTTCTGCTGCTCTGTGTGTTTGTCCCTCTGTCTGCCACATTGTCTTGATAATGTGTCTTCATAGTAAATCTCAAAATTGGGTGTGACATGTCCCTATGTTTTCCTTTTTCACTTTCTGCAAACATTTAGAAACCATCTCTGTGTCTTGCTGGGTTTTGGTAGGGATTGGTATAGACCTGTGTATTCAGGATAGGAAGAACGGACACCTGTACTGTGTCACATCCTCCCATCTATGAACTTGGCATGCCTTTCCATTTCTTAAGGTATTCTTTGATTTTTCTCATGTTGCTTAGTTTTCCACAAAGAAGAAGTCCTGGGATATTTTGCTAGATTCATTCCAAGGTATTTAAAAAAGCAATCAAATATGATATTCAAATTTCAGTTTATATCTGTTCATTATTAATAGATAAGGATGCAGTTGATCTTTGTGTGCAGATCTCATATCCTGTCATCTTGCTGGACTCATTAGCTGTGTATATGCATTTTCAGGCACTTCTGTGCGTTATATATGTGCAGTTTCAATTACGATTTCCAACATTTACACTCATGCTATCTGCAAAGAGAAAGGATTCTGTTTCCTCATTTCCAATCTGTACAGGTGGCTATCTGGAGTTTATGATTATTATTGCATCATCAGAATTCCTACATGTAAATGCCAGATGGGGTAATTTGGTGGTGAATGGGAATTGAGGCTGGCTGGAAGGGGCTGCCTCTGCTAGGCTGCGTAGAAGCATGGATTTACATCTTCTTGTATTAAAGGTGATTCTGGCATGACATTTCCTGCTACTTGAATGTGAATTATTTAAGTATTTAGACACCTTCTAGGCTGGGCACATCTACTGTGGGGTAGGCTGGCTTCGTGCCACTCTTGTCATGGAAGCCACTTCTGTATTGGAGGCTCCAGGCAAGCAGTACTCAAGGGATGTGCTGCAAACGGAGATTTTGAGTTGGCTGCAGGTCTCCAGGCTCCTGAGAGGAAGGTCACACTGCATCTGGAAGGCCATCTCTGGGACTGTGTGTCCCAAAATCATCTGGCAGAGTAGCCCTGTCTCTGCTGGGCTGGCTGTGTGGCTGCTGAGCTAGGTGAGGTCGGGGCTGCAGATTCCGTTCCTTCTCCTTTCCTCATTCCTTCCCTCCATGCTACACATATGTAACCATACTGCACTGTGCCATTTAACTGTGCCAGGCACTCACTCACCTCTCACATGTTTTCTACAAGTTTCTATGACACTCACCTCTCACGGCATGGGTGTCATACCCTGAGCCTCAGTCTATCCATTTCTACATGTGTGTGTGTGTGTGTGTGTGTGTGTGTGTGTGTGTGTGTATTAATTAATTGGTTTTACTATGGTTGCTTACAGGAACACGAATGAGGGGTTATTTACAGGAGCATAAGCACCTTAACACTGGCTACAGTACTGGAAAAAATGTCTCTTCCCTCAGCAAGGTCCTGGGGTGGGGCTTGTGAGAACCCAGGAGGGGCAATCTTTAGGGAAGGTGGTTTGCAACTGGGTGGTTCAGGCTGGGCTCACAGAGGCAAGAATTCTGTGAGCATAGGCTGCCAAGATCTTCTCCGGGTGCGTGGAAGACTCAGCTTGGGTTAGCCAGACTCTCCCTGTTGGAGAGATGGTCCTATCAATGCCCCAGGCTTGGTTCACAGTGTTGGCTGGAAATGTACCTATATCTTAAAGATCCAGGGCTTGGAGGATCTGGCACAGTCCCAGAACCTGGCATCTCTCTTCAGATGAGGAACACTGTGCAGATGAATTATTGCCTCCCGGGATCTTCTGCAGCCTGGGTGGCAAGTGAATGGACAGTCAGGTCTCCATTGTGGTATCTGGATTACTATTCGTCTCCCACTAGCACAGCTAATCACTGGCAAGGAAGTGACATTAATGGCCTTTTTATTCTGTCCCTTTCTCCTGCCTGGGCATCTGTATGGGCAATTATGGAAAGACAATTTAATGCTGACCAATTAATTGCATTTGCCAAATGGGCTTGAAACACTCTACAGGCAGTTTCCTCTGTCGGCACAATGGATTATGGTATGCAGAGAATGACTGCTAGCGACTGTTGGCACACTGTCCCTGGCTGTGGGTCAGCTGTTTGTTTTGGACGGTCAGGTTGGAGAGCTTGCTATGCAGTTGACAGTCATGTAGGGCTAGGGCGAGACCATTACTTTCTTGTTTGCCTGCCACTTGATCCCAGCTTCTTCTCAGATGGTGTTAGCTGCGTACTTCTGAGCACTTGTGGTCTAGATAAGTGGCAGGGTACACTACTTTAATCTTCATTTTTATGTAAGGGAAGAGTTAGTATCACCATTTCACCATGGGGAAACTAAGGCATAGAGCTGGCCACCCATCAGAAATTTGTGCCCCTCCATAGTTCCCCAGCCTGTTGTATGTATCATTCAATGTCTCTGGAGGTAAAATGGTGATCCTAGGATTGTGCCTTGGACTTGGGGATGAAAGGTGATGATGCTGGTTAGTGTCTCAGATGTTACTTACAGCTCTCCTGGGTTCACATCCTGGCTCTGGTAGTAGCTGAATTTGCTTTGAAAAATAAAAAAAAAAAAAAAAAAAACTAGGCTATCTTTCTGTGCCTTGCTTTCCTAATCTGTAATGTGGAGAAATACAGTTACATTTCCCTCCTAGAATGTGGCCATTAAGGAGGTGTTACACACTGGCTTTGGGATGCATGGCCAGGGCTTGGTAAGGCAACTCACCACCGAGCTTAGTGGTGCTGAGCTTGGTTTAGGAAGGCTGTACCTAGAATAGAAGCCAAGAATGGCGAGTGGGAGAGATTGACTGAGGACTGTGGTAGGTTAGACAGTTGCTAAGAAGGCATACATGGCCCGGTCTCTCCTGGCTTGCCATGGATGCCTGGTGGATCCAGATGACAGTGTTTTGAATGAAGACCCTAGAGACAGCATGCTCATCAGCTTTTGGTGCTGAGAACAAACCCCTGCCTGGAAACTGCTAAGGGGCAGAGTGCTGTTTTTCACTCATAGCTTCAGAGCATTCAACATCATGGAGGGGAGCATGTGCTGGGACAGTGCCTCATAGTAGACAGAATATAACCTGTAACAGAAAGCAGCAGAGACAAGATGCAGCCTCCAAAGACACATGGCCAGTATCCTACTTCCTCCAGCCAGGCCCTGCCTTCCCGATGCTCACATCAGTGAGCATATTCAGGAGCTGCTTGATGCTCAGCCTCACTATCCTTGAGATTTGTGTCACTGTGTGGGCCCTGACTCAAGCACCTGCTGTTTCTGACCCCATAGTAACTCCTCTTTCCTTAGGGTATTCTGGTTCACTCCAATGTCTCCAGCATGCCATCTACTTTGACTGAATAAGCCTATTCAAGGTACCCAGTAGGCTTCCAGATTGTGTGAGTGTGTGTGTGTGTGTGTGTGTGTGTGTGTGTGTGTGTGTGTGTGTGTGTGTGTGTCCTCACCTGGGCTTTCTGTCCTGGTCTGTGAGAACTTTGTCTTGCTCCAAGCCTCATACTGTGTCAACCTGGTTCCTGCTGTCAGTTATCCTCTGTGGGAGATCCTGAGATGACCACTGAGTCACCAGACATTCTATGTTTAGCTCTCTTTTCTAAGCTTCAGCCTGGCGTTTCCACTACAGCTACATGGCATCTCTATCCATCCACTGCCATTTCCCAAACCAAGCCTAGAAGAAATCTTAGCCAAATCAAAATTTCACCTTCCCACAACTTTGCCTGCAGTATTACCCTCATAGATTCTTCTTTGCCTTTCAGTGGGTCAGCCATCAGATCCTACATTGTAGGAAATGAGGTCTCTCATGGAGAGCCTCTACTGTCAGCACTTGGGGAGAAACTAGAGAGATGGGGTCTACTGAGGGAATGCTGAGGAGTTGGGTTACCAACCGTGGAGAATGTGATTTCTGTCTTGTAGACTGATGATACCATGGAAAGTGGCAGGCCTTCAGAGGAGGTAGCATCTCAACCTGACATCCAAGCACAAGGAGAGATCCTGACCTGCCTCCAAGAGCCCTGAACACCCAGGGACCAGACAAGAGCATTGAAGCTTGAGACAGTACATAGTTTAATAGGGGAGGGCCCCACTTGGGTTCCTCTGTCCCTAAAATGGAAGAGTTCAGATGAAGTTGAATATTAAGCAGCCAGAGTTTAATGAGAGCAAGTAAGGAAGATACATACAAAACAAGATGACCTTAACAGTTTGCATTCACAGGTTTGCAGTTTTCATTTTTCCCGCCCTGTTCCTCCCTCAGGGGAACACATCCAGGAAGGAAAGTTCTCTGTGTTCAAGGGAAACATTGCAATCTGATTGAGGTTCATTCCCTTCTTATCTGCTGCAGGTACTAAATTTTAAATCTTCTTCACTGTTTTAGGGTCCCATCTCTGCTTCATTTGGCCTTGAATTTACCCTTGATGTTTAGTTACAGGGCAGGCATGAACGATGTCATTCTAACCTGGCTTTGTCTCCTTCAGGCCAGAGGCAATCCTTCAGACTGAATGAGGAAGAAACATAGATGGTCTGTCTGGATAAGCAAAAGAGGAAGAACATTCTAGAGAAATGGATAGCTGGCATAAAGTTTCATGCCACCTCTTCAGAGAATAACAGAGTTTATTTGGCTGGAGTTCAGGAACTTCTTCCTTTGTGACCTGTCCTGGGAAGACACCAGCGGGGCCTAGTTAGGAAACCCCTGAAGAGCTGAATTAGGCTTACTGCCCTACTGCTGTCCTGGCTGCAGGATCCGGAAACATACCCAGAAGCAGTTCCTCACCAACATGCCCAATCATGGGTCCTCTGCCCTTCAGAAACCTACCTTACTCACAGACCTCCCAGAACACAAATGCTTCAAGAGAACCAAAGAAAGAAATGATGGCTTCAAGAGTTCTGGAATTGACCTCTGGCTGCAAAGGGTGTTGTGGCTGGGACCAATAGACTGGCTATAAAGTTTTTAAGATTATCCAATGAAACTTTTTGTGCCTAAGAGCAACTACTTAAATTCTCTTAAGGTATACAGTGTGTTCTCCGTGTGAGGTGACAGACTTCTTGTGGGCTCCACAAAGAGGATGGATGTCAAAAGTCTAGTTCCTTGTGACTACATCTTCTCTCACTGAAAGAACAATTCAGGCGAGTGTATGAGCTAGCTGACTGGCATTGTGGGTCCATCATTCACTTCTCTTCTCTTGAGTACGAGGCCAAAGGAGAAAGGAACATGCCCTGAGCAGTATGGATGTAGCTATGCCACAGAAAAGCCCCTCAGCCTTTTGGTGCACACCTCCGTGCATCTCAAAGTCTCAGTCAGTGCTACACCGCCTGATTCCCTTGTTTTATCCCTGACATAGTAACAGCAAACACATACCTTCCCCAGTTGTTGGCTTCATTATATATTGGAGGCCAGACTTAGCAGTCACCTACTGACTTAACTCTCATCTCACTTTATAAGCAAGATGCTTGGTTTTCTGGCCCTGTTCCTCATGGGGGACTTGTAGGACTCACCTGCTTGTCGTGGTTGTAGAATGTGATGCAAAATGCAGTGGCTACCTGTGGTAGCACAACCTACATGCCACTTGGATGCTTCCTTCAATATGACCTGGTACTCAACAACACTCTGGGTTTACAGGGTCAGAGTGGACACTCAGTGCCTAGGACAATGAACACCAGGACCTTCCCAAAGTACTACCTCTGTAGTCTCTCAGTTGTCCTTTGATCTTCAGCAAGGAAATACCAATGACACCTGGCAGTTTTGGAGGCTGAGAACAGCTGCCCCGTGTTTCTCTGCTCTAAACTCAGACCATCATCAGGTCAAGACCATGAATCAGAAACTTGTCTTCTACCCCGGGCCAGTACTCTGTGACCTCAATGTGCCCCCATCAGGGCAGCCACAGAGATTAGCCCCCTGGTGTCAGCACAAGGTGCCATCCTGCTCTTTCCAGGAGGTGCTCTTTGACTGCATGCTGCTCAGGATGCTGCAAATTCCTCACCCAGTAGGGCCTTGCAAAAAAACCTACTGGCCATCAGCTCCATGGCCTTCAGAGCTCACTCTGTCTATGACCTTCCAGGTGGGCCAAATGGAAGCAAGTACTAGGAATTCCTCTGTGGAAGCTCAGGATGGGAGGAGACGCTACCCAATGGTGTTAAAGTAAGGAGGCTGTGGAGACAAACACAGATGCTGGCAGAGCTGCTCAAGTGTTGGTTAGGCAGTAGGAGGAGGCTGAGGTGGTTCTCTACAGGAGGATGGGGAGTCCCTTCATCCTGCCTAGCACACCTTGCTGCTCCACCTTTCCCCAGGAATGATTTCTAAGGCCGCATCCCACATTTGCCCTTTGGTACAAGCTGGACCTCCACTGGGACTAGGTTCTCTCCTCTTCGTGGCTGGCCATGCCCTGCATCCTCTGCAGAGGCAATATGGCCCTGCTCTTGCTAGTTCAAGGCCCGTGCCCTGTCAGTGCATTCCTTTTCCTCATCTTGGTGACTAGGACTTCCTCTCGGACTGTCTTGCTTTGCTTCACCTCTTTCTCTCTTCTATATCATTTCACTCCCCCTCTCCTCCCCTTTTTCTCTTTGACACTCTTCCTCCTGGGCATACAGTTTGTGTACTTCTGCCCAGCTCATCAGGGAAACAGTGTGTAAGAGGGGACTAGCTGGTAAAGACTCTGAGCTCAGTTCTGTGTGAGTGTTCCGGAGGGTTGGTACTTTGTAAGGTGGAAGCCATGTGGACCATATCTCTCTCTAGATAGTGATGCCTGGGTCACAATGAACTGAAGGAGGGTGGAGCTGTTAGCTCAATCCTTGCTGTTAGAAGAGGGGGCATAGTGGCTTGTGCCATGTTTCTTGTTGGTGTCTGATGGTCCACAGGTGTTTGAGTGCACAGCCCCTAGAAGTTCTAGCCTGTGTCCCTCCTGTGGCTCTAAATCTGTACCAGGTAAAAATCAGCCCCAGAGTTTAGCAAACGGATACTTGGGTCTGTTCTTCATTCCTTGAATGAAGATGAAAAAGATGCTGTTAGTGATTTTTGACATAGACAGGACTTACTCAGCACTGAGCTAGCCCCACTGTACCATGGCTCTCCTTCTGGTTCACCCTTCTGAATCCATCTACCTCATACCAAACCCTCCTCCCACCTCCAGAGACTCTGGCTATACCTGCTGTCTGTTTCTGGCTCAACTTTCCCAGATAAGGAAGACGCCATGGGACATGTTAAGGTTCAAGTCTATAAATGGATTCAGTTCATCAATGGCAGAATGCATTGTTATGGAAAAACAATGCAGAAGTGGATATTGGTGGCCACGACTTCCAGATTTCCTCTGGAACTCAATACTATTTTTTTGTAGCCCCTTTTTGTGTGGGGGGTCTGTGCTGTTTTTCTTTTGGGTAAGGAGACAACAACATAACCTTCGAAACATGTGAAGAATCCACCTTCAAACCCACTTCTACCCCTTTCTTCTGTTGTTTTTGGAGTCTGTGGGTGCAACCTAGGGCTGGTTACTGCTGATGATCCAGGTTATATCAGGCAAGCTATACCCAGTGCAGCTTCTGTCCTTTCTCAACACTCCTTGCAGTTGGTTCTTTCTAGATGAGATAGTGGTAGGAAGAACAGGTTCACTCCCTCTCCTCCTCACAGGGGAAGGGAGGTTAGAAGGACCTGCAGGGCTAGTGTTTGGATGGGTCTTCATAAGTGTTCATGTTTGCTGATGTACCCATTACTGAATTGATGATAGAATATATTATATAATGCAAGTAGCCACGATACCATTATGCCTTTTCTTTCCTACAGTTTCCATGATTTCTTGAACCTTGTAGCTAAAGCAATAACATAGCTTACACAGTCTGGTGCCTGGGATCACTCACACTATCATCATTGAGGGCAAGAATGAGATTTCATCATAGAGAAACAGTCATGGGTATCTCATGGATATCTCATGTTTGTTCATTACCTTGTGCCCTGGATCTAAAACTCACAGGTATTAAATGAAGTCTTACAAATGAAGGTTTTTGATAGGTTTCATAGACTCAGATATATTTGTGGCTGCAATCAGCTGGTGCAGATCTAAAGAGATTGAATCCTTGTATGCTGTGGACCCAATGACCATAGTGTAAATCAGAATGCCAAAGCTCCACATGACTCTGGAAAGTCCATGATAGCCTCAGTCCTCCAACATCTCTGGTGCTAAATAAGAAAGTGTGCCAATGGCAACATCTGGCCAGTGGTGACTTTTATGGCCATCAGGACATCTAGAGTTTTGTGTTTCTGTCTACATCAAAGAGCACATTCTCTTTTTATGTCACAAGGGGCAATGTTTTTGTCACAGTGGGCAATGTTTATTTTATGGAGATACTGAACTGCAGATGCCACCTGGTGGAAAATAGGCCACACCTTCTCCTTACTTATACACCCATGTGCCTCTATGAGGTTGGCCATGTCTCCCCCTGCCATAAATTCCATGATCAAATCTCTTTTTTGATCTGTCAAATAACTGGAAGAATCCCAGAATGTTCTGGTTTAGGACAACTTCCATGATGTCTATCTCAGTGGTGATATCAGAGGCCTTAATGAAGGCCTTGTCAAGGCTCTTCATAGCTACTCTGGTATTGGTGGGTACATGGCATGCTGCTTAACTTTTTGGAGTACGAGGTAGGTCAGAGTCAAGGATGTCTTCATTAGAGGGGCTGTCTCCAAGCTTTTCCTCTGTTTGCTACCTTCACTGATAGAAAATGGTACCACTTTGCAATGCTTAAATAATGAGAAAGCCACAAATTCTTACTTGATAAAAAAGCCTAATAATGCTCTTCAAGGTTGTAGACAGAGCAACTGAAACCCAGAGCAGCAGCAGATGAAAAAGCATGACTATCGAGCTGGGATTGAGTGGACACTAAAGTGACAAAAGAAAGACTAAAGAAACTTTTTTTAAATCTTTTAAATAAAAGGATCAAGAAAATTGATAAACCCTTACCTCAACTAACAGACACACAATAAAAGATACAAGAAATTGATATCTCAACAGATAACCCAGGGGACATTTTTTGGCAAACTCATACTCCAGATAGATGATAATACTGGAAGGAATGGGAAAGTTTCTAGACTCATGTAGCCAACACTAAGATTGAACTAAGATATTTTAAAAAGCAAAGACATCAATATATGGAAATGACTGAAGTAAATATATATTCCAACAGTGAATAGTCCAAGGCCAGTGACTTCACTGAAGAACTCTCTTGACCATTATAAAAGAGCAAAACCTCATGATCTTGAAACTACTTCATTAAATGGAAATAAATTAAAGGAACACCTCTAAAGACAGCATTACCCGTATTACCAAACCATAGACACAACAGAACAAGAAAGGGTAAGCTGATTTCCTTGATTAACATGTGAAAATCGTAAGTTAAACATGTTAAGAAGTGGATGTTTCATGGTCAAGGTGGGTTCAGCAAGGCATGCTGGGAATTCTACACAGACAAGTATCCAAGCAGATTCAAGGGAAGAGTGTTATGCTCAGCCACCAAAAGAGAATGTTGCCATTTGCTGATACATAGATGGGCAATTGGCTTATATTATTTGTAACATGGCATGGATGGGTGGATGGGGCCTTAATGTAAAACATATTTTAGATGTATGTAGGGGTCTGATAAGAATTCACAGAACAAGGGCAAATGACTCAATTTTATATGTATGCATGTAAGTGTCAGAATAAAGTTCCTCATTTTGCACAGCTAACACATTTCACAATAAACAAGATGAAACTGAAAAATCACAATGAAGGAAAATGAACACACAGAGCCCAAAGCAAAAGTAGTAAGGGGATGAACAAATATGAAAACAAGACTCAAACAACAAAGTGGAAAACACCATCAGGTGTCATTTCAATGTTTTGAATTCACATTGAATTTCAATATCACAAAAGAACAGACCAATGGCAGCAGGGAAAAACAAACCCGATTTGGTTTCTCTCATTGACCTCAAGAACTGTATCAGATACTTTTCCCACGTCTGTGACCAAATCTGACAAGAAGCAACTTAAAAGGATGGTGGGTTTAATTTACCCCAGGCTTTCAGAGAACAGGGAAGGAACTGTCCTGGGAGGAACTGGTCATTTACAAAGGTGCGTCTGAAGCAGCTGGTTACATGGCTTTTGGAAGCCTCCATTCCTTCTATTGACTCAATTCTTTCTAATAGGTACTAACTCCCCCATGGTTTCATGTCTCTCAGCACTGCCACACATTCAGTCACACGATAGGCTGTGAGACCTTTCATAAAGGAGGACATCTGGACTTTAATAAAAAGAGCATCATAGGCAATGAAGACAGATGAAATCTTTGTTTTCCCTTGGGTTACACAAGTGGGAATCAACTCAGTAGAGTGAACGTGTAGGCTGCTTTAATGACTTTTTTTCACTGTCTTTTACATCATGTATCTTAATCTCATTTATTTCCCTGCCTGTGCACCCCTACCCCAATAAAATTTAAAAGAAGAAAGAAAAAGGGTAAAAACTTAAAATTTCATTTTCCAAGCAGCAGTGTGGCACAGAGTCATGCAGTAAACACCTCTGTCCATGTTTGCAAGTGTTCATTGCAAAGAGTCATTGGTCTGGTTTGAGGCCTCCGGTTTCTATTACACTATCAATGTTGGGCCCTCACTAGGATTCTTCTCGGATATCTTGTTTCCCCATGCTGTGGAGATCCTGCTGCTTTTGGTTTGTGGGTCAGCTCCCTTCACATGCTCCAGGAGATCATAGGTGGGGTGGATGCTGGGATGAGCTAAGTCACACCCTGGTTCTGGGCCAGGGCAGCCGCAGGATTGGTCCACCTGTCAGTTCTTCCCTGTCCTCATCACCAGGGCGAGCTCTAGCATTGCTCCAGCCAATTCCCCTTTTGCAACAAGTGAGGGGTGGGCTAGTTTTGCTTTCACACCCTCAGGGGCAGCTCTACTGTATTGCCCAGGCAAGGTACGGGGCTACTCTCCTGAGTGCTGCAGCTGGTGAGGGCAGGGACAGCCCTGTCTCCTCTAGGCTCTTATGACCCCAGGGTCAGCTCCTCCACCTGTCTTAGGCATTGATGGGCAGGGGTTGGGGGTGGAGGAGAGGGCATCTCTCCTCTGCTCATGAGTAATGGGGACAGCTCTCCCTTGCTCACATCTGGGCTGGGTCACCCTGACCTCCAACCACCTGACAGCTCTGCTGTGCCTGCCTAGGCAAGGGGTAGGACCTGCTCTCCTGAGTGCTACATCTGGTAAGGGAGAGAGTCAGCTCTTCTCGTCTGTTGCAGGTGGTAAGGGGCAAGAGGTAAGGGATAAGGGGGGCATTTCTCCCCCACCCACACTGCCACATGATAGATGAATAGTGAGGATACTCCCATGCTTACAACTTCAGGGCTGGCTCAACCACACCTGTGCCAACAGGGTTGGCTCTATTGTGCTGCCCTGGTCCTGCTGTCCCGAGTATTGGAGTTGAAGGGTTGGGGAAAGCTCTCCCACTCTTATGACTGCAGGGTCAGCTCTCTCACCTGTGTTGATGGGTGGAGTAGGAAAGGGCATCTCTCCCCAGCTCATGCCACCCTATGGCAGATGAGGGGTGGAGCTAAGTCTTCCACGCTCATCTTCCCAGCACTGGCTCTCCTGTGCTTTCAACAGTGTCAGCTCTGCTGTGCAGCCCAGCCAGGGCTTTCTTTTTTCATGTGTTGCATCTGTTCAAGGGGTCATCTGGAGGCAGTAGGGGTATAGGGGAGGGCATCTTTACCTCATCACCACCACTTCACCATAAGGGTAGATGAGAAAGGCAGTACTACCTGTGTCCTTCTCACGCTCTCAGGGCTGGCTGGCCTGCGTCCATTTATAGGGTCAGCTCCACTTTGCTGCCTGGGTAACACTCATGGCCTGTTCTTCTGAGTATGGCAGCTGGTGAGGAGTTGGGTCCTCCATCTGGTGCTGGTGGCGAGGGTCAAAGGGAGGCGGGCAACTTTCCCTCACCAATGTCACCATATGGGAATATGTGGTATTCTTCCATTCCCATGCCCTCAGGGCCATCTTGTCCATTCCCCTGTGCACAGGGTCAGCTCTATTGTGCTGTCCAGGTGAGGTGTAGCACTCTTTTTCCTGAGAGCTTCAGCCAGTGAGTGGTGGGACCACTTCTCCCAAGTGTTGTAGTCAATGGTGGGCAGGAACAACTCTACAGCCCTGTCCTCTTGGCTTTTGTTGGAACAGGGGCAGGGACATCAACAGACACTGTGGTTGTGTCAAGCCAGGAATCCATACATGGGTCTCAGCAGCAGCCCAGGCCCAGACATCACCTTGGCCCTGGGTGGCACTCAAGTCACTCACCTCAGTCCCCTCCCTTCCTCTCTGGCCTCTTCAGATATGCCTCTGTCCACAGGACCTGAACCATTCTGTGTCTCTTTTGCATACTACAACACACCACACCAGACCAGACTTTATTACTTGTAGAGCTCACTGCTCCTTATCCCATAAAGCTCCTGGGTGAGCCACGAGCATCGAGATGCAAAGCCCACAAACAAAAGTTCACCAGTCAGCACTCCATAAGGCACTAGTGTTAGCCCCAAACTAGAATCAATCACTGAACAGACAATGAGGGCAAGAGACATTGAGTTGTGTTGTGGATAGCTTTGCTGGGGTCAACCGTTCAATACAACTAAAACCTTGTCTTAACCTGGGCATGGGAGTGAGAGCTGTATTTTGACTGTGGTTATTAATATGGCACCTTGTGTAAACTGGAACAAGCTCTCTTTGCTGTGAGTTTCTGGCACAACTAGCACAACTAGCATCTCTGGTGCGTCTTTTGGGACAGTCCATTCTGAGTCAGAGCACAGGATCTGATGAGGGGAGAGAAGGGATAGATTTCATCTCACTCATTCTGTCTGCTGGGCACCATTGTGCAATACACACACTGTACAACTCTACTGCCAGCTGGTAGCTTTTAGCCAGTTGTAGGGAAACAGATTTTGAGATTGCTGAGGGCAGGGGTGGGGTCAGAATCATCTACTACTGGTATAAAGCAGGCATTTAAAAAGAACCTGCTGAGGAAATGATTTTAAAATGCCTTGCAGATGATCTGGCTTGTAGCAGTCAGTCAATTGAGTGAATGAGTAGCCTAGAAGGTTCATGTGAACCTGCATGACACCATAGAGAGAAAGACAAGGCCAGTGTTGTGTGTGTGTGGGGGTAATGGCTGTGATCATAATACTCCACAGTCTGAAACTATGAGTTTCTGGGAGCCTGGGGCATATAGACTCTGTCTAAGACTCTGTCTCATTGGTGCCAATAGTAACTACCCAAACAGAAAATAAATGAATAAGAATGTGAAAAAGGAAGAGGAGGAAAGCCTGTCTAGTTTTGGGATCTACTTTTAATGGGCTGTTACGAGTATCGAAAAAGTGGGCCAGTGGAAGATCCAGCTCAGTGTCAGTCATGTGGTAGTTCCCGAATGAACAGCAGCTGTGATTATCATAGGCTCTGAGAATGACCTCTTTGGAGAGCTAAACAGCCTTCTGGGCTTCATATTGCCTTGACTGAGAGTCTCATGGGAAGATCCCAGGAAACACAGGCCAGGATTTGTTTTGAGAAATATGTTGTAAGACAATGTCATCACTCTTTGCATACTGCAGAGAGCACAGTGTATGTCTGGATGGTTCAGCACACTACATACAGCAGTGTGGTATACACCGTCATGTAAGTGGTAGGTCGGTTGACAAACTGTGGTCATGTGGCCCAGCAGAATGGCTCAGAGGGTAAAGACACTTGGTGCAAAGCCCGAGGACCTGAGTTCCATCCCTGGGACACTCATGGTGGAAGGAGAGAACAATCTGTCTTCTGACCTCCACACATGTGCCCTATGCCCACATGTAAACATGTACATACAGGCACACATACAAACATGTATATACATGTAGTAAAAATTTAAATGTGATTATGTGGCACACACAACTGTAATAGTTGAATGAATCCTATTTACTACAGTTGTCCTGAGCAGGGTGATTTGACAAAATGCCCTTTGGAAATTCCTCATCTCTTTTCTTTCCAGTCTCCTCACTCCTCACTATGGCATGAGAGAGCCAGGAGCAAGCCTGACTTGATTTGTGCAATCTGCCCAATCCATTCAGTGATTGGTTCAGAGAAAGCCACACGATCTCTTCTGGGCACTTTAAAGGAGAGATGAGTTTATTGGGCTTCTGGGTGCATTCTGGATGTCTCTCCTGGTGTATTCCGAGGCCATCTTGTCTGGACAAGGGTACTCACTTTTTTTGAGAGAAGGAGATTGGGAGTTGGGGGTCAGAAGGGACAACAGACAGGAGCTATCACAGGATGTGTGCTGGCTCTTGCACTGGCAGACAGATTTTCCTGAGTTAATCAATTTAATTTTCCTGACTTTGTGAAAACAATTGTGATTATACCATTCTTAGACAAGGAAACTGAGGCTCATGTCTCACACCTGGCCAACTTCTGGAGTTTACACAGCCTGGGACAGTGCACTGACTGAGTGGCAGGCGTGAGACACCAAAGATCCACATGAAATTGCACATAGGCTAATTTTATAGACAATCTGTAAAGCTTGGCCAGTACTTGAAGCTGTGTACAGGGGCAGCCAGCAGGTTTCCGTCATCTGCTGAAGATAGAGTGGGCCCGTCGGACCAAGGAAGAGTGGCTCTTGGTACTAGGGCTGCAGTGGGGTGATCTTCCCCCAGTACTCTTTTAGATGACTGTCTTGTGTGGTAGAAACAGACTGACCCATGTTACCCAATCTCTACCAGTCTGTCGTTGATGTGATTAGAGGCAAGGACCATACCTCTGGATTTTCAGTTTACCCACTGCAGTGATTTCAATGTGAAGTCTTCCCAACAGGTTCATCTGTTTGAACATCTGATACTCAACTGGTAGTGCTCTTTGGGGAGGCTGTGGAATCCTAAGGATGTGGAGGCTCAAGGGGTGGGCTGTGAGGTTTTATAGCCTGGACCCACTTATTTGTTCTCTGCTTCCTGAGTGCAGATGCAGGGTAAGCAACTAGCCTCTAGCCTCTGCCTCCCTGCCTCCCTGCCTCCCTGGTTGCTGTTGTGTCTTGCCCACCATGACGTTTGATAACTCTCTTGAACTGAAAACCAAAACAAATCTTCTCTCTTCCTTAAGTTGCTTTTGGAGGGTTAGTTTATCACAGTAATGGGATTGGGGAAACATTCATCTACAGCAAGGACAAAACATTTGAAACATTTACTACTTGAGGAGCGGGGGCTGCCACAGTTACCTAGGACAATGCCTCTCTCCACTCTTCCTATGTGCCTCATCTTTGGAGCCACCATTGACTGTCTACCTCCTTGTCATTGGCTTGAGTGACAATATGCCAGCTCCCAGCATACCCTCAAGAGGAACTCACACCCTCTGCTTGTTCTTGTTCATGTGCTACCACCATTCATGAGGGAGCAAGGAGACCATGTCCCGGGGCATCCCAGCATTCCTGTCACATCCGGTGTAGAGTCCTGCCCTGCTGAGCCCAGTCTGGGGCTCACTCCTTAGGACTGTGTGGCCTTTGTTTTCACAGAAGCACTGGGACTATGCAGAGGTGGAAGCAGTGGGCCCGTATGGTTGAGCCTGTCCCTTGTGCTACAAAGCCATGCTACCACTCATTGGCCTAAAGTCACCTCCTGCACACAAGATATCACACAGCAAGGCATATTTGGTCAGCACCCTGCTTTGCTTTCACATATGTATCTTGGCCTTATTTACTAACAGGAATGGTCTCTCCCAGTCCTTTGTCAGTCATGTGGCATCTTGTAGTGCAGCAATACCTAACCTGGGCTTTGGGTTACAGGGCTTTGCAGCTGGAAGGAGAGCAAGGACATCTGTCCACAGGACGTTGGTTCCCTTGTGGGCCACAGCTTCTTTTACACAGCTGTTTCTTGTGGTGGAGAATATTGAGAGGTCTTTCAATGTCCCAAGCACAAACCACTGTGGTTTGCAAATCCCATGAAGAGTTCATAGAGGCCATCTGATTGTTGTGAACACCTTATTTACAATCTCACCCAAATTGTTCCAATGGTGTACTAGAAATATATTGAATATGGACGTTGATGTGTACTAAAACATGGTCTGGGCCTGCGCAGCTCTAGGGTTGGTCTACCAGATGGGAAATGGGGACAGCTCCCCAATGGTCACAATTTCAGAGCTGACTCACTCATACCTCTGCTAACAGGGTTGACTCCATTGTGCTGTTCTGGCAAGGTGCAGGGCCTGCTCTCTTGAGTGTTGCAGCTGGTGGGGGTCAGGGATGGCTCTCCCACTCTTATGACCACAGGGCCAGCTCTCCTACCTGCTCCAGGCATTGAAGGGGTGGCAGGGGGAGCTTCTCTCCCCTGCCCATGCAGCCCTTAGTGCAGAGCTTGACTCTTAGGGCTGCCCTCTGGATTGGGCTCTGTGCTCTTTTGTTTGTTTGTTGTCAACTTGAAACAAGCTGGAGATGCCTGGGAAGAGGCTTCAGCTGAGCAGCTGCCTCCATGAGATTGGCCTGCAGGTAAGTCTGTGGAGAGTTTTCTTGATTGATGTTTGCAGGGCCCAGCTCACTGTGGGCCTTGGTTAAAGCAGGCTGAGCCAGCAATGGAGAACAAAGCATTGGCAACACTCCTCTATGGTCTCTTCTCTAGTCCCTGCCTCCAGGTTCCTCCTGCCCTGACTTCCCTGAATGGTGGGCTGAAGGCAAACTACTCTGAGTTGCTCCCAGCCACAGTGTTTAGCACAGAGACAGGAAGCAGACTAGACAGGCTCTTGGGAGACTTGTTGTCAAAGCCATGTTCAGAAAGCTCATGTGCTCTTTCCTGAGTGGCAATGGGAGTGGGAGAGGGCACTTCCCGCTCTTGGATCTTCCCTGTCCTGAAGCTTTCTTCATCTACCTCCTTCTTGGCCATCTTTCTTTCCTGTGCCCACTTTCTCTTGTTTTCTGGAATGACAAACAATGCTTACCTTTTATCTGTTTATCCTCACAAAGCCCCTCCCCCACTGGAAGACAGCCTTTAACTGCAAAGAGGCTGGAGAATGCAGCATGATGCTTTCACAGCCAGAAGAGTTTTAAAAGCGAGGAAAACCCACGAGTGCTTCCATCCTAATTGAGTGAGTTATTATCTTTTTCCAATTTTATGCAGAGGGTGATGGAGACTCCGAGGGAATAAATAATTTCTTAAGATTCCAGGCCCAGGGCCATGTCCCTCATCTGTGACTCTCCCGGCCAGTGTGTTATGCTTTCGAGAGACATACCTCGCCCTAATCTATGGCTCTAGTATTTATAACAACGCAGCCATGACTCATTTTTCTTACTCCAGTGAATCAGCTGCTGATACTTTTTGATTCCCAAGAGCAAAATGCCACCTGGATCTCTATGATCTGCCTGTGCCCTGGGAGCAGAGCTCAGGTCTGCTCTTTGCCTGAATGTTCCCTCCCCCTACACCTTATGGCCCACACTGCCTGATATACAGCAAAATGAGTTTGTGATTTAGAGGCAGAAAAAGGTTAACTCTAAATAATGATGAGAAACTTAAAATATAGAGCCAGAATGTTGCTTTAGTTTTTATAGGTTTTAAATAATTTCACATCCTTCCCTGAAGGATTTAGCATAACTCAATGAGAAAATTGCATTCGGATCCTGTGGGCTGCTTTGACGTGACTGGATTGCAATGAGTGGAGGAGAGGCAGAGCCTTTTTCACAATGAACCCGACAGCCTGAGCTCAGAGAGAAATGACCTGGGAGATGTCCTTCCCCAGCCTCCTGGTCTACCATGGAGACCCAAGCATCATAGGCAGTGTCACTGTTGGCATGAGATGAGGCAGGTTCAGAGCATGTGTCTGGGCAAAGGGAAGTTTGGGGAACTACATGTTCAGTGCTGCCCAGAGAAGATGCTGGTACCTTCCTATCTTCTTGCATTTAGCTTGACTTGACACCTTTGTGGAGTGGCCAGAGTCCTTTCTTGCTGTTTATCAATGGTGTGAAATAGGTCCATTCTTGGGTGCAATTAACAGAAAACTTAGGTGTGGTATGACTGGATTTTGTCTCTGTGATCAAATACTTGTGAACTACTTAAGAGAACAAGGGTCTCATGTTGGCTCCACTGGTTCTGGGCCAGTGGTGAGGCAGAGCTGTGCAGCAGGGAGCATGTGATGAAGCAACTTACCTCATTGCAGATAGGGAGCAGAAAGGAGGCATACAGATAGAGATCTTGGCAAGACAAAGCCTCCAAAGGCAAACGATGTCCCCCTTCTATTTTTCATGACCTCCTACTAATGCCTTCTTATTAGGAGTCCATCAAAGCAAAAATTCATTGATTAGGCCAGAATCCTCAGCATTTAATAGTCTCTGGAAATGTCCTCCCAGACACAATGCAACAGTGTAATATGTGTATATGTGCTGTGCTCTCTCTCCCTCCCTCCCTCTCTCTCTCTCTCTCTCTCTCTCTCTCTCTCTCTCTCTCTCTCTCTCTCTCTCTCTGTGTGTGTGATTGTGCATGCATATGTGTGCATGTGTGCATGGTACATGTGTGTGTTTGTGGCACATATGTTTGTAGTGCATGTGTGTGTGTTTGTGGTGCATGTGTGTGTGTGTGTGTGTGTGTGTGTGTGTGTGTGTGTTGTGTTGTGTGCACTAGTATGTGCAGATTACTGTGCTTAGTGCTTACAGAGGCCAATTAGAATGTCAAATGTCCTGCTGTATCATTCTTCATCTTATTCCCCTGAGGTGGTCTCTCACTGAACCCATATCTAGGCTGGAGTTCAGCAAGCCCAGAGACCCTCTGATAGTGTTTGGGTTATAGGTGTGTGTGTGTGCACACGGACATACCCACCATTTGTTTGTTTTAATTTGGGACTGAGATCTAGATTCAGGCCCCTGTGCTTGCACAGAAGTCCTTGGGCTTACCTTTGACCCTGCTCTGTCCCTCAAATATGTCAATGAATAAATAATTGGATCTTTATGTAAGGCTGAGAAGGTCCCATTTAGTAGTCTCCACCCCTTCTTTCTCCTTGCTGTTATTTTCTGGTGAGGGTGTGGCTTTCTTTGGACACCACCAAGTTCCTGCTTTTGGCATATTGAGCACCCCTTTCAAAGTAGGCACCTCCACACACCACATCATGGCTAATTTTTACAACGCTCTGATGAGGGCAGTTTTATTGGCATCCATCTGTCAGATGAAAGGGAGACATTTGCACAGGATCTCAGAGTGAGCAGGAAACAGTGGACATCAGGTAAAGGAATGAGCAGGCAGATGGTGAGGACATGAGCTTAGTGGCCATCTTTAACCCAGAGCAGCTGTTGACAAGGTGCTGAGAGTCACAAAGTGCCCCGACATAGCTTTCCTCCCAGGACTCTGGGTCAGACCTGGGGATTCTTGTGTCAGGTCACTGTCCCCAATCCGTCCACAGCTACCCCAAGTTCTTGCTGTTGCAAGCCAGGAGGAAAGCATCACACATGATTCACTGCGGTGCTCTGGCTTTTGGGACTGCCCTCTTTAAAAGAAGCCAATTTATTTTTTATTCAAAATCTATACGAAACAATTGAACAATAAAACTGTCAGCCTCTCTGTCTCTTTCAGCAGGGAAACATGATGGCCTCTGAAATTATCCACCCCCTCCTCTTTCCTCCATCCCCTCCTCTCCCCCCTCCACTCTCACACTCCCTTCCTCCTCCCTCCATGCTCTCTCCTCCCTCCTCCCCCTCTGTTCCCTCCCCTTTCCTCTCCTCTTTTTTCCTCTCTATTCCCTCCCTTCCCTTCCCCTCCCCTCCCCTCCTTTTCTCTCTAGTTTCTCCATTCCTTCCTTTCACAAATATTTTCGAACACCTATGCTGTGCCATGGGTTGGGCTAAGTTCTGCTTTCCTCTCCACAACCCCCCTCCCCCAGACCTAATTTCTACCAGATTTTTTTTTTTTGTCTTGGGACTGACTCTCAAGCCCTCTGCTGTTAAAGGGCTTCTGAGTCTTTGGACTCTCTGAAAGCACAGATGGTGATGCCTGGAGCAGCTCAATAGTAGAGCACCTGGCTGCCTCTCAGCCCCAACTTTGGAAAAAAAATCAGTACTGAATTTTATAAAGGGGAGACCTGGGTCAGCAAGGCAGCTCTGCCCAAGATCTATAGATTTCGGGGCCTGGCTGGAGAAAGACGCCTTCAGCTGAGAACCATGAAGGTTCTGCTCTCAGGAGAGGACTGAGGGTTAGGAACCATTCATTGCCTGGACTAAGGTCTAGTGCTCGGAAGTTGCTCAGTGTATTTTTGGCCAATGAAAGAATACAAGAAGACTGGATCCTGATACCCTAGGGAACCCCAAACTCAGAGTCATGGGGCTCCATTCTCTAGAATCTCTATGTATAGAGTTTTCTGTTCCTGGGAGTATGGGCCCCTGACTGGACAATGGCACTATGACTGTGGAGCAGGCTGGGAAGAAGGCTTATATGTCCCCATGGTACCGCGGTCCATTCGCTGGGCTGCGCGATGCACTTTCAGGAGATGGAGGACATCTTTGCAGATCACTTCTTTAGGCTGGCCCCAGGCAAGGCAGGCACTGCCTTCCCAGAACTGGGGAACATAAACCCTGCCTGCTGACAAGCTGCTGCCTGCAGTGTTTACCAGCTCACTTTATCTCATGGATGCCATACGTCATTGGTGTAGCCTCCCCTGTCCTACCTTCAGGAGTGCTGAAGGGCAAAGTGGGCTCCGGGCCAGCTGAGGGGGGCAGATGGTACTGTAGACTTGTGAGACTCCAGGACCCTTTTTCATGCTCAGCTCATGGGGTCTGTGTTGGGCACAATCTGGAAAATTCTATAGTTTTCTCTCTCGTGCCATTTCTCTGGTCCATCAGGGAAGGGTCTGAGTGTCTAGGAGGACAAGAGCTCATTAGGTGATACTGTGAATGTAGAGTTCAGCAGAGCTGGCTGCCTCATCAGTGCACGTAGACATGGATATCTGGGAGGGTTCAGCTCCAAGGAATAGGACTGGGACACTAGCCAGGGTTCAGATCCCAACTCCACCTCTTTCCAGCTGGGCTACATAAAACTCCTGCCCCACTGATGAACCAGCGGCATTAATGACCACTTTATCTCAGGGATGGCATAGGCTATTGATTCTGCCTCCTTAGCATCTATAGGTGAAGTGATGAAGGGCAAAGACCAGCAATGTTTGGGGCTCTTTTGTGCCTTGGTTTGCTTCTTTGTAAGAGGAGAAATCGATAGTACCTAGCCCATACAGTTGTTTTGACAGTTCAATGAGTTCACATGGGAGGAGCTTAGCACAAGGGCTTGAGTATCAAAAGCTATCCACAAGGGTCTCCGTGTCTTCCAAGGTTTCCTCTTCTTAGCACTGGAGCTTTTTTTTTTATATATATATATATTGTTGGAATGGAACCTGGTTTACATGTCTTATCTCCTCTTCTGTTATGAGATCTGGGTGGTAGCTGTTTGAAGTCACTGTCCTGGACAGAGCAATGGCCTTTCAAAGATAAGCATAGCCCAGTGGCCCATGATATGTAAGCATATATTGCAAAGGAGACTTTGTAGATGGGATTAAATGATGTTGACTTGATATGATCCTGGGCCACCCCAGGGGTATTTATGTAATCACGATGGTTCCTATAAGGATACAGACAGAGAAGTTGGAGGACTGGGAGAGAGGGAATGAGAATTGTGAGGTTTGATGCTGTAACAAGGAAGGCAGTAGCCTGTTGGAGCTGCAAAAGGCAAGGAAGCAGGCTGACTCCAGGACCTCCACATCTTTCTGAGTCCCAGTATTGAGGGAACCTTGTTATAGCATCCATAAGGACTAAATACAGCCACCCAGCAGAAGAGAAGGGCAACAAGGGAAGGCCCTGGGTCCCAACGGGCTGGGCTCCTCAGTTTGTTGGGTGACTGGATAAATGCTGTGGCACATCGGAGTTTACTTTCCTCATCTGCACAGTGTGTGGGGGAGGTTACTACTGTTAGAAGCCCAAACCCCATCATACTATAGATCCAAAGACTGTAGCTGGGAGCAGGTATCCTAGGAAAGAGGCTCTGACTCTACCTTCCTCCAGCTGAGCCCAACTGAGCTGATTGTCCCATCTCTTGCTCATTCCAATGCTGGGATGTGGTCAAGAGGCTCCCCTGGGCCATTTTGAGGTACAAGGGCTGGAATGACTGTTGCAAATGTCAAGTGGAGGTTTCTTTCCTTACTCTTACTGTGTCCACTGAGGCCTCAGCACTATTCAACAGACACATTAGTTCCTACACATGCCATGCATGATCTTCCAGGGCCTAACAACAGTCCTGCAACACTCACTCAAAACTGACTGGAAAACAGCACATTGGTAACATGGGTGCCACATCCTCACACCAGCCTGTAGTCTACAAATTTCATCAAGTGTTCATTGTGTGCCAGCCACTAGATGCAAGGGAGATAGTCCCCTCCCTCCCTCCCTCCCTCCCTCCCTCCCTCCCTCCCTCCCTCCCTCCCTCCCTCCCTCCCTACTTCCCTCCCTCTCTCCCTCCTTCTCTCCTCCATCTTTCTCTCCCTCCCTTCTCTCTCCTTCCCTTCTCTCTCCTTCCCTTCTCCCTCCTTCCCCTCCCTCCTTTCTCCCTCCCTTCCCTCCCTTCTTTCTCCCTCCTCTCTCTCCCACCCTCCGTCCTTTCTCCCTCCTCCCCCTCCCTTCTCCTCCCTCCCTCCCCTCCCTCCCTCCCTCCCTCCCTCCCTCCCTCCCTCCCTCCCTCCTCCCTCCCTGAATCTAGTTCCTTCCTAAGGCAGTTTTATTGTCCAATGCATGACTGTTTATGAAGCTTTGGTATAGACTCTGCTTGGCATGATAAATGCTACTGTGCGCATATGGGGCATTTACACTCACATGCAATATTCTTGTTGGAAAAAATACTATTTAGATTTCTGACATCAAAGTCAAAAGAGAACTGCAAATTATCCTGTTCAGAGATTAACTGTTGGGTTTGAAAGAAAACATTCATTCTAAAACTTTAAATTTATGTCCCCTTCCTGGATCTCGCTGCCCACGGGGGAACAAAAATTGCTAATATTATAACATTTTCATAATTATCATAAGAAGAGTATAATTACACTTTGTGTCTTTCCCTTTCCTAAAGGTGTTAAAATGTTAATCTGTTCACTGGAGATATGCCAGGACTGTCTGGGTTTCTTTCAGTTTATAAAAATGTCAGCAGCCCCACTTTGTACCTGCCTGACTCAGCAGGGTCATGAAGATGAGGGGTGGAGGAGTCTTTAAAACACACATTGTTTAAAAGACACCAGAATGAGATCTAATACCTTGTCGGCTAATTTAAAAACAAAGATTAAAAAGGCATTTGACAATAGTAAATGGGTAATTGAGTAAATAAACAAAAGTCGGGGCATAAGAGAGTGGTAAGGGCTCGAGGCCCCAATAATTTTGGAAGTGAGTAGTAAACAAGGAGGTCTAAGGGAGCCACTGTGCAAGCATTGGGCACTCTGAAGACAGGGGAGCAGTCACCTCCCTAATGTTCCCTCTGCCATGACTTTCAATCTTAAACAATTTCCGCACTTGTCATGCCATCTGCAGCCCTGTTAATCACATTGCAACTCAGATCACAGTGCAGCAGAAGCAATTACTGTCAACACAGTTGTATTGTCATAGAGCTTGGCCCTCCACTCATCACCTGGGGCTGACACTGCTTCTCACCTGCCCCCTTCCCCACCCCACTGTTATCTAGTATCTGGCGTTTTTTAAAATGGGCAGCCAGCCTCAAGAACTGGGGTAGTCACAGGACATCACAGTCTTGCCTGGCCTTGGTCAGCTGCCTGGGGAAAGATCTTCTGTTTTCCACCTTGAGTGACATTAGCCCCAGGTAGAGAAGGCTCTAAGATCTTTTGAGAAAACTGTATGTTTGGGAATAAGGAGGACTTGGGTTTCCATCTTGGCTCTTACACTTGGCCTTGAAAACGTATCTCTGTTCTGTGTACTCAGTTGTCCTAACCTGCTCAATGCCCCCTCTCCCCAGCCCCCGCCCTTGGCAAGAAAACCTCTATCTTTATTTTTCAAGATGGGTTTTGACTGACAGAGATTTTGTGAGTGCCACCTGAGAAGCATGTAGGTGCCGAATACCTATGGTCCCTGGCACTTGACACTCAGCTCAGAGCTTGGAGTCTGGAGGTCTTGGAGCCCTAATGGCACTGTACTGGCCATAGGATACTGCTCAGCATTTCTGTTCAGTGTTTTTTGTTTCCTTTGCATTCATGCATTGAGACATATCCTATAGTCTTTTATTTTTAATCTCTTCTTCCCAGACAGAATCTGACTAAACTGCCCAGGCTAGCCTGTGTTGTGAGGCTGGACTTGAATGTGTGTGTGTGTGTGTGTGCGCGTGTGCGCGCGTGCGCGCGCGCATGTAAGCATAGGCCTGTTCATGCTATAGCATTTATATAGAGGTCAAATCTCATATGCCAGTCCTCACCTTCCATCTTCTTTGAAATAGGACATCTCTGTGTTGTTTGCTGCCATGAAGACCAGGTTAGCTGCCTTGTGAACTTTGGGGAACTTTCTTGCTTCACCCTCCATCTTGCTTGAGATTGGGGTTATAGGATTGTGCTACTACACTTGGCTTCCTGTGGGTTCTAAGGATTTGAACCCAAGTGGCATCTCACCTTGCTAGTGAACTTGTATCAGTGGCCACACCCTTTTGGGCATGGATTCTTAAAGGTAGAAGAGAAGCGAACTAACTCTCGCTTGAGTCGTGGAAAACATCAGAAGGGCAGAGGCTACATCTTCAGGAACAGGGAGGCTGTGGCAGTTATTTACTCTTATCTGTGTAAGTAGTTCCTCAATAAAACACCTATCTGTCATTTATCTTGGGTTTGGTGAACTCATTTAAATCCCACCTTCAGTTACACACTGAGCTGCCCCCTGAGTTTAGGCCTTGAACTTTAGATCTTTTCTGGGGCCCTGAATAGCTAGCTACTAGTGCTCTTAACCTTTGCTTTGACCTTAGCCTGTTGTGTTACAGCAGGTCTCCCCGCCGGCCTCCCGGTCCTGCCGCCACGTGGGCCCACAGCTGCGCCAGCCCCAAATAACACTCAGAGACTCTGTATTTGATACAATTCTGTTGGCCAATTACCATTACTGTTTATGGGCTAGCTCTGTCTTAATTATTAACCCATTTCTACTTATCTAAGTATTTCCACGTGGTCATCTTATCGGGGAGCCGCGGCTGGCGTCCTGCTTCTTCTCCGGGCTACATCTTGACTCCTACTACTTCCTCTCTCCTCCTCCTGGTCTCCTAGCCCCGCCTATCTTGTTATCTCATTGGCCACAGTGCTTTATTAACCAGTATGAGAAACATATATACAGAATCACATCTCCCATCATCTCCTCTTTTCTGTCTAAAGTAAAAGAAGGGGTTTAACCTTAACATAGCAAAATATATCATATAACAGTTATCAAATAAGAATCACAGTTAACAATATTTAGTCCATTAACATTTTGTAAGACTTAAAGAAAATATCATCTATCCTATCTTTGTCAGTCTAAAGACCTATATGTAACTTATTTTTTAATCCTAACTAAGAAAAACTATAATCATAACTATCTGTCTTCAACTCCTTCAAAGACCACAGAAGGATAATAGATAAACTCTAGAAATGACAGAGACAATGCATTGCCTGGTCAGTCACCCGAAGTTCTTCTGTAATGTTCCATCTTCAGCCCATAGGCCATAATGTGTGTCCAGACTCCTCAATAAGGCAGGAAACTTTTCTCTGTGTCCTGTAGACTATCTGGCTGTCTGGCAGCCTCTTCCATGAAACAGGAATCCTGTAGCAATGTCCATCTTGCATCAGCAGTTACCTTTTTGTGGGTCCTGCATGTCCAGTTTCTACAACATAAAGTCAAACAGTTCAGAAGAGCAGTACCTTGCCCAGATGGCTAGTCTTGCCATATTAGAGGCAAACTTCATGTGTTTCTTCGATGTCCATCTTCCTTTCTTCTGTAGGTGGTGTTACCAGGAGCAGTTGTGCCTCACTGTCAAGAAAAACCCTAAACCATTTTAAATGCCATATTCTGTAGGTCTTTGAAAGGTTTGAAGAATGCCTATCCATCTCAAATACATCTCTATATATCTAGAAATCCAAACTAACTTAACTCTCATAGGTAACTCTCTATAATCTGTACTAAATTATTACATTACATTTTCTAATGAGCTATATAAATACAATACCTAAACAAGAGGAGAAATATACATATCACAAAATTGATCTTAAATTGTATCAATAAAAGAAAATCCATTCCAAAGCAAAGTATTCATATCTATACCTTAATTCCCTTTTTTACCTTTACAAGTATTGCTTGTGTCATTAACCATTTATAACCAAGCCCATATAAATGAAAACAAACATTTATAAACAATATTTGGGAATTTGGGCGTCGTTCTTTCCAAACTACTTCCTGCTGGTAGAGGGCGCTGTCATAGGGGTCCAAAGAAGACGCAGAAATCTTGGCTGTAGTCTGCAAGGCTTTGTCTCAACTGCTTTGAATGTTGGATCACCTGGGGAGTTGTTTCAGGGGGTCTGGCTTGATCAAACCACATAAGTCTGGAAAGAATCCATAGCCTTCCATTTTCTGTGGAAACAAAAATAGAAATCCTTTTCCCCAGTACCTTGTCCTTAGGCTTAAATTTTTGAGTCAAAGCATTTTTAAAATATATAAATTGAATTAATCTAGCAGCATTTCTTTTATTAGTAGTTGTTTTCTCAGCAATCAAATAATTTAAAGACAACAGAAGCACGTATAGTATCCAAAATTTCTCTGTGTTTTCCATCTTTACGTGGCTTTTTTATTATTCTATTTCTTCTACTTCTATTTTTACATATTTTGAGACAGGGTTTCTCTGTGTAACTTTTATCTGTCCTGGAATTCACTGCATACCAGGTTTACTTTGAAATCACAGAGATCTGCTTGCCTCTGTCTGCTGGGATTAATGGCGTGTGCCATTACATTCATCCATTTAATTCCTTTTTTTTAAACCATTGTATCCCGTTTCTTTTTCTCTCCCAAGCCAGCGTATTTTTAAAAACACAGTGTAAACCTTCATTGCAGCTCTTGTACACACCAATGAATTGTTAGCAGAGCTCTTTAAAAGCAAGGCGGTTTTTGCCGCTTATGCTAATTTTGGAAACCTCTCTTAAAGGAGCCGTGCAAATCTCTGTCTACAGCAAAACAAATCCAACCAAGAAAATGCTGCTACTAAGAAGTCTTGCTAGTCTCTGTTCCCTTGTTTCTAAAAACTATTTTTTAAGCTTTTGTTAAGTTTTAAGAGAAAGTTCTCAAACCCAGTTCTGACACCATTTTGTTACAGCAGGTCTCCCCGCTGGCCTCCCGGTCCTGCCGCCACGTGGGCCCACAGCTGCGCCAGCCCCAAATAACACTCAGAGACTCTGTATTTGATACAATTCTGTTGGCCAATTACCATTACTGTTTATGGGCTAGCTCTGTCTTAATTATTAACCCATTTCTACTTATCTAAGTATTTCCACGTGGTCATCTTATCGGGGAGCCGCGGCTGGCGTCCTGCTTCTTCTCCGGGCTACATCTTGACTCCTACTACTTCCTCTCTCCTCCTCCTGGTCTCCTAGCCCCGCCTATCTTGTTATCTCATTGGCCACAGTGCTTTATTAACCAGTATGAGAAACATATATACAGAATCACATCTCCCATCACTGTTGTGTCTTCCTGGGGAACTAGAGCCTGTCTGTGACTCTGAGATTCAGCACTCTGTCATTATGAGCGCCCCTGGGAGACTCACTGGAGACTGAGCTCTTTTGATTCTGTGGGACATAGGATGGGATCTATTGGCACAGCTGTGCGAATCCAGTCCCCCACTCACCAGCTCTAGGGGCTGCTGCATTGCCCGGTGCCCAGCACCCTCTGCAATAGTAGTATGAGGCCAGGCCAGCTTTCAAGGGCCTCATCATTATCATCAGCAGCATCAACTACAGCAGGTACTGTGGATTTGTCTCCCTCACCTCCCTCCAGTAGGGAATGAACTCTAGCTGGAAGAACCTGCCATCAGTGTGGCACAGGCATGGGCTGCTGTTTTGTGTGACCCTTGGGGAACCTGAGAACATCACACTTCCAATATGTAGGCTTCAGCCATCAGTGAGGTGTGGGAGTACATGCTTGTGTCTCAGCACTCAGGAGGATCTTGAGCTGGAGGTCAACCTGGGCTACAAACTGGGGCCTCATCTCCAAGTACCCTCCTCCCCCCACACCATTTCCCCAACTTTCACAGAAGAGTCACACCCTGTTTCTAATGGTCACACCCCGCCTAATGCCATATTTCTCAGAACTAAGAGGTGAATTTTAGTGCAACAGTATCAATTAAACCACAGTCTTTATTAGACTTTGCCATCTATCCCCATGACTGGTCTTTTAGTTCCCACCTTGCGTTTGGCTTTCACTTGCTATATTGTCAAAGCAAACACACAGAGTCATGATGGACCTGGCTGGGTGAACTTTCCCAGGCAGCATGCCTGGAGCCCTCTTTATCTTTCTGCTCTGCTCCCAAGCTGCACATGGTATCTCCAGGAGAGCCTGTGGAGTCCCCTCTGCCACCACAGGAAGTCACTATCCCTGGATGATAGCCTCCCCCCACACACACCAGGTGCATCAGTGTAATGCTGACTCAGGCAAAGCTACAGTTTACTTGTGGGCATGCTGATCCCTGATCCACTGTTCCTGTCCCTGTAGCCCTCTGTGCCTCAGTTTCCTTCTCAGTCAAACAGAATGGAAATCAATCTGGCTCCAAAAAATTACTGAGATAATAGTGCATTGCTTATGTAAACCACACAACTCAGTGCTTTTCCTACCTGGCTACAGAGAGCAATCCCTGAGACACTCAGCAATGGGAAACGGAAGTGGTGTAGGTGTAGACTGGGTACAAGAGTTTTGCTTGTGTTTGTACATGTTCATTTGTGTGCACCTGTGTGTGTGCATGTGTGTAGGGCAGGTGCTGATGTTAGGTATGTTCTTTTATCAATCTCTACCATCTTTTTGGGGACAATGTTTCTCACTGAACCTGGAGATAACAGCTGACAAGTTCCTGGGGTCCTCCTGTTGCTGTCTCCCTAGCTCTGGTTTATATACGTGTACATGTCTGTGCCCGGCTTCTACATGGGTGTTGAAGGTTGAACTCAGGTCCTCATGCTTATATGACAAAGCGCTATATTGATTGGCTATCTCCCCAGCCCACAGGCATAGGGTTTTAAACCTCCTTCCCCACACACGATTTTAACAAGCAACCAGGACAGGGAACACTGATTTAGATAAACATTCCTCCCCAGCTCAATTCCAGGCTTTGTCATGAGTCTGAGTTACGACTGTTTGACGTGAGGGGAGTTGAGGGCAGAGCCCTGCTTTTCTCCACAAAACAACTCCAGCGACAGTGACAGCCACTAGCATCACTTGGAACTTCTCGTCCAGAACTTTACACACATTGTTCTCATAGCCCTATGGCCAGGTCCTGTTGATAACACCATTGCACCCATGAGGAAACAGAGGTGCAGAGAGGTGGGGTCACTGGCTTAACTTGCAGCACTGTTGAATGCCAGAGCCATGCTGTAGCCAGGGTTGTCTTGAGCAGTGAGATGGCCCCAGGCTGCCAACCTGAGGCACAACTTCAATTATGAGTCATACCAGGTACTACTTGTGGTTCTCCCGCCTTGTGCTTGGCACGGAACATGACTTAATCTCTCCAACAATCATGAGTGGTAGCTACCTTTGGTGTCATTTCTCTCAAGGAGATGAAGTGATCCAGTCCAGGCCACCCAGCCGATGATCAGCCCTGGAGCCAGGGACCAAATCCTTGCTGGACTCAGTGTCCAGAGAGGAGCTGCCTGAGTAGAAGGGGAAAAGGCTGTGGGAAGCACAGGACCCGATTCAAGAGCATTAAGTGGCCTAAGTGAATTGGGAACAGATATAAATGTCTCCCCAATTTCCCCATTTGTAGAGAGGTTGACAATTGGCTCCATTGACAGCTAAGCATCCCAGGAATGGCGTACCTTGCTGTTTTACACTTCCATAGCTTCCCAGGCATAGCTTCAGGCACAGCATCTGCCAGTGCCTTCCTGCTGGTGACTTACTGAGCTTGTTGGTGGCAGGGAGCCGGGGTTGGGGGGGGAGGAGGTTAGTCTTAGAATTCTCCTTTTTGTCCTTACCCTGTATCTGGGGGAAGGGGATGGACCTCCTCTGTGTCCCTCCCATCCAAGCCCTATGACTCTAGCTCCTGACCTTAGAATGCACATTTCCCAAGCTCACACCCAGCCTAGGTGCAGAAGAACATTGCAGGGGTGGTAGAGAAAAGGGATAACTATTACAATGCCAGAAGCAGGTATGGGCTATAAAAGGATCATGATTTCTTATCCAGCTGTTCAGTTTCCCAGTGTCCTTTGCATCTAAGTAGACCATATGACCTGTCCTTGGCAATCAATGTGAGAAAAAGTGGTAAGTATCATTTCTGGGACAATGCGGATATGGTCATTCCCTGTTGCTCATGGTGTGGAGAGGTTTCTAGAAGAGGGACAATCCAAAAGAGTCTGGATCCCCAAATGATGTCAGGGAAGCCTGGCTGAGCAGGATTAGCACAGGATTAGTGAGAGAGCCTGCCCTTGTGCCTTGTCACTGAGATCTTGTGGTCTGTCTGCCATGGCACTCACTCAAGCTTTCCTTTGACTGCCAGAAGTCACGATGGACCATCAGTGTACCAGGAGTGGGCATGTATCATCTTAGCAAGCCCATGGATGGATGGGTGCAGATAAAGAAGAGGCTCAGAAGCGAGGAGTGTCTCACCCAAAGCCACAGAGGGAGGGGCTTCTGGCAGGCATCAGAAGGACACATGAAACAGGATTCCAAGTGCTTCTCTTTCTACATCCATCAGTGGCTGTGTGGGATGTCAGGGATTCTTTACTTCTCCGGAATTTTCTTCTTAGGGACTGTTGCCCATTCCCACTTAATTGTGGTTCTTATTGCCTCTCATGCCGCCACATGATGGTCATGTGACCTGCTGCAGCCAATCATAGCATAGTCCCTGCTCTTTGGGGCATATTGACTGGTTCAAAAATAGGCACATGACTAGAGATACTCCAATCACAGTCATCCCTTGGATTTTAAAATGCTAAGCTTTTGGCTGGAGGAGGAAGGGTGCTGCATTCACTTTGGGGCACTGGATCTGAGAGGATGTGGTCATGCTCTTCCAGATGACTGAGTTCATAGCAGGTTAATGTGTGTCCAGAACCAGTCAAGATCCAAACACAAAGGCAGATCAGAGAGTTGGGGCTGGGGTAGTGGGTGAGGTGTACATGTTTAATCTTGTGGGAGTAGAGAAGAGGAAGACAGACAGAGAGAGAGAGAGAGAGAGAGAGAGAGAGAGAGAGAGAGAGAGAGAGAGAGAGAGAGAATGTGAGTGAAAAAGAACAATAGATCAAGAACAGTTTTGCTTAAATGCTGGATCTGCCTGAAGGTTGGTTGTGTTGTGGTGAACTTCCCATTGCATGACTCTGGAAATACTCATTGGGTAAGTAAGTGTCCTGCTCTGGACTGAACACCATTCATCTTAGTTCAGAGTGTTTATAGACACTAGAGGTACATTCTAGGATCACACACTCTGAAAGATAGTTTATGGAAGGTATTACATACAAGGACCCTATAAAAAGATAAGGGTAACCAGAGAGGAATAGTGATGTTCTCTGGAATTGGCAATGATGGGGGAACCTTTACGACCTTAGGATATGTAGGAGTTTGAATGTAATTGGCCCCCATAAGCTCATAGGGAAGGGCACTATTAGGAAGTATGGCTTTGTTGAAGTAGGTTTATGTAGCCTTGTTGGAGGAAAAGTATCACTGCTTTGAAGTTGCTTTTGCTCAAGCTTCCCTTTGTGATTTTTAGCTGACTTTCTTTTGCCTGCAAGATGTAGAATTCTCAGCTATTTCTCCAGCACCATGTCTGCCTGCACACTGTCATGCTCCCCACCATGATGATAATAGATTGAACCTCTGAAACTATAAGTGGGCCACCATAATTAAATGTTTTCATTTACCAGAGTTGTAGTGGTCATGGTGTCTTTTCACAGCAATAAAAACCCTAACTAAGTCAGGATACAAAGGTATGGAGGGAAGGTTTACCAGAACCCAGAGGAAGCAGGGGGGAAGTAAAAGGCATCTAGGAGGACTTGTGGTTTTCAAGAGAAGGTATGCAGCCACACACTCCAACCTTTGACCCAACAAGAGACTGGATGACTGCTCTTTCTTCAGGTTTTCCCATGTGTCTACATTTTCCAGCCATACCCAATAGGAAGCTGGAGATGGTGCTGTGGATAGATGGAACTGGAGATGATCACCCCCTGCAGGGGAGAGGAGGTAGAAAAGATGGAGCGAATGTAGAGGGACAAATAGAATATGTCCCAGACCTCTTGGCAGTGACCCACTATTCCCTAGATGGCCCACATTCCAGTGCTTACTTAAGCACAGGTATAATGATGCCACTTCACAGGGGTGCAGGCTGGGAAGGTCATCTGTCTACACCTCAGATATCCTGAAGAAGATGAAGTGTCACCATCAGCAATACAGGTGCTGCTCACCTGGTCACACACCCATGTCAGGTGACATGATGCCAGCCACTCTCCAGATGTACTCTATGACTATAGCACTCATCTAATCTCACATCAGCTTCTTGGGGACAAAGTGGCATAATTTTCAGCCTGGCTGAAAAAGAAATCAAGGCAATTGGGCACAAACTTCACAGATGAGTAACTTGGAGGTGTCTGGAATGGGTTTCTTCAGGAAGACTGCTAATGCCCTACATTCACCAGCAATGCCTCTTTCTGTCCTTCAGAACAGATAGCGCTGAGCGGAGTAGGCAGCTGGGTTCTGAGTGAGTCTGGTGGAAGGGCTGGGATGTCAGCTATACAAGACTGACAGAGGAAATCTAGGACAGGGAGACTTCTCAAGTCATTCCATCAAGTTATCCCTATGCATATGCTGGACCCAGCCCACAGTCTAGTCAGTAGGCAGACATAGCTGGGTGTCATACTTCCAGGGTTGCTATGGAGTAAACTCTTAAATGACAAACACCTACAGCGAAGGCAGCTGAAAAACCTGAACCTCAGGCAAGACTTCTGCTAGGAAATGGCAATAATATACCTAAAAGGTACTGATGGCTATGACTATTTATCTAGAACTTTCTAAGGAGGCAAGCTACAGCTTCAAGCACTCAGTATTAGTGACCTTCAATGTTCACTGCCCGTGTCTGTCTCTTGGGAAGAATTAAAAACAAAACAAAACAAAACAAAACAAAACAAAAAAAGAGCTCAATGCCAGGGGCTGACCCCAGAAACTTAAATCTCCTGGCAAGAGACTTAGGCCATCAACATACTTAGAAAACCTCCTGCTGTTTCTAACACATGCTAAGTGTGACACCCAGACTGTTCTCATATTTACTCATGGGATTTTCTGAGTCTCTTGAAGGCTAGAACTGCTGTGGGTGTGGCCATCTCCAGTCTACAAATGGGTTTAGTGGAGACACACACTTGCTCATGGTCAGAGCAGGGGCATAACAGTAAAGTTGGAACCTGAATCCACATTTGTGATCACCGTTCAATGAAGCTTTTCCTAAGGCTTGAGGAAGAATTAGTCAGAAGCCTGTGGGAGGATGGAGTGTGTTCCTGGTGGTGGGCTTAGCTAGACTCTGCTGGAACTGAAGAGAGATTAAGGTGATGAATGTATAGAAAAAATAGAAATCACATATTCATCTGTCCGTCCGTCCACCCACCCATCCATCCATCCATCCATCCATCCATCCATCCATCCATCCATCCATCCATCTGTCCAGGAAGCATTTGTTAAACTCTTGCTATGTTCCAGGTACCAGCAGGCACTGAGAAGGCTGTTGTTGGTGGGCAAAGACTTGGGAGATTTGCAACACAGTGGGGTTAAAGAACTAGCCACAGAAATGACTGTAAAATTGCCATGGATTTGGTAAAGGGGTAACTAGTGACACGGAAGACTTGGTCATAGAGAAGTCAAAGAGGGCTGAGTTCCAGGGTGTGGATATGGTTCTCATTCACATGCAAATGAAGCTGGCTTTGAAGAGATTAAATCATGTGCCCAAGCCTGGCAATAAGATCAAGTTGGAATTTGAAGCCAGGTAAGTCAAGTTCAAGTGTTCCTCTGTGTGTGTGTGTGTGTGTCTGCCTGTGTGTGCATGTGCCTGTGCCTGTGCCTGTGAGTGTGCATGTGCGTGCATGCGTGCGTGCGTGCGTGCGTGCGTGCGTGCGTGCGTGCGTGCGTGTGTGTGTGTGTGTGTGTGTGTGTGTGTGTGTGTGTTTATGTGGGCATGTAAGTATATAGTTTTGCATGTATTTCTGTGTGTATTTTTGTGCATATATATGTATCTGAACAATTCTCAGTTTTTTTCACCATGCCTGAGAATCTCCTAAAAAAGCTTTCTGAGACTGTGGTTGCTGGGCCCTCTTGGAGTTTATGGAGGTTTTTGGGCCCTGAATGCTCATTTCTAAGAGCTCCCTGGAGGATGCCAACCCTGGCCTGTAGCCATTGTTTTCAGGCACACTGCACAACATGGCATGCTGGCTTTTCCCTACAGGAGGGGACATTTGTTCTGGCTCGCAACAGGCTAGGTAGATGCTTTGTTGAAGATGAGGAGAAAAGTCACACCAGGCTGGAGGTTTTATGAAGTCTGGAGATGAGAAAGGGCCTTCTGGCACCAGAGCATTCCCTATACATGTCCAGACTGTAACCATATGTTCCTACACACCTCTGGCAGCACTGGGTCAGATCGCATCTGCTGTCAGCTAATAGCTAATGAGCCCACTAGAACATAACCAGTATCCAAGTTAAGGATACTGGTGACAGCAGCCTCGATTGTAGCTCAAGTGGACAGAATTCTGTTCTCTTGAAATCATAAAAAAGATGTTTGCTGACTCCAAGTGGGTGCTCTAGAACCTATCACATGCTTTCATTCAATGTGTCTATTGTGTCTTTTGTGAGTGTAACACTGGGCATGCTCAAAATACTCCTACTATGGGCTTAAGGATCAGGAGACAGTTGATGACTAAGATTGTTTTAGACTGTGGTCAGTATTTGAAAGACATGAATCAGAATCTGTGAGGCCTTGCATGGTGTGGTGCTTTAGGCAGTGTGGCTAGGGAAGACTTCCCAGAGGAGGTGACATTTGCAATGGAACTACTGTCATTAGGAGTAAGATAGGAAACACCAATGGGCAGATTTGTTCACGAAAAATAGACAGCAGGCAGCAAGATCTGGCATACCACCTAGGTTGACCTATGCTTTGGTTGCCAACAACTGTGTATCAAGTTATCTCCAAGTCTAATGACTTGAAACAAGTTTGTACTTGTTATGCTTCTGTGGGCCATTACTTCAGGCAGGTTGGCTGGGCTGTTCTATCCATGCAAGGGTGTCTTTGGGGACTCACAGGGCTTGCTTGGACAGGGCTGGGACATCCAAGAAGGCTCTGTTCATGTGTTGTCCAGTTGCTGCTAGGTACTAGCAAGTGTTCACTTGCTCACATCCTTTGTTCCCTCAGGAGTCTGTTCTAGCTGTTAATGATCTGTTAATCATCTCGCTGTTACTATGACAAATATCTGAGATTATATATATAAAACAAAACAAAAACAACAAGAGAGGTTTATTGTTAGCTCATAGTTTTAGAGGTTTGAGTCCATGGTTATTTGGCTCTGTTGCTTTTGGGCCTGTGGCAGGAATGTGTCAAGATGGGAATTGGGGATGAGGGAACAAGGAAGAGAAGGAGAAAGAGTGGGGAGGGTGTGGAAGATGAGAAGGATGAGGATGAAGATGGAAAGAGAAGGAAAGAGAAGACAGGGAACTGGGGCCATGCATGTTTGAGAGCATGAGAGCATGTCTGGATTTCTTGCTCTAGGTCCCACCTCCTAAAGGATTATCATCTCCCAGCAGCACCACAGGCTGATGGCCAGGCCTTTAACACATAGGCCTTTGGGAGACATTCCAGGGTTGACTCAAAAGGATTTATTTTTGGAAGTGAGGATGAGGGAGAGACGAACATTTCCTCAGGCTTAGATGTAAAATTTTCTTCACAGGAAACTAACATAGAGACCCATAATGGACAATGTGCAGGGAGGGACTTTGAAGCACTTGGATTTAAATGGGATGCTTTCATCACACTCTCTCCCACAGGACTCAGGGAGCTATATGGAAGAGAAGAAGGAAAGATAGTTGGGAGCCAGAGGGGAGGATAACTCCAAGGAAACAGTGTGTTCCAGACACAACAGAACGGACACATGTGTGAACTCACAGAGACTATGGCAGCATGTACAGGGCCTGCACATGTGCAAGCCAGATGGGGCCCTAACCCTAAGAGGGGGATGTGGACACAAGTCCTGTTCTTAACAAAGAAGTTACCTACCTCCAATCAACAACTGCTTGCAAAGGAAAAATCAGTTTCCCCCAATGAAGTCTCACCACTGGGTTTATTGACCACACTTCAGGGCATTCCCTATTCCCACCACAAAATAAATTTAATGATATTTTTGTAGACTTTTGGTCTCATAATGGTGTGTGTGTGTGTTTGTGTGTGTGTGTTTTCTGTGTGTGTATGTTTGTTACTGGTCTCTTACTTGTATGTTATGGTTTCTGATTTTGTGTTTATTCTTCCTGTCTTTTTTCCCTCTGTTTGTTTCCTAAAGCTAGAAAGAAAGCATGAAGGTGGGTGGGTAGGGAGGTTGGGAGACGCTAGGGGAGGGGAACCATGATTAGAATATATTGCATGGAAAAATTATTTTCAATGAAAACTACATTAAAGAACAAACAAAAAAATTACAACAGACTATGACTGTCATCCTAACAATAAAATAGAGGGAGAAAAATGGAAAACAAGAGATTTCCTTCACAGATGAATTGTTGGGGGAGTCTTGGCTACCATAGGGGATGTGAATAAGAACTTCCTTTGGATGTAGCACATGATAGATGCTCTGAGGGAGCCAATGAGGAATGCAAGACTGCACTTGGTTATGAAAGTCAAGAGTTCTGGGCACCTATACAACTGACTCCATTCTGAGGATAACATTCCTTTTGTGGGTTGAGGACACTTGACTCCAGTGACAGGAAGGTGTGTCTCCAACTGGCCAGTTCTTTCGTGCCGCTGGAAGCAATGTTGACATCCATGGCTTGAGTCCTTGGTTCTTCCCTTAAGCATCACTGTGTAGGTGGGAACTGAGATGCAGAGCATGCAGCATGCTGGCGGCAGAACTGTCATGCCCTTGCTCTCAGCTCAGAACAGCTTTTGTGCATGGGGAAAATCCCAGCATTAGCACAAGGCCTTAAAGGGAAAGATGCATTTTAGCTTCTAGTTTCACAGATTTTAGTTCAAAGTCCTTGACTCTATTGACTTGGGGCCTGTGTCGAAGCAGAACATCGTGGTGGTGACATCATGTGACAGAATCTTCTCACCTCATGGCAGACAGGATGTAAGAGTGTGGGCAGGACTGGGGACCTTCACAGCCACAGTGTCCTACTTTCTGAGGGCTTCCACAACCTCCAAAATAGTCACAGACTGTTGACCAGTTGCTCAGCACACTAGCCTGTGGGGGGATAGCTCATATTCAAAGAGTAATGACCTTCATAGGCTGCTTTGGCTAGGAGTAGGGGAGCTAGATCCCGGCATACAGGTGCTCTCCTGAACTGACCTTGTTACCTAAAACCAGGGTCTTTTACTGAGAGGGATGACACAGTCCGTAGTGCTTGCCTGCCACACAAGCATGGGAACCTGAGTTTGGATTCCTAGCATGAACATTAAAAAGGCCCAGCATCGTGGCATGTGCCAGTAACTTCAGTGCTGTGGGACGTGGAGACAGGAGTATCCCTGGAGCTCGCTTGCCAGCCAGTCTTGCTGAGTTGGTGAGCTCCAGGTTTAATGAGACTGTCTCAAAAAATAAGATGGACAGTGATAGAGGGTGACATCCATTGACCTCTAGCCTCCATATGCTCACATATGCACATGCATACAACTTTCCTTATACATGCAGGAACACACAACAACCATACATACATGCATACACTACACACACCAGGCCCCTGCAGCTTTGGTGATTCCTGACTCTGTGCCTCACCCTCCACCTGCAGGTGAGTTCAGAAGCTCCAATGTTACCAGCAGAAGCATCTTGAAGGCTAGTGAGACCAAGGCTGGCATGGCATGGCTGTCTCTCCCCAGCACCCATGGCTGTCAGTGCTAGTTGGGTCTCAGAACTTTTTGTGAGGGAGCCTTAAGGTCACCTCCCATCTAGCATTCCAGGTAACTCTGGGGTTGGCAGGCAAGGGAAGCCCAGATGATGGCTTTCCATATGAGATAAGATATCAAAGACAACGTGTAAAGAGAAAATAATGGAGAGTCAAAATTTCAGAAAAGTGTGTCAAATTACTCATGAAGAATCACAAAGTCTGTTATTTGGTGTAAATTGTGCTTTTTCCTCTGTGAGCCCAACTTAGCCAGGTTTTTCACTGAAATTCATTTTAGATGATTGAATGCTAGCTGAAGGAAATGGCATGCAATTAGGAGCCATTTTAGATTTACCTTGAATCCATATAAGTAAAACTCAGGGACACTTCTCAACTACCCCTGCCATCTCTCTTCCAGAACATTCTTCCTGTCTGCACCTTTTCTGCTCTCAATAACAGCTAACATTTGTGGATTGCTTACCACATATCTGATGCATTTCCAGAAGCTTAACTCATACTTGATCCTCCTTACAACCCTTTTCGTGACCACTTAATCCTTGTGACAACCTTTAGTGACAGCTGTCACTCTTTTCAGATGAAAAAACAAAAATACAATCAGATAGGGTGAGTAATTTTCCTGCTCCAAGCTGCTTGTCAGTGGTAGGATTTCAGTAGAACTTTTGGCTCACAATCTGAGCTGCTGGCTGCCCCATGAGCCAGCTATGTTGAACAGTGCTACTACCTGGACAGCCGTCCCGTGTTTATCCATCCAGGCTTCTTTCCATGCGTCTGCATCTTACCAGTTCGCTTGGCTTCCCTGCTTTGTCCATGTCTGCCATGTTTGCCAGTTGTTGGATTTGTCACCCATTGCTTGTCATGGTCTCTGGTGCTTTGGCTTAAGCAAGCATTGCAAATCCCACCTGCGCAGTCTGTTCAAAGCTCTATTGATCTTGTCTGGCATTTGCTTCTCTTGGGCTCTCAGTCCTGGGCAGTTGGATAAGTGGCCACTGAAGCAGCCTCACATGGTCACAATTGTTTAAACAGTCACAATTGTTTACACAACTCAAGGCTCCTGTTTCCCAGGGAGGGCATGGCATGGGGTTCACTGCACTGTGTGGGAAAGGGACAGTGGTCTGTCTCCTGGGAACTCCATAGCGCTAGACAAAAGACATTGTCTCAGAACTTTGTGTTTTAAAGAAGTTGTCCCTGAGGCCCTATGACATGAAAAAGTTTCATGAGGGTGTCTGAAGGGTGCCCAAGGTCAGCCTTTCACTCTTGATGGTGATGAAGATGGTGATGTGGGTTCCAGGGAAAGTGGAGCTGAGATGCTCATCTAGATGACCTGAAGGTTGTTGTTACTTACCTGGCATCTCAGTGTCATGTCCTGCAGTGTCTCATGATTAACTGCACACTTGGCCTCCCAAAGCAAAGAATGTGGTAGAAGCTGGTGAATGAAAAAAGAAATAAAAAGGAGGATATGACTGTTCCTAGGTATGGTGGAAGAGAAAGTTTATTGTGGGTATGAGGGAGAGTACAGCCAGAGGCAAAGATATATGGGAAAGTCCAGAGTGGACATGACCCTGAGCCAGGCCATTATGAGAAGAGGGGAGAGCTGGAGACCAAAAGGCTAAAAGGGAAACAGGGTAAAAGGTAAAAGGACCATGGAGCTGAATGGCTGGATAACATAGAGAAGAGCCTCTGGGGCAGAGCATCCCAGCCCATGGGATGGAGAGTTCAGGGTAGAGAGTGGGGTTTGCCAGCTATACCCTATAACAAGTAGAGACTGAGGGATGCTGGGAGAACCTGGTGGCCAGTTCTGCTTTGATATGTTAAATAGACACCTCAGTTGGCCATTTGTCCAAGGTTTGAGACCTAACCTGGACTATTCTGTTGTTTTAGATGTGCATTACCTCATTGCCAAACAGAAAAAGCCAAATGTCCTCATGTAGGTTTCTGAGGTTGGTACTCCACTGAGCTCCATGATTGTCAGTGCACAGAGGAAAACTGGGCTTCCGAGAGGCATAGCTTGAAGTGACATGTGGCATGCTCCACGAAAGATGCAGTTGGTGACAAGCTGGAACCTCTTCTTCGGAGACATGCACAACTCCCACAGCTGTAGTATTTAGCTCCTACTTGATGTTAGCTCCCCTCATAGCATGGCCTCTGTGCCGTATGTACTGCTGTACCCCCTTTTACACACAAGGAGAGGGAACAATGGGGTGTCTTGGTGACAGTGACTTCACATCTACAGAGGAATTCTGCAAGGAGAGGTGTTTCCCCCTCCTCAGTTCTTCCAGGGCTCTGGCTGTGCACAGTTTCCTGTCTGCTTTTCATGGCAGAGAAAGTTTCCTCTTCCATTTTCCTTGGTGATCATTGTCCTTAGCAGTGCTCAGGTATTAGCAAGATCCTCTACCCCTACTTTAAGGCTTCTGAGGAGAGAACCCAAGCAGAGCTGGAGGGTGGGCTAGAAGCCTTTCTTACAGGGGCCTTAAGTCACTCCAGGCCCATGGGTTCTTTGAATCTTTCTTCTCTCTTGTGAGTCAAGAGGTTAATGGATGAGGAGTGTTGCCTGTGTCTGGGATCCCAGGGAGGCCTCAGGATCACAGCCCATACTGGGTTGAACTACTGTTCAAATTGGAGATGAGTCTTTTCTATGGCATGCTGGCTAGTTTACCTCAACATGACAGAAGTTAGAGTCATCTGGAAAGAGAGAACCTCAATTGAGAAAACAATTTCTCCATAAGATCAGGCTGTAGACAAGACTGTAGGGCATTTCTTAATTAGAGATTGATAGGGGAGGGCCCAGGGCATTGTGGGTGGGGCTACCCATGGGCTGGTGGTCCTAGGTTCCATAAGAAAGCAGGTTGAACAAGTCATGGGGACAAAAGCCAGGAATCAGAGCTCCTCTGTGGCCTCTGCATCAGCTCCTGCCTCCAGGTTCTTGCCCTGTTTGAGCAAGACTTGCCCTGACTTCCTTTGATGTTGAATAGGGAAGTGTAAGTGTAAGCCAAACAAACCCTTTCCTCCCTACTGCTTTTGGTTATGGTGTTTAGCACAGCATTAGAAACCCTGATTAGAACAAATAGGATGGTGACGGCCAGTCTTCTTCAGCTGTATTTCCTCCTCGAACATCCTGTTCCAACTTCCTGTCTTTATTTCCAGTCCCAACTTTGTGTCTGGATTTCCTCTCTTAAAATCCTGTGCTAGTTCTCCTCAGGGCAGTCTCTCATCCTTGTTTAAGAAGCTTGGATGCCAGGCAATCTCAATTTTGGATAGTCTCAAAATAAATTATGATTTTGTAGATTATCTGGGATTTTTTAGTTTTTCTTGGGGGGAGTGGTGGTAGAAAACAAAAACAAAAAACCCTCCCCTTTCAGCATGACTGCACTCACTGCATCCTGAAAAGAAAGACAACAAAAATTTCCCCTTCTTCTAGGGATTGTATCTTGGGCCTCACTCATGCCCATGTGCTCCACCACTGAGTTACATCTCTAGCCTCTTTTATACCTTTTTATCTTGAGACAATCTTGTCTTATAAGTTGCTCAGTCGGGCCTTGAACTTGGGATCCTCTTGCTGTAGTTTCCAAAGTAGCTAAATGTATGGGTATGTACCACCAGGGCTGGCTTGAAAAGAATACTTTACCATATTTTTATTTTGACCTTCTCATTTTAAAAGTTGGGGGTCTGGGGAGATGGCTGCATCTACAAAGTGCTTGCTGTGTAAGTAAGAGGACATGAGTGTGATCTTCCAGAAGTCACATGAAAATTCGGGCACTTCTTGAAGATTGGAGGTTTCTGTCCCACCTGGTCCCACGCTTTGCCCAAAATAAACACACAGAGAATTATAATTTATAAACTGTTGGCCAATGGCTAGGGCTTTTTATTTGCTAGCTCTGTCTTAATACTTACCCATTTCTATTAATCTATGTATTCCCACCACACTGTGGCTTACCTGTAATCTGGCATGTTACTCCTTTGGCAGTATTGTGTCTCTTCAAGGCCTCCTTCTGCCTTTCTCTCTCTAGCCTTCTCCTGGTCTACTAGCCCCACCTAGCTTGGCTAATGGACAAACAGTGTTTTATTCATCAACCAATAGGAGAAACATATATACAGAAGGACATCCCCCATCAACTTCAGTTATCTAAGCACTGGGGAGAAGGAGACAGGAGGACTCCTGGGGCTGAATAGCTAGACAGATGAAGTCTAGAGTCGGTGGAAAACCCCATCTCAAAAACCAAGGAGGTGGCATGTCCTCTCTCACATGTAGATGGTGGCTTTGAATCTTTAGATATGTGTGTTTAAATTGGAGTATCCATAGAAGTCAGAAACAAATAAAGAGGGCTGGGGTGTCTTTTAAGAGAGGGGATAGAATGCAAGTGATACAAAGGGATGGGAAATATAGAGCTGTTGGCCATTGGGTCCAAAACATTGGTTACCCTTTAGAATCTGATGGTAAGACCCTATTGCTGAAGATGATAACACTTACTTGAGTTGCAGGACATATGTGTAATCAGCTGCTTTCTGATTGTATTTAAGGCCCATTATACAGGACGACACTCACACATGATTCCATTAACAGAGCTAAGAACCTGAAGCCAGGCAGGTTAGAGGATCTAGGGGAGAACCCACGGTTATCATTCTGTTAAATGACATCAAACTGACCCTGAAAGACTTGTCATTGTGCCCATGGATAAGGGCATCTCCTAACCTGCATCAGAGAAGTGTCTTTTTACAGTAGATGGTGAAACCTACAGCTATGTGCAGAGAACAAGTGACTGTGGGGTGCTCAGCACTAAAGGTGACAGGCTTCTATATTATACCCCTCCCTCCCAGGGTTCAGGGATCATTGTGAAAGAGAAGGTGGAAATATTGTAAGAGTCCAAAGCAGTGGAAAACTACAAGGAAACTGTTCCCTGACACAGTGAGGCAGTTGTGTGTCACGAGATGATGGAAGCAGTGACTGCACATACAAGACTCACATACGATCAAGGCAGACGAAGTCCCAGCACGGAGGTGGGGAGGAGGTCATGAGGTTCCACCCCTAGCTCAGGAGTTATTGGCAACTGATGGCTGCTAGAAGAGGGAGGGTCCATCCATTTCCTTCAGGGATTTGAGCTCTGGGAGGCTGTCCATGCTCTAGTAGATGGCCCCATACTTGTATGCATACTGGGAGCACTAAGTGGACTCCGTGGTTTTTTTTTTTTAAACAAAGAACACACATAATTGGGAGGGCATAGAGATGGCAGGGACAGAGGAGGGATTGGAAGGGAAGGAATGAGAGGCTGACTTGAAACATATTTATACAGATGTATGAGTGAGATGCCTTCTTTTGCCAAGGTGACATCCTGAGTTCCATCCCCAGGATTAACTCCTGAAAGTTGCCCTCTGACCTTCATTTGCATGTGGTAGCATCCCTAAACTCTGACGCCTGGGGAGGGTTATGGATGGGGAAAAACACATAGGTATTTAAAAAAAATAAGGTGGATACTGATCTGGCAGGGGGAATACCATGGTCAAGGATGTGGTTTTCTCAAGGCATGGCTGACCCCTGTGAGTGTGGGAAACTTGACTGCATAATTTCTGGATGTTGGGGATTGTGTTTGTACTCTCCTAAAATAAAAGGTGGAGAGTAAATGAAGAAAGCCCTCCATGTGACCTACACACACACACATACACACACACACACACACACACACACACACACACACACTCACACACTCACACACTCTCTCTCTCTCTCTCTCACACACACACACACACACTTGCATGTGCACTGGCATATATACTAATACATGCATGTGCACACAACTTGGTAGTTACATGAAAAAGGTTCTTCTTTAGGAAGAGGTAAATCCAATGTTGATCTGTTCAACAATGTTTATTGATTGTAAGAAAAGTTGGCAGTTCATTAGCAAGCTTTGAGAACAGACTGAATGGAGTGTGTCTGGTGGCTGACTCTGGCCCAAGGGCAGCAAGCATGGATTGCTCCATGCTGGTGGATCTTCTATCTTTCTGGGTAACTAGAAGCCCCTTTTGGTGGTCAGTCCTTTCTCCAGATGTGTGCTGTGCTTAGCACAGAGAGCCAGGATGGAGACAAGGGTGCTTTATTCAACTGATACACTTGGGCTTCTGCAACCCACCCAAGACAACCTGCCCAAGACATCTCTATCCTCTAGGGAAAAGGAGGCTAAGAGGATGGTCAGAAGTTGTCTGCTGTTTGGTGGGAGGGGAAGGGCAACTGGGGAAATCAGACCAGAAGAAGGATTTGGAAGGGAAGGGCATCCATCAAAGGGTCCAAGAGAGCCAGGAGTTCCAGGCCTGTGGCAACAATTCAATGAAAACTTGTGAACATAAAGCTGGGGCACCCCAGGCAGTGGTTGGAGGCTTGATGAACTCCCCCATCCTGTGGGACCGTGACCTATATGCTGTAGTGTCCCCACAGATGCTACCACTGCACATTGGTAGTTGGGTTGGTTAAGCACCATGTGATGAGAAGCAGAAACAAGCATCGCTATTTTGACATGAACACCTGGGGAGGGCCCTGGGCATCCCACCCCCTTTTTCCAGCCTCAGCCCTGGCTTAGGGCACTGCCTGTAGTTTTCTGTCCTCTCTGGGCTTGTAGTTCTCATCGCTAGCTATGAAGAGTGTGGCAGCTACCTTCCTGGAGACATCAGGAGGAATTTATAGCCTTTCTGCAGAGGGGTAAAATATTGCTGTGATCTTAAGGCGTCTCATCCTTCTTGGCTCCTCCCACAGTCTCTCAGAGATGAGACTGACTGATGTGTGGAGGAATGGAGCAGCGGGGAGGGGTGGGGACAGAGAGAAGCAAAGAGATATGGGGATGGAGGTGTCATTGATGAAGGCATCACGGAGCCAGCTGGAGGAAGTTGGTGGGTCCTCAAGGTATTCTATTGCCACCTGCCTTGCTCTTTCTCCATTCACTTTTGGCCTCCTGCTGTGCTCTGTGAACCCTGTCTGCTGAGAGGTAAACAGCTTTAGTTATGCACACTTCCTCCATTGCCATGAGGTTCTACTCAAGCACACATGGCCACATACCCATGAACTGAGCTCTCCGAAACTGTGAGCCAAAATGAATATGCTTTCTCTTAAGCCACTTCTGTCTAGTACTCTTGTTAATGCTATGCCAATGTATGTGCCTGATACAGTGGCCATGTAAAGCAGGACATTACACTCCTCATAACCCCATGCTTCCCTGGAAAGTAGAGGACAGGACTGGGAGCCAGATACTGGGAGCCTTTGAGTCTAGGCTGTGTACTAGTCAGTGTTCTCCACACTTCCTGATTTCAATAGTCAAGGGAAGGGAGGCCTCAAGATGTGTCTGGGAAGATAGTGGGTGACTTGGGTGGCCTGGTCAAGCTTGCCTCCATCTCAGGAGTCTTATCTGCACTCACCTTTGAGGTGGCCACTACGCTACCCTCTGGAAACAGCATCTGCTTTGGGATAAAATCCTTAAGCTGCCTTGTACAGGTCTGGTAGGGTACGGCATGTTACAAACTGATATATCTAAGGAACCCAGGCTGCTCATCATGGTTTTCAGGGCCTGCAGAGTCCTGACCACTCATGTCCTACTGGGGGAAGTTCTGGAAGAAGCAGGTGTCACCCATTATTCAAAAATATCAAGAGAAGCCTTCAAATTCAAACTTCATATGTAGTCTCATGCTTTGTCTGTTTATTTTTTGTGCATGTGTCATGTTCTGTGTATTGTGGGTGTTCGTGTGTCCGTGCGTCTGTGTGTCTGTGTGTGTGTGTGTGTGTGTGTGTGTAGGTGTGTGCATTTATGTCTACAAGGAGGCATATACTAGGCTCACATCCAATAGACTGCAGCGATTCTCCTATCTATTCCCCTCAGTGCTGGGATTACAGGTGTATACACAGCCATGTCCAATTTCAACACAGAAATTTGAACTCAGTTAGTAATGTCTGCAAACCAAGCATTCTTACCTACTGAGGCACTCACCTAGCACCAAATTGCCTAATAATAATATCCAAATACATACTCAACACTATTGTGACACAAATGGAACAATATGTAGGTAGGCTGCTTCCCAAGGTTCCCTGATGAGAAGCTAAGTCCTGAATCTTCCCCAGGGTCCTTCCCTGCTCACAGGAGTGGCCAGCTCCTACTGATGACACCCTTCTTGGCATGCAGGAAAACACAACCAAATATTAAATAAACATGCAATAATTACCTGGAAATATTTATATGTTGGGGTTCCCCTGTGTTGAATAAGAAATTATTGAAACATACATCATCCACCATGCTGTTAATCACAGGTAAATACATTTTAAATACAGCAGTCCATTAGTAATTTATCTTGTCTCCTGAAGAATATGCACCACCTCAGACAAATGTCCCAAGCTTTAGAGCCAAGGGAAAAATTTTCCCACCTAGTTAATCTTTATGTTCTCTCTACAAGGAAATCCCAGCTGTACCAGCATGAGAAATGTTTCCTTGGGGCCAGTACTGATGGCCACTGTCCTTGAGGAACTTGTGGGTGAGGAGGGGGGAGCCATGTCTCTGGAGAGAGCCAGGAGTGGATGGGGCGGGCAAGGCAGGTTTGTCACTTCCCTGCCAATTAGTGTAAATGCCAACTAAATGTGTGTGTGTGTGTGTGTGTGTGTGTGTGTGTGTGTGTGTGTGTGAGAGAGAGAGAGAGAGAGAGAGAGAGAGAGAGAGAGAGAGAGAGGGAGAGGGAGAGACAGAGACAGAGAGCGCTGCTGGAAGTGCTGGTAAATACTTGAAATACTTGTTCTCTCTGGGGCTAGCTTTTCAGGAAGACTCCAATGGTGCTGAGCCCAGCTGCCCATAGAACCCACTTGCCCGTCTCTGGGTACTTCTCCAGGTTTTCTTCCTCTCTCTGCTGCTCCCTTGCCCTACTCTATTCAATACACCCTCAAACTCCCTGGGCTTCAATCTGTCTCAGGCTCTGCTTCTTGGTATAGTGAAGTGAGGATGGACATTTGCTGGCTGCCGGAGGGGATGGGGATATGTGGGACTGCTCCTCACAGTGCTGACTAGAAGGGCATATATCCCGGGAAAAGGGGGTGCATGGGTGGAAATAGAGGGAGCAAGGACTTTGGTGTGTGGATGCACAGCAGGTGAGTGAGTTCTCCTCAGGACACACACACAAAAGCCTCTGGGAGTCAACACACCCAAACACTTAGGGAAGCTCTCACCTGCTGCCCTTCCCTCTTTCTGTTCCCTCCATGGGCTGGGAGATCAGGGTGGTTTTCCCAAAAGCTTTCACATCCTGCTAAAGTCTTGGCAGCTTGTTTTTTCCCAAGACTCTGCTGGCTTGACAGTCAAGCAAGATTGAAGTGGTTGGGTGTGTGTGTGTGTGTGTGTGTGTGTGTGTGTGTGTGTGTGTGTGTGTAGGGGTGGAGTCCACCCACATGCAATGCCACCCCTGAGGAGGAAGTAGGTCTGATGGGTTCCCAAAGTCATCTCTTGTTCCCAGCAGCTCCTTTCTTGGCTGTCTACAGCGAAGATCCCATTTCACTGGCACCCCCACACAAGCATCCACATCTTGTCTGTGGGTTGGCATGTTTGTGTGGGTGACTTTTTTATGCATTTCCAGTGTTCAACTGGAAAGACAGTGGATAACATGATGCCCCCCTTCCTCCTTCTTCCTCCTCCTCTTCTTCAATGCTGGGGATCAAACCTAGGTCCTCACACATGCTACGCAAGCCACATACCACCTTACCACCACACCCCCTGCCTGCCCATCTTCTTTTAGAATTGAACGGTCTCACGGGGTGTATGTGAGCAGAAATGTGCAGTGTATCTTGACTTGGATTTCACAAACCTTCCTGCCTTTCTGGATAAAGCAAGCCCCGTGTTAAGTCCCCTGAGACCCGCACTCAAGAAAGCATGTATCTTTCTCAAGGAATGAGCACATGTACCTTGAAACATTCTTGTTAAGCCTTTGCTTCTCATCTGGTCCCAATGCGCACCCAGATATCTATGCTTTCCTTGTGGAGTTTACAACGTGCTCGCCTCCATTATATGCTTGTCAATTACATGTGCACTTTATCTCCAAGCCACATTGTGCATGTCTTCAGGGTAGAATCCATGTCCAACCTCTCTCAGCACCTCCCCATCAATTAACTTAGGAGAGGAGTATTACAGGCAGTCACTCGGGGTTGGATGGAGAGGAATATTGCACACAGTCACACAGGGTCGGATGCTGGGTGTGATTTGAAGGCTGAGTAAGAGGAACATGCTGACAGATTGGGTATGTGCAATGTAAGAGAACAAGGCAGATGTGAGGTTGGCTTTGACCTGAGCAACTGAGAAAATTAAGTTGCCCTATACAGATACAGGGGAAATGGTAGGAGGAACCAGTACTCAGAGACTGGGAACGTCATTAATATCTATTTTATTGCTTACAGCAGTGTGGGATGCTCAATATTTATGAGTGGTAGAGAGAATGTTTAGATGATGCTATTCTTGCCCAAGATCAGTTAATGTGGAGTATGAAAGTTAGAAGCTATTTATCTTTCAGTTCTTTATCGACTTCTTTGATTAGTTAAGAGCAGGCTCAGTTTGGTTGGGAGTATGTCTTTACATGTTTGCTGATTTCTCTTTTTGCAGGCACAGGGATATGACTGGCAACATTGTCCAGCTCAGTTTAATAACAGCATTTTCTCTTTCTATTCAGTGTGTGTGTGTGCTTTCTTTTGGGGGAACTTCTTTTTATGACTTTGAATGCTGGTTCATTTATAGTCCAGATATATTATTTCCCTAAAGATGAATTTACTTATATTAAAAAGGAAATCAATTTGCAAAGAAACATTTAAATAAATTAACTTGTTCATGGATTTAGTGCTGAGAATTGGGTACCAGGCACCCTATAGGGTGCTAGGGATGCAGGAAACAGACACTTATATGCAAATGCCATAATAAGACCCAGCGTTTTGTGTGCTAACTAAGAGACATGACAATAATAAAAAAAAGAAAAATCTGACGATAGAGCATAGTGGGAATGACAGGGGATAAGAGACTTGTGTATCAGAGTAGAAGCAAGGCAGGGGACTGGGAGAGTTAGCTTCCAGGAGGGTGTAGGTAGAAGACCCTGTAGGGCCTGGTGGGACTCCACCAGAAACACAGCTTGAGTGACACCGCAGCCTTCGGGGAATTTTGAGTAGAGAAGTGACATGATATGACATTTACCCTCAAAGCATCTGGGTGCTTGAATCTGGAACACACTTGGAGAGCTATAACAGGAAACTAAAACACTCAGGGAAGGATGCTGCAAAAATCCAGGCTCGAGAGGAGACATCTTGGGCTTGAATGACAATGGTAGGGGGATATGGCCAGGTTCTGGATCTGTTTTTGAAGGTGGGAATGACCAGCTTGTTTAAACTGGGTAAAAGCTATGGAAGTGAACAAGGGTGACTCTGATGACTCTTGACCTGAGCAACTAAAGTGGATTGGTATGTACAGATTCCTCGGGACTGGTGAGATACAGGTAGGGGAGATGGGAGGAGTCCTCTAGGTCCTGTTGACCTTGAAACATTGGACATACCAGCGAGCATGTTAAGTAGGGGTTGAGTATTTGAATTCAGGGTAGAGGTACCAGACAGGGACATAAGTAACATGAGGCTACTGAATGAGCCAATGCCAGGCAGTAGAGGGGGCTCAGTCTCTTCTTCCACAGCCTCATATTCTCAGCTCTTTGGTTGGTTAAAAGCTAAATGACAGTGCAGTTGACACAAGGCCATTTTCCTGGTGATTCTGGGTAAATACCTCAGTTTTGTGTTGCTGCAGAAGACAAAGATTTGCTTTGGAAAAAAACTGCCCTTTCAGCCTAATCACCTTATGTTCCTCTTCACACAGTCAGCTTTTCAAGCCAATCCTGCTGTCATTTTGACTGCTTAAACCTTGCCTTTTCTTTGCGAGGCTCTCATTTCCACTGGGAAGGGCTCATCTGAAGCCTGAACTGCATGTGTCAAAACACCCTGTTAGGGTTTTCTGAGGGTTCTGATGTTGGGCGATTGGGGGCATTTTGTTTCCACATCACAGAAGGAAAATTTCTTCCTGTCATTATGTTTCTGCTGAAGATCAGGTCATAACTGCTTCAGGTCTTGGGGCCAAAAGCAGATGCCTGAGATGTGTGATGGTTTTTGCTTAGCCTGAGGATAGGGAGGAAGAGAGCTTAAATAATAATGGTCAGAGCCCCATGGACACTTGCCAGATTCCATTTAGCATGTGAGGAGAAAGTCTGCTGTATGCTTAGCCACCTGCAGCCTCTGTGAGTGAGGGCTCCAGCCAGCATCAGCTGACTCCTGGGGGACTGGAAGCCTCACCTCCCTGAATAGGGGATGCACCTGTCTGAATAAGGGATTCACCTGCCTGAATAAGGGACTCACCTATCTGAATAGGGGATGCACCTGTCTGAATAAGGGACTCACCTGTCTGAATAGGGGATGTACCTGTCTGAATAAGGGACTCGCCTATCTGAATAGGGCATGCACCTGTCTGAATAGAGGATTCACCTATCTGAACAGGGGACTCCCTTGTTTGAATAGAGGACTCACCTGTCTGAATCAGGGCTTCACTTGTCTGAATGAAGCCTCATCTGACTGAATGGGAACCACTTGATCTACCCACATGACAGGCAACAGGCAACAGCCCATGACTGTGGAGGTGGCTCCCTGTCCAAGTGAGAGATGAGCCGTGGTTCAGTGTTTGCTTCAGAATTCCTTGTAAGGTCACACTGAAGCTGAAGGCAGCCCCAGGCTGAGGTTCTGTCCTTGCTTTCATCTCTTCCGCTTTACTCTATCATCTCTTTACCCCATTCTCCTGAGAGCTCCCTTTATTCCAGAACCATATGGCAGCCCTTTCCCATGGAACTGGGCTTAAGTGTGATATGTTTTGATATTACAAAATCTTCTCTGCTACAGAATAATTGTAATAAAATCATAGCAATGATACCCGTTGTTCTTTGTAGATGTGGATACAGACTTGATGAGCAGCCAGCCAGGGTCACCTACTAGGCAGGACAACAGCCAGGAATGAAAGCTGGCATTTCTATAAAGCTAATTTTCTTGGTAATGGCACCTTGACGGTCTACAGGGGAAGGGGTCTCAGATACTTTCAACCTCAAATGTTTGCTTCTTTTCTCTTCTCTGGGGGCAAATGTGGATTTCTGGAGAGGGAATCAGCCATTGGTGGTGACTGTGGACAGATGGATTATAGATATCTGGACCCTTGGGGAGGGAAACAAAGATGGCTACTCAGTCATGGAAATGTGTCGGATAACTAGGGCTAGTTCAAACTCACTCCCACCAGATTTGTAGTTTGGCTGTTTCCAGGATTTGTACAACACTCAAACATGGTGCCGCCTGATCTAGGCTCCGACTCAGATGCCTCTATGCTGAAAGAACAGAGCCTCAGGTTTAGGAGAGGTTCTCATTTCTCTGGGTGTTATCAGTAACTAGCAGTTTCTTCTACAGTTTGTAGAGCAGGTGAGATGAAACTGTCTTCTCATCTGTGAGACAGAAAGTGTGTTCTCTCCCAGTCCCTATGAAACCATTGCAAGCCCTTGAAAGAGTACAGGGAAGAGCTCGGATTATTGGGACTGCTGAGTGAGGATTGTGTCTGATCCTTGTAACTCATTCTAAAGTGTGTCCTGAGGGCCTCTGTTGCACCAAGACCAACAAGAACAAACCTGACTAGGGATCAAATGTTCTTGGCACATGTACTGGATGTGAGAAGATTGGAGACAGGACAAGTCATACATAAAAGGATGGAAGGATCTTGATGGACAGCAAGGCCAGTATCTGCCAATAGTGATGATTCTAGTGTACACAAAGGGCTGTAAGCTCCACTCTCCTCTATAGGGAGCTGGAAGGGAAACCAGGAATGACGCACCAGCCATTCATTGACCTCATACACTGCATCTTGCAGGGGTGGATCTTCAATTTCCACGGCCCCACCTACCATAAGAATGAACATTTTCACACTCTGATGATGAAATTAGATTTTATAAAAGCCACTCTCACTGCATCCACACCCAATGAGTTAGTCCTTATCATTGACAGAATGCTCCTTAGTGAACACACACACAGTGGGTCAGGTAATCAAGTTTATGATTTGGAGTCAGATATCATAAACCATCAGCATCCACTGTGAGTCATAAAGGTTAGTTTGTGAAATTATTGTTGTAGTGGTGCATGCTGGATAAGTAGGCACTGCTGGATAGGTACCTATATGGTAGAGATGTAAAATGAATTTCTTACTATGAGTTATATATTTAAAATTTGATTAAACACTCACATATGATTCATGTGTCCCTTTGGGCTTCTGACTTTATGAGGAACAGTATAACATAGAGTGTGTCTTACAGGATGAGTAGGAAACAGGAGAACATGGCAGGCAGATCAATGCCCTCTTCACGACACTCTTCCTAAATATCTTCTTTCCACTTTTACATTTATATTGTTTGCAATAGATTTTGTGTATGAGAGAAGACATGATGTGTTTTTCTTTAGCGTTTTTGATGTGTATGTGTCCATGGTGTATGTGTATGCACATGTGTAGAAGTCACAGGCTGACATGGGCTATCTTTCTCTATTTCTCTTTACCTTACTTTTTGAGATGTGGTCTCCCACTAATCCTAGAGTATTCCAGTTTACTAGGCTGGCTGGCCAATGAGCACCTCTCTCTGCTTCCACAGCTCGGGAGTTACAGCTCCCCATCCCCAAGCTGGTTCCATCTCCCCTTTTTAATCAGTTACTAATCCTTTCTTTTTTCTTAGCATGTGTGTTTTGTTATCCTCTCTGTCTCCCAACTCCCCTTTCATTTCCCACTCTAGTTTCACAACTCTCCCACATTTATAAACACTCATAAATTTAGATCTAGATTCCATTGTGAGAGAAAACTCTTAACAATGATTTCAAGTTCATCCACTTCCCTGAGATGCCCTGCCTCCATCATTCTTTAATTCTTCACCCATTCCACCGATGGACACTTAAGGCTGGCTCTGTGAATATTCTGCAATAACATGGTTGTGCAAGTGTGTCTGTGATATGCTGACTTAGAATTCTTCCAATACACACCTAGGATTGGTATGGAGAGGAAATATGAAAACTCTGTTTTTAGTTTTTTAGAGGCACATCCACACTGAAATCCATAATGGCTGCACAAGCATGCACACTCCCTGAAACCTATCTTTCTGTGTCTGGCTTACTTCACTTAATATGATGACATCCAGTTGCATTTATTTGTCTGTTAATGCCATAATTTCCTTTTGCTTTATTTCAGTATTACTTTGCAGGAGACTGTAAGTCACCACTTACCTAAGGCCTGAGGAAAACATTCTGCCTGCTCTGGACAGGTTGCCTGGGATAATATGTGACAGTGCAGTCAATGGTCAATTCATACAGCTTCATTGGGCATTGGTCACTACCCATCAGAGTACAGTGTAGGTCAGGAGGAGGATGTGAGCAGGGGAACTCTGTACTATAGCCAGGAGCCACAGCTGGGGATTAAGGACAAGGAGATTTGCTACCTTGGACAGCACCCCACTAATCTTTACATTGCCTTGAAGGCCACTGTATGTGAAACCTAGCAGACAATGAGATTACTCTTTTAATTTACCAGAACATATTCTCAACTTTCAAAGACATTTTGCCTTGGAGAGCTACATTTTCTGACATGACATAGCATGTAGAAATAAATACAGATACAGGCATGCACACACAAAAAGTCTGACACTGTATCATTCTTCTTGGCATTGTTTCAGACATTAAAGATCTCTCCGGGATGGAGAGGTCAATATGCTAAGACTTTATGTCTTCACAGCACCCTGGAACCTTTACCCAGCAGCACTATGTTCCTCCTGTGGTGTACTGAGACTTCAGTTTTTCAACTGAAGAGGTCAGTATCTACTCATTTCTATATTAAGAGCCTTCTGGAGGAGCCACTTAACCTCCAAGCCCCAGTCTCCTCTTTGGAATGGGGAGGTGAATATCTTCAGTGTTGGTGGAGGAAGCCAGTGCTTTATTTAAAGGATAAAGTCACAAGTCAGGTACTTAATAAATCTTGGCTTTATCCTAAATCCATTAGAGAAGTGGAATCTATAACTTCCTCTTCTAATGTCCTGAAGCCCACATCTTGCCAGAGTTCTTAAAGCCAGTGTTGATTTTGATATTGGAGTTGTATTTTGGAAGACCTAATCTGTGTGTGTGTGCATGCATATGGTGGCCCATGTTTGTGTGTGTGGAGGCCAGATGTTAATGTTGGCTCTATTGCTTTCCACCATATCTTTTAAGATAGGGTCTCTTTGCTGGACCTGGTGTTCCTCTATTGGTTATTGGCTATCAGCTGGCCAGCATGCCTCTGCCCTCTTGGTGTTGGTGTTACAGAGCTATTTATGTGAATTTTGTTGGAACTCAAGTCCTCATGGCTGTCATAGCAAGTACTGAGGCCAGCTGGGAAGAGACTATAAACAGGAGCAGCATCTGACTCTTCTAGAAGATATTCCCAAGAAGAGAGCAGACCTCATAGGCAGGGCTTGGGAATGTAACTTGGAGCTGATCCACTTGGTGGGTGCCTGTCCTAGAGCCTGACCACATTCTCCAACAAAGCTTGCTTCCTAAGAGTGTTCCAGATTTATGCCACTTTGTTGGAAACCATAACTACCTTCTAAAAATGTGCATGCAAAATAACCATATTCACAATACAAAAGAATCCAAAAATTCATCAAAGGAATTGATATTGTTGATGACATCTTCCAATTCTAAAGTCTGGACACATGGGTCTTGATATTGTGGTATAAGTAAATGGTGAATATTGCCTATGTGTACATTTGTGTTTCATTTAGAGCTCATGTGATCATTCTCTGTCTTTAAAATATTCTTGGCATTTAATGTCAGAAGAAATGAACTATACTCCTTTTTAACATCTTTGTAGTATTCCATTATAGCCCATGTCCTTAACTTGATTAACTGTTTTGGTCTTCATTTTGGTTATTTTCAGTTATGTTACTAGTAGTTTACATCTTTGTCTGCCTGGGATCTAAATGTTTCAAATATCCTGTGCAACACAGAATTTTTTTATCGTCTGAAAAATGTCTGGAGTTTGGGAGTAGCTACTTGATGTGGCATCTGTTTGTCACTTCTTCTGTAAGAGACACTTCATTGGCACTGAATGATCCAGGACCTGTACTAGGTTCTGTGGATAGAAAAGGGTTCAAGTCACCAACTGGTCACTGTGGTGTGGCTTTTATGTAATAATGGCTATAAGAGAGGAGCATCTCACAAGGAATCAGGGAAGGTTTCATAGGAATAATGGGTTTGAACTTAAAGTCCTGTTCTAGAGAGGAAGAACAGGGACAATGTAAACATAGCTAGTGAAAGATGAGAGGCTTGGAGAAGAGCAGGCTATCAAAGGAGGCCATTAGCCTTATAGTCAACCTGGCTTCAGTCCTCACTTTCATAAGATGTCACAGCAAGGTGCCTGTGCCTCTCCAGGTAGGATTGGGGGAGGATCCAGTGGGGTCACTGAGACATGGCCACCTGGAACCTAAGTGTGATGGTTAATCTTAATTGTCAAGTTGTTGAGATTTAGGGTCAGCTGGGAGCTGGATCTCTGGGTGTGTATGGGAGGGGTATAGTGATCAGGTAAATGGAAGTGGGAAAACCCAGGTACTATGGGAATTGTCATTCTCTAGGCTGTGATCCCGCATTCATGGCTTTCTGCTTCCTGGCTGTGGATATAGTGTGACCAGGTGCTCCAGCCCTCTTCAGCTTTGACTTTCCATGCCATGTTGGTGTATAATTTTAAACTGAACTCAAACAGTTCTTTTCTTCTATAAGTTGAGTTTGTCAGAGCATTTTAATATGGCAACTGGAAAAGAATCTGAGACACCAAGGTCCCTTGTTCTAGACCCAGCATCCTGTGGCTCCCACCTAGACATCTTCCAGAGACTACATGAACCTCCCCTAAGTTCATGCCCCTGAGCATTCTTCTGGTAGATACCTCCTGCCTCTGGGCAGGGAAAGGTGATGGACTGCAGGAGCTAAGCACAAAGGCTTCATATGCAAGCTGAGAATGCTCACCCTATAACGATGACTTTTTGGTGGGGAACAGAGCCAAGGTGGAAGGAGAGGAGTTGGGAGCTCATGGTCTCCACTGGTTAAGGATGCCTACCCTTTGAGCTCCTGTATCTTCATTTCTGCTTCTACAAGGTAAGATGCAAAATAGACCTTGCAGTATTAGGATTTGGTGGAGATGAAATAACATCTGATATAAAGTATTAAGCAGAATGGTTCACTACCATTCAATGAGTACTCAATAAAGACTTGGTTCAGGCAGAGTGTTCCAAAGGAGGCCTTTTAGATGGGGTAGCATGCTGATTTGGGGGACTGGGATTAGAGTAGATGAAAGACTGGATGCAGAGAACTAGAAGCAGGAAGACTAGTTAAGAGCTGGAAACTGTTGACAGACATTTGATGGGGACTTGAGGTATCCAGGCAATGGGCCTGAGATGAGCCAGGGTGTCACTGGAGTTTGGAATGCACACTGACTCTCTAATGGAGGAGAAAAGCAGTATTTCTTCAGCGGACTGCCAATGTGGGAGACTGCCATTGTGTTCTAAGTGCAGGTACTGTGGGACTCAGCCCAGTCAATCTTTGGGAACACCAATATAGTAGTTGAGTTTGTGTACCATCTGGTGACTACTGGCTGGGTCTTAGAAATGACATTGAAAGAAAGGGAGCTTTACCTTGCTGTAAGGAAGAATCCGTCACCTAATATACACCTGCTACAGAATAATTTTCTAGACATAAAGCCAAAGGGAAAGATGAGTAAGAAGGAATTTGTGGCAAAGATATCAGAAGCCACTGTTTTAAAAGTGGTTCTCTGTGTGCGTGTGTGTGTGTGTGTGTGTGTGTGTGTGTGTGTGTGTGTGTGTGTGTGTGTCTAACAGATTGCAAATCGATATCCCATTTCCCTTGGAGTTCACACAGCTGCCCACAGGGCGATTCCTGACTAGAGGATAAATAGGGCCATATAGGTCGGCTACAGAACAATGAATTTTCCAGATGGGCCACACATCCTTTCCATGGGCCTTTCAGTAGCCAGCTCAGCCCCTGAGACATTAATTTAATTCTTTTCCCTCCCCCAGATGGTTCCCTAAGGTGCATGGGTGGCCTGAGTGATTGTGGGTATTCAAGGTGATGCTTGGTTGCTGAGCCAGTTCCTTGAAGTCATGGGAATGTTGTTATTCATGTGGGTGTTTTCTACCTAAGACGGTGGTTGTATTTTGGGTAGAACCATATCCTGTTTCTCAAGCCACCTTTTATCAATTAGATTGAGTCAGCATATACTTCCTTATAAGTGACAGGGTTTATTGCTTTCTCCCATAATCTCTCCATCCTGGGTTGAGGTAGGGCTAAGTCTGACGTGTTGTGACATCCTCACTCAGGTACTTATCAGTGCCTGGCTATTGTCCATAGAGATGGAAGGAGATGTGGAAGAACTCCACAGTGCATCTCAGAGAACTCTTGGGAGTGTCAAATATCATCACATGTGGTTCCTAATGATAGAAATCACATGGCCCCAGAAAAGCTGAAGCACAGTGCTATAGGGTTTTCCATAGGGGAGCTCAAGAAACCCTCAGGGAGGAAGTCATGGTCAGAGAGGGTAAGCTGCTTGTCTCAGATCACACAGCAAATGCTAAAAGTGACAGTTAAATTCAACCCCATGTAGCATATACACTTTGAACTCTGGTGGTCCAACTTGCTTTCTTTTGGGGTTTATTTGTGTATGAGCATTTGCCTGCATGTATGTCTTTTCACCATGTATATACTGGGTATGCATGGAAGTCAGAAAATGGCACTGAATCTCTGGAGCTGGAGTTATGTGTAGTTATGAGCCACCATGTGGGTTATGAGAATTAAACCTGGGTCCTTCCTTAAAGACCTAGTACTGTTAACTGCTGAGCCACCTCTACAGCCCATGCTCTAGTTTTATAAAAGGAAGAGAGCTATACTGAGGAATGACCTGGTTTCCTTGCCAGGCTCCCCAGCTATGTGCACCTGGAGTCTCCTTCACCCGTGTACAAGTGCTGGTTTCAGAATTTCCATAGCAGACTGTGAAGGGCATTCATTATTCAAATCATGAGAAGCTCAAAATGTGAGTCCAGTCAGTCAACTTTTCCTAGCTTATAGAGGTGGGTAGCGATTGAAGTGTGAGTGTGGTGTGTACTTGCAATGTATGTATGTGAGTGTTGTATGTCTACGTCTGTGGTATGTGTGGCATATGTATGTGTGGTGTGTGCATGGTGTGTGTGTGTGTGTGTGTGTGTGTGTGTGTGTGTGTGTGTGTGATGTATGTATCTCTGTGGCATGTATTGTGTTTGTTATGGATGTGTGTGTGTGTGGTGCATGGTGTATGTGTGTGTGATGTATGTGTTGTCTGTGGTGCATGGTGTATGTGTGTGTGATATATGTGTCTCTCTGGCATGTATTATGTATGTGTGTGTCTGTGGAGCATGGTGTGTGTGTATATGTCTGTGTGTGTGTGTGTGTGTGTGTGTGTATGTGTATGTGCTTGTGTGTGTGCTTGTGTGATGTATGTGTCTCTGTGGCATGTATTGTGTATGAATGTGTGTGTCTCTGTGGTATGTATTGTGCGTATGTGATGTAAGTGTATCTTTGTGGTGTGTGTGGTATGTGACTTCTTGGTGAGTTTGAACTGACCTGATCTCTTCAGGCTGTTGTTTCAGAAACTGAAGGCAGGTCAGATGGGCTGCATCAGCTTTACCTGCCCGGTAATGTGGCCATTGACACTATCAATGACACACTGTAGATATGAGTGACCCCTCCAGCTAGGAGATGCTAGAACTCCAGGAGACAGCCAGAAACTCTCCATCTCCCGTGTGGGTACCAGGCACCATGCAGAGTTCGGACTCAGCAAGCAGGTACTGAGACTTCAGGACATGGGTTTGGGAACTGCCCCCTTGAACTTATGGATGAGAGTCAGTGCACAGGCTCAAGCCTTCATTCTCAGATCACCTGACTCCTGGCCAGGTTCTACAGAAGCACATGGGTGCCACAGTCTCACAGGGGACAAAGAGAGCACAGGTTCTTCTCTGTTTCTCTTCTCCCCTCTCTAGAAGTTCAAAACCAACCTGCGATGTAGCCCAGTAGGGAGGTGAGAGGCTGGAGGCTGGCTGACAGAGGGTTGTAAAACATTACATCAGGAAAAGGACATACTCCATTTATTTGATTTTCAGCAGCTAAGCTTGGGGTATTGTTCAGTTGGGTTGTGAGAATCAGTCACAAGGTCCACGGACTCGGGGAAAGCCTTCTTTTGGTTTTCTCTGGCTTGTGCTGGGAGCACACATTGTTACAGATATCACAGAGGAGGTCTTAGTAATGATGCCACCTTCAGTGACATGGAAGTGTCAGGGCACATACACTGAACTGCTCCCAGAAAGGGACAGTGAGAGGAACCAGCTGGGCTAACAGCCTGACGGTGTATAGGATTGCACTTACTTCTTGCTACCAGAGGGGGCAGCACCTCTGAGCAGCTTCTCACTGAACTAGAAATACAGGTCTAAACCTGTATGTTTCTGAGGTATTTCAAGGAAAGCCAGGTAAAGTATATTTCCCAAATCACTGTACTAAGCAGAATGAAGCTGTGGGTCAAATGTGGCCTAAAGTTCCCTTATTTCTCTGTCCTCCTTCCTTTCTCCCCTCCTCCCTTCCTCTTCCCTCTTTTCTTCCTTCCCCCTTTCCTCCCCCTTCTTCTCTCTTCCCTTCCCTGTTCCCTCTCCTTCCTTTTTCTCCTCCTTCTCCTTCCCCTTCCCCTCTTTTTCTTTTCCTTCTTCTCTTTCCTCCCTCCATCTCCTTTCTCTTTCCCTTCCTTCCAGACAATAGTCTCATTATGTAGTCTAGGCTGGCCTCAAACTCACCATCCCCCTGCCTCAGTCTTCTAAGTCCTGGGATGACAAGTGTTTGGCATCATGCCCAAGTTGACATGCACGTTTTGTGAATGTGTCCCTACAGAGCCCCCAGCAGACAGCCAGTCTTCAGCTGCTGCAAACACTGCCTCTCCTTTCCAGCTGGAACCTTGTTGTCATCAGAAGGAAAAGGCAGGAAGCCCAAGATAGGTGGGAGCTGTCTGCTTGTTGTCTTAATGGGTTAAGTCTTACCATTAAATTTTCTTGAGTGAATAGGGCTTTCTAGAGAAGTACTGGCCAGGCCTGGATACCCTGAGAGCTCTATTAATCTCTCTGTAACCCCATTAACACTTACTGCATATTTTCTGTGAAAAGGGATTGGAAATGACCAGAGCCTGCAGAATGAAAATATCTGTCATGTATGAGGCGGCCAGGGGCCAGCCATGTGGGCACAATGGGAAAGGAGGCTGGCACACACTCCTTTCAGAATTGTTAAAGGCTGGGAGGGGGTGTCACTTAACCTGGAGAATCTTATAACTTGACAATTATTACAATGGAGACACCTGCACTTTCCATCTAGAAATATCTATTACCTTGAACCTGGGGTGAGATGCCCACTCCCCGGGGAGCCTCTGGAAAGAGAGGTTTATTCGGGTGGCAATAATTGAGGAGTTCATTTGACTCCAGTGTGGATCTTTCAACCGCAATCAATTTCACACTCTGTCATAAATAATAGAGGTCGCAGAGGCAGCCAGGCAGGGCAGGGGATCTGCTGGCACTGTTGACAGTATTCAAACAGCATCAACAGAGAGAGGGATGGAGCCCACTGTGACAGCTGCTCCAGAGAGGGAATGGCAGGATCCTTCTGCTCCCACCCTTTCAGGAGAAAGTCTTGGGCTACTGCAGATGGGCACATGGGGGCAGCCAGAGCTTGTCCAGGGATCCTGCACTCAGCACTCCACCAGGGCAGGGTCTGGGGGGTGTGTGTGTGCTGTAACAATGCCACTTCATACTGGGTCCCTCAAGTACTCAGGCCTATTTCTTAGGGAAAGCTGTCAGTGGAGAATTAGTAAGTGACGGCTGTAATTGGCAGAGTTTTGGGATGCTTCAGGTTAGGTGCCTGAGGCAGTGTAGGAAATGATTGTTTGAAGTCAGAATTATATGAGAATAGGGAAGAAGGGACAAGAAAAAGTTCAGTCTCGGCTGCTTTATAGAGATTTTTTTTTCCATTTGTAATAAAATGAAATGTAGATTTTTTAAAACTTCACATATAGAAGATACTGACTTAATTACCACCCAGCTTGGGCCTCTCCCCCTAGCTCAGAGGACTAAGGACTGTTAGCTGCCTCCCAGCCCCAGGGCCTTTGCACACACTGCCTCTCCTGCCTTGCCCTCTCTACCTGGCCAAGCCTTAGTTAGCTGATTAGTTCTAGCTTCAGCTGAAGTTTGGCTTCCAGACAGAGTTGCACTATCTTATTTTCAGCCTGCATTGTTCTTTCCTAGGGCAAGTCTTGGTTGAATTAAGCAACCACTTGTATAAGGGGTGGGTATCTGCTTTATTTTATGGCCTGAAAGCTTGTTAGAGAGACAAGACTGGATCCTTCTTGCTTCATGGTGACTCTTCAGTCCTCAGTCCAGCTTTGGGCACATGGAGTGTGTTATTTGAATGAATGTCAAAACAAGTAAGAGGAATAATACCATTGTGCCAGGAGCTGTCACGTGTCTTTTATATTGTTAGAGGCTAGGAACTAGGCTGGATAAGAGAAAGCGGTATTGAAAATGGACAGAGTTTATTTGGAGCATTAGAGTCTATTTTTTGAGGATGTAGCCATCATTCATTATGAAATGCCTGGAAATCAGCTAGCCTGGGTCTGGGGAGAAATCTGGGAAGGGATTCCTGTGTTGGATGGAGGCAACACCATCAGTTATGATGCTGTGAAGGGGTGGTAGACAGTGGGACCTAGGACGCCTGTCTCAATTCTTGGATTTGAGCACCAAGAAGTGTGGAAGAAGGTATAGGTGTTGATCACAAGATCTCAAGCTTCTCAGAGCTCTTATGTAACTTGGAGCTGGAGATCCACATGGAAGACCTAAAAAGGGGGCTCTAACCTTGCTCAAAGGCAGCTGCTACACAACAGGCATTGCTTCTAGAACCTTCTCTCATATCTCACAACAGGCCCCAGAACTGCCTTAGGAGGCTGATGTTTTTAATATGTACTTCATAGATGAGGAAACAGATTAATAGAGAGGCTGGGTGCTGAGGGTTGATGGGCCATCTAAAGTTCATATTCTGGAGGCAGCTAGGATGGGGCCTAATAACAGGCCTTTAGGGATACATGGATCATGGGTCCCTATAAGCACAGACAGGGCTGACCCTCTCTTGCTTCCTCCCACGTGTGTTCTCTTGCTCCTCCTCAAGCTGGCCCAGAATGATGGCCCTCAGCAGATATCCATCCCATGCTCCTGTTCTCTCCAACCTTTTTAAGCACCTCACCTCAAGTGCACATTAGAACCAAGGCATGAGACGATGTGACTGATGTCAGCAGCAAGCAGGAGGCAGAGTCAAGAGTGAACACAAAGGCAAAAGCTTGTTTCATGATAACCCTTTTGTTGTCCCCAGGTCGCCCTCCTAGATACCGAAGGCTTGTGTTATGCTCATAGGAGGGGTGGCGACCTAGTTTGGGCTTGCACACGTGTGTGTGTGTGTGTGTGTGTGTGTGTGTGTGTGTGTGTGTATGTGTAGTTGCTGTGTGCTCTCCAAAGGGGAGGTACCAAGGGCAGCTGTCTCCAATTACCTCTAAAAATCTTCTACTTAGGTGCCGGAGAGGTGGCACAATGGTTAAGAGCACTGGCTGCTCTTGCAGATGACCCAGGCTGGTCATAAATACTCAGGTCATTTTTATTGTAGGAAATTTTATGACACATACTTTTGCTTGGTGTGGTGGTCTGTGCTGTCAGTCATTGTCTTTCAGAGTTTGAAGAATGTGGTACCAATCCTTTCAGGCTTTTAAAGTTTTTATTGAGGAATCTTTTTTTCTGATAGGCTGGCCTTTGTGTGTTTTTTTGCAGTTTTCAGTACACATTCTTTGTTCTGAGTACTTAACTATAATTAATTCATGTCACTATGGTTTTAAGTGTAATCACAGAAGGTTATTTCTGGTCTTATCTCTTTGGTGTTCTAAGTATCTCCTGTTCCTAAAGTGGCCTCTTTCCACAGATGTCCGAACTTTCTGCTATAATTTTATTGAAAGTACTTTCTACACCTTTATCACAAGATTATTCTCTTCCTTTAATTTTCAGTATCTATAGATTTGGTCATTTCACAGTGTCCCAAAAGTCTGGAATACCAACTGAACTTCTGTATTCATTTCTCAGTTACTGTCTGATTCCTCCACATTGTCACCAGTGTCTGCTGTTCTGTCCCCGTCCATTCTGCAGTTAGAGCTTTCCTTGGAGCTTTTCATGTGACTTATTGAGAAGTTCCTTTCCAGTAGTTCAATTTTTAGATAATATTTCAATCATTTATTGAATTCTACTTTCCTTTGTAAAAAACTTTTATCTATTCTTTGAAAATTATGTGCAACATCCAACAGATCTTGACCACATCTGCCTCCATTTCTTCCTGACAACCCTCCTCAGGACCCCCACCCCCACTCCCACTTCACATTTGTTTCCCAGCTTCGTGTCTGTTTTTTTTTTTTTACTCACTGAGTTCAATTTAATGCTGCTCATACATGCATGGGTGGGGCCATTCACTAGACCGTGAACAACTGGCCACATCCTCTGAAGAAAAGTGACTCTCGAAAATAAGCAAATAAGTAAATAAGAAAAGAAAGTGACTTTTCCTGTAAGCAGCCATCACCTGCTCGTAGCTCCTCAGCCACTGGTAGAGCTTTGGGAGATTCTACCCTGTAAGCCTTTAACTGGCTTGGTTTTGTACTGGTCTTGTGAAGTAGTCATAGCTGCTCTGACTTCATGTATGTGACAGCCATGTCATGTCTCAAGGATGGTGTTTCACAGTGTTCTTCCATCCTATCTTCTAGCTCTTACATTCTATCCACCCCTACTTTCACGCCAGAATTGATGTCTTATTTCAATCATGTTTGTTTTTGTTCTCTTGGTATTTATCCAGGAGTCTTCCACCACTTTCTCTTTCTCACACCACTCCATATATATTTTTCCCTTTCCCCCATGAATTCTGTTTGGTATTCCATCCAGTTCACTCTTACCTGTGGACACTACTGTGGAATTAATAAGTTTTTTTGAAGGAGTCCTACTGCCTTGCACTATCCTTCTTTTTATGTTTTGTGTTGTAACTTGCACATGTGGATCTTGGTTGTTGGTTGGACTTACTTTATCACTCTATTCTTTTAATGGAAGGGTTTGCAATGTTCCAGAGGGACCAAGTTGCAACAGAGATGAAATATCATATAACTCTGCTAGAATAGTGCTTTGAGTGAAGGGGAATGTTCTTCTGCATATGTGTTTCTCTTATTGGTTAATGAATAAAACCCTGATTAGCTGATGGGCCAGACAGGAAGTGACATAGCTGGTCAGAGTCAGGATATAAGCAGGGACAAACAGGAAATCTCTTCTGTTTGCAGACATTGAGTAGTCATCATGTAGCAGGCAAAGGAGTTGCAGGTCCAACATTCCCAGTAAGATAAGACCATGTGGAAATTCATGGATTAATGGAAATGGGTTAATAATTAAGGCAGAGCTAACCAATAAGAAACCCAAGCCACCTGCCAACAGTTTCATAATTAACATAAGTCACTGAGTGTTCATTTGGGGCTGACACAGTTGTGGGACCAGGCTGGTGGGAAAGAGTTATCATTACATCCTTTCTCCTTTAACTTGCTTTTATCATGGCAACAGGAAACTAAACTAAGACAGACTTTGAGCCAAGCCTTATACTGGTCTTCCAGACATAAGCAGAACTATTTATTCATTCATTGTCATTCAGATTGGGTGGTGAGTTGATCATTAGGATAAAATTCCAAACCCTGTGCAACCTCATCTCACATTCTCAAAACCAAGGGTTAGGGATGTTGGAGGAAGAAAAGACCTTCCTGCAGGACAGTATGGGGGCAGGAGCTGCTGTGGGGACAGTAATTGGTATGGGATCAAGAACTGTTGTGGGGTTAAATAGGATAAATGAAAACTCAAGGGCACTCTCCAAACAGATCTGGACAAGGAGACAAGGAGGACCAGGGCCCTCCTCTCAGAGAGAGACAGGGTCAAGTTCCCTTTATGGAGGCACGTGGCTTCCGCTCCCCAGAAGGAAGTGCTGTGCACAAACCCATCTTTTCCTGGACTTTTCTCAGACATCTTCAGAATTCCTGGTGCCTATCCATTCTTCTTCAACAGGCCTGCTCACACACTTTCTCTAGTATCTTTACCATCAGGACTGCTCACACACTTTCCCTCTGAGAAGGGAGAGCAATTATTGTAATGGGGTCTGTCCTCCTAATCTTTCTATAGAGGGTCCAGTCATATATATTAGCCCTGGCACCTGTCTCACACGAATGAGAAGGCCATGGGGCATCTTGTTCTCACCTGCTGACTGTGAGACTCCATCACCAGCAAAACCATCTGTGGGAGGCTTTGGGATTCATTACAATTTCCAACACCACTTACAGTGAGATGAATAGTACCAGTCACAGAGAGAGAGTCCTCAGCCTCTTGTCAGGGCATCATGGAGGCCAAGGTTGCTATCTCTCTAGTTGATGTGCCAGCACTTTTCCAACTCGACCAAGCAATGCACCGACCCTTCTGCCTTGGGAATCCCTGCAGCTCTGAAAGGGACAGGGCCCCTTTAAGAAGCCAGTTTCCTGCTTCAATGCTGCATCAAAGAAATGTCAGAGGCTGAGTTGGCTGGAGAATGTAATGCACCCTGCCAATCAGTGGCTGCCCGGCAGACCTGCCAGGCCCATTGACAGAGGCCCAAGAAGATTTATTTTGTCTCACTTAATTGCCCTTTTTGCTTTGCAAACATAAAGGTTGCAGCTTATGGTCTGACAGCCAGAGCAGCCTTTTCCTTATCAGAAAAGAAATGACATTTGGGTTCTTATGAGTGGTTTCCCTCACACCTACTGAATAGCCCACCTGCTTTCCCGCTGTGTTAGAGGCTTGTCTGGGAAGCACTGGAGTCTGATACAGGACTTCAGCAAGCAGCCATTCCTCTCTAGCCTCAGTTTATTTTCCTATTAAGTGGGGGTGCTGATAAGTCTTACCTCAGCAGGCTTCTGTGAGAGCTGTGGGCATGGTGGCCTGGAGGAACTGATAGTCTAAGCTAGGGATTGGGGGTTCTGGGCTCCAGTCCTAGGCCTGCCTCTCACAGCTATGTGGTTTAACCTCTTCCTCCCTCAGTTTTCTTTTCTGTCAAATAAGGACAGCAGTGAGAGCTCCTACCACATTGAACTGTTTGTTAGATGGATTCCATGTGTTAATACATGTAAGTTTAGAGCAGAACCTGGCGAGCGATCAGGGCTGCTGCATGGCAGCCATTTAAAGGAGCATGTGCAGCATACAAAGCTGGAACCTCACACACAAAGGAAGGCAGTTGACACTATATGCTGAGTGATTCAGTATGGGATGCCTTGTTTATCTACATTTTAATAGTTTGGAGCCAGGAGCGGAGGCCCTTATCTGCAGTCCTAGCATTCCCAGGCTGAGAAGTTTGAGGCTAGCCTGGGCTACACAGTGAGACACTTTCTCAAATAACAAACAATAAAACTTGTGCATTTCACACAAAACACCAATTTCTGGCTTTTCTTGAGAAGCTGGGCTGAGCTAAGGCAGTACTGGACTACTCTGCTGGGCTTGTGCAGGGTCCTGAAGCCTGTGGCCATTTGTTCTGCTGGAAAGCCATGGATGCTCTCAGGGTTATTGTTGAAGCTGCTGCCAGAACCACTCATCTCTCCTAAGGTGCTCAGCCAATGTTGACGTCCTGAGATGCACCTTCTTGCTGTGAATGAGTTCCTGATTTAGATATGACCACGTCCTGGCTTCAATTTCTGAGTAACTCTGTTACTCTTAGATAACACTGGGTCTGCTAAATCCCCATAAGACTCTCTTCTATGGAATGTCAATGTAGAAAGACCAAAGAATTTCCATGTTGCAGATGATGGAACCCAGGCCCCTGTGCATGCTGGGTAGATGCTCTTTTCCTAAGCTATATGCCTAGCTGGTTGCTGCCTTCCAAATACACACAGTTACTAGGCCATCATGGGGTATAACATGCTTTTCATTTTGGAAACAGGAAATGTGGTAACCCTTAAACAAATGTGTGTGTGTGTGTATGTGTGTGTGTGTGTGTGTGTGTGTGTGTGTGTAAATATACTCCCCACATGGTCCTATCTGTATTCTCCAAAGTTATTCACCTATTTAAAAATTAGATTGACTTATTTATTATTTTATGTATATTAGTGCTGTGCCTGAATGTATGTGTGTGTAACATGTGTCTGCCTGAATGCCTACAGGGGTCAGGAGAGGTGTCAGGTCCTCTAGAACTGGACTTGGGAACTGTGGGTGCTGGGAACTGAACCTAGATCCTCTTCAAGACCAGCCAGTGCTCTTAACCCCTGCACTATCTCTACAGGCCTTGTCTTTTTGTCCTGTCTTATTGGAAACATCAGCCTGGCTGTGCAGTAGTGATCAAATGCCAGCAAGTGGAGGCTGCAGAAGTTTTCTTCCTTGAAAGATAGAGGGAGAGGAAGAAGGAGGGATGGAAGGAGGGGTGAGTGGGAGAGAGCCTATAAAGACTCAAAGTTGTAGCAGGTACCAGGTCAGGCATACAAATAATTCAAAGTGCTGGGCTTGTGGAAATGGATGACGAGAGGCATAGTAAGCAGGGCACATGGCCCCAGGAGAGGCACCAGGAACTGAGGTCTGGCTATCAGTCTCCAAGCAGCAACAGAGGCTCTGTGTTACTAGACAGTCTGATTTATAACAAAAGCTAGAATTTTTGATTCTTTTGTTTTTTAATTTAAATCAGAAATCTTTTAAGTTTTAAATGTTGGCAACTACTTCACATTTAAAAAAAAAACAATCTGTGAGCAAAGAAAACACAGCAATAGAATCAGCTTCGGCTCCATGAAGAGCAGACTCTAGCATGTACTGAACTCAGCTATGGGCTAGTGGACCAGAGGCCTGGGGAACTGGGGGACTAGGGGACTGGGATGCTAGGGAGTTGGGGACTAGGGGACTGAGGGACCAGGTGGACTAGGGGACTGAGGGACCAGGATCCTGGGGACCTAGGGACTGGGTGGCTGGGAAATTGGGGGACTGGGAGCCTGGAGGTCTGGGGGGCTGGGAGACTGGGAACTGGGGTATGGGGATACTGGGGGACCAGTGGACTAGAGTCCTGGGGGACTGGAAGCCTGGAGGACCGGTTGGATGGTAGATTAGGGGACTGGGGGATCAGGGGCTTGCCATCAGGTTTTCCTCTCACTAAGATGTGGACATGACTCCCTTCTGCAGGAGCTGAGAGTGCTGTGAGATGAGAGAACTCATGTGATGGTAGCAGAGTGTAAACAACCAAAACAGAAGCAGTCACTGTTGGAGCCCTGTGTGTGTGTGTGTGTGTGTGTGTGTGTGTGTGTGTGTGTGTGTGTGTGTGTGTTTGATCTGCCTGTCTTCTTTTGATGGGCATTCTCAAAAAACTTGTTGACACAGTCAGAGTTGGTCACAGCCAGGATTGTGACCAATCAAAATGAAGTCAGGACTCACCTTGGTTACTTCCAAGTGTTCTGTTCCCTTTCTTGCTTTGGCTTCTCCAGGGCTGACCTCAGCAGTGGCAGGCGGTTCTCCGGCTCCCTTTCTCCCACATGCTTGGATGAAGAAGCACTGCTACCTGCCTGTTCCTGACTTATTCAGGGTAGACCAAATGCGGGGGGGGGGCAGTGTGATACCACACACAGCGTCCAAGGGGCCTTGGGTAAGGCTGCTGTTGCCAAGTCCTTCCTTGGCACGAAATGAGCAGTCAGCAGAAGGTGTTTTATACACTGCCTCAAATCCCTGCAAATTAGCCTGCCGTGAGCATGAAAAATATTAAGCAATAAACAGTTGCGATATTTAACACTCTCTACAGAGGCCAGTTGCCACTGGCACAGCCTGTGTAGACTGCGTTAATGAGTGGTGGCAAGCTATGCAGTAGAAAGGACCACACCGGCTCTGCATACGCAAACCCAGGCAACACACACTGTACCGGGCTGAAGATGGGGATGTGTCCTGTGTAGAGATATGTACCACATGCTATCCCTCTACCTGGGCACCTGTCTATACCAATACAAATATACATGCATACATACTCCTGTCCAAGGTCAAACATGCATCGATACACAGGTACCCACATATAGACCCTCCCCTATCCCCAAGTGAGTTGTGGTTTGATTTGACCTGAGAGCAGGTCATTGGTGTCTATCAAGTACAGAGTTGGACATATGGTGACTTTACTTAGCAATAGCAAACCTTGTTGATTGTTCCGTGGGATGGGTGTTTTAGGATATGAGGGTTGGCTCCCTTAGACAGAGATGCAGACATTTTGGTTAAAGGAATTATCCCCCCATGGAGTTCCCCTGCCATTAATTTTTAAAATTTATTTAATATATATATATACATATATATATATATATATATATATATATATATATATGGATATTTTGCCTACATGTTTGTTTGTGTACTTCATGAATGTGATGGGGGATGTCATTCTGTATATATGTTTCTCATACTGGTTAATGAATAAAGCACTGTTGGCCAATAGGAAAGCAAGATAGGAGGGACTAGGAGACTAGGAGGAAAGAGGAAGTAGTTGGGAGGAGTCAACATGGAGAGACTGGAGAGAGCAGAACACCAGCCTTCTCTCGCTAGTAAGATGAGACCTCGTAAAAATACTAAGATTAATAGAAATGGGTTAATAATTAAGACAGAGATAGCCGATAAGAAAATAGTAACTGGCCAACAGCAATTATACTATATACAGAGTCTCTGTGTGTATTATTGGGGGCTGGCGTGGTAGTGGGCCCAGGCGGCAAGGAAAAACCTTACTCCCTACATGAATGCAGTGTTCACAGAGGCCAGAAAAGGGCATTGAATCTCTTGGAACTAGAGTTATAGACTGTTGTAGGCTGTCGTGTGGATGCTGGGACTTGAACCTGGTTCCTCTAGAAAAGCAGTCAATGCTCTTTAACTATTGAGTCTTGCAGAAGCCTCCACTCCACACAAGTTGCCCAGATGACAACAATGGGTGTAACTGGAAGCAGGAAGACTTAGAAGACACTGTGGGTATGTCCACCAGGACTTGGAATTGTATTAAATATGCTGAGAGTCAGGCTTATCCAAGGGTTTCACAGAGGCCCTGATAAGAGAACAGAGGGAAGTTCTGTGTCCCTGCCCAGGGCAGACTTGGAAGGTCTAGACTGGGTTGAGGCTGGGCCTGGGTTTGGGGTTGGGGCTGGGGCTGGACTGGGACTGCACCTGGGCCTGGGCCTGGGGCCAGGACCTTGAAGGAGTTAAGGATTTTGTTGCTGGGAACTTGGCTTTTTCCCCTGAAAAGACTGGCATTACCAGTTCCAAGGCTGCTGTGTACTTGGTGTGTTGTTGTGCTGTGTTGGTGCTGTGTGTTTGTCTGTGACACACTTGAGATGTCCTGTGTTCCCTTTGTGAAATACTGCTTGATTAGCTTCCTGCTGACTTTTCCCATTGTATGATGGCTTTCTGTCGACTGTACCATTTTCCCCTCTGTAAACTGTATATAAGATGCTGTATTTCTTAAGAAATGAGATTACGTATTCCATCAACTTGCACAAGACCTCCTGTTCCAAACCCTCTTATCTTCTTTATTTTCTGATCTCCTGGCCCTGACGTTGAAGAATGACCAGCTGGTCCATACACCAGTAATCTAGGTACTCAGGAGGCTGATGCTGGAGGATCAGGAGTTTGAGACCATCCTGCACTACCTAGGGAGTCCAAGGTCAGTTTCAGCTACACAGAGGCACAGGCACATGCACACATACGCATGCACGCACACACACATGCATGCACACACACACACACACACACACACACACACACATACATGCATGCACACACGAGTATGCTCACATGTGCCCATGAATGGAGTATGCTGAAATAATTGGACTATTGCCTTGAACAGTGTGCTGAAAGCATTTTCATGTGTGTGTGTGTGTGTGTGTGTGTGTGTGTGTGTGTGTGTGCCGCTGTAGCAGCTTCCTGAGATGTCTTACCTCCATTTTCTTTCTCCTATGTAGTGAGCCTTGTAGTCAATAGACTAATCTGAAAAGCTAAAAAATATATAAGCATATACTCCAATATCTGTACTTAATGATCAGTGTTTCCTTTCTCTATCTCCCTTCCTCCAGCTCTGGCAACTGCTGCTCTACTTTACATTTCTAAGACCCTGACATATTTTTAGGTTGCACAATATAGATGAGATCATGTGGAACTTGTATTGTGCCTTGCTTATTTCACTTAACATGATGTTCTCCGAGTTCAGCCTTATTGTCACAAACGGTAGGCTTTTTCTTTAAGGTTAAATATTATCTGTGGTAGTTTGAATGCAATTGGTCCCCATAAGATCATAGGGAGTGGCATTATTAGGAGATGTGGTTTTCTAAGAGGAGGTATGGCCTTGTTGGAGGAAATGTGTGGTGATATATTATTTATGATATAATGAAGCTTGCCTGGAGACCAAAATGCAAAGACAGCCACACTAGTTAGCCATAGAAGCTGGGTAGTGGTGGTATACACTTTTAATCCCAGGACTGCAGAGATGGAGGTAGGTGAATTTCTCTGAGTTCAAGGCCATCCAAGGCTACATGAGAATGAATTGGTTTAAAAGAGTTACAGAGCTCATGCCTTTAATCCCAGCCCCAAAGAGGTATATAAAAGACTGGAGCCCAGTGTCTCACACTGTATTTTGAAATTCAGTTTCCATCCTCTGTGAGGACAGGCTCTCACCAGCCCTTGGTAGAGATAAGAGCTACTGGTTTGGCTGCTTTTCTTTCCTGATCTTCAGCTTTAACCTCAATATGTCACTGGGTTTTTATTATTCATGTTACAGAAGTGTGTCACTCTTAGATCTCTTTTGCTCAAGATACTTCCCAGTGTTTCAGTTCATTTCCTGTTGCCTTCTAACCAAGATTAGCCCTGCAAAGGATGGTAATTGCAATGGATGGCAATATATTATGTCACTATAAAAAAAGTGTGAGGTAGAGGATATGCTAATTAGCATATAATCATTCCACATCGTAAGCACACATCAACACCCCATGCCTCAAGTGCATGTATTTCCCATGTAAATAAACTCTATCTATATTCACATGAGTCTCCTGTGGCTGCTCTTCATGCATAGAACAAATTCATGGGCAGGGTTCTTGCTTGGTGTCCTGCCCGTAGTGTCCTCTTTGTCATGTTGGCTTCCTGCTGTCTTTTAGTCACTCTAAGATATTTTCACATCATGTACTTTTACATAGACTTTGCTTTGCTGAATAGTTGTCATGACTGGCTCCCTATCTTCTTTAAAATAAAATGTTACCTCTTCGATACCTTAACACACTCCAGCTCAGCTGGTACTCTGTCCCAATTTACCCTCTTTCCTTGGAATGAGTATATTCATTCCTTGGTGTGTCAGAGCTCATTGGTTTAACATCAGCTTTTGGCATGAGTGAAGGGATTCCAGAAGGGCAGGAAACATTACTTGTCACCTTTAGCTGAGCCAAGCATATGTGTATTATGTCACATGGATGGATAGGCAGATGAGTACCTAACTTACTAAGCAGGAACTCCACCTAGACCACCCCTCTCCCTAAAAACTCATTGTGTCCCAGATTAAGTTCTCTGCCTGTCTGCCTTTCAGCAGATGCTTACGCTCACTTTCAACTTGACCACCTTGCAGTATATGTCCACGTTCTGATCCTTGGTACAACCTTTGCTGACCTCTTGTGGAGTCTGCTGTCTGATTGCTTTGTTACACACAATTACTGGAAGTCATTATCTTCTATTCACTCAACAACAGAAAGACTGAGGGTGTATGTCCTCATGGAGGCAGCTTTCAGTCAAGTACTATAGTTTGGATATATAGTACACTCCTCAAGGCTCATGAATCGAAGATTTAGCCCCCAGTGCAAGTAATGCTCATAGATGAGACCTTGGAGAAGTGATGGGACTTATAAACCTTAGATTTCATGAGCGATGCAATTCATTGATGAGTTCAGAATTTGACAGCATTATGGAGAGGTACTGGGAGCTAGGGTCTGGTGTCTATTGAAGAAAGTAGGTCATTAGGCCTTGGGAAGATATAGCTCATTCTTGCCTCTTCCTCTCTCTCTCTCTCTCTCTCTCTCTCTCTCTCTCTCTCTCTCTCTCTCTCTCTCTCTCTCTCCTTCTTGAAATGCCAAGAGGTGAGCATCTGCCCCAGCTACTCTGGGATTTTGATTGGCTTGATCTTGTCTAGATATTGTGCAGGTAACCACAGCTGCTTTGAGTTCATGAGTGCGGCAGCCATGTCATGTCCAGAGAACAGCATTTCACAACACTTTAGCCTCTGGCTCTTACATTCTTTTCCTCTACTCTTCTGAGATGTCCCCTGAACCTTGGTGGAGATTAGGTAGCTTCTCATGATTCTCACAGATCCATGTGGGAAATAGGGGTTTTAAAACACTATCTATGGGGAAGGCAAGAGGGAAGATACTGTATGGGTGCTGGAGAGACAAACATCAGTTTTATACTTGGGTGACATCGGAACACAAAGATCAGTGAACAGTCCCAGAGAGTGAGATGGGGCCCAGAGATCCCTGGAGCCGAGAGAGGAAGTTGATTTTGTTTTCTTACTTTCAGTCCAATTTTACTGATATTTGCAGTAAGGCTATGGTTCCTTCTCTACCTAGGTTGTGAAGTATAGATGAAGTAACACAGCAAAGTTTGGCATTGCTTTCTTGACCAAGATGTTTAGAGCAGTAAGGGCCAGGTCTCTCCAGACATGAGGGGCAAACTGGTATTTGAGTTCAAGGAAAATAAGATGCAGGTCCTTCCCATTCAACAACCTTTCCATTGCAAACTGTCAGGAGAAGGGTTTTGGAGATCACATTAGATTGGCATATAAGCAGGGAAAGCTCCGGTGTGGTCTGTGTTGTATCATATAGTTACTAGATTCTATAAATTCGGAAAGATTCCAGGTCAGCTCAGCTCAGCTACTCTGATGGACGTTTGGGACAGAACATCTTCTTGCAATTTATGTGAAAATGAAAGGAACAGTCTACAAAGGATTATGAGTTTCACCTGTAAGCAAGAAATCTTGAAGATGGACACTTGTCTCTCACACTGGGCTTTGATTGCAGACATCTCTGCAGACCTAACCTGAATTAATCTGGATTCTGAATAGGAACAAGTACATGCAGGGAGTCCATGACATTTGTAGTTTAAGCCCAAAATATATTCTGTAGGCTCACATTTTGAATGCTTGGATTCAGCTAGTGCCACTGTTTGGGAGGCTGAAGAACCTTTAAGAGGTGGGGCCTAGCTAGAGGCAGTAGGGTTATCACTTATGGAGTGGTTCTGTGAGGCCAGTGTCTGACATAATCAGTTGCTACTAAAATGTTTCTCCTTTTGTTTATTTAGGATCTTGCTATATGTTACGGCAGATTTTTCCCGCCAGCTGCCGCTGGTCCTGCCGCCACAGTCTCGCCACCACGTGAGCCCCAAATAACACTCAGAGACTCCGTATTTGATACAATCCTGTTGTCCAGTTACCATTATTGTTTATAGGCTAGCTCTGTCTTAATTATTAACCCATTTCTACTTATCTAAGTATTTCCACGTGGCTCATCTTATCGGGGAGCAGCGGCTGGCATCTTCCTTCCTCCCTGGTCTACATCTTGACTCTCCTAACTACTTCCTCTTTCCTCCTCCTAGTCTCCTAGCCCCACCTATGTTGTTTCCTATTGGACGCAGTGCTTTATTAATTAATCAGTATGAGAAACATATATACAGAATAACATCTCCCATCATCTCCTCTTTTCTGTCTAAAATAAAAAGAAGGGTTTTAACCTTAACATAACAAACTATATCACACAACAGTTATCAATTAAGAATCATAGTTAACAACATTTAGTCCATTAGCATTTTGTAAGTCTTAAAGAAAATATATCTATCCTATCTTTGTGAGTCTAATGTCTTATATGTAACTTATCTTTAATCCTAACTAAGAAAAATATTACCATAACTATCTGTCTTCAACTCCTTCAAAGACCACAGAAGGATAATATATAAACTCTAGAAATGACAGAGACAATTCATTGCCTAGTCAGTCACCCGAAGTTCTTCTGTAGGAGGAAAGAGGAAGTAGTTGGGAGGGTCAAGATGTAGAGCATGGAGGAAGCAAGACGCCAGCCGCAGCTCCCGGATAAGACGACCATGTGGAAATACTAAGATAAGTAGAAATGGGTTAATAATTAAGACAGAGCTAGCCCATTAACAATGATGGTAATTGGCCAACAGGATTGTATCAAATACAAAGTCTCTGAGTGTTATTTGGGGCTCACGTGGCAGCGGGACCATGGCGGCAGGACTGGTGGCAGCCGGCGGGGAAAAACCTGCTGTAACAGCTATATAGACCTGGGTGGCCTGGAACTTACTATACAGTCCATGTTGTCCTTGAACTTCAGATGACCCCCTGGCCTCTACCTCCTAAGTAGGATTATAGGCATATGTCACCATGCCCAGCTGAAATATCTCCTTCTGACCAGTGCATAGATCACAGTAGGAAATCTGCTCATAGCCAATAAGGTCTACTGGACGAAGCATAAGTTTAAGCTGAAGATGAGTTTATATACTGGGCAACCACTCACTAGCTATGTGGCTACTGCTAAGGGATATAGAAAACTGCACCCACGTGCTCCTCATCTGGGAAGTGGGTAACATGTCAACGTTGTCATGGAGATATTAAGAGAATTAAATGAGACAGTGCATAGGAAGCTTTAAGTGCATAGGCACTTAAATCCATAGCTGTCCTTTAAGGAGTGACAGTTGGTCCTTGGGCTTTAAGTGCATTTGCCAACTTACTCAAGGCTCCCTGGAGAGATTTGTTGGGTAGAACAAGAATGACGTCACTGTTGCATGACACTACTGACAATTCCTGAACAAAATCCCTGTGGCTCAGCAGAGCCTAAAAAGAAAGAAAATGAACCTTTTCTAAATGCAAGGGCAGTCGCTTACCTTATTCAAGGGAAGGGCTGAGATGACACCAATATCAATACACTGCTTAAATCTCCACACTGTGGAGATAATGGAAGGAGAGCATAACAATGGCCAAGGAACTCTGCCTTCTTCGTGCACTTCATCACAGACAGCGAGCAACAGTACATTCTTCCCAGTTCTCCCAGCCCATTGCTATTCCATGTGCATGGTTGTGGTCTGCTCACACCCACAATTACTCACTCTTGCCAGAGGAACGAGTTTCCAATCCTTCATCTGCCTTTAAGATCTCTGCATGACCTGGAATCCTCCTTGCAGTTCCTACCTGACATTTTAAGTTTCTGTGTACTTGGTTCTTTCTAAGCCATTCTTTAATTTAGTTCACCAAGCCAGGCTTCTTCACACTTCTGCACGTTTGTACTTGGCATCATGTCAGCTTGAAGTGCTCTTGCCTGAAACCTTATGACATCCAGCCTTCACTTTCTGTCCTCAGGCAGCCCTGAAGTGTGAACTTAGGTCCTGCTACCAACTTTTGCTTAGAGAGAGCCTACTCAACTCCCAAACTACTCAGGTCAGGGCAGCCTCTACTTAAAAATTAAAAGCCTGAAATGCTCCAAAGTCCAAAATGCTTTGAGGTGGCAGCATGAATCTGCAAATTGACAATTCCTCACCTGATTTCACAGGATGAGTCAGAGTAAAAATTTGGATTCACTAAGATGCTGTATACAATTATCATCACTCTGTGTATATAAGGGGTATGGGAAACTGGCAAGTTTCATATTATACTTGAATCCTACCCCAAAGTCTCCTTATGTCTGTTCGAATACACTAATACCCAGAAGTTTGAAGTACTTCCTGTATTAAGGACTTTTACTAACCCTTGGCACCTTGACATTTTCCATAGTACCTGCCTACTTACAATTACTTACTAAGTTATCTTTAAATTTCTTTCCTGCTGGTTTGCAAGCTTTACATGAATGGGCAGACATTTCTTTTTCTTATTCCTTCCTTCCTTCCTCCCTCCCTCCCTTCCTTCCTTCCTTCCTTCCTTCCTTCCTTCCTTCCTTCCTTCCTTCCTATATCTATATATTTTAAAGAAGAAGCAATCTTATTTTACCTATCAATTCCAGTTTCCTCTCTTTCCCATCCTCCCATGCCTTACACTGACCCTTGTCCCATCTCCTTTCTGCTCCTCAGACAGGATGAGACATTTGATTGGGGGTCATAAAAGTCTGTCACATCATTTGGGGCAGAACCTAGGCTCTCCCCCATGTGTCTAGGCTGAGAGATTATCCCTCCATAGGGAATGGGCTCCCAAAGTCCATTTGTACACTAGGGATAAATACTGATCCACTACCAGAAGCCCCATAGACTGCATAGGCCTCCTAACTGACACCCATGTTCAGGGGGCCTGATTCTGTCCTATGCTGGTTTCTGAGCTGTCAGTCTGGGGTCCATAAGCTCCCCCTTGTTCAGGTCATTTGTTGGTGTGGATTTCCTCAGCATCATGACTTCTTTGCTCATCACTCCTCCCTCTCTACAACTGGATTCCAGAAGTTCAGATCAGTGTTTAGCTGTGGGTGTCTGCTTCTGCTTCTACCAGCTACTGGATGAAGGTTCTAGGATGGCATATAAGGTAGCATCAATCTCAGTATCGGGGAAGAGCATTTAAGATAGCCTCTCCACTATTGCTTAGATTCTTAGTTGGGGTCATCCTTTTGATCCTAGGGCTAGACTTCTCTTTTAAACATATAAAGGCTCCCTCTATTATGGTATCTTTTTCTTGCTCTTCTCTATTCTTCCCCCTCCTCAATCTTCTTGCTCCCTCATGTCATACCCCCTCTTCTCCCCTTCCCTTTCTCTTAACTCCCTCTCCCTTCCCTGCTTGCTCCCAATTTGTTCAGGAGATCTTTGTCCTTTTCCCCTTCTCTGGGGGACCATGTATGTCTCTCCTAGGGTCCTCCTTGTTTCCTAGCTTCTCTGGTGGTATGGATTGTAGGCTGGTGATCATTTGCTCTATGTCTAATATCCATGGTATGAGTGGAGTACATACCATGTTTCTCTTTTTGTGACTGGGTTACTTCACTCAATATGGTTTTGTCTAGTTCCATTTATTATCCTGCAAATTTCAAGATTCCATTGGTTTTTTTTCCTGTGGGCAGACTATTTCTTAGAGAAAAAGATACACTATGCTAAATAAGTGAATCAGTGGACAAGGTTTCTTAATTTTCATTCATTTATACATTATCCAGTTCCAAAAGCCCATATACACATTCATTCTTCCATCTATGCATCCATGCTTTCATATGTATTACTCACACTTACATAACAAATGCTACAAATAGCTGGTATGAATTTGCCCTATGGACATTCAATGATTATGCCATTTTTTAAAAAATATATTGAGGTGCACTCATTTGCCACCTGACAATAAGAACAAATAGGAAGACACATAGGTTTTATCTGAGGAGAGTATTGAAGTGTCAAAACCACTAATTTAATTGGTGTTTTCAATCAAGAGATGGGGCAGGGTGGATTGTCCATGGTGACCAGTAAAGATTCAATTGGGGAAATGCTATTGGTGGATGGTAGCAAGCCCAATGGACATAAAAGCTGAAAGCATGCAAAGCTTCTAGTTTCCAAGATGTACTATAGTGAGTGAGTTGAACACTTCCTAACCCAGAGGAGAACTTAACCTTTCAAATGGCTACCTGCTGGCAGCAGCTATGGTGCCTATGTTAGTTAGAACCCTTTGACTATATTTCTCCCTTCGTTTTTATAGCAAGGATTTAAGCCCAATCATTTTAGTTGGATCCTTGATCTCTTCAATGGACCCCATCTTCTGCATTTCTAAACACCTTGCTAACAAAATACCTGACAGAATCAACTTAAGGTAAGAACTTAAGCACTTGTAGGTGCTGATGACATTTATGCCAGCAAAACAGAGAGTTGGTTACAAGCATGGCTAGGATGCAATCTTCAGGAGCTTATTCCAAGTGACCCTCCTCCACTTGCTGTGCCTTCTACCCCAAAGGCTCACAATCTTCTGAGACAGCATCAATAGCTAGAGATCAAGTGTTTAAACAAATAAGTAAGTCCATGGGGGGCATTTTGCTCTCAAACCACAGTGTGATTCTTCTCTCAGAAGATGATGTCATCCCTAATGGAGTTAGGAAACTCATCTACCAAGAATGCAGCTTCATTCTTAGGTCCTCTAGCTGTGTGGATGATACCCAGCCCATCCTGGATTGAATAGAGACTCAGTTACTACTCTTTGGTCCAGCTTTTTGTTTTAGATGGTATAGTCAAATGATTGGAAGCAGCCCAAAAGTTGCTTACTTTCCTGAATAACCCCTAATGGAGCAGAGCAGCTCAGGATGTTAAATGAGTGAACATGGGACAAGGTTTGTTTGTCCCAGTGCCTTCCTTGCATGTGATGATGATTGGCGCGCTCGCGCGCGCGCGCGTGTGTGTGTGTGTGTGTGTGTGTGTGTGTGTGTGTGTGTGTGTGTGTGTGTGTTCACACCCCAGATAGACATCCATGTCTTTCTTAAGTTACTCTTCACTTTATATTTTGAGACAGTGACTTGACCAGACTGGTTAGCTAATAAATTTCAGGGGTCTGGGTGTCCTACCCTCCCCCACCTTGCCATGCTCATTTCTACCTCTGTGGGGGTTTTAGGACTACACACTGAGTGTTTCATATGTGGATGCTACAGGTCTGAACTTGGGCCCTCACGCTTGTGGGGCAAACACTCACTGATAGGCCATCTTCTCAGCCCTGTGTCTGTTTATTGCTATTGCTGTCACTGATCTCCCAGGACAATGCAAGAAAGCAAAGAGCACTTATCCACTGTTAAATGACCTAGTTCTTTCTGGACCCAACAACTAATTCAAGGGTCATTCAGAATAAGCCTCTTTAGGAGGGAGGGCCTAGTCCCTACTCCAAATGACTTGATAGATTTTATTGACCCCTCCTGGACTGCATCACCCTCCCTGTGGAGTGTGGGGGTGGGGTGGGATGGGAGTTGGGGTGGGCGGGTGGGTGGGGCATGGGATGGGAGGGTGGGGAGGTATGGGAGGGAGAGAGGGAGGGAGAAGGAACTGGGATTGATATGTAAAATAAGAAAAAAATTAAAAAACAAAGAAAAGAATAAGCGTCTTAACACCTCCTATCCCAGTTTCTCTACAAAATCCCCTTTTAACTAGTTTGCATCCTTGCATTTAGTCTTCATTCCTCTAAGCATTGCAGGGAGAAGTCAGTCCCCACACAGCATCAGGTCATTAGGAAACAACTCTCAAATAAATTGAAACCAAAAGGGACTTTCTTTGACTCACAAAGTGAGGTCTTGGGGGTGACTCTACTATTCCTTCTCAGTTTGACTTTCCCTGTTCCTGATTCCTGCTTAGTCAGGTTTTCCTCCAGGTGTTAGCATGTTCTGGGTGTTCAACAGACACTCCTGTGTGCCACAGTTGAGAGCATACCTTTGTTCCAGTCATCCATCAGAATCTCTGAACTCCTATCTCCGCGACTGAGCGGATCATGTGTGCATCCCTGAGCTATCACTGTGATCTGCAGAAGGATGACCTATGTCCAGCAAATGGTGAAGTGACAGATGTCATCGACCCTCACTGGATGGGGCCATAGGGTCAAGGATCACCACGGGTGAACTGAGGTGCTGCAAGCTAAGCCAGACATCAGATGTTTATAGAAACATCCTGTTGATGAAGCCTGCTCATCATCCCTTCTGGAACTTTCCTTCATCTATCCTGGAACCTGCCATTTTATTCATGTATCAGTTTCTCTTATTTCCCATGGTACTTTTTATTATCTACTTACTGAATAATTCTCTACCCTTCAGGAATTGTGGAACCAATTCTTTGCCTTTCACAGTGAGAGATTCCTTCCTTCACATCCCCATCAAACTACCTCCACCTGCAGCAAAAGAACCTTCTATGGAATGTCTTCATTTTGTGCCTGTTTTCACTCTTAGACTGTGAGTCCCCAAAGCAATGCTATGAGATTTATCTTTGCAGCTCTCATGCATGCAGTAGCAGAGGTACACAGTAGGCACTTAATAAATATGGCATTAAAGAGTCTCCACCAAGTTGCAGTTTGTCTAAGCTTTGCCACTGTCACCAAATACATAGTTTTTCCTTGTGCAGTAGAGAATGCTGGGTAGATCAATGCAACAGTATTGCAAAGGCCTGGGAAAGGAGATTGCTGGTGGATATGGAGTTATGTTATCCAAGGTGTATTGTTGGTTAGGAGCCAGTGGCACACTGCATCTGCTAAGGGCCAGACAGGAGAATTAGAAAGTTGGGATGAGAATGTGATGAGAATGCCGAAGTGGGAAAAGTTCTGTTGGCAAAGGCAGAAAACATCTGCCTAAAAGCCCATAATTTACATTGGATTAGCAGGTGAAAGATGAAGTGGCCACCGCAACAATTCCTTCTTGCTGCATGAACTTCTCATTTATAAAAATATTGATTCCACTTCTTTGGACATAATTGATTAATTATATTTTGTGAGAGAAAAATCGTTTCCAGGTCTCTGCAGGGTTTGCCTGGCCTCATCTCACAATGTCCCGTTCTCCCAACTATTGATACCTTATTTTTCAAGACTGCAACTCCTCCCTTTCTGGAGGGTGGGGAGTGGAGTCTAAAAGAAGATGAGACAAATCTGTTTTTGAGAACTTAGGGAATTGGGAGAAGCCACCGCCTAAGTGTGGAATAGCAGCATGAGGTTCTTAGAAATGAAAACATAGGGATCATCAAGCCTAGATGTCTTACAAATCATCAACCATCACATTTTTGTAGAGGATGTGGGGAAACACACTGAACACTGCTTTTCCAGTGACTGAACACTCAGTATCTACTCTGAGGGTCAGAAGCACATAGAACACAAAACAAAATGAAAATGATTTTCTATTACCACGTCCCATTAAGAAGTCACTGTTAATTAATGCTTTAAAGTATGCTTCCAATACTTTCCAATATTAAACTCTACTCACTGTTTCAAAGCTTCTCTCTCACTCATTATGCACATTGTATAATTTTCTTATTACCTTTTAATTTTTATTATATTTCATTCACCTATTTATGTGTGTGCACAAGTGTGTGTATGTGCATGTGTGTATGCATGCACGCATGCACGAACGCACACGTGCGCGTGCACACACACACACACACACACACATGTCATGGCTCCTGTGTGGATGTCAGAGGACAAATTATGGGTGTTGATTTTCTCTTTCTATTATGTGATCTCTAGGGACTTAGAATTCATGTCGTCAGACTTGGTGACAAATGTCTTTACACATCAAGCCATCTTACTGGCATGGTTTCTATTTCATAAACATGCTTTAAAATAGATAGCTAATATTTTTCTATGTGTTTGTGCAATAATTTCTTTAAATATATCCCTGTTGTTTGATAATTAGAGTATTTATAGTTTTCTTCTTTTGCTGTTAAAGTGAACACATAATTGCCATTGTTGTATATGAAATTCTGAGGATTTCTCTAGCTACTTCCAAAGGCTATATTTTTCTAGGGAGGAATTGCTTGAATAAAGACTGTTTGAGTTCTTCAAGATTTTGATATATTCATAAAGACTGCTTCTGACAGATATGCATTGGTTTGCTCTTGCTCTTCCTTGAGATCTGACTTTCTTGTTCTTGTGCAGGGATAGAATCTTTTTAAAAGTGAACTTTAAAGTTCAAGAAAATGTCTTATTGTTTTCCTTGCTTCTCTTTATAAATGCTTAATTGAAATGCCAGAGGATGACTTCATGGATTTAACTAAATTGCTTAGCTGTTCTGCAAAACCACCAAGCTATTCATTCCCAGTAGTCTTCCATTTACTCCCAGAACTATGAGTGAAGACTCTTCAGTTCCCCATACCCTTCTCCAGACAGACTGTGTTCAGACCTTTCCCACTTAAATATTTGATTATATTTTCATTTGTGTTTGAGGACGTTTTTAAAAAAAAGTTTACATATAAATTCCTTAGCCTACCAATTATTTGAAAATAATCTTTTCTCTCAGATTGAAATTTACATTTTTTTACTTTCCTCATAGTATTATTGTGTGTGTGTGTGTGTGTGTGTGTGTGTGTGTATGTATGTGCATGTGTGTGCACATGCCGTGTATGTGATCAGGTGACATCAATTGTCTTCCTTTTGAGATGGAGATCTCTTGCTGAACCAGTTGCCAATTCAACTGGACCTTTACACACCAAACCATCTCACTTTCATGGTTTCTATTTCCTAATCATGTTTTAAAATAGATGGCTAATATTTTCCTATGTGTTTGTGCAACAATGTCTTCAAATATTTCTCTGTTGTGGCTAATTAGCGTATTTATAGTTTTCTTGTTTTGCTATTAAAATAAACACCTAAATTGGCCACCTGTCTTTGCCAATACTGGAATTACAGGCATGCTGAGCTATGTATAACTTTTTTACCTGTGTGCTGGGAAGACAAACTCAGGACATCATGACTGTGAGGCAAATCCTTTACAAACAGGCTTTTTCCTTGGTGCTTTCTAATGTCAGCTTTTGAAGCTTAACTTTGTTGCGGTGTTTGTTTATTTAAAACAGGATCTCAGTAACCAGACTGTCTTGGAAGTGACTATTTGATTCATTCTGGCTTCAAACTCATACCAATCCTCCTGCCTCAGCTCCCCAATTGCTGGGATTTTAGGTATGAGTCAACAAATGTAATTATTTGTAACAGAAAATTTAAAGTTTGATGGAACCAGATTCATTCATTTTTTTCTAATATTTTTTCACTATTTAGAGAATGTTTTATTGGTTTCTGTAACCAAATACACATAGTTAAGACTTTTCATGTTTAATACAGTGAGTTATCTTATACAAATGGGGAAAATACATTTAAAGTTTGTAGAGAAGTATGGTCATTCCCATCTGTAAATACCAAATCAACATGGCAAACTGGGGTACCTTTCCCCAAAGCTGACAGCACAGCTAGAGTTTCCCAAAATTCAAATACAAGGAGGCCAATAATATCAGTGTGTTGTGCATTTTCCAGGTTCACAGTGATGTGAACAAGACTGTAGAGAGAATAGAAACCAATAGAAAAAACTGTTGCCTCATTCTGTTGTTTGACACAGTGGTGGTTTGGATGTATGGCCTCTATAGGCCCACAGGGAGTAGTGCTATTAGGAGGTGTGGTCTTATTGGAATAGGTGTGGCATTGTTGCAAGTGTGTGCAGGTTCACTTCCCCATGACTGAGGATCAAGATGTAGAACTCTCAGCTCCTTCTCCAGCACTATGTCTGCTTGCATGCTGCCATGTCCTGTACGATGATAATGGACTAGACCTCTGAACTGTAAGCAAGTAACCCCGATGAAATGTTTTCCTTTATAAGAGTTGCCATGGTCATAGTGTCTCTTCACAGCAATAGAAACCCTAACTAAGACAGATGCTATTCCAGGGAAGATAAGAACAAATGTTTATTCTTCCAAGTAGGGATCAAAGACGGACCAAAGTAAGGATAGCAACAAAGTCCAACTTAGTGTAACAATGGATTTTATTGGGGTTACTTATAGGAGTGTTGGCAGGGGGGTTACTTAGAAGAGCAGAGAGTACTTGAAGACAGCTGTGCCACCAAAGCCTATCCAGCATGGGTGACAGCTCACGAAAGCCAGAAACCTGGAGCTCATTGCACATTCTGCAGGCATCTTGAGTGTTTGAAAAGTGTTCTTTGCCTGTAGCTCCATTGGTTTGAGCCTTGTTCAAGCAGCTTGGCTGCTCTCTCTCCTTCTTTCTGGTGACTGTGCTGATTTGAGTCTTTTTTTTTTTTTTTTTTTTTTTTTTTTTAGATAACTCAGCTTGTTAGAGAGTCTTCTAAGCAGGTTGGCTGGCCTGTGAGTGGCTCCCATTTGTCCTTACTGCTTATATCCACTCTTGGGGAGGGAAGGACCTAGAGAATCCTTCAAGGATCTCCTGAATCTATCATCAAGTGTTTACTTCTCGAGTTTCTGAGTTCCCTTCTAAGATGTAAGGATAATCTTGCAACACAGCCCAAATCTGGCAGGTTCACTTGTTTTCTCCTAGCAGTTTGATGAATTCAACTCTCGCACTAGGTGGGCTGATTTCAAAGTGCAGATGAGACTGTGCATTCCCGTGGTCTCTCCTGTGAATTTTACCCAGATCTGTTTCGCTCATTTTCTTTCTAGGCTGTTTTTCATTTTCTTTATTGATTTTTCTAAACAATAAATATATCAAGTGCTTATACTTTGCTTTATTTGCTGAAATTTAGTTTTCTGTTTTTTATTTTGCCTAATAGTTTTGCTTATTGTAAAAATTACTTTTTACAAGTTGCTTGTTGTCAGCAAATAGGGAGTGGCATCTCTAGCTGGCTTTGTGGCTGTGTAATGGAAGTGTGCCTAATTAAGATTTCCTAGAAAATGAATGAAGAAGAGCTGGGGAGGGATGGCCATTTGAAGCCATGGTTAGGAACGCAGAAATTGGCGCCAGGCATCCTTTGGTTCAGATTCCTACTTGTGGTATTTATCAGTCCAGTGACCTTTGATCACTTTTATTTATTCTCTGTAATCTGTAAACTTTGTATGATGGTTTCTGTCCGAGAAAGTCACTGTAATGATTCACTGGAGGCCTGTGGCACAACAAATGTAGCTGTAATTTGTTTTCTGTTACTATAATACAATACTCAATGTGGTGGTTTGAATAGGAATAGCTCCTATAGATTCATATTTTTGAATACTTGACTCCTGAAGATGCAGCCTTGTTGGAGAAGGTGTGTGTGTCACTGTGAAGGCAGGCTTTAAGGTCTGTTATGTTCAAGCTGCACCCAGTGTGGCATACAGTCTCCTTCTGTTGTCTGCAGATCAAGATGTAGAACTCTCAGCAACTTCTCTAGTATCATGTCTGCCTGCAAGCCACCATGTCCCACCATGATGACAATGGACTAAACCTCTGAACTGTAAGCAAGCCACCCTAATTAAATGTTTTCCTTTATAAGAGTTGCCATGGCCATGGTGTCTCTTTATAGCAATAGAAATCCTGAATAAGACATCTGAGATTAGGTAATTTATATAGAATAAAGGTTCATTTGACTCCTAGTTCTGGGTGCTGGCATCTGCTTATGTTCTGGGAGGGTCTCTTGCTTTACTGTAACATAGCAGAACTGTAATTAGACAGAACAAGCATGCCATCTCAAGGTTATCTTCCTCTTCTTATAAAGCCATGGGTGCCTTCCTGGGGACTCATCCTCAAGATCCATGTAGTCCCCACTCCATATGAAGTTAAAGCATGGATTTCCAGATTAAGTTTTTAACAGAGGAACTGAGGGTATCACATTCAAAACTTGTCACAACTCAGCAATAACTTAAAATCATTGCTTCTAAAAAAGCTGAGAACACATAGCTGTTACTTAACATGTATGGGGTCACTTATAAAAAAGAAAAGAAGGGTATTTAATTGACTGGTATCTCAGATAATCGCATGGCAGCAAGGACACTCTGGTGTGGGACTGTGTCCATTCTGCAGCCCAAGAGGGGCTGTGCTGGGAACTGAAGATGGAGGCCAGCCCTTCAGTGGTGCAGGAGCTGAGACGCAGTTTGAGAAACAGTGCCCTTAAAGAGATGCCTGTGTCTTCTGAGCTACATTACACATGCAACACCCAACAAATCCAGCCTCTAGCACAGAGTGCCACAGTGTCATTCATTTCTACTTTATCTTTGGAGAGAGAACACTCCTACTCACAAGGTAGGCCCTTGTTCTTCAAGAAAACTTGTATTTTTAACTTCTGACACCAGATATTGTGGATTAATAAGGATTGGAAAAACAAAAAAGCTGAATAGATGTTCATTCAGAGAGATATAACTTACAACAGAGACAGATGAACACCAGCAGGTTCCTGGTCCCAAGGATGTCTCCGGATGCTCTCTGTCCCTTCACTTGGGTTATAAATTACCTTCTTTGAATCCCTTTTGTCCAGCAAGCAAGTGAGCACTCTGGGGCCTCTTCCCCAGATCACATCCGCCCCTGTCCCCACCCCCAATGGGCGTGGTCATCGCCCCAAGTGCAGAGTGAATCTCTCTCTCTCTCTCTCTCTCTCTATATATATATATATATATATATATATATATATATATATATATATACATATATATATGTGTGTGTGTGTGTGTATGTATGTATGTATATATACACACACAGTGTACATTCTAAATAAAACACAATGATAAGTACAAAGGATACATTTGAGACCAGCTGACACCAACAATCATCATAATGAGAAAGTAATGCACCGGCCTCATTTTTTTTTTTTCTGGAAATTTTTATTGAGTCTTTCAAGAAGCAGGCGCATTAACTGATGATACAGTGTTTACACCAGTGCTCATGGGGAAGTAAAGCAGGAGGCTTTCAGCCCAGTCTCATTTATTAACACCAGTGGGAAAGGCCCCAATGTGTTGTTACCCCAAAGGAATCTGGTAGCACATTCAGCAGATCACGTGTTATGTTCAGATGGGGCTCATCTCAGGATATGAGTCCAGATCCCTTTAGAGCATCAATTAATAGAATTTGCTCCAGCAGAAGATTAAAGGAGAAATAGCTTGAAGTAATTTCCATGTGTGTAGAAAAGGCTGCTAAAATGTATTAGTGAGCGAAGAATGAGGAAATCCCCTTCCGCTTGATCTAAGACTCTTTGAGGAAATATTACATCTAACAGGAAATTGAGAAAAGCGTCTCTTTTAAGATCAAAACCGAGGAAATGCTATTTACAATTGCTGCTTTTATTTGGCATTATGCTGGCAGTCCCAGACAGTGCAGTAAAATAAGGAAATAAATAAAAGCTATAAATGCTTGAGAAGAAGAAAACCATTGAAACTCCCAGGTGATATGATTATTTACATAGAAAATGCGATAGAACCCACAGATAAGTTATTGGCAGTAATAGTGGCCAGCTCTGCTCTTTCACATAGTGTAATACAGGAAGGTAAATTGTGTTTATAGTAACCAGCCACCAATGGGCAGAATGGGCAATAAATAGATACCATTTGTAATAGCACATATAAGGAAATCTAAATCTAACAGTTTGTAAGACCTTTAAGGGAAAAATGATAGAATGTTATTGGAAGAAGTTAATGGAATCATGAAGGGATATTTTATGCTTGTGGGTAAGAAGGCTTCATTTCATAAAGCTGCTGCCTCCTTGCAAGCTACTCCAGACTCAAGGTTTCTCCTCTTAAGAGCCCAGCAGTGTTTGTGTGTGTGGAATTTGCTGCTTATACTAAACTTTATGGGAGAGTAAAGGTTAAGAACATCTTGGAGGCCAATAAAGAAGAAAAATGAGGAAAATGCCTTACCTTGTTCAGAATGGGTGAAAGATGCATCGGTTAAAGTCATGGTAAGCCTACATTAGTTAAGACAGCATAACCATAGCCTGGGGATGCCAGCCTCACACTGTACACAAAAGCAACCTTAGTCAGGGTAGCTATTACATGGAAATGTAAGGTTCTTTAGAAGATGATATTGGAGAATAGACATGTGATTCTATACCAGAAAGCAGGGTTTTAAAAACAATACATCAAAAGGGGAAATGAGAAATGTGATTACACGAAAATAAAAACAAATGGGATTACATGAAATAAAAATGATTCTCTACAACAAAGGAAACAATCACAAAAGTGGGGAAAATTCTCTGCCAAGTATACATCAAACTGGGGATTAACATCTAAGGCACATAAAAACTACAGAACTTAAACACATCACCAAACAAATCATTAGGTCAATCAGTGGGCTGATGAGCTGAATAGATAGTTATCTAAAGAAGAAACACAGCATCCACATGGGGCAGCTCATAACTGCTTGTAACTCTGGATCCTGGGGGATCCAACACCTCTGGCCTCTATGGACACCTATACTCACATGTGCAGGCCCCCACATAATTAAAAGCTATAATGATAAAAGGAGATGAAGTACAAATAGCCAATAAATACTCAAAAGATGTTCGATATCTTTAGCCACAGGAGAATTGAAAATCAAAACTACTTTGAGACTTTATCTCATTCCAATCAGAAGCTGCCATCAAGAAAACAAATATCAACAAATGCTTGTGAGGATGTGAGAAAAAAGTACCCCTTATCTACTGTTGGCAGGCATGCAAACCTGTATAGACACTCTACTAGTCCGTATGGAGCCTCCTCATAAAAAAGTGTGGTGGGGGGGGGGAGAATAGGGAGAGCTACTATATGATCTAGCTTCATAGCTGCTGGGGATATGCCCAAAGATCCATTCTATTTCAGAGACACTTACATGTCTATGTTCATAGCTGCACTGTTCATAGCCAGGAAACAGACCCATATGCCCACCAATAGAAATGTCACACATATATCCAGTGGAATTCCATGCCACCATCAAGAAGAATGAGATGATGTCATTTTCAAGACACTGGATAGATCTGGAAATGGTGAAGTTAGGTAACATAGATTCAGAAGGAAAAAATGCTACATAATTCTCTCATATGTGGACCTAGATTCTTGCTTTTAGCTTGTGAGGGGGGAAAGAGGACCTTTAGATGGGGAGGAATATAGATTATGTGTGACATAAATGTGAAGGGGGAACTACAGAGGGAAGAAAAGACACAGATGAGAATCAGCAAGAAGATGGGGAAGAGAGTGGGTGGAGACCAACAAAGTGTGTGTGTGAATGTCATCATGGCAGCTGTTAGTTTATACACTAACTGAAACACAAAGGAAAAAGAAATGTATTCTGATGCATACTCAGCAGAAGAAAAGAGCGGAATCTGTATTAATGTAAACAGTATTTTCAAAGAGAAACATCATGGACAATTAGAAAGAACCTCTTGGTCATGGCGCTAGGAGTGAGTCTTCAGCATGATCTACCACAGGGAGACCCTGACTGCTCAAGATAGAAAAGAAATATATGAAATTCCATGAAGATGCGTGGTGTGGCAATGCACACTTGAGATCCTAGAGCTCTTCAGGCTTCCAAGGAGGGTCTTGACTTTGAGGCTAGACTGGGCTATATTAAAAAAAAGGAGGGGGGAGGGAGTATAAATCTCTGTAACTATGATTGGAAAAACTAGCACACCTCTCTCAGGAACAGGTGTTTGAAACAGATGAAAATTATAAAGCTGTAGAAAATCTGAATAATAAAACAAGTTTTGTATTAATGGATACAACATGTAATTTTGCAAGTAAAACATTAAAGAATGTAAAAATAATGTTCTAAAGCCCATGAATAATGATAAAATATGACTAAATACCAACAGACACCATATCCTTTGCATCAATGTCATATAATTATAAACCAAGAAAAAATGTATTTTAGAATTTAATGATAAAATAGAAAATCACTCAGGTATGAAGAAAAGAAGACATAATGAAATCAGAAAACATGAATCTTAATGTTGTGTTTCCTTTTCATAATCCATGGCCTACTTGTAGGGACAGAATTGTCTCTTAATTTCATCTCCTAGAGAATAAGATGCATAACATAAAGGCCTTTAACCAAATGTTTAGGGGCCAGATGAATCTTCATGATTCAAAAAAGGAGAGAGAGAGAGAGAGAGACTTTCCAGTAAGCTTTCTGAGGTTAATAAAATCTTACAGAAACTAGAGTTTGAACAGCAGATAGACGAAGTGTTCAAAGCACAATTATTACCAAGCCTCATAAGAAAACTATAACACTTATGGTAAAGATTAATCATACCCAAGTCTGGATCTTTCCAGAAGTCTAAGAATTGCTTACAATCTAAGTGTGATGGACAGGAATGTAAAGAACTCATGTAGGATGTGAAAAGGATGGTTAATAATCATGTATTATGCACTGCCAATTTGCTGAGACAATAGGCTTTAGGGATGTAGATGCCTGATGCCCACATGGCAGTTTCCTCTAAACTGAAACACTTCCTCCAGGAGAGAGGCTCCTGCAATGTTAGAGATAAGCAAAGCTTCACAAGCCTGGGGAAGAAGATCTTGAAAGGTTCTTGAAAAGGTCCTGTCTCAGCTTTAGAAGAGGAGTAAAAAATCTGCTTGAGGGAGGGGACGGGATGCTGACCAGCACACATGCAGAGAGCTTTCTCCCACTTGCTTGGCTGCCTGTGCAGGCTGTTTAGAGAAATCTGGGATTGCAGACTTCTGAGGTCCTCACCTGTATTGGGGTGAACTTTTAGGTGACACAGATGATCTCTGCTATCATATGGAGCAGGATCCTCCTGTCTTTGCCTCCCCAGTGCTGGGATTACAAGTGCTTGCAACCATGCCCATCATCCATACTCCTGTTAGTAACCCCAATAAAAATTCATTGATTCCTCAGGTTGGACTTTGGTGCAGTCTTACTGTGGTCTGTCGTGGGTTCCTTTTCTGTGTGAGTGATGTGTCTCCCTAAGAAAAGCCTCTCACTTTATCAATTTGCTGGCTCTGTAACCATTTTACATTAGTGTACACAATGCTAAGTATATCAAAGCACCAAGTTTGTACATTAAATAGATGCAGTCAGGAAAGGAAAACAGAAAATTAAAAATATATACTTGATAAAGGTCATTTACCCACCCTGTTGGTACAGGTCACTAACCCAGCTACACCAGAGGCTGAGGCAAAAGATCCCAAGTTCTAGGCCTGTCTGGGCTACAGAGTAAGTCCTAAGTCAACTTGGGTAACAGTGAGACTGTGCTAAAAAAAACCCAAAAACCAAAAACCAAAAAAGCAAACCAAAAAAAAAAAAACCAAAAAACCAAACCAAAACAAAACAACAACAACAAATAAACAAAACACAAAACAAAACAAAACAAAAAACCCTGCTCAGCTGTACAGAGCTTGTTTAGTGTGGGCAAGACCCTAGGTTCAATTCCCAGTCAGTGCTGCTCTTTCCCTCTCTACATTATACACCCCAGCAAATTCACATCCAGGGATTAAACACACAAAATTATATGTATGATTCTTTCAATAACTTCAATTGACTTACTTAATGTTCATGATCAAGGTTGGAACAGCTTAGCTCTGGAAGGGGACCCCATGTGGTGCTGAGGAAGGGAATAACAGGTGTGGTAGCTCTTATCCTTTGAAGCTTGTGGGCTAGGAGACTGAAGATCCCCAAAGCCTGTTGTTTGCTTCACATGGAAAACTTCCTGAGATTTGCACCTTTGAGCAAACAACTATGTCAATTTAAATTTTGCAAGAAGTGCAGAAATTTTGAGGAATAAAGAATTGCTGAGGCACGTGCTTCTCTTAGGGTTGTGCCTGTATTCCAGGACAGGACAGTAGCATCCCTCACACATTCTTTGTGTGAGGACTCTGAGCTGGGAACCACAACACAGAGGTGAGTTGTTTGGCTCCAGGAGGCAGGGAGATGACTGAGAGGTCAAAACACTGTGCACATCACTGCACAGTAGCTTCATGGCTGGGACAATGCTTAGTGTTGTTTGTTTAATTTTTTTTTGTTTTAGTGAGGTTTAAGATAGTAATTTCAATGTTTTCTTATTTGAGCTTCCTATCTGACATATCATGGAATAAGTCAGTTCCCCAGGTGTATTAGCTGTGTCTGTGGTAACTGATTTAAGAATATTGCTTACATCTGTGTTATAGTTTTCTAGTTTTTTTTTTAAGGTTTATTTATTATGTATACAGTGTTCTGTCTGCATGTATGCCTGCACACCAGTTGAGGGCACCAGATCTCATTATAGACTGCTGTGAGTCTGGGAATTGAACTCAGGACCTCTAGAAGAACAGCCAGTGCTCTTAACCTCTGAGCCATCTCACCAGCCCTGTTTTTAAGCCGGTTATGTACTCCTAAAGATGACTGAGGAAGAAGTGTGCTTTCTCGGAGAGTACAAGAACATATAGTAGGTTAGCAAACATGGCTGAATGTTTGCTTTGGAGGATTTGATGGATATTTCTAAAAATGGACAATATCTTTTGTTTGTTATTTTTGTAATCCTTTTATTGGAAATAGATTTTTTTCCCTCACACAATATATCCTGATTACAGATTCCCTTCCCTCTTATTGTATTATATTGTATTGTATTATCTTATTGTATTATATTTTATCAATATAAATATCAATTTATATTGATAAAATATAATACAATAAGATAAAAGAAAAGCTAACACATTGGAGAAGCACACGAGTGCCTGTGTAGACCTTTAATTACTCTTGTGTAAACACATATTGAGAGGAAGGCATGATCTTAATATAGGTGTTTAAACTGTTGGAAGTGGCAGAAAACCACTTCTCAGGGAGGAGTCAGGGCAGTGTACAGTGTGTTCAAATCTGCTCAGTAATGTTTTATTTGTTTTTTTTTTTTAATTCTTTACTCTGTGTGAAAATCTTAAAACCTAGTATGCGATTTGCAAATATTTTCTCTTCTTATTCAACTTTTTTGAATCATGTATATCAAACCATTTACTCATATATAATTCATACTTATGTAATACAAAATTCACCCACTCTAAGTAAATGAATCTCTTGTACATTCACAGAACTGTGCAATAATCTCCATAGTCCAGTTTTTAGAACATTCAATAACTCTTAGGATATAACATGATAAACAGTGTAAGGCCTGCATTTGAGACAATGAGGCAGGAGGATCATTGGTTTCAAGCCAACCTGAAATACATTGTGGAACCCAGGCACATAAAAACAAACCCAACCAACCCATAGACCAAAGTCTTGCTTTCACCTGCAGTTACTGCCTCTCCTCACCCCAACCCTGCACAGTGACTGCCTCTCCTCACCCCATCCCTTCACAGCCACTGCCTATTCTCACGCCATCCCTGCAGTCACTGTTTCTTCTCACCCCATTCCTGCACAGTCACTGCCTCCTGTTACCCATAGCCCTAAGCTTGTCTCCAGCCTTGGAACCAATAGGTCGCCTTCTGACTGGGAGGGTTTGTCCTTTTCAGACCTGTAACACAGATGGAGTCACAGTGTGTGGCCATGCCATCTGGGTCCTTCAGGATTGTGTTTTTGATGTCCATTCATGCTTTTGCACATTCATTCACAACTTTTTTGAGCAGTCTTCACTTTTCAGTGTTGGGCATTTTGGTTATTTTAAGCTTTTGGCTACTGTAAATAACACTACTATAAATGTATAGATATATCCTTTACTATAGTTTTATTTCAAAAAGATTTATTTATTTTTATGTGCTGTGTAAATGTATGGACATGTATGTAGAGGCATGTAGCTGGGTGTTCCTGCACAGAGACCAAAAGATGGTATCAGGTGTCATTTTCCATTTATTCTTTTGAGGCAGGGTCTCACCCTAAATTTGGGATTCATGTTTCCAAGCTAGGTCAGAAGTCAGCAAGCCCCAGTGGTCCTCCTAGGGAACTAAAGTTACAGGTATACACAGGATGTCAAATTTCTTCTATTGGTGCTGGGTTCTGAACTCTGGTCCTCATAACTGTGCAGAAAATTTCTATGAAATTCTATACCTTCTCTCTATCCTGGTATTGTTTTTTTTCTCTTGAGAAGATACCTAGAATTGTAATGGTCTCATATAAACTTTGTGCATATGTTTCTGAGGGTTTGCCATCCAAAAGCAGCTACGTATCTTCACATTCCCACTATAATGGCAAATGGTCTGATAGTTTTTTATTGTTTCCCTAATGGGTCACCTAAAAATGTCTCATGGAGGTTTGAACCTGATTTCTTTGTTGACATTGTTGACCATGTGTTCATTGGTTGTATCTCTTAAAAATAAATTGCCATTAAAGTATTTTTATATTTTAAAATTTTGGCCAGTATGTCTTCAAATGCTTTTCATTCTATCTTCCAGACCTGTTGTGTACACTAGGGAACCTGAAGTTGTCATGTAGATCATTGATTCTGTTCATCACCTGACCCTTTGTGTTTAATCTGGGTAGTTTCTAGGGCTGTGTCTATAATCTTTCAAATTTCCTTTTGTCTTCAGATGTCAGTCTGCTCTAGAAGTTGACTTTAAGACTTTTTTCTTCATGTTCAGTGTCTCTAAGCAACAAATTCAGAGTTTCCTCTAACTTCTGTTTGCAAATTTTAAACATTTGCGTCTATCCTGTGTCATTTTTGCTTGGTTGTTTTACTCAATTATTTAAATTATTTAGTGAGTGTCCAGTTTGGTTACTGTTTTTTTTTTTTTTTTTTTTTTTTTTTGCTCCTTTTCCTCCCTGTCCACACACAACTCCTACAGCTTCTTTTGAACTAGTTCTTGGATGTGACTACATTATTTGACTCCTGTGTGATGATTAGGACCCTATGTTGAAGCTTTCTTAGGTAAGATCAAAGCCATGTTTAGTTGAGGACTTACACTACTTTACTCGAGAATCAAAACCCTTTCCATCCACCACTCATGCTCTGAGTACCCAGGCTTTCCCAGGATGTGGCCTGGTGTGATTCCCGAGTATTGGGCCCTCTAACCCTTCCTATTGGACCCTCTAACCCTTCCTGGACTTTCTTTATACAGCCATTGGATGTTTTCTTATATCTAAAAGTTGATCAATAATTGATCTGAGATTTGTCTGTGGGCTGCCTCTACAAGACACTTTCTGGAAGGCCTCTTCTCTCTGGGGTCCTCCCTGCCACACTTGTCCCATCTTGGACTCTACCTCCTTGCTTCACTCTGTCTAGGGTCTGCCTTTTTGTGCCTCTACATAAAAACTTTCCTGGAATATATAAGGGTTAACTCACTGTTTTCTGTCTTTTGGAGACCACTGATCTCTTGTCCTGTGGTCATGATCTTGTGAACCATTGGCTCGTAGTTTTAAAATGATTTTACAGCTGAGAAGGCAAATTTAGTTTCTGTGTCTCTGTTTTTTGACAGAAAAGACAGAACTTTTATTTTATGTTGAGCAGAAGACGTCCTGTAATATGGCACACCTGCACACACAAGCCTGATGGGAGATGTTATTCTGTAAATATGTTTCTCATACTGGTTAATTAATAAAGCACTGTGGCCAATGGGAAAGCAAGATAGGCAGGGCTAGGATACAAGGAGGAAAGAGGAAGTAGTAAGGAGGAGTCAGCATGTAGAATGTGGTGAAAGCAAGATGCCAGCCCACCGAGCTCGGATAAGATGACCACGTGGAAATGCTTAGATAAGTAGAAATTGGTTAATAACAGAGGTAGCCCATAAACAATAATAGTTACTAGCCAACAGGATTGTATCAAATACAGAGTCTCAGCGTGTTATTGGGGCTCGCGTGGTGGTGGGACTGGGCGGCCGGCTGGGAGGAACAAAGAGGTAGGACCAGACCAGTGGCAAGAAATAAGGTACTCGTAACACAAGTCTGTCCTGTACATGTGATGACAGATCAGCTACAAAGGGAGAAGCAAAGCTGGCACCCTAAGCACCTGGAATGATCACAAACAAAGACTACAGAACACAGTTGGGTTAATAACAGATGCTGGGGTTTCGCAAGTTACTAGATGCATGATCAATACACAGGAAAAAGTTAACTGTGCTCTTAAACACTAGCCAGAGACAATTAAGAAGAGTAATTACAAAGACTTAATATACCATCACAACAAACATTATTAATCAATCAGTAATATATTTAGCAGGAGACTTATGTGGACTTCGTGGAGAAAAGGAAACATACCTCTTTTTTAAAAAAAAAGCCCACAAGATCTAAAGGGATGGGAAAACCCCCATAAAAATGGCACTCTTCCACAGGTTTATACAGTTGTTCTATACTATGGCAGTATTATTATTATTTGTGTTGAATGTCACAAGAGATCTGTGACAGTCACATGGGAAATAAATTTGCAAGAAGATCCCTGGCAATTTTGAGAGGAAAAAAGAGTCAGCATGACCATTTTAGGGATTAGGATTACTGATGTACAGTTATCAGTCAAGGCAGAAGAGAGAGGCAGACTCTGCAGTTGGTTCCGTAGAATGCTTAACATAAGGGAAAGCGAACTGGGCCACAAAATTGTTTGAAAATAAATGGCTAAAAGGGAAACAAAGATATGGCACAAGGGGTGCAGGAACAACCTGCTTGCTCTGGGACAAAGACAGTAAGAAATGGCTGAAATTATGAGTAGTTGGTGCTTAGGAAAGGCTACCTAGAAGCTCAGCCTTGAAGGAAGACAAAACCGGGCTGAGCCCTTGGCACTGCTCTTCTGGGGCTGCTGTCTCCGAAGGAAGGAGACAGAATGAAGATGGCTTGGCAGGTGCTGGGGAAACTGCCATGTGTGGAGCCACCGCTCCAGGGAAGGGGAAACGCCAGATGGAAAATGGAAGTGGGTGAGGGTGGAGTCACTGGCAGTCAGGGTTGAGCATCAGTCCCCCGCCCCAGACCAGCTCTTCCTGGAGCAGATACCTGGGTTTGAAGATACCTAAGTGAGGGGATTATTACTGCGGAGGTTATGGCTATCTGTACAGAAAGAGATTAAAGTCACATACTTAACTTTATACTTTTTGAGAAAATATATTCCAGATAGAGTCAGATTACACAAATGGAAAATAGAGGATGCCACTCTTCTAGAAGAAAAGCCCTGAAGAACCTTTTTTCATGAGATAGTGATGGGAATAGAGATGTTAACTATAAGAAAACAAGCTGAAGCCACCAAGGAGAACATGGATATGTATCACTGCATCAGATTAAAACTTCTTCATGACAAGAGGGGAACACTTTCAGACAATGTAATTAGTAAGGGATTCATTCATACCTAGACTGCATTAAGAATTCTCACAAAATCATTAAGAAATGAAGAATCCAATAATGACAAAATTCATAAAGTAAGTAATTAAAAGAAAGCCTAATATCCAACAGACTATAGCAATATTCTCAATGCCACTGGTAGTTCCATCCAGAATATAACAGCAACATAAGAAGTTGTGCTTCCTAGGCTGACAGGATCATGAAATCTTCTATTGCACATGATACTGAGGAGATAGATGGAAAATCATTTCTCTGCTGTGAATATTAGGTGCTAAACCATTTTGGATGGCAATTTGGCATTACCTAGCGAAGTTGAACATGCCCATACTGTTTGCCTTTCAATTCCACTTATGGATGTTTGTGCTAAAGGAACTCCCTTATGGGCCCAAGGAGAACTATACAAGAATGCTTATTGTTGCAGCTTGTAATCACAAGAATGAAAAAACAACCAATATTCACTTATTTGGGAACTGGCTAATTGTGGTTTATTCACAACAGGATATAATGTTGTAGTTTGAAGAAATGCATGAGATCCACATGAGTCACAGATAAACATAAAAATGTTTGAGAGAAGTATAAGCTTCTTTTTTAAAAAAAAATCTCTCCCTCTCAGAAGGGGGGAGTAAGGAAGGATAGAGTGGGACAGGGACTATGTTAGCATGATGAGTGCAGGTATATGTTCACAGGCACATGGGGGTATGGGGGGGTCAGAGGACAACTCCACCTTGTTTGAAACAGGATCTTGTTTTTTTTTCCCTCTGCTAGGTGAGCTGGCTCTGAGTTTCTGGGACTTTTATCTCTGCCCCTTGTCTCCCTGTAGGAGCACTGAGATCATAGATACAAGCACCACCTTGTTCACATTTATGTGGGTTCCGGAGATTTGAACTCAGGGCTTCATGCTTGCATAGTAAGCACTTTCAACACTGAGCCATCTCCCCAGCCAGTTTTAAAAGAAGACTGCATATGGGTATGAGAAAGTCCCATGGTAATGGCAGAATCTGAAGACTCAAGGAAGGGACTAGAGCTTACAGGCAGCTGGGCACCCAGATATATAGGGAGTGCTGCTACTCATGACAGAAGCTGCAGACTCAGGGAAAGAGCAGAAGCTGACTCATGGGAAGCCACATGGACAATGAAGTTCCTCAACTCATGGTGAAAGCTGTGGGCCCAGGGAGGAGGCTGGAGCTGACTAGAGATAGAACGGGCCCCAAATACCCATTCCCAAAGGACAGTGATACATCTTCAGTGTATGGACACTAAACAGAACATTTGTCCCTTTCCTTCACCAGAACTCCACATTTCTCATTCACTTTATTTTTTAAAATCATTGTTTTTGAGAATTTAACACAATTACTATATTTACATCATTTCTACCCCTCCCTCTGCCCAAATCATTCTCCTCAAATTCATAGCCTCTTTCCTTTTGAAATTATTGTTGTTACAGCCTGCTGAATTCATTTTCATATTATTTGCACACACACACACACATACACACACACACACGGTTTGGGGGATGACCACTTGAGATTGGACAAATTAATAGGGGCTTGTCCCTGGAAAAGACTGATTCCCTATCTTAATTGTCTATAGATCTTCATCTAGGGATGGGGCCTTGTGAGAATTCCTTCATCTGCACTGATATGCCAACTCCTTGTCTTGTGTTGATCCTGTTTAGATGACCAGGTCATTAAGATTCATGGGTACAGCTTCCTATTATACATAGGAGACATATCTCATAGCAGAGGACCTTCTGACCCAATTTCTGTGGTGGTCTACAGGCCTTAGGTACAAGGGTTGTTATAAATGTATCAGTTGGAGCTGGGCACCCCATAGTCACTTTTCCTAATTGTGAATTGCTGTGCTGGGCTCTATCTGTAAGAAGAAGCTGTTTAAGTGAGAGATCCAGTGGTGGTGGTGGGACTGTCATCTAGTTGAACATACCCTGTTGTGTCTCCAGAATTGAACTCATGACCCAAGGTCAGACTGTTTGGGCCACAAGAATTGATAGCTTCAAGACTGAGCACAGGCTTCAGACTACCAATGAATGGACTTTGGGATTCTTGCAGGAGCTTTACTAGAAGAGGACATTTCTTTCCATTGGTGTTTCAGAGCCAGCAGGACATCAATTAGTGACTTTCTTTATGTCTTGTCATCTAGAGTGTAGAGGCAGTATAAGAATAAACAATGCTAGAGATGGGAATATGGACTTCTGATTCTGTTGGAGGCCTTGGGCCCAGGCCCATCAGAAAGACTCATTGACCTTCTGTCAGAAGGGCTAAGTCCACCTTCTCTCCTCCCCCACCCCTTCTCCTCTTATTTTGGTTTTGTTAGTCTGTTTTGCACATTTGGGTCCAGGTTTCTAAACTTACAACTGAAAGAGTTAAACAGCCTCTCTGCCTCAAAGTTTTCATCATTAACTTTAAAATGACAGTTGGGACATTAAACACCCCTACAACCTGTTCCATTGTTTTCCTTGGTAAACATCATCACCTACTGCAGTGGTCCCTGTAGAACAGTGTCCTAACTTTAAACCCAATCCTTGGAAAATGCTGCAATCCTTGTGTCCTGGGGGTCAGCTCTTAAGTCCTCTGTTGTTACATGAAGTCTATGGCATGCAAAGAAGAGAGACAGGAGAGAGAGAGAGAGAGAGAGAGAGAGAGAGAGAGAGAGAGAGAGAGAGAGAGAGAGAGAGAGAGGGAGGGAGGGAGGGAGGGAGGGAGGGAGGGAGGGAGGGAGGGAGAGAGAGAGGGAGAGGGAGAGAGGATACTGAGTTTTGTAATTATGTAACATCTGAAAGTCAAGTGAGTAATGCTCTTGTCATTAACCTCCAGCACAAACGAACATCTGGACTGTCTTCTGTAGCTGTAGTGGGGCGATCTGATGGATAACTGGGCCCCAGGCATTCATCTCAATGCTTTGGCAGCTGGGTATGCAGGTAGCCAGTGACCTGCCAAATGCACCTGCTGCAAATGCTTTCATACAAGTTCTTCCAGGTGCCAATTCCCATGATCTTCAAGGCTGGCTTCACCCACCATGACTTATTTGTCCACGAAGAAGCAGCTTATCAACTAGTAGCTAGGTGATAACTGCTGATCAGAATCCTGGAGACCTTCAACTCATGCCTTTTTATGCCTTAGAGTGGTTGAGATTACGGGCTTCCAGCCAAAGATGATGAGTCCACACAATCGTTTCTAACTCTCAATAAACAACATGATCCCACTTGTCTATATCTCCCTCTCTTCGCACAGAAACTTGGGCCACAATAATACCTGCTTCTCTGAGGGCACATAGCAAAGCACACTGGTGGGGGGCACTTGAAACATGGCCTGTGGTGCCCTTAATGCTGAAAAGTTGACCACAGTCATGATGATGTGTGCTTTCCTTTTCTGTGTATGACTGTGTGTAGTAGGGAGCAGAGGAAGTCTTGAGTGAATGTGTGTTGTTGCCATGTCAAGAAGGATTCCAGTACTTCAGACACATGAAGACCAGCAAAGCCTTAGCCTGCCTGTCTGTGTGTGGATTATAAGAGAGAGTTCAGAAAGTATCAACTGCAGTCACCTCCAGATGACCTCAGCCTGAAATGACTGTTCCTATACAAATGACCTCAGCCTGAGATTGCTCCCACACCTTGTCTGCCTACCTGATTAGCTAGAGTACAATAAACACCCCCCTTCATTCACATATGTAAAATAAACCTGGGGAGGCCCTGGCTCTGTGGGTAGTGAATCTCCATTAGAGTGCATGGCCCTTCTTGTCCCAGCTTTCCTGTGCACATGTAACTGTATCTGTCCTTTTTTCATTCTTTTTTTGTCCAAGTCAGGTTTCCAGGACCAAGCCATGTGGGAGACAGCATCCTGTGTCCCCAAGTGGTTCCTAAGAACCACAAATAGAAGATTTCATCCAAAGAAAGAGCTTGTGGGTTTGTCTCAGGACCTAGCCAGGATTGGGATAGAGGGATCCTGAGAGTGTCTTTCCAAACTGAAGGTGAGGAGGTCAGAGTCCAGAAAACTGTGACAACAAAGTAGGGTAGGAGAAAAGCATCAGGATTAACATATGCAAGTGTCAGGTGAGGTGATCGAGACTTAGAAAGGCAAAAACAAATCCAGTGTTCTCTCTTACAGATGGACCCTAACTTTTAATGTTTACATATATATGCAGAAGGGGGATGGTGAAAAAAAGGGGGGCCTAGATTACGAAATGAGATAGATAGGAGACTACTAGAAGGAAAGCCAAAGTGAGAAAGGAGTGGGGCAGAGGTCTCATGGGACAAGAATGCAGAAAGGATGCTTCTGGGGTGAGGGGGTACTAAGGAGGGGCTGCGGAGGGGAGGGGAGGAGAAGCAAGCCAAACAATTTGTTTGAAAAAGATGCCACAATGGAATTCAATTCTTCTCATGTTAAAAAAAAAAATTAACAGCGAAGAATCCAGTCTTTTGCCACAGGACTACATGTAACAAAAACAAAATGTTCTGGAAAAGTTCAAGATCTCCAAATGTGGAAGGGGAAGTGACCTAAACAGAGTCATGGCCTGGGCCCTGAGTCTCAGGCCTGTTCCAGCTCCCTAGACCACATCCATTCTCAGAGGCACCTTCTTCTTCAATAAACTGCTTCTGTTCTGTAATTGTCTGTGTCCCTGGTCCAATTCTTTGTTCTGGGACACAAGAACCTGGAGAGCTCAGCAGGTACGTGCCCTCTGGACTCAGAGCTATACCTATAACAAAGGAGCTCACATCTGCTTCCGCTCCACCCATGACAGGGGCATTCAATCTACAGTAAGCCGGGGCAGCCAGGGGCACTACAGCTACAGAGGACCCTCTTCCAGGACCCTCCTGGGTCCTATACTTCCCATACCTACTGTGTTGGTACCATTTGTCATTGTCAGAGGCAGACAAGAGAGACCAGTCCCTGGAGGTTGTGAGAATATCTATCTACCCAGAAATTCAGCTGCCACTAAGTGTGGCTATCTACTTCTTATGTAGGCTGACAAAGTGAGATTTGAGGTCCCAGGGGAGGGGAAAGCAGAAAGGGTGGCCCTGGTTATAGCATAGCTACAGGTCTCCCTTTGCAGACTATTATGGTTGGTTTTAATGTCAGCTTGTCACAAATTAGAACCATCTGAGCAGGGAGCCTTGCCTGGAGGATTGTCCTGATGCCCTTGATTGACATTGGGGGAGGGTGTGGCTGGCTGGGTGGTGCCTTCTGGTAGGAGCCCAGATAAAAAAGGGTGCATGAGAAGGAAGATCATCTCTCCTTTAGGTGACTTGGCCTCCCTCTGGCTGCTGAGTGCATTTACCTGGTAGTTACTGAAAAGGTTAAAGTACTGGAAATAGCCAGAGGAGGAGCTTTACAGCTTGCCAGGCTACCTTGCAAGACACTGGTAAGTAGTATCACATCTTGTTTTCGACTTAGTTAAGAACCTGAAAATGGATTTGGAGAGGTGTCTGTATATCTTTCTTCCTCTTCCTCATGTGGCCTTTATCTGCTTTTCACTATTCATTTGTTTTAATCAGCTTATTGAGGATGGGTGGCCTTTCCTGTTACCCTAAGTCCAGTCATGGTATTGGTGTCTGTTTCCATTGATTGCCCTGTCAAATGCTTGGGTCTCTACTCTGTACTTGGCCTTGGGAGAATGGCACACAGATCCTTCCTGTTGGCTCAACAAGGCAACTGTCCTTGCCTTTTCATTGTTTCCCCCAAAGCCTTGTGTGGCAAATGTGTCTTCATGGGCTTTAAAGCAGGAATTCTGGGAAATGCTTACCTCATACAGCCTTTACCCAGAGTACTGGGATTCTTTTGGGTTTGGGGGTTCAGAAATGAGACACCCTTTCTCTGAGTGGGCATGCAGACCACCCAGCACTTTGGTGACTCAGGGAAGCATCTTGGAGCAACAGGAATTACTGGAATGCAAATGGAAAGAAGGAACCTTCATTGACATATCAAAGCATCATCCCCATCCCCAGCACTTGGCAAAGATCTGGCACCCGCATAGGGAAAACCCTGACTGAAGTTCTAGATTTATTTATTTTCCTTAATATCCAGTCCTGGACCTTAGCTTGGTTTTCTGTGAGGAGAGGATTTGTCTCAAATGATGTAACAATCTGGTCCTTGTCATCCTATACCTTGAGTCATCTCCTGCTCCTTACAAGTCTGTAGGGCAACAGACGCATGTTTTGAAACATGGTTGTAGCAGAGACTCCACTGAGGCTAGAAGATGAAGGCTCAGGTTCAAGGCGTGTTAATAATCAGGTGTGGAGAAAGGCATCACACATGGTCTCTGGACCTCATGATCTCCACATTGGAAAGAAGAGTTATACAGCAGGAGATGCACAGCAGTTACTCCTTAGGGCTATAGCATTTGGTAAGCACTACCACAAAACGTGTGAAAGCACCACTGTCAGTATTCTGATGGCTATGCTTACAAAAGGTCACCACAGCTGGGTGATAGGTTCTGAATCCCCAGGTATTGGAAATATGCTGATGCTGATATAATAAGCCAATCAAACTGAATTATTAAATCTAGGTTTAATGAACAGAGCAAAGCAACTTCAGGGTGAGCCTCAGAAGGGCAGGAAAGGAGTCACATGGCAAACATGGCTACCAGGTCTTAAGTAGCCTATGGGCATGGTCTTGAGCAGTCCCCAGAGGAGGAGCTGTCCCTTATTGGGCTTTCTGAGAGGAGAGGCTGATACTTGGTGGGCTTTTTTTTGATACTTGGTGGAATTTGGAATGGGAGGAGTGAGATCTGAGCTTGGAATGGAGCCCCAAGCTAGAGATCCCCAACATCCCAACGTTTTGGGGGTATATATGGATGCTGGTAAGGTTTTCACCTAAACACTAGACCTGTTGACTATATATCTTCTCTCAAAGACGGTGGGGATGGGGGGTAAGAAGGAGCCATGAACCTTCACCTAAGAAGCCAGCTACCCCTCTCAGTCAGTTGTATGCCATTCTGCCCTAATGGCATGTGGTTGTCAGGGAGAGACTGGGAGGTACACATGGGGAGGAAGAAGAGAGCAGGTTTAATACATACAGCTATGGGGAAGCCATTATCCCTGCTGGGTGGTGACCTTCCAGGGTGGCTACCTTGAGGTTACCCATGCTTCTGTCTCTAACTCCTCACCCATTGCTCTGTAAGGAAGCCTAATGAACTCATTAGTTGTCAGGGGTGAACTTTGATAAAATCATGCCTCAGTTTGGCACTGGAACGTGAGGAAGAGGGTAAGCATTGCTTACTCTCCCAGGGAAGGAATTTTAGTAAGAACTGCAAACTGATAAAACCTGAGAGGACACATGTTTGAGAAGACAAGTGTTACCTGAACTGGGGGAGTCCTTTTGGGGTCACCCGACAATACCATGGGGATCAGAGTCCCTCTTGGGTTCTTAGTGACAATTAGTGAAAAAGAAAACTTGCACCTTTCTGATATGGCCTCAGAAAGGTGGATGCAACAAGCTGAGCCTCACAGTGGTTCATAGGGACTGGCTGGGGGAAGGGTAGGGATGATTGTGAAAGAAAAATTACATTAATTCATCAAAGGGAAAATGTATTCACTGTTTCTTTAGCAAGAGAAGCCCAGATGGGGGCCAAGACCTTTTGCTGTTACTGAAAGGGTGTCTCAGGGTGTCCTGTGACATGACATCTGGGTTCTTTGTGCCACAAATAATCTAGCAAAAGCCACGTTATTGGTGAATCAGGGTTCCCTCTTGCATGTTCTTAGTTTCATTGATTGAAAAACTGATTTTTTTTTTTTTTAAAAAAACAGACTCAGGAGGAAGTTCTATGATCATTTTATTAGTGTTTAAGAAAAAAAGTCAAAAGCTGGGCAAACTATATATGCTGGCAGCTGCCAGGTGGAGAGAGATGGTGAAGAAAAAAGGAGAAAGCCATTCCTTTTGAGTTAGAGTCAAAAACAGAGGTTTGCAGGCAACTGTAAAATGAGGTTGGAAGTCTTTAGAGGAAATGGAAAACCCCCAGGTACTAAGGCAAGTGTGCCTGGGACCAAGAATAGATGGAAATGAGAGAAGGAAATGTGTTTTTGAGTTAGAACTCAAAAGTGGGAAGGGGCTTAGTCATGGAGATCTATAATCAACAGCCTCAAGGGAGTTACATGCTCCTGGGAAGGATAACCACACTATCTCATTAAAGGGGTATTGGGTAATTAGCCCTCCCATCTCCCTACCATATGTTAGGCATACTAAGAACAGTCAAGTCTTTTGCTCATATTCCAGAACCAGGTTCCTTAGGGCTCCCCCCTCCATCCTCTGTCCTCAATTGCACCATGCCTAATGGCCAATGCAACACATTTCCACTGGCCATATTTCCCTATGTGTATACTCCATACCCCCTATAAAACCTGTCATCACAGCCTGGCCTGTCACTGTCTCCATCCCTGCTCAGAGGCAGCCATTTTACACATGTGCGCGCGCGCACACACACACACACACACACACACTCACACACACACACATACAGACACACACACAGACACAGACACACACACACACACACACACTCACACACACACACATACAGACACACACACAGACACAGACACACACACACACACACACTCACACACACACACATACAAACACACACACACAGACACAGACACAGACACACACACACACACACACTCACACACACACACTCACACACACACACATACAGACACACACACAGACACAGACACACACACACACACACACTCACACACACACACTCACACACACACACATACAGACACACACACAGACACAGACACACACACACACACACACACACTCACACACACACACATACAGACACACACACAGACACAGACACACACACACACACACACTCACACACACACACATACAAACACACACACACAGACACAGACACACCACACACACACACACACACTCACACACACACACTCACACACACACACATACAGACACACACACAGACACAGACACACACACACACACACACACACACACACACACACTCACACACACACATACAGACACACACACACACACACACACACACACACACATACAGACACACACACAGACACAGACACACACACACACACACACTCACACACACACACTCACACACACACACATACAGACACACACACAGACACAGACACACTCACACACACACTCACACACACACACATACAGACACACACACAGACACAGACACACACACACACTCACACACACACACTCACACACACACACATACAGACACACACACAGACACAGACACACACACACACACTCACACACACACACATACAAACACACACACACAGACACAGACACAGACACACACACACACACACACTCACACACACACACTCACACACACACACATACAGACACACACACAGACACAGACACACACACACACTCACACACACACACTCACACACACACACATACAGACACACACACAGACACAGACACACACACACACACACTCACACACACACACATACAAACACACACACACAGACACAGACACAGACACACACACACACACACACTCACACACACACACTCACACACACACACACATACAGACACACACACAGACACAGACACACACACACACACACACATACAGACACACACACACATACAAACACACACACAGACACAGACACAGACACAGACACACACACACACACACACACACACACACACACACACACACACACACATACCTATCCCCTGTGATAAATCTGTTGTGTGAGGCTTATTGTATGGTGTGATTTTTGTGATATTCCTTGGCCCCCAATTGTCAAAACACTCTTGCTGTCCTCATGTGAATCAGTTTTCTCAAGGCCTGGCTTCCTTGTCAGGTGATAGACAGACCCTGTTGCCTCAACTTTTAAGGGAAGAAAGTTAAATATTTGATATTTTAAAACTGGAGACAGATTAGGATGTCATGTCTCTATCCAAGACCAGAGATGGAACTGGGAGAAAGTAGCATTCTTTTAGTGGGCATCAGCAAGACCCCCAACCTCCAGCTTTTCACATGGAAAATAAGGCCCAATGCTGGCAGTCCTCAATGGCCTTTGAGCTTGCTAGTCTGTGCAGCTTCTCACCTCTGTGATGAGAAGAAAATATTGCTTTATAACATCAAGAGGACATTCTGAAGCCCAAAGGTGAAAAGAAGCATGACACCCCATGACACCCAGAAGGACTTGTTAAGAAGATGGGAGGACTAGCTATCTCTTTAAAGAGGTACATACTTAAAATGTACCTCGAAGCCCTCCCTCTGATGGGAGATGTTATTCTGTAAATATGTTCTCATAGTAGTTAAACAATAAAGCACTGTTGAGCCAATGGAAAAGCAAGATAGGTGGGGCTAGGCGATAAGGAGGAAAGAGGAAGTAGGAGGGATGAGTCAAGATGTAGACCGGGGAGGAAGGAAGACGCCAGCCGTGGCTCCCAGATAAGATGAGCCATGTGGAAATAATTAGATAAGTAGAAATGGCTTAATAATTAAGACAGAGCTAGCCTATAAACAATAATGGTAATTGGCCAACAGGATTGTATCAAATACGGAGTCTCTGAATGTTATTTGGGGCTCACGTGGCGGCAGGACCGTGGCAGCAGGACCGGCAGCAGCAGGCAGGAAAAACCTGCCGTAACATAATGGTACCAGTTGTGGGGTTGAGAATTTTCACTTAAAACTTAACAAAAGCTTAAAAAATAGTTGTTAGAAACAAGGGGACAGATACTAGCAAGACTTCTTGGTAGCAGCATTTTCTCGGTTGGTTTTGTTTTGCTGTAGACAAATTTGCGCGGCTCCTTTAAGGGAAGTTTTCAAAAATTAGCATAAGCGGCAAAAAACCACCTTGCTTTTAAAGAGCTCTGATAACAATTCATTGGTGTGTACGAGAGCTGCAATGAAGGTTTACACTGTGTTTTAAAAAATACGCTGGCTTGGGAGAGAAAAAGAAACAGGATACAATGGTTTAAAAAAGAAAAAAGGAAATAGAATGGATGGATATAATGGTGCAGGCCATTAATCCCAGCACTAGGCAGACAGAGGCAAGCAGATCTCTGTGATTTCAAAGCAAACCTGGTATGCACTGAATTCCAGCATAGATAAAAGTTACACAGAGAAACCCTGTCTCAAAATATGTAAAAATAGAAGTAGAAGAAATAGAGTAATAAAACAGCCACGTAAAGATGAAAAACACAGAGAAATTTTGGATACTATACGCGCTTCTGTTGTCTTTAAATTATTTGATTGCTGAGAAAATAACAACAACTGATAAAAGAAATGCTGCTGGATTAATGACTCCAAAATTTAAGCCTAAGGACAAGTTACTGGGGAAAAGGATTTCTATTTTTGTTTTCACAGAAAATGAAAAGCTGTGGATTCTTTCCAGACTTATGTGGTTTCATCAAGCCAGACCCCCTGAAACAATGTCCTAGGTGTTCCAACATTCAAAGCAGTTGAGACAAAGCCTTGCAGACTACAGCCAAGATTTCTGCGTCTTCTTAGGATCCCCATGACAGCGCCCTCTACCAGCAGGAAGTAGTTTGGAAAGAATGACGCCCAAATTCCCAAATATTGTTTATAAATGTTCATTTTCATTTAAATTGGCTTGGTTATAAATGGCTATAACCACAAGCAATCTTTTTAAAGGTAAAAAGGGAATTATGGTATAGATATGAATACTTTGCTTTGGAATGAATTTTCTTTTATTGATACAATTTAAGGTCAATTTTGTGATATGTATATTTCTCCTCTTGTTTAGGTATTGTGTTTATATAGCTCACTTAGAAATGTAATGTATAATTTAGATTATACAGATTAGAGAATTACCTATGATAGTCAAAACTTAGAGTTAAGTTAGTTAGGATTTCTAGATATACAGAGATGTATTTGAGATGGATAGGCATTCTTCAAACCTTTCAAAGACCTACAGAATATGGCATTTAAAATGGTTTAGGGATTTTCTTGACAGTGAGGCACAACTGTTCCTGGTAATACCACCTGCATCAGAAAGGAAGATGGACATTGAAGAAACATGTTATGGAGTTTGCTTCTAATATGGCAAGACTAGCCATTTGGGCAAGGTACTGCTCTTCTGGACTGTTTGACTTTATGTTGTAGAAACTGGACATGCAGGACCCACAAAATGGTGACTGCTGATGCAACATGGACATTGCTACAGGATTCCTGCTTCATGGAAGAGGCTGCCTGCCAGACAGTCTACAGGACACAAAGAAAAATGACTGACAAACTGCCAATACAGGTGAACAGTTTAAAGTTTCCTGCTTTGTTGATGAGTCTGGAGACACACTATGGCCTATGGGCTGAAGTTGGAACATTACAGAAGAACTTCGGGTGACTGACCAGGCAATGAGTTGTCTCTGTCATTTCTAGAGTTAATATATTATCCTTCTGTGGTCTTTGAAGGAGTTGAAGACAGATAATTATGGTTATAGTTTTCCTTAGTTAGGATTAAAGATAAGTTACATATAGGACTTTAGACTCACAAATATAGGATAGATGATATTTTCTTTAAGTCTTACAAAACGTTAATGAACTAAATATTGTTAACTGTGATTCTTAATTGATAACTGTTGTGTGATATATTTTGCTATGTTAAGGTTAAAACCCTTGTTTTTATTTTAGACAGAAAAGAGGAGATGATAGGAGATGATATTCTGTATATGTTTCTCATACTGATTAATTAATAAAGCACTGTGGCCAATAGGAAACAAGATAGGTGGGGCTAGGAGACCAGGAGGAGGAAAGAGGAAGTAGTTGGGAGGAGAGTCAAGATGTAGACCTGGGAGGAAGGAAGACGCCAGCCGCGGCTCCCCAATAAGATGAGCCACGTGGAAATACTTAGTTAAGTAGAAATGGGTTAATAATTAAGACAGAGCTAGCCCATAAACAATAATGGTAACTGGCCAACAGGATTGTATCAAATACAGAGTCTCTGAGTGTTATTTGGGGCTGGTGTGGCTGTGGGCCCAGATCGGCGGCAGGCGGACGGGTGGGCTGGCAGGCTGGCGGAAAACTACAAGCTACATCCCTCCATGCCATTGCTTACAGCCCCTTATTGCTAAGTCTGCCCACTTTCTGGAGTGTAACTCTGAGTAGAAAACTCTTCCCTTCCCCTCTTTCTATTTTCCTTCTTCAGATACTGATCAAAAGTCTAAGCCTGCTTGTCCTGATGCCCATGTATTTTTTCCCACCTCCTCTCTCCCATTCCTTCCTCTACTCCTCTCCCCTTCATTCTCTCTACCTCTGTCTCATCCCATCCAGACTTTCACTCTGATCTTCCTTGCTTTCTGAACCTCAAGCACAGAATGTAGAGCTTTCTGTTTTTCTCTTACCCATCTCTTCCTCTAGTAGCTGAAGAAACCTCCAGTTTGTCTACCCTCTGCTTTTATCTGAAACCCTGAAAAGCCTTTACTTAAGTTTCCATTGGGATCCCCTTCTAGATTCATTCATCTCCAAGACTGTGACCCACAAAAGGGGCCTGATAGACCAGTGATAAGCTTACCCCATCTCCCGCATTCCTCTTTGTCCTCTTTGTCCTCTTTGTCCTCTTCTGAGTGAGCAGATACAACTTACATGTCCTTAGCTTCAGCCTCCAAATTTACGCCTAGAAGTCTGAGCTTATCTGTTGGGAATTCTAGCCACAGGGAGACAGCATCACTCAAATTGATTCATGAGTACACTTGGCAGTTTGAGAAAACCCTTCCCACCCAGCTCTTTCTGTTCAGACCTTGTGGCACACACTGGAGAATGGTTTGGGAGTACACATGGGGTTCTCAACTTTCCTAATACTGCAACCCTTTAATACAGTTCCTCATTTTGTAGTGACCCCCAACCATAAGATTATTTTTATTGCTACTTCATAACTGTAATATTGCTACTGTTATGAATCATAATATAAATATCTGTGTTTTCTGATGGTCTTAAGTGACCCCTGTGAAAGGATTGGTCAACTCACAAGTCAGTATGTTGGAAGAGAGATGAGCCTCTTCTAGAGCCAAACCTCTATCCATGTGTGTGTATCCAGCTCTGCTGATTAGGATTAGTTTATTGCAGATTGAGTGTAGTAAGATTGGAAGGTGAGAATCCAACATGGAGGTGCCAATCACTGAAGGAACATGGGTTCCTAAACACTCAAAGAATATTGATGAACAGCAGATACAATTTGGTGAGCTGAGCATGCCACTGAACTACTAAATTACTATTGTTAAGGGATTGCTTTTTAGATTAACTTCTTTATTGGAAATAATACACCTGTTCTGTATACAGGATATATCAGTAATCCTCTCTATCTTCAGCAGCCTCTTCAACAGTTGTCTCCTGGAGACCATTCTAAGTGGCTGTCAAACAGTCATCATATTTCCTAGAGATGCTGTGGCTGCCTTCATACTCACCGATTTATAGCAGTTGCTCTTAATAAGTCCAGACCAGAGTAAAGATAGCAGCATGGGTGACAGGGACTCATCTTTAGGCATCCTCCTATAGCATCCCCACAGCTTGTCCTCTTTTATGTCTATCCCATGCACCATCCCCTATTCATCACTGACTCATTCATCTCCAGATTATAGTTTCTCTGTCTGGTTACTTGTCCCTGCCTTTTCCTCCAGTAATTGCCCCAATCCTCATTTAAAGTTAACTAAAGATGCTGAGCATAGTGGCATAAACCTTTAATACAAGCCTGGGCTACATAGTGAGTTCAAGGACAGCCAGAGCTTCATAATGAGACCCTGTCTCAAAACAAAACAAAACAACAATAACAACAAACCCCCAAAACAAAGGTGGATGAAGGTTCATCTTTCCACCTGATGATCTTCGATCTCCTGCCTTCTGTTCACCACATTCTCTTGGGTTTAAGGTTCTTTGTGTGCACTCTTCAGAGAAGACAGTGCAATGTATCTGGTTATGTAGCTGCTTTTATCCCTAGACAATGAGCTCAGAGGACAAGAATATTAGTATTCACACAGCAGACACTCTGTAAACATTGAATGACTCGGTGATAGGAGGGTCAGGGAAAATGAGCTGTATATCCAGATGCAATTCAGCAAGAATATAGGCCCTTGGATGGTGACAGCCACAAAGTGACAGGGAAGCCATTTGGCACATTCCTACTGTCTAAGAAAACGTGGTGTGGGAAGGGAAGAGAATTTATTCTAGCTGGTCCCAGCTAAGACAAGTATGAGGAGTTTAATGTCATTTTAGTTAAAGATAATAATCCCTCCCCCTGTTCACCTAAACACAAAAATATTAACACATATTTCAAAGATCAGAGAGGGTCAACCATGCCCTTTCTATAAAGATACAATAAATGCCAATATTCTGCCATATTTACTTCAAGTTTTGGATTAGTTGGCTTTTCTGTTTCTGTGACAAAATAGCCAAGATAAATAATTTGAAAAGGGGAAAGGTACATTTTGACTCTTAGGTCTAGTCCATGGTAGGCTGGCTCCATTGCTTGGCACCCACAGTAAGGTGGCAGAACATCATGGCAGGAGGCACATGGCAGGTCAGAGATGTGGAAATCAGGAGTATTGGGAACTTATATACCCTCAAGGCACATCCTCAGTGACACTCCTTCCAACCACACACTCTCAAGAACCCACTATGACATACTCCATTAATAGGTTGACACATTAAGTTAGTGTCTCATGAGCTCATTACTTTTCAGCAGCACCTGGAGCCTGGACCAAACCCCCAGCAAGTGAACCTGTAGGAGATGCTGCCACCCAACACATGACAATCTTTTTTTGTTAAGAAATTATATATTCCAAGTAACACAGATGACTGTAGTGTTCCTCTTGTTCATTCTCCACCCTCTTTGGGGTATATATTCTTCTCATGCATGTTTATGAACATTAATTATAACAGTCATGATATTTTAAGACTATAAATATATATATATTCATGTGCTTCACAGGATGTTTTGGTAAAAGATATTTACATATATTACTCTGTCTATTATATTTTATTATCTAGAAATGATATAACTGTCTTAGTTTATGTAAATATACTCTATAGTAAGTAGAAAAAATGCCTAATGACACATTCCTCAGAACATGTCCCCATTATTAAGTGATGTGTAATTATATATGAAATACATAAGTGAAGATATAACATATGTTTGTACTGTAGCTTCACATATACACATATGTTTTTTGAGATATCCATTTAGTTGCACATTGAGACAATGAATTAATCTAAGTGATAGGAACTACTCTGATACAAGGATAATCAGCTTATCACCCATTTGTTTACTTAAAGACTTCAAAATATGTTTTCATTCTTCATTATGGCAAACCAGTTCCAAGATAGCCAACCTCCAGGCCTCATCCATGCCATACATTCTGTGTTCCATTTTAGTGATTTCTTTGGACTCTAATTCTTCTGTAGCTTTTCCAGTCCCAATACCTAAGTCTAAGTTGTACATTCAGTGTACTGGTATAGTCTGGAGAATCTATCTAATGGTAGCCCACTCATGACATATCCAACCCCAGACCCTAGCCTGCTAATACAACCTAAGAAGATCAAGCTGTTTTTTACATTCACATACATTTTGTGTGGGGGGGGGCGGTTACCACTCAATTGACATCTTCCCTGCTGTTCAATACAGAATCAACAGTGACTAGCTGTTGTAATTTAAGAAAAGCAGTGCGCAAGAGAAAGATGCCATAAGACAGGGTTCAACTAGAGTTTTTTTTTTTTTTTTGGGTGTGGGGGGGGCAGAGAAGGGAGACCAGCTTTCGGGGACAGGAGTATCAGGAGAGAAGAAAGGTGGGGAAAGAGAGGGTAAAAAGAGAGGAGGAACAGACAGATAGAGAAAGGAAAAGAAAGAGAGAGAGGAGAATGGGAGGTGGGCAGGGCCCTTTAAAAAGGAAACATAGTGAATATGCATAGGTGGTACTCTTAGTGGCTGCAGCTGAGGGCACATCCTGTCAGAACCCCAAGGACAGGCCAGTACAGATGCCTGAATACAAACTCTATCTATCTGAAGAATTAACCTATGAACTCATACTTGACCTCAAATCAACCAAGCTTGAACAACATCAACACTCCCCCTGCTTCCAAAACTTCTACTTAACTGAGACAGCTTAGAATTTCATACCAAACACACAACCAATAAAAGAAGTCCTATGCATACTCTCATTGTAAAAACACAGTCAATATGTCTCCCCATCTAAATCCACTATTCCTATAGAAATAATTTTAATGAGAATGATATAGATGAACTCCGAGACACAGAATTTAAAAGAACAATCATGCACTTTTAAAAAAAAATAATCAAGAAATTTAAAGGTGATACAAAAACAAACAGTTCAATGAACTTGAACTGATAGCAATAAACACTTGAGTGATGACTAAGGAAATACAAACATAAGAGTGAATGAAGTGATGAAGACAATTCAAGATGTTGAAAATGAGTTCAGAAAGACACATAAATATTGAAGAAAAATCAAGCTGAAATTGAGGTAGATTTGAAAAACTAAATAAGCAAATAAGAAAACTCAGAGGAAAGCCTTATTAATGGAGTGCACCAAGTAGAAGATAGAATATCATAATTTGAAAATAAGGTACAGATGTCAGTTCAGATGAGCAAAGGGTATGAAGAATTTAAAAAAGAAAACCCATGAAAGAAACACATAGGAAATGTAGGATACCATTAAAAGATCAAATCTTCAAAATTATAACCATACAAGGGGCAAAATCTTGAGTCAATGACATAGACCAGATCTTCAAAATGATCACAGAAGACTTCCCCAAATTATAGACAGATACAACCATACAGATTCAAAATGCACACAGAACTCCAAATAAACAGGATCAGAATATAAATTCCCCATGGCATATTATAGTTAAAAAACCAAACATACAGAACAAAGAGAGGGTACTGAAAGCCACAAGAGAAAAAACACAAACTACATGAAAGCAAAATCCATGAGAACAACAATTGATTTCTCATTGGAAACTTTAAAGGCCACATGTAGTACTCTGGGTTCTCTAGATGAACAGAACTGACAGGATGAATCTATATATATTAAAGTGGAATTTGTTCGAGTGTCTTACAGGCTATAGTTCAACTAGTCCAACAAAGGCTGTCTCCCACTGGGAAGGTCAAGAATCCAGTAACTGTTTAGTCAAGGCTAGATGTTTTAGCTGATCTTCAGTGTATGTTGGAATCCTAGAGAAGTAGGTTCTAACACCAGTGAAGGGATAACTTAGCACCAGGGTAGTACTTGTCAGATGAGCAGGAAAAAAGAAAAAGCTTCTGATGGGAGATGTCATTCTGTAAATATGTTTCTTGTATTGGTTAATGAATAAAGCACTGTTGGCCAATAGGAAAGCAAGATAGGCAGGACTAGGAAACTAGGAGGAGAGAGGAAGAAGTAGGGAGGAGTCAAGATGTAGAGACTCAAGAGAACAGAGGTCTAGGCTCTCTCTCCGGTAAGATGAAATACTTAGATTAATAAAAATGGGATAATATTTAAGACAGAGCTAGCCGATAAGAAACTAGTAACTGGCCAACAGCTTTATATCTAATATAGCATCTTTGTGTGTTATTTGGGGCTGGCTTGGGACCAGACCAGCAGGGAAAAACTACTCCTAACAAGCTTCCTTCTTCTGTATCCTTTTAAATAGACTACCACAAGAAGGGTTGGCCAAGATTTAGGATGTGTCTTTCTGACCTCAAAAGATTCAGATTTAGGGTGATTCTTCCTATCTCAAATGATCTAATCAAGAGAAATCCTTCACAGGTGTGCCAAGCTGGTTGGGTTTTGGTTGATTCCAGGTGTAGACAAGTTAACAACCAAGACTAGCCATCAAATCAAAAGAGCGTGTAGCAAAGTACTTCAGTTCCTAAAAGGCCACAGAGGCCAACCCAGACTACTGTACCCAACAAAGCTTTCTGCCTCAGTAGAAGAAAAAATAACCTTCTAGAGAGATGGCTCAGTGGTTAAGAGTACTGGCTGTTTTTCCAAAGGACCCAGGTTCAATTCCCAGCACCCACATGGCAGCTCACAACTATCTATAACTCCAGTTCCAGGGGATCTGACACTTTCACACAGACATACATGCAGGCAGAATATCGATGTATATTTAATAAAAATAAACAAATCATTTTTAAAAAGAATAACTTTTCATGATATGAACTTGCTAAAATGATTCATGTTCAGCTTTAGCTTCCCACATGGCATGTAGACACAGGTAAGCTACTTGCACATGTGCCATAGACCCTTCCTACCTCAGTCACCTTATGACTACTAGCCAGTTACTGCTACTTCCTCCTAGCTTATCTTCCTCCCTTTGGGACTTGTCAGCTTTCAGCTTGCTCTCCACAAGGAACTCTCCAGTCAGTATACATAGTTTCCTCCCTTCAAGACTAATCCTAACCCTGGCAGTTAGGTCCCTCTCATTGCCTTATCTAGTCCCAAGACCAAGGGTGAATCTACACTGCTAGCAGAAGCTTGTTCTAAGTTTCTTGACCAAAACAATGAAGGCACCCAACAATATGTAGCTGACAAGTAGGAGGCCTGGTCTAGAGGCTGAAGACCCAAACACCAAACAAACTCCCAACTCTGCTATGAATTAGCTTCCTGTGTTGAAAGAGGTGGGTACCTTAAACACAACACAACAGAACAGAACAAAACAAAACAAAATACTAACTTCAGATATACAAATCCTAATACGGAAATGAAAACCAAAAATTCTTAAAAAATGCCAAATTTCACAGTAATATACTTCATTGAAAATGATTTTGGAAGAACTCTCTAATGAAGAATTCAAAAGAATAATTATAACTATAGTCAAATAACTTAGAAACAAAGACAAGGATGTCAATATAAGAAAATAAAGTTTAAATTTTTAAAGAAAAGTCACATTGAAAACTCTGAAAATGAAAAACTCAATAAATCTCAGTGGAAAGCCTCACCTACAAAACAAATCATGTTGAGAACAGATTTAGGAATGGAAGAAAGAGTAAACCAATAGGATCACTTAGTAAAGGTCAATGAAAGGTCTAAAAGATTGTGAATGGGACTTGGTAGAGTTTTGGGATGACATGAAAAGCCCTAAGTTATAAACTATGGGTAGAGAAGGAGAATATCGTCAGGAAAATCATAGAAAAAAAATTCCTAATTCTAGAAAAAGTGATACCCATTCAGGTACAAGAAGCCTGCAGAACACCAAAAACATAAGACTGGAAAAATTATCCATGAAATATCATAGTTAAAACATAACAACCAAAGAAAGCTGCCAGGGAAGCAGGCCAAGGCACTTACAAAGGCAAGGGTATTAGAATAACACCAGGTTATTTGACAGCTAGAACAAGAGGCTCTGGACAGATGTACTCCAAGTCCTCAAAGACCACAACTATCAACCCAGACCATTATAATCATAAAAACAACCTATTTAATTGAAATAGAAATAAAAAACTTTTCATGATAAAAACAGATAATTTGAATTTATGATTAATTAGGCCATCTGTAAAGATGTAAAGAAGGAAAATTTCAATCTGAAGGGAAGGATAGACATACCTAAGAGGGCACAAGGAACAAATGATACCAGGACAAATAATCAAAAGAGATTCGAGAAAACATTACAAAGTCAGTAAGAAGACAGGAATTAATACACACCCTTCAATAATAACTCTAAATATTAGTGAACTAAATTCCTGAGGACTCACATGATGATCCATAACTATCTATAACTTTAGTTCAGGGGATCTTTAGACACTGAATGCATATGATGTACTAACACACATGAAGACAAACACTGGTACAGAGACAATAAAAATGAAAAAAAAATAATGTGTTGTGTGTGTAGAATCCTCAAACAATATGATACTGTTATTACTCTTTGTTGCCTCCCAGCACTTGAAGTCAAGGCCCTGTTGTTAAGAACACCATATACTTTGGGCAAGGGCTTGGAGGATTTGAGATGGAAATGACCTAGAAGAAGCTCCTCTTGAAGACTGGTTCTCATAGTATCTGGAGACAATACCATCAATAGAGAAAAGCAATCAATAATCTTTCCCTAGCTACAAAGCCTACGGACCACAGTAATGGACACAGTGGCTTGTGAGGTCATGAATGGATTCTATGAGAATAACCCCTGTAGGCTTATGTATTTGAATGTTTAGTTCCCAGTTAGTGGACTGCTTAGGAAGGATTAGGAGGTGTGGCCTTGCTGGAGGAGGTATGTTACTAGGTGTGTGAACTATGAGGTTTCAAAATCTGATGTGAGGCTCAGTCTTACTCTCTCTTTGCTACTCCACTTTCCTAAACCAGCACAATTGCCAATGACATTCTAAACATCTATATCTATACCCATAGGAAAGTGTAGCTCTTACCCCTGTCTTAGTTACTATTCTATTGCTGTGAAGGCAACTTAAGAAGGAAAGCATTTGTCTTAGGGTTTCTATTGTGACAACAAAGCACCATGGCCAAAAGCAATTTGAAGAGGAAAGGGTTTATTCAGCTTATACTTCAGCATTGTTGTTCATCACCAAACGAAGTCAGGACAGGAACTCAAACAAGGCAGAAGCTGATGCAGAAGCCATGGAGGGGTGCTGCTTACTGACTTGCTTCACATAGTTTTCTCAGCCTGCTTTTTTTTCTTCTAAGACAGGGTATCTCTATTGTTCTGGCTGCTCTGTGGACCCGGGTGGCCTTTATCTCACAGAGATCCACCTGCCTCTGCCTCCAGAGTGATATGGAATTAAAGGTGTATACCAGCACCACTGGCTTAGCCTGCTTTCTTATAGAACCCACCACCACCAGACTATGGATGGTACCACTCACAATGAGCTGGGCCCTTCCCTATTAATTGAGGAATGCCTTACAGATAGATCTCATGGTGGCATTTCCTCAACCGAGGCTCCTTCCTCTCTGATGAGTCTAGTTTGTGTCATTGGCACACAAAACTAGCCAGTACAGCACTTGTTTGAGGACCCATAACCATCATGGGGTGAAACATAGCAGCAGGCATGCCAGGTCCTAGAGCAACAGCTGAGAGCTTATATCTTATCCTCAAGTACACTTGGCAAAGAGAGAGAAAGACTGGGCCTGACATGGAATTTTGAAACCTCAAAGTCCACACTCATAGTAACATTTCTCCAGCAAGGCCAGACCTCCTAATCCTTCCTAAGCAGTCCACTAACCGGGAACCCAACAGTCAAATACATAAGCCTACAGGGGTTATTCCCACTGAATCCATCATATTCTCTGGCCCCCATAGGCTTATAACTGCATCATATTGCAAAATGCATTTAATCCAACTTCAAAAGTTCCCACAGTCTCTCACAGTCTTGACACAGTTTAAAAGTTCAAAGTGTCTTCTAAGACTCAAGGCAACTTCTTTACTATAATCCTCTATAAAAGTGAAAGCAAATGTCATACTTCTATCATACAATGGCACAGAATTTACATTACCATTCCATGAGGGGGGGAGGAAGGGAGAAGAATGAGGAAATACTGGACCAGAGCAAGACCAAAGCATAGCAGGGGAAACTTCAAATCCTTTAACTCCATGTCTGATATAAAAGAGCACTTCAGATTTCACACTTTCCAGCATTGTGGACTGTTAACACTTCCCTCATTGGGCTGGTTTCACACACTGTTTGCCACTCTCCTTGGCAGCTCTCCCACAGCTATGACATCTCTAAGATCTCAGGGTCTCCAATGAAGTCCAGGCTTCATCTTCATAGCTTCACAGGATGACCTCTCAGGGCCTCTGTGCAGGGACACCTTATCGTGGTTTGAATGAAAATGGATGCCATAGGCTCACAGGGAGTGGCACTATTAGGAGGCGTGGCCTTGTTGGAGGAAGTGTGTTACTGGTGGTAGGCTCTGAGGTCTCAGATGCTCAAGCTGGGCCCAGTGTCTCACTCTCTTCCTGCTGCCTTATGATCTGGATGTAGAACTTTCAGTTGCCTCACCAGTACCATGTCTGCCTATATGCTGCCATGTTTCCCTCCTCTGCTATTGATATTTTGCCAAAACTCTTCAATTCAGCCTTCAGCATATTTTTTGAACAAGAGTAGAAAACAGCCATTTTTTCTTTTGCTAAAATATCACAAGAATTTCCCCTAGGCCAATTGCTAATATTGTTCACTTCTGAACCCCCTTGAGTCGGGCCTCCATATACACTACTCTCAGCATTATTGTCTTTCACACTCCTACTAGGATGGTGAATTAACCCTCAGTTACAGCATTCAACTGCTTTCTTAATCCAAAGTCCTAAATTCCACATTTCTTCAACAAGAAGCACGGTAAGGCCGGCCACAACAATACCCCACTCCTGGTACCAATATCTGCTGTAGTTACTGTTCCATTGTGAAGAGACACCATGACAAAGGCAACTTATAAAAGAGCTTCTTTTACAGCAAACACAGTTCCACAAATGGTCTAAACTCTTCCTCTACTGATGTATCTTCAGAACAACATGACACCTAAGACTTAGGGGGCATTTCTTAAGAGAGTATGGAAAGAATCTGTAAGAGGCAGAAGACCAGGACCTCTGCAAGATCATGTCTTCTATATATGGCAGGGAGCTGCACCAATGAAATCTTAACAACACTTCTGTCTAAATAAGACCTGCACAACAATAGTACCAGGAGACACACCAATATGGATGAAATTAATTTCATAAAGGCCTAATCCCAGATGAAGAGCTATGGACAATTAATGGTTGCTGAGAGGAGAACCTTTTTTTTCTCCTCACAAAAGAGCCCCTTGGCAAGTTAACCAATCCCAAGAAATGGTCAGCTCTAATATATACATATATGAACAACACTAAATGTACTCAGCTGGTATTTATATGTGTACATATGTATGAAAATATATGTATGTGCATATATATGTAACAATAATAAAGAGGCCATGGATTTTAGAGGAAAGTTCATGGGTGAGTTGGGAGAGGAAGAGGATGGGGTACAAATGATGTAAATACAATATTCATCCATGAAATTCTCAAAAACAATAGAATGAAAAGAATATCAAGCCAAATACCTTTGTTTATCCTCGATGGTGTATGCAAATTATCATGTTCTGACAGTTGGCAGCCACAGCCCAGAGCCAGCTGCCTATAGAGGCACAGGCTCTGGTGCTTAGAGTAGACCTGGAGATGGTATCCAGGCTTTCTTTAAAAAAAGATTCATGTTTATTTTTAATTATGTGTATGCATGTTTGTGTGTCCATGTGTGGTGAGTGCATGTTAAGCACAGGTACCTGCAGAGATTCTTGGAGCTGGAGTTAGAAATGGTTGAGAACTTGCCCCTTTATCTTTTTAGATTTTTATTTTATTTACTTCATTTTTTATTATTTTATTTTTATTTCATTATTTTATCTCTTGAAACCCTCTCACATATTTCTCCTTTCTCTCTTTCAAATTCATGCAGGATGGTGGCATCACACACTTTTAATGCTGGCACTTAGGAGGCAGAGGCAGGTGAATCTCTAAGCTTGAGGCCAGGCTGGTCTACAGAGTAAGTTCCAGGACAGCCAGGGCTATACAGAGAACCGCTGTCTCAAAAGACAAAATGAAACAAACAAACAAAAATTATATTCATTGCTTCTTTTATATATATATATATATATATATGTGTGTGTGTGTGTGTGTGTGTGTGTGTGTGTGTGTGTGTGTGTATTCTTAATACATAACTAAAATCATTTCAATCTGTATAATGTTTTTTGCACGTGTGTTTTTAGGGCTGACCATTTAGATAGCTAATTGGTGTGTTCTTTTTTTGAGGAGACTTTCTTCCACTCTGAGCATTCTTTAGTTGCCTATAGTTCTTTGTGTTCCAGGGTTGTTGCCTTCTGATCTTTCCCCAGTCCACTTTGGGCATGTTCATTGTTGTTCAGCTCATGTTTAGGCAGTCATCCTGTCAGCCTTGGTTATTGCTAGGAGAAACTCTCACAGCAAACTCCCTAATCCTCTACTTCTTCCAATCTTTCTGCTCCCTTGTGGTGGTTTGAATAGGAATAGCCCCCATAGGGTTACATATTTGATAGCTTGGTCATTAGGTTGTGGCAATACTTGACATGATTAGGAAGTAAGGTCTTGTTGGAGGCAGTGTTACTATGGGTGAGGTTTTGGGTTTCAAGTGCACAAGCCAGGCTTAGTGTCTCTTTCTCTTCCTGCTGTCTTATGATCTGGATGTAGCACTCTCATCTAACATGTCTGCAGCATGCTGCCATATTCCCCTCCATGAGGATAATGGACTGCCTCTGAAACTGTAAGCCAGCCCCAGTCTAACATGGCTTTGAAGGTCTGGTGGGGACAGAAGCATTGCACAACCCACTGAGAAGGTTGATACCTGCAGCCCACCTCAGAAGAAGCCCACCATGCTTGTCATCAGAGATTTTAGTGTCTAAGCCTGGACTCGAGCAGCCTCAAACAAGATTAGTCAGCCATCCAACCTCAACAAGTACTTGAAAGCGACAAGGGATGATGGAGGGGGACCATTGATCCTAAGCCTACCTTTGGGGTTCTGTAGAGTGTATGTTTTCCACCAACTGGCCCGCCAGTCTGGCGTGCCGGCCCCAAATAACACTCAGAGACTCTGTATTTGATACAATCCTGTTGGCCAATTACCATTATTGTTTATGGGCTAGCTCTGTCTTAATTATTAACCCATTTCTACTTATCTAAGTATTTCCACGTGGTCATCTTATCGGGGAGCTGCCGCCAGCATCTTCTTTCTCCATGCTCTACATCCTGACTCCTCCCAACTACATCCTCCTCCCTCCTAGTTTTTTAGTCCCTCCTATCTTCCTTTTCTATTGGCCAACAGGGTTTTATTAATTAACCAGTATGAGAAACATATTTTCAGAATAACATCTCCCATCAGGGTTCTGACATGAGAGCTAGGTTTAAATAGCAAAAGATATGTATAACTAAGCAGTCCTGGTCAAGATGTGATAATGTCCATCATTGATCCAGATCTATCTTTGTCTCAGCACCAGCCTCTTGTGCTGAGTCTGCTCAGTTGTTAAGTTGTATGAGTTATAAAGCAGTTGTAGATCTGTTTCAGGGGAGGGTTCCAGCTCTCTCTCATGGAAAATATCCTTTTTGTTGATGGTGAGGGAGGGAGCCACACATCTGACCGACCTGAAAATTTACTTTTCTTGGAATTAGGGTGTCTCCTGAGGAAAAGTTAGGGACAATGACTTATCTCTGTGTTATGAGCCAAAGTACAGAGTCAGACTGAAGCAGAGATGGCAGCCTCTGTCCATTCAGTATCTCTCATGAGCTCACATAAAAAGTCACTGAAAGCAAAAGCAGCTTCTAAGCGCTTCATGCCAAAGCCCTGATCTCAGACTTACAGCTTATCAATGTGTGTTGTTGACGCAGCCATGTCCGAGTTATTTTGTCCTGGTAGGTTGATCAGGGATGCAACATGGGATAAAGAAGGGAGCTCTTGATTTGTGAGTGTGGCAAAGCTGGCTGAGGAGCACAGTGGCTCTATGGTAACCCTCCTCAATTGAGCTTTGATGAAACCCACAATGCCACCCAGCCGGAAACAACAGAGATTCCCATTCAGGAGTTTGGATTTACAGTGACTATTGGTAACACAGTGCTAGGCCAACTTCTGCTTGGATTGTAGAGGAAAACTGGTATGGGTGGTACTTCATAGTTCACAAATTATGCTGAGAGCAAAGTATCTAGGTAGAAGATCTGTCCCTCTTCCCCACACCTTTCTTCTCCCTCCTTCCCCTCCTCCCACACCTCTTTCTCTTACCCCACCCTTCTCCTCGTCCTCTTCTCTCACTTCATCATCTCTATTAGGAAATTGAGTGGGCATTAGTCAGGAGAGGGGCAAAACTGGGGGTAGGGTTTAGAGCTGAATGCTACTCCATTGCTCTTTGCATAGCCTAGAATGCATTTCATCTTCAAATGAAGCTTTATCAGCTCCCAAAATTTGCTTGGTGCTAAAACTGTTATGCTCACATTCTTGAAAGGAGCCCTGCCAGCTCCACAAGGCTCTGCCTGAGAGTTCTTTTCCTGCATCTGCTCCATTTCTCTGAAGCTCCAGCTCCCATCAGCCAGGAGCACCCAGGCTGTCTGGGGATGAGACCTTGAGTAGCCACTAGATAAATCACCCTAAATGTGGAGAGTTAATCTGTCTGACTCTAAAATGCATTCAATAAGTGTAAAACAAAACTAATTGGTTCTCTTCCATACAAATTTAATCATACCATAAAAGGTGATCGATGCAAATAAAACCCATTGAGTGAGTTCAGTGTCAGGGATCCATAAAGGGGAAAAATGGTCTCGTGCATAATCGCAGGAATCAATTCACATGTGCATTAATCACTTCCAATGCCAGAGGTGACAATAGCCAGGCTTCGTTGGAGAGACACTGGAAATTTCTTTCTTTTGTGCCAATTGTTAGAGAAGCTAATTCCCTCATTGACTGTGGGGCTCATGTGCTATGGCCAAGGCATCTCAGACTGTATTCATCACAGGTGTGCTCTGTGTATCTGTAACTCACTGGCTGCTCTGGAGACAGATTGTTCTCCTGGCAGACAAAGATAATAGGGTTTATGAAATATCAGAAGCGTGGCCCAAGGGGTAGAATGATGCGAAGGGGACACAGAGGCCTCTTTTATGCACATTTATTGGGTGTAATAACAAAGTCATATTTAATCCGGTGACTTTAAAAACATCAAACCTAGGCCTCTGCTACTGTCATTCTGATATAGGACATGAGGGGACATTGTCCTAGTTAAGAAAGGGGACTGTGTCGAGTCTGAGGCAGATACTTTGCTGGAAGGACAGGGGTCAGCACAGTATGGCCAGTGGCAGAGTCTGGTAGCCCTAATAGAGGACAAGAGGGGTTTCATTTGTTTTGGGAGGGGTCTGGAGTTGTGAGTCATGGGGATGGTGGAAGAAAAATGAGGCAGAGAAGCAGACAGATTCTGTATCCACTGAGACTGCTTTATTAGAATAGTAAGGGGCCCAACCTTTTTGAAAGGATGAAGGTTGAGCATTCTTAGAGATGCTGGGGGATGGATATACATCCCTCCTCAAATTCTGAGAATTGTTTAGGCTCTTATTCCAAGCTTTGTCTATCAGTCAATAGAACCCATCCGCATGCTCGTTACAAACCCTTCCTCCCTAGGCTCTAATCCTGATCACTGTTTCTCTGTCAATAAGAACCCATTCTTATGGTAAAGTCACAGGTGCTTTGCCATAGAGATCTATTTTACAAAGGGAGGGTGGGGTGTGATGTAGCCACGCCTAAAGCTCTGTTGTGGGGTAATTGTCACGTGGAAACTTCCCTGCAAAGTTTTCTTGTGTATAAACGTGTAAGAAAAATAAACTGCTTGGGCAGACTCCTGAAGTTTTTGATCCAACACCGGCTAAGACATGCTGACCCTTAGTGTCATTCCATTCTTAACCTCATGAGGATGGTTTCCTTGCTAGCTGTAAGGCTTGAAGGGCAGCCCCCCTCCCCCCAGTACTTATGCTCCTGTAAGTAATTCCTCATCCCTCCTCCTGCAAGCTACCCTAATGTAATTCACGGGGGTGGGGTGGGGTGGGGGAGAGACATGAAAGCTTTGAGGTCAAGTTTGGAGGAATATGTGGATGAGTGGGAGTAGGAGGCAGATAAGAGGGTAACAGAGCAAAACAAAAATAAAAAGAAACAGCCCTACAGCTGATGATTTAAATGCTCTGTCCCTAGATGGTGTGCTATTGTGGGAGGTTCTGGTCAGCTGGGGGCATGGTGGATTGTGTTCTCCCTGGAGAATACAGCTCCTGTGGGCTCTTTCAGAAAAGCCCAGGAATGTCAGTCACATGCTAAGTACTGAATGGTCCCACAGGAAAGCCACTCCATACCAGCCACCTGTTCAGGGTTGCTGACAACTCTACCAAACACATCCTGTCTCTGACTTCTGCTTCCTGGCTCCTGCCTTCTGTACATTGCTGGGGCTCTGCCTCCTTCCCTATGATTTATCCCCATGGCATCTCTTCCCATTCTACTCTTCCATTTGTCTGCTTTCAATAATTATTTAAGCTTTATTAGGTATTTGTCAAGTAAACTGTCAGCTTCTGAAGTTTGCTTATTGTAGCCAGAGGTTTAGAAAGACAATTTGTATGCATCTTGGTGCTCTCACAGCAAATCCTCTCCCTGGATTGAAATTATAATATGAACATGATGTTTTATGGCCTAGTAGAATGAAGATTCCACACTCGAGGCTTGAATATATTCTTTTATTTCTTTTGAGTTTTCCTGAGAAAGAAATATGTGAACAGCCCTGATGGCCCGGCGCTTCGGAGAGGGTGTGGAAGTGTGCTCACCACGGGGGAATCAAGAGCAGACAGATGAACAGCCCTGCACTTGGCTGTTAGATTCACGAGGCTGAATGCCATCCAAGTTCAACACCACTGAGCCCTGTGGCTTTCTGAATCTGCTGGAATGCAAGAGTACTCTGGAGGTGGAGCAAGGAAAGGGGGCCACAGGACTGGGGAGGGCTGGGAAGGCCTGAAGCTCAGGGAGGTTTGAGCTGCAGCAGGACAGGAGAAGGGTGCAGAGCTGTATGCAATAGATGCATGTGAGGTGGGGTGGGGTGGGGGATTCAGGGTCAAGTTCTTCACGGGGCCAAAACCACAGGACTGATCAGGCCAAGGACATGAGCTGTCCAGACCTTTTCATTTGATTCCAGTTTGCTATGACCTTCAGCACTTGGCATGCTCAATACCATATTGTTTGTGATTGTTAATCTTCATTGTTAACTTGACAGGATTTAGAATCACCATGGAAACGTACCTGTGGATATCACTGTGAGGGTGTTTTGAGAAAGGTTTAGCTGAGCAGGGAAGATGCTCCTTGAATAAGGGCAGCACCAGCCCTTGGGCTGGAGTCCCAGCACTGAATAAAAAGGAGGAAGTGAGCTAACACCAGCCTCCATTCCTTTCTGTTTGCCCACTGTGGATGCAGTGAGACCAGTTGCCTTATGCTCCTGTCCCCACACCCTTTCTGCTACAATAGACTGTTCTGCCAGACCATTCCCTTCCTTATGCACCTTCTTTAAGCATCCTTTTAGGACGCGTTTTTCTTTGAGAAAAATCACCCCTTCGTGATTCTCATTTGGTTAAGTAGAGGCAGGGATGCTTATGTCCCTAGCTTCAGGCACACAATGCAGGTATGTGGCATACTGATGGAGTGTCTTTCTGACCAGGGCGATGCTTTATTCTGGGGCTTGAAATAATGAGGGCATAAGTGTAAGCCTAAGGCTGGTGGAGGCCTCTGGACAAGCTGAAGGCAACACAACGGAGAGGGCAGAGTCATGGAGAGGCTGTGATCTAGTGGCAAGCCCCAGACATTGCCTGGTCCCTAGCTGATAGATGTGCTTTTCAGGTCCATGAAACAGAGAGCCCGTGTGGCTGTTGTAACAGCTGTCATTGCTACTGTCATGATTAGCGACCGTCTTCTCTTCATTTCTGTTCCTGCTGCTGTGATAAAACACTCTGACAAAGGAAGGCATCCTAAGGGAGAGTGGTGATTAGTTGGATGTGCATGAAGGCAGATGAGTGAGGCCCTCCACTGCATTCTTTAGGAATCTGAGGGGGCGGATTAAGGAAGTCCATGGATGTCCGAATAAAAGAATAGCAAATATTTATTTAGGGGATACTCACACGCTGAAAGGTAAAGCACCACCACGGTCTCTGCCCTTGGAGGTGCAGGATGCTGTGACGCTGTGATGCAGGATAAAAGTCAAGTCCCAGCCCATCACCCCAAGAGAGAGTGCGAGAGACCCCTCCTCCTCCTTATAAGGGATCATGCCCTAAGACTCTGAAACTATTGGTGGAAATGAATTTCCACCACAGGAATCTCCATTCTTTTTGGTCTCCGTTTTGTCTTAGTGGGTGACTTGGGGTTAGACCTGTAGTGAACTTGGCAGGGATGCAAGCTGGGGAGGAAAGGAAGCTGCAGTTTGTCAGTGACATGCAGAGGCAGCACGGTCTTCCTGTATTATTATTTATTTGTGAGACAGGTGTGTCCCCTCCCAGGATGGCCTTGAAGTCACTATATAACCAAGGGTGATTTGGAACTGCGATTCCTCCTGCTCTCCCCTGTAGCAGGCTCTTGGCAGCCAAAGGACCTCCTCCTCCCCCGGAAAGTTCTTTAGTTAAAAACCTGCATCTCCATGCTTCACTTGTACAAGCATTCTACCACCTGAGCTGCATCCCCAGCCCCAGGAGTCGACACTTTCTGACTCAGTGACTCATGGTGAGAAGAAACCCTGCTCTGATGTCATAGGTTGGGGATTCCAACAGACTCTTACTTCAGCTACTTTCCCTCGATTCTCTGAGCTTCATTTTCTTTATTATGCAGCAGTGATAGTAGAACTAAAAGGTTATGGGTCCTCCTGTGCTGGGAACATGGCCAGTCTTCAAAGGTTAGGAACTCTTTTTTTTGTCATAACGTCAGAGTGATGGCTGCTGTTCAGTGATGGTGGTGAGGTCCTGGAATTAGTGTTCTCATATCAGGTCCCCCTTCCTATCAACGTGTGTGTGAGGTTATGGCGATCTGTCTACAGGAGAGTGCTCAGCATAACACCTGGTATACAGTAGATAATCCATTTCTAAGCGTCTGGGGAGTATAAGATCTCAAAGTCCACAGGAGTGAATCTAGGTCAGTGGTTCTCAGTCTGTGGGTTGTGACCCCTTGTGGGTCTGAACAAGACTTTCTTAGGGGTCACATATCAGGTATCCTGCATATCGGATATTTATATTATTATCCATAAAATAGCAAATTGCAATCATGAAGTAGCAACAAAATAATTTCATGGTTGGGGTACATCACAACATGAAGAAATAAGGGGTCACAACACTAGGAAGGTTGAGTTCCACTGTTCTAGACAGTGACTAGACAGACAGGTTTGCTGAGAAGAGTCAGGAGTGTGAGCACAGACTCTCCCCTTTCAGTGTTCCTGGACTAGAACTTAGAAGTGTAGCACTGGTAACTTCTGGGGAGTCAGTGACCCTACACTGGGGTCTCAGGACAGCTCTTGGAAAGTTCTGGAACTCGCTGTCACTTTTTCCCCATAGTTATGCCCTTGCTTCCTCTCTTCCTTTCTCTGTTGCTTTTCATATTTTCTTTTTTTTTTTCCTTTCTCCACTTTCATGTTCTTCTTTTGCCTATAGATCAAAGCTTGCTTCATGTTGCTTGGCCACAAGAGTGTTAGATGCAGTTCTCAACAACAGAAAACCCCGCTGAATTTCATCCCCTAGACACCATTAACAATGGGTGGTTTCTGTGCCATTCCAGCACTAGGAAGCAGGCCTCTGCCCTTGAACTCCTGGCTCCCCAGCTCATGTGACCTTGGATCTCCAAAGGTTTACCTAGCCCTAGGTGTGCACAAGGCACAAGCACATTTGAAACCCTTGTCCAAATTAGCTCATTGTTCTAGGTAGCCATCTCATTGGGCCCTATGAACCTTGTGCCTCAAAAGTCATCTCCTCCCATCAAGGCTGTCTCGGACTGATTTCTCAACACACTGGTGCTAGGTTCAGTCTTTGGCTCTTGTTCACAAGGCAGGAGTCCTGCCATTGTGTTCTGCTCTTCAGCCATTTGCTTAGGAGAATCAGCATCTGGGACCGGTGAGTTCAACCTCAGTCATCTTCATCAGACATGTCTTCTCCGTGTGTGTATGCGCGCATGTGGGTGAAGGCCAGGCTTTATTGGCTGATTGCTTTTCACTTATTGTTTTGAGACAGTCTCTCACTGAGCCTGGAGCTCACTGATTTGGCTGGACATCTAGCCCCAGGGTTCTTGCCTCTGCATCCCAGGTTCTGGGATTACAGGCATTTAATGTGCCTGGCTTTTTATGTGTGGCTGCTGAACTGAGCTCAGGTCCTCATGCTCAAACGAACTTTATTGATTGAATCTTCTCCTAAGTCTCCCTTGGATAGCGTTTTGTGCCCAGATTCCACATGGGACTTCCATCCCTGCTTTCGCTATGACAGGTCAGACACCACAGCCTGGTCTATATTTCCTTGTCACTGGATCATTCCTAAGTCCCCAAGGCTAGCATCTGGCTTAGAACTCTTTTCCCTACACAGTGGCCAGGCTGCTGACTAGGAGATGTACCAGGGACCACTGGCTCTGTAGGAGGCTGAGGCAAGGAAAGGAGCAGCTGGGAGGAGCAATCAAGATCTCCTGGTCCAACTGAGGCGTATAAATCGCCAGGCTGCCGTGAAGCCTTTTAAATGTTTTGACAGTCCCCAATCCATCAGAGCCTTTAATTGGGTTTTGACTGAGTTGTTCTATATGTAAATACCAGTTACTGGTGAGGTTGTTTACAGCCAAACTGTCTGTTTATGCAAATTGTGTTCCAAGATCACAGCATTTTCATTGCAGGATAAAAACATTCCTTTTATTTAATGCCAAAATTGCTTCTTCCTTGGGCTGGGCTTGGATTTCCTCTTTGGCTTTTAAACAAAGCGAGGCAATTTGGTAAGCAGGCAGAGAGACAGTGTCCATGTAGTAGAGGTCACAAGGCCTCTGTCCATGTAGTAGAGGTCACAAGGCCTCCCTCAGAGGCTGGCAAGAAAGGTGAGTGTTTTGAGTTCCACAGATCCCTGGGTGCCTCAGCCCATCTTCCTTCTCAACATAGAATCTCCTGGAATGATGAGAGCTCACTACCCCTTGAAGCAGCTTGGACCCAGCTGAGCGATTCCATTATAAAGAGGCATCTCCCCAATGACTGGAAGTTACACTCTCCTCCCGAAATGAATAATTCAATCTCTCTTTGACCACCTGGATGGATAAAGCTCTCATTTCTTTCCAAATCCATTTCCTTGCAGCACAGAATGATGTTTTTTTGGGCCTCACGTTTTCAGGATGAAGTCTTTCAGCTCTTGGTGGCCTAGAAAATGATGGTCTGTGGTTGGGACCCCATTTCCATGCCTTTGCAGATTATACGCCATTCTTGGACCCCAACTCTGTGCCCCTAGAAACTTCTCCCTGGCTTGCCAAATGAAAACAAAAAAAAAACAAAAAACAAAACAAACCAAACAACAACAACAAAAATCAAAAACAAAACAAAACCCAACCCCCTAAAAACATAAAAACACCTGTTTGCAGCTTCTGTTCAAGGTATCATTCCTCTTGATTTTGTCAAATATGCTGAGTAGACTTGGAAAGGGCAGTGATTGACAAGGGGAATTTGTCTTTCGCTAGAGTTTACACACAGCTGAGAGTGATTTACTGGGGCGGGTCATTGTAAGTGTGGTGTCAAACTTCCCTTCTAAGCAGACTAGCTGTTCTGCATCCTCTGTCACTTAGTAAGCTGCTACGAAGTGAGATCAAGTTTGGGAACAAAGTTCCTGTGCTAGGGGACAGGTAGTGGAGCTTCTGAGAGGCAGTGCCCATTGCAAGGTCACTAGATTGCTAGAGGCTTCATTCTCAGGTAAGATTAACGCTATTTTAGGACTGGATCAGGTCTCTTGAGAGTAGTTTGTTATATAGTCAACTGGGCCCTTCCCTGGTCCCTTGCTCCCTTTCTTGATATGTGACCTTTCTTTCCTTTTCCCAACTGGGCCATGAGGCCCTCAAACAGAGCCTCCTAGAGGTCAGTGTCATGCTTTTGAACCCCAGAGACTATAAATGAACTGTTCAGTTTATAAGTTATGCAGCTTCAGACACATTGTTATAGCAACCAAAAATGGATGAAGACACAAACTACCCATTCATTTGGTGGTAAAGGAAGTTGTCATCAGGAGGAAAACCACCCCCATCTTCCTTCCCTCCATCACTATAACACACAACTTCTTCCTCCCTTACTTTTTCTCCCCTCAGAGTAGAGGGCCAGCCAAGACTCCCCTCACAGCTGTCCATGAATGTAGTCCTTCTTCCCATGCAGTGTCTCTTACATTTTTTCTGTCCCTTTACTGTTGCCATTACCATCTCAACATGCTGGAGAATTTCTCCCACTTCGGAAAAGCACTTTGATAACCACACTCCCTCCAAGTCACCCTTTGCCTTTGTCATGCCTGGCTCCAGAAGCCACCTCTGTGCTACCTCAAGTGGTTTAAGACCAGATGCCTGGATAGAATATCAAAGCAATGAAAAAGCTCTACACTGCAGCTAAGCCGAGTGTCAACAGGCTTTGAGATGTCAGGGCAGAAAACTACCGTCTTCTTGTCTTCTTTCATTGTCCCCTCCCAATAGAAAATCTATTTAAAATTTGCCCCAGACACTGTCTCTGCCTCCTCATCTTTCCAGTCCATTCCTACCCAGCTCCATTCCACTAGTTCTCTAAAATTGACCCTCAGATGATCTCTCAACCTCACGATACATTCTCAGATAAGCTCCTTTTCCAGCTCTTTGATAGGCTTCCATTTCTAGAGCGCCCTGCATGTGTTTGTTCTCAGCATCTCAGTGTCTTACTAATTGGCGAGCAGACCTATGATTCCTGTTCCAGCAATGATGGCTTCCTGGATTCTAGCCCACCTCCTGAGTCTCTTCCTACCCCTGGTTTCCTGTGCCCACTTTCATTTCCCCAGCTAACACTATCAGGGCACCTGGTCCTTCACTGGAGATTCCGTCAGAGAGTGTCTTCCTGTCTCTCCTTCACATGACTCAGACCATTCTGCATGCCAGTACTATTTTCACCAATCTTCCCTATCATTTTCTCAGTTCAGACCTTCCTGTCCCCTCTTCCCCTATTGTTCTTTCAGTCCCACCTATAGGACCACCTTCTTTAGGCCCTTCTCCATGCAGCTACCACAGGGACCTCTTTATATTACAAAGCCGACCACAACTTTATTTCCTTAAAACCCATTTTTTAATGACTCACTGAGGTACAAATGTTAAAAATCGAGGCAACTAAAAAAATGTGCAGTTGAGATGCTGGACAGCTTATGGGAAAGTTCCAATAAGTAGAGATAAGAGAGGAGTGGGGGGCAGATGGTCCACAGACAGATGGACAGCCAGAGAGGGAGGCCCTGTTGCTGCAGGGTGGGTGGAGGAGAATCTTCCCTGACCTTCTGAACTGTGACTTGACCTTTAAATCCTAAGAAAGCACTTTACCAACCCATTAGATCCTTCAGGAAATACGTGCAATTTCAGCACACTGTGGCTCAGTTCCTTCCGTGGTGTTGCTGGTTATGTGCTTGTCTGCCCACCAGGGGCCAGGAGTGGATAATGGATGGCTCTGGCACATGTGTGGGTGCTTCTCTCAAGGATGGTAGAACCCAGAGTTGTTCCCACAGCACCCTCTTCCTTCCTTCTGTACAGGTTCAGGCTGAATGTCTGACTCAACTATTCTACAAGCCTAAATCCTTCTGCCACCTGTTCCTGCCTGTTTCCTGTATTCCCTGCCTCACACCCCACTCTGCAGCCACATTGCATTTCCTGCAGCTACAGGAGGGAAGTTTTCATCTCTGTGCATTTGCTCATGCAGTGTCTCAGAAGTGGAGCCTAGGCATTTTCTATTCAGTCTTCAAGATTCTTCAGATATCAGCTGACACCATCAGGGCACCTGATTTCCCAGCTGATCCTCTATGCATCTGGCTCTGATATCTCTGCTGTCAAATGAGGGTGTCTCATCTCATGTCAGTAGGAATCAAGTCCATTCAGCTCTGAGTCCCTGGTGCTGGGCAGAAGAATTCTTTGACCTTAACATATACTTGTGGGATAAATATTAAATGGGCAAATAAATAAGCAAGTTTAAAAAGAAAATAAGTGTTAAAATACCCGGGGCCTCACCTTTCAGTCAAAGGGAGTTACTTCAAACCCCTCTGCCTAAGAACAAAGCGGGAATGGCCGTTGGAGTGCCCACTCTTATTTTGACTCCATGACTGGGTGAACTTTACTGAGTTCCAACACCATTTTGTTTATTCACATACTTGTGTGGAGCATCCATCTTCTCCATGAGCCTGCAAAAATGCCCCTAAGGTCAGGTGTCTTATCCACACGTCTACCCCAAAGGTCTCAATTCCCAGGACACTGCAGATACCTGACAGAGATCTGTTGAACAAACAAATGGCTTTGCTTTGAAACCGTGTGTTGTGCAGAGGACCTTCAGTGCAGAAAGACCAGAGAAAGCAAGGTTTTAGGTGCAACACCCTCGGCTGAAGTGGGGTGGGGCAGGCTTAAACATCAAGCAGGGAGAGGCTTCAGATTGTAACCGCCACATAGATTTTCATGTGCCCATTCATTTGAAGAATTTGTGAGAGGGGAAATCTGGGAACTCATGGCAAGAGTCCAGTGTGGGCTGGAATTGAGCGGGAGCTAGAGGCGGTCACAGTGGCTGCTTATGATTGTTTACTTGACATTGCTCAAAGTGCCAGACTATATTGCTCATGGATTTAGCCTCCAGGATACAAAACGCTATATTTTACAGGCGAAGAGATGGGTGCAGAAGCATGAGATAGCTTACCTAAGGTCACAGGAGCAGAGTAAGGCAAGGTTCCACCCTGATTCCCGTGTTTCTATCTCATTCACCCATAAATGACAGGTGGTCTGCTCCTCCCTCCAGCAGTGAACACCCCAGCTTCCCTTCCAGGCCTTGTCCCACCTTCCCCAGGGTTCACCAGCTAATGGAACCCTCTTTCCTCTTTGTATTTGTAATACCCCAAGTTTATTTTTCCCTGTAGGATTTTGAAAATGCTGGCAGGTCTTGCCTTGAAGTGTGTGATGATGCTTTTGTCATGGAGGAAGTTGGCATAGGCTTCTGGCTTCACAGTGTGATTGTAAAATGACAAATCAAGGCAGACCCTGCATTTCCACTTGGAAGCAATAAGTCAATTCCCCACTTGGCCTCAGTCTCCCCCTCTGAAGCCCTTATATCTGTGCTAGGTTGTGCCACTATGCTGAAGTTGGCAGTCATTAGATGTCCACAGTCATCTTTGCATCTGTCACCCACTGTGTCCAGAATGAAGACACAAAGAAGCCCTTTCTAAAGCTGGTGGCTGAGACTTCAGCATGTGTCTTGGAGGCTCAGAGCAAACATACTATCTGAGGGTTTTGCTGTAATTCTGATTCTGGGACAGGAAAGCCTGAACTTCTGCATTCTAACCAGGATCAGCTGTGTCAATACAAAGCGGTTGACATGGGCAAAAGAAAATGTGGGATCTTCTTTAGAATTAAATTAATTTTTTTCATTAATCCTTTCTGGCTTTTTATGTCTTCTTTTACTGTGAAATCCATTTTTAAAAGATCATAATTGAATGTGAGTCCTGCGGAAGTCCCAGGATGCTGGAAGGCCTCAAGGATGATCTAATGCGTTTGAGAATGGCTGGAAGCCCAGAGAGGGCAAACATCTATAATCTACATATTTAAGACTGTGTGTATCAGAGCATATAGAAATGGCAGACTCATTTGGTGGCCTCAGATTAGTGGGCTATGTGCCATCCTGATTCTGATTGGCTTGGGAAAAGCCAGGTCTAAAGAAAAGGCCAGGAAACCCAATAATTTGTGTGCTAAGAAGTGAAGGAAGTGCTGGCTGGGAGACTATAGACGTGGGTAGTCTTGAAGGGGAATTGGGATAGTGACACAAAGGTAAGAAGGGAGGCCTGCTTGAGGCAGAGCCAGCAGCACCAAGGACTGACAGTCTCAGAGACACCTGGGTCTGGCTCAGGTCCCAGGGAAGGTAGATTTCCCCATCTCTACAATATCAGATGTCTTCGATTGTAAGAGTCTATGATTTACATAATAAACATACTTTAAAGAAGAAAATCCATTCTTCAGTTGAGGGGCATGCCTAGTCCCTACTCCAAATGACTTGACAGATTTTGATGATCCCTCCTGGAAGGCATTACCCTACCTGTGGAGTGGGGGTAGGAGGATGGGATGGGAAGGTGGTGGGAGGGCATTGGAGGAAGGGAGGGAGAGGGAACTTGGATCAGTATGTAAAATAAGAAAAAATAATAAATATATAAAAAAAGGAAAATCAACAAAACTAAACAAAATCTTTTATACAACAACAAAAGAAGAAGCAAGGGGGCTGGAGAGATGGTTAAGCACTTAAGAGCACTGGCTGTTCTTCCAGAGGACCTAGGTTCAATCTCTAGCATCCATAGGACAACTCAGAAACATCTGTAACTCCAGTTCCAAGGGATTTGACATCACTTCCCTTCTCCTCAGGCACCAGGCATGCAAGCAGCGCACAGACATGTATGCAATCAAAACACCATACATATAAAAAAATGTTTTTCAAAGAGGGAAGCAAAACAGAGGAAATATACTCTGCTTCCAAGTCTCCTGCACCCAGCCTATCAGCCTCTGCTCCCAGAGAGGACAGCTGGCCTCATCTTCCCAGTACTTTCAAAAGATATTGCACAGGCACACATTTCTCCACCGACAGACTGGCGGAAGCAGTAGCCTACATCTGCCGCAGAAGCTCACAAATCTTCCATTAATGTTTGTTCCTGGTGTAGGCTAATTGTGTATATGAGTTTCACTATGACATTTTCTAACATATTTGTGTTTCTTGATCACACCCCCTTCTCCTTCCACTCCTTTTTCATTTGGTGTTGCTCTCTCTTTGATGACACAGTGGTGGCCTCATTTTTCTATCAGCCAGTGGTGTCCCTTACAAGTTTTAACAGTTGCTATGTATTTTATAATTAGTTTATCTTTCCTTTATGAGGGTTATGCTATGTTACTTCTGGTCTTTTGACACTGCAAGTGTTTTTATAGGGAATATCTTTCTTGGTGTGTCAACATGGAACATGGCTGGATGTGCAAGAGGACTCAAGAGAGATGACTGAGTCAAGTGTGAAATGGTACAAGGGGTTCCCTCTGACATGGTGCTGGAGAAGGAGCTGAAGAGTCCTTTATCTTGATCTGCAGGCAACAGAAGGAAAAACTGTCCTACTAGGCCTAGCTTGAGCATATGAGACCTCAAAGTCCACCCCAAAAGTGACACACTTCCTCCAACAAGGACACACCTACTCTAATGAGGCCACACTTTCTAATAGGCCAAGCATTCAAACACACAAGTTTATGGAGGCCATACCTATTCAAACTATCACAAGTACTATACCATTTTATGAGTATGATGGCTGCACCGTATTTTGTTATCTATTATTTTCCTCAGTAGACATTTGATTTGTTTAGGGTGAAGTAAAGCTGCCAGCATTCCAGTGTAATTCTTTGTGCAGACAGTTTTATTCCTTGTTGGTATGATAAATATCCCAACAAAAGCAACTTAGGGGAGAAAGGACTTATTTTGGCTCATAATTTCATCATAGCAGGTAGTCGAGCTGGGAACTTGACATAGCTAGTCATATTCACCCAATAACAGAGAGAATGAATACATGTACTCTCAGGCCACTAGGAAATGATGCTACCCCAGTGTGTGTGTGTGTGTGTGTGTGTGTGTGTGTGTGTGTGTGTGTGTGTGTGTGTGTGTGTGTGTGTGCACGTGCATGTGATCATCCTGCATCAATGAATGGAATCAAGATAACCTGGCACAGGTATGCTCAGAGGTCAACCTAGACTAGATAATCCTTCCTGAGACTTTCTTCTCAGGTGATTCTAGATTATAACGAGTTGACACAACCATTCACCTCAGGGTCTACATTTATTTATCTTCAATCCACACCTGAGTCTAGCTGCTGGACCCTGGTGACGGTGCAGATCACACTGTAGAAGCTGCTGCCAGATTCATGATGGATGTGCCATATCACACTCCCCTTGGCAACAAGGAGTGTTTGGGCTGAGTGGTATGCTCACTGATATTTGATGTTAGCAACTTTTACATTTTAAAACTAGATTTGATTTGTTAAAGTTAGCATACAGAATAATGGGTTTCATTATGGCATTTTCATTGGTTCTTATCCAGTCTCTTTCCCACTGCCCTTTCCCTCCTGACCCTCTGTGTTGTTTTTTTTCCTCTGAGATTGTTTACTCTTCTGCTTTCATGTCATTTTCCATTGCCTTCTCAGTTCAACCACTTTGTCATTATCCCCTTTCTATGTTAACACACACACACACACACACACACACACACACACACACACACACACATACACACACACATTTTTAGAGATTCCATGCATAGGAAAATGGTATCTGTGATTCTGAGTTTACCTAATTTCATTTAATATAACACTTTTCAGGTACATGTAATACCTTGAGAATATCCCAATTTCACCTTTTTTTTTTATGACTGGATAACATTCTAATAAGTGTATGTCCCACACTGTCTTTACCCATTTACAAGCTGATGGACTTGTTGGCTGGTTCCATATCCTTGCTACTGTGAACATCACACCAACAAACATAAGTCTTTGGTGTATGACTTTAGAATCCTACTTAGTGTTTTCCTGACTTCCATACTAATTTCCATGGTTCTTGTCACTCTGTTGTTTGTCTCTTTGCTGTGTAGAAATAGTTTCATGTCATCCCATATGTCAATTTGGGGAATGATTTTCTGTTATTGGAGACCTTTTCAGACAGTCTTGAGGTCTTTAAGTTATGTTTCCCTCTAGCAGCTTCAGAGTTGAGGTCTTATTACATTAAGTCCTTTGGTGCATTTTGAATTATAAGATATGGATCTGGTTTTACCTTATACACATAGATGTCTCATATTTCAAGTACAATTTGTTGAAAGAGGCTGTCTTTTTTTTCCTATTGTATGCTTTTGATAACTTTTGAAACCTGTAGCTATGTGAGTTTACTTCTTGTTCTTGTAGTCTATTATACTGTTTGACATGTCTATTTTTGTGCTATTACCATGCTATCTTTATCACTATGGCTCTGTAGTATAATTTGAAGCCAGGTATTATAATATCTATAGCATTACTTTTTTTTGTTTAGAATTACTTCAGCTATTCAGAGAGTCTTTTAAATTTTAATCATTTTGGAGGGTTGGAAGATTTAATATCGTTATTTTAATTACTAATGTGGTTGTATATGTGTGTATGCATGCATACATGCATGCACATTTGTGTGTGTACTGGTGCACATGTATGGGCAGGTGTGTTGAGGCCAGAGGACTGTGAGCATTATTCCTCAGGTGTGTTCTGTCTTGTGTTTCCCCCTAATGCCTTTCACTAGCCTGGGTGGAATATGCTATGCTGGCTGACCAGTGATCCTCAGGAATCTACTTGTCTCTACATGCTCACTGGCATTCCAAGCACAAACCACCATCACCAGGCTTTGAACTTGGGCTCTCATACTTGCAAGGCAAATACTTTACTCACTAAGACATCTCCCCACCCCATTCATTTATCTGCCTTTATAAAATGCTTGTTCAAGAACTTTGGTAATTTTCACTGGGTTGTGTGTCTTCAATTATTAATTCAGAGAGCTTTTTATATTATGGACACCAGTCTTTTGTCAAACATGTATTTTCTCTCAGTCTGTGGTTTGCCTTTTTAAAAATCTGAAACCACTTGCTGAAGAACATTTTAAAATATTGATGGAATTTTAATATATTTTACTTTGTTTCTAGTGCTCCTTTGTCCCACTATTGTGAAATTCTCCTTTTATGTTTTTAGCTTTTAAGTTTGTGTCTGCTTTGAATTCATTTTTATTTATGCTATGGAATAGAGGTCGAGGCTTAGTTTTCCTTCATAGTTCATCCCCCAATCATATTTGTTGAAAAGAAATGCCTTTCCTCCATGGAATCGTTTGAATATTTTAGTAAAACATTTTCAGCCTGGGAGGGGGATATGGCCTAGTGGCATGGGCAAAGTCCTGAGTTTAATCCCAGGCATCTAAAAATATACTTGTAATAAAGTTTGGACATTATCCTGTGCCTGAGTCTACTTTAGAAAAAAAATTCAATCAACTCTATATATGTGGCTCTGTTTCAGATATTTTATACATATGCCAATCCTTTATAGTCTTGGTTATTGTAGCTTTATTGTAAGCTTTAAAGTCAAATTGTGGAGGTCTCCAAACTTTGATTACTTTGGATAGTTTAGACACTTCCATTTATCCATAAATTTTAGAATTCTGTTTTCTAGTTTACAAAATGTTTGGTGGGGTTTTGAATTGAATTTATAAAAGATTGTAGGGGGACTTATTCTAACAAAGCTTGAGCCCTATAATCCATGAGCTCAGTGTGTCTCTCCATTTATTTAGGCTTTAACATCATTCAGCAATGGTTCAATAGTTTTCATTTTTTCAAGTAGAGTTCTTACATGATGTCCACTTGATGTATTTTTAACAACTTATGGTTTTGATGCCATTGTAAATCTTTTATTTGATCTTATTTTTTGGTAACATGAATTTTGTTTTTAACTTGTAGTTTATGATTTTGGTAAATATTCATATGAGCTGTTATAACTCAGGGCAGCTTCCTTTGGTCTTTCTCTCTCACTTTTTTAATTATTATTTTTTCTTATTTTACTTATCCATCCCAGTACCCTCTTCCTTCCTTTCTCTCTCCCTCCCTCCCTCCCTCTCTCCCTCCCATGCTCCCCTACCACACTCCTATCCCATCCCCTCCCCACTCCACAGGGAGGGTGATGCCTTCCAGGAGGGATCAACAAAATTTGTCAAATCATTTGGAGTATGGACTGGCCCTCCCTCCTGCCTCTAGGTTAAGGGAGTACCCCTCCATGGGGAATGTGCTCCCAAAGTCCTTTTGTGCACCAGGGATACATCCTGGTTCCACTGTCAGAGGTCCCTTAGACTGCCTTTGGGCTTTCTTTATATGTCTGTATGCCATTTTGAGTAAGATTATTTCATTATTTTTCTAGAATTCATGGTTTCTATGAACCTTTGCATGGTGGTGAGTGAAAGTGGTAGACATAGATGCTGTTTATTTATTTCAGTTTTATGAGGGACTTAATAGTCATTGATAAACTTTTTGAACTTTCTCAATTTGAAGAAACATATTTGAAAATAAATTTAAGAAACTACTAAAGAAATATTACTTCTTATTATTGAAAGCCATCATCATGTATATATTTAATAAAGTTCCTTTTAGACTCTTGATGGTTTTTGTTTGACTTGTACTCACAGATGTCTTTCTCTGTCTCTCTCTCACTTTTCCTGTCACTGTGAATGATCATTCTGTAGAATATTGGTTTATGGAAAGGCTTTTATCTATACTGGAAACAGTTCTGAGGTAAGACTAAAGAGTTACTAATCATCGCTTCTGCTTTGCGGTCACAATGCCTTGAGAATTTCATTATTAGTGAGGCAGAACACTGTGTCATTTTCTTTACTGTGGGGACCATTCATTTCTTTTCCTTTAAGTTCTAAGGAAATTTTAATATTCAGTCAGTTTATAAAACTATTGATTTAAAACCATATGATGGCTAATCTTTATTGTTAATGTGACTGGATTTAAAATCAATATGGAAACAGTAAAAACTGGCTGGTTTTTACTGTCAGCTTAAGAGTGGGGAACATCAACTGAAAAAATTGCCTTAACAGGATTGGCCTGTGATTACATCTGTGAGAGATTGACTTCATCGATGACTGATATGGTAGGATCTATCCCGCTGTGGGTGGCATCACCCTTGGGTATATATGGGTCTGGGTTTTGTAAGAAGCTAGCTGAGCATGAGCCATTGAGTGAGCCAGTAAGCACTACCCCTTTGTGGTTTATTCCAGGTTCCTGCTTTGTGTTCTTTCCTTGGCTTCCTTCAGGGACAAATTGTTACCAGCAAACATAATCTGAAATAAACCCTTTCCTCCCTTAAGGTTATGATATTTATCACAACAGTGGAAAGTGAACTAGAACAGAAACACACCTCTGGACATATCTATTAGGGTGTTTACAGAAAAAAAAAACCAGTTATAGACACACTGCACCTAGGCTGGCTCACTGTGCAATGTTAGGCTCAGAACAGGCATATTCTATGGAAGATAGAGTCATGATTCACTCAACTCAAGAATCATAGCACAGTCTTGGCATCCCATAGGCATGGTATTCCAGTGGCTGCCTGAGTTCATGATGAATGCTGTTTTCAAATCTTTGAGCCTAGCACTGTCCTGGACACTCAGGAAGATAAAATAGATGGCTATTGGAGAAATGTAGAAAGTGTGTTTTTGTTAGTCATTTGTCTTCTTGGTGTGACAAAACACCTGGTGAAAACATCTTGAAGTAGAAAGGGTTTGTTTTGGCTCCCAGTTGCCTAAGGGATAGTGTCTATCATGGCAGGAGTAGGAGGCAGCTGGTCCCACTATGCTCACAGCTAGGAAGCAGAGAGAGGTGGATGCTGGTGATCAGCTTGCTTTCTTGGTTTTTCTCTTCTTTCTTTATTGTTTTTAAATTTTTAAAGAATATTTTTTCTTTGATAATTTCATATATGTTGGGATGGGGCCATTCTCATTCAGAATGAATATTCCCTCTTTAATTAAACTTTCCTGTAAACACTCTAGATATTTCAAAGGAAGAATCAAGCAGAGGGAATTGGTTATCCAGTGTTAGGGACCTGAAAGACCAAGGAGTCTGTTTGGAAGATCCAATGTTAGAAATAAAAATGAGATAGTCATATCATATTTATCAGTTTATGGAATGGTTCTCTATAAACAGGTGCTTACATCTCAAGGGGAGGTGTCCCACATCTGTCCTCAGGTCTTGAGAAAATGCCATATGATTGACACTCACACATCTGTAGTAACTTTGGTGGCTGGTAGAGGGAACAGGGAAAGAAGCCAAGGGGACTGTTGTTCTAAAGTTGGAGAGACACTAATAACAGCTGGATAATAGCAACTTCCTGCCACTCTCAGGATTACGGGACTGGATGTTTGTAATCTACATTTTCCAGAATCCCACTGTGCTTCATTACTTACTGATTTCTGCTAGTTGAGCCATCAATGAAACCAATGAGTAGTGACAGGGATTGGTTTGCTATGGTCCACAGGCCAAATGGAACGTTCTGCCTGCTCAAGTGTTAGGATTTAAGAATAGCTTCCACAATTTAAATTGTTAAGTTAAAAATGAGAAGAAGAATGATATTTTATGGCATATATAATTATATGGAACCCACATTTCAGTGTCCTAAATTTCTGGCCATTATCATTGCTTCAATGTTGTTCAAGGAAAGGGCAGGATCAGACACTTTCAACAGGGACTGTAGGAGCTGCAAAATCTCAGATCCTTACCACTTGGTCTTAAGGGTAAGATGGAGGGAGGGAAGGAGGTAGGGAGGGAGAGGATTCTGGGATCGTCATGTAAGATTCTTAAATTATGTTATTAATTTTAAAAAAACTGAAAAAATGTGTGACATGTTCATGTGAGTGTTTTAGGACTGAGTGATAAAGAGGCTATCAGCATAAGGTGTAACATGAGGAATAATGAGCTGGGCCACGACATCACATTCTAGATGGTAAAGCAGTGGAAAGGGTAGCACGCACACACACACACACACACACACACACACACACACACACACACACACACACCCCAGAGGCTGATATTGGGGTTCAAGCTTCAAGCTGAAGATCAGAAAAGTAAAGCATCCAGCCACCAGCTCTTACCTCTACTTCAGACTGAAAGGTGATCCTGGCTCCATTAAACCTGAGACTGCAATCTCAGATTGCTCTGCTCTGCTCAATGTGGCTGGAGAATCCTGAGATTGTCTGCTGAAGATCCTGCTTCTGTCTTTTACATCGCTAGTGCTGGAATTAAAGTGTGAGCTCTGTTATTCTTGTAGACTGATTCAATCTCAGAGAGATTTATCTACCTTGGTCTTCTGAGTCCTAGGAGTAAAGGTGTGTACCACCACTACCTGATCTCTATTGCTTGAGGCTGACTTTGCTTTCTGAACCATCAAGCAAGCTTTAATAAATCATACATAATTTATCACCACAATTCCCTTTTATTATCTAATGCATAAAGAAAAACTACTAGCACAAGGAAAATATATACAATAAGTATATATGATATATATATGTATATATATATATACAATAAGTTTGTCAATAATGTCTAGTTCATTTGCATTGGACAAATTCAGAGACAGTATCTAGTCCATTTACTTTTGATGGATTCAGAGAAAATACTTCATTATCTATCCTACCTTGGTGAATCCAAAGTCTTGAACCTAATTTACTTTCTATCCAAATTTGCATTATCAAATTATCTTTTAATGTCTCTCAAACTTTACGCTTTACACCTCTTTAGTGAATTTCTTTTCTGAGTTTGGTAAATGATGAAAAATATAACTATCCTAACTGGCCTTCAATTCCCTCAGAGACCAAAGAAGGAAATATTGTTAATTGAGTAAGCAGGAAGTGAGAGTAAGTGACTTCCAAAGAGTGTGAGAAAACAGCTGGCTGCATGGACAGTCACCCAAGATTCTTCTGCAACATTTGGGCATTCATCTTTGGCCTATAGGCCTAGAGTCTCTGACAGACTTTTCTGTGAAACAGAATTTTGAAGGACTGTCCCATCTTGTTTTGGCAAGATTTGCAATCACTCTTTTTGGTGTCCTGTTTGTGCAATTTGGACAGCATGCTGTCAGCAGTCGAAGCAAGGGCACTTTCTTGCTCAGTAGCTACTTATGCCATAAAAAACCCAAATTCCAAGAAAGTGTCTTTGATGCCCATCATCTTCTCTGAATTAGATTATTGCTGCCAGGAGCAGGCCTGTCTCATTGTCATAACAACAACAACAACAAAATAAAAGTAAAAAAACAAAACAAAACAAAAAAAACCCTATGTTATTAAAACATTTTAGATACCATATTCTATAGATCTCTGAAGTGTTTGGAAATGACCTATCTAAAATATGTCTCTATTTGACTTTGAAAACATACCTAAGTTGACTAAAAGTTCAATTGTAGTAAGAAACTAATTACTAACTTACATTACCTTATTATCTTATATAGTTGTTAATAAAACTTTCAAGGACTAGACATTTGCATTACACTGATAAAAGAGCTGTATATGTACAATATCTTGAACAAGATTTGAAACATATGTACAATATTTTTAACCGATTAATTTCAAATTTGTATCAATATGTGTTATTTGTACACAATATACAATATTTAGAACTAGTTGGCGTGGCACTGTGACCAGGCCAGCGGGAAAACTGCTCGTAACAAAATGGCGCCGAACCTGGCTACTAGAAACTTCCACTTAAAACTTAACAGAAGCTTAATAAAGGGTTTTAGAAACAAAAGAACAAAGACAAGCAAAGTTTCTTGGTAGCAGCATTTTTCTCGGTTGGACTCTATTTTGCTAGAGACAAGCATAGATTTATGTGGCTCCTTTAAGGGAAGTTTCCTGACTCAGCATAGTTGCAAAAAAACAGCACAACCTTTTAGAAGTGCTGCTAACAATTCAATGGTGTGTACGAGCAGCAGGAGAGAGTAGTTGGATATGGTGGCACACACCTTTAATTTTAGCACTCAGGAGGCAGAGGCAAGTGGATCTCTGTGATTTCAAAGTGAACCTGGTGTACAGAATGAATTCCAGGGCAGCCAAAGTTACACAGAGAAACCCTGTCTCAAAAAAAAAAAAAAATAAAAAAATAAAAGTAAAACAAATAAAGTAATAAAAAAGTCATGTGAAGATGGAAGGCACACAGAGTCTGGACACAGTATTCTAAGTATTCTAAGGAAGAAATAATTGCTGCAATATACTTGATTAACAAAGCTGCTAAATTAACCCAATTTATATATTTTAAAAATGGTTTGACTACAAAATTTAAGTCTAAGGACAGATTACTGGGGAAAAGAATTTTTATTTTTTTTCCACAGAAAATGAAAAGCTGTGGATTCCTTCCAGACTAACATGGTTTGATCAAGCAAGACCTCCCCCCACCCCCGCCAAGCAATGCCCCAGGTGATTCAACATTCAAAACTGCTGGGACAAGGCAGCCTTGCAGACCACTACAGCCAGGATTTCTGCATTTTCTTAGGATCCCCATGATAGTGCCCCCACCAGCAGCAAGCAGTTTGGTAAGAACCACACCCAAATTCCCAAATATTGTCTATAAATGTTTTCATTTATATGGGGTTGGTTATAAATGGTTAATGACCACAACCAATCTTTTTAAAGGTAAAAAGAAGATTATGGTATAGATATGTATACTTTGTTTTGGTATGGATTTTCATTTATTGATATAAGTTTAAGGTCAATTTTGTGGTATGCATATTTTTCCTCTTGTTTAGGTATTGTGTTTATATAGCTCATTTAAAAATGTATAGATTATAGATAGTTACCTAAAATAGTCAAAATTTAGAGTTAAATTAGGTTTTCAAGATGTATTTGAGATGTTTTTAAGATAAATAAAAATTCTTCAAACTTTTCAAAGACCTACAGAATATGGCATTTAAAATGGTTTAGGGTTTTTCTTGACAGTGAGACATAACTGCTCCTGGCAACACCACCTGCGTCAGATAGGGAGATGGACATTAAAGAAACTCATTATGGAGTTTACTTTCAATATGGCAAGACTAGCCATTGGGCAAGACATTGCTCTTGTCTGAACTGTTTGACTTTATGCTGTATAAACTGGACATGCAGGACCCACAAGAAAGTGATTGCTGATATAAGATGGACATTGTTATAAGGTTCCTGCTTCATGGAAGTCTCTGCCAGACATTTTACAGGACACAAACTGCCAATATAGGTGGACAGTTTAGTTTCCTGCTTTGCTGAGGAGTCTGCCAGACACACTATGGCCTACAGGCTGAAGATGGAACATTACAGAAGAACTTCAGGTGACTGACCACATAGTGAGATGTCTCAGTCATTTCTAGAGTTCACATATTATCCTTCTGTGGTCTTTGAAGGAATTGGAGACAGATAGTTATGGTTATAATTTTCCTTAATTAGGATTAAAGATAAGTTACATATAGGACTTTAGAATCACAAAGATAGGATAGATGATGGAATATTTTCTTTAAATTTTGCTAAATGTTAATAAACTAAATATTGTTAATTGTGGTTCTTATTTGATAACTGTTATATGTTTTGCTATGTTAAGGTTAAAACCCTTCTTTTTATTTAGACAGAAAAGAGGAGATGATGGGAGATGTCATTCTGTAAGTATGTTTCTTGTATTGGTTAATGAATAAAGCACTGTTGGCCAATAGGAAAGCAAAATAGGTGGGACTAGTAGACAAGGAGGTTTCGGGGAGAGGAAGGAAGAGATTCAAAAAGTAGGATCAAGAGAACAGAGGTCCTGGTCCTCTCTCCGGTAAGCCAAGACGACGTGGAAATACTTAGATTGATAGAAATGGGTTAACATTTAAGACAGAGCTAGCCAATAAGTGATGCTAGTAACAGGCCAACAGCATTGTATCTAATAGAGTGTCTCTGTGTGTTATTTGGGGCTGGCGCTGCAGTGGGACCAGACTGGTGGAAAAACCTACTGGTAACAGCTAGTAGTTGTTTTTAAAGAGTAGAATCAATAATATACCTTTTTTTTTGTCTTATTATATCTTCCTTTTTTCAGTGTAGATTCAATAATTTACCCTTTTTATCCTATCATATCTATATCTCCTCTATTTTTCAAAACAAAAACCATGCCCACATTCACAACAAAATAGATTATAGATGTTTGTCTTTGTTTAGTTTGTTGATTAAGAGTTGTTATGGATAATGGCAAATAAAAAAGCAAAACAAAGGAAATTAGATTCAGGGTTCTTGTTTTGAAAAGAAAACAGGGGGAAATGATGTGGAATAATGCTTTTGTATACTGTAAAGGTTTGTCACTTGTATTGGCTTAGAATAAAACACCGACTGACCAATAGCTAGTCAGAAAGTATAGGCAGGGCTACTGAACTAAGAGAATTCGAGGAAGAGGAAGACAGACAGAGAGACACTATGTAGCTTCAGAGGAAGCAAGACACTTGGGCATCATGGGTAAGCCAAGATCATGTGGAGATACACAGATAAATTGAAATTGTTTACTAATTAAGAGAGAGCTAGCCAATAAGAAGTTTGAGCCATTGGCTAAACAGTTTATAATTAAGTCTCTGTGTGTTTATTTGGGACTAAATGGCTGCTGGACCATGCAGGACAGAAACTTGCATCTACAGAGAAACTGTGCTGTGTGTCTATATGGGTGTATATTTTAGGATATTTGGGTTTAATAAACTGTAGTAATCTTCAAGGAGAGCTCCTCCTGACTGAGAAAGAAGGAAAGAAAACAAGACTCCTAGCAATAGTGGACAGGGTGCCTGAACTAGTCTTCACCTATAATCAGATTGGTGCCTATCCTAATTGGCAGCAGAGAGCCTTCATCTAGTAACTGATGGAAACAGGTGCAGAGATCCTCAGTCAAGCACCAACTGAACTGGGGGTTCAGTTGATAAGAGGGAGGAAGGATTGTACCAACAAGGGTGGTCAAGATTATGATGGGGAAACCCACAGAGACAGCTGACCTGAGATAATGGGAGCTCACAGACTCTGGACCCACAGCTAGGGAGCCTGCATGGGACTGACCTAGGCCCTCTGCATGTGGATGCCAGTTGTATAGCTTGGTCTATGTGTGGGGCCCCTAGCAGTGGTACCTGTCCCCTGGCACATGAGCTGACTTTCAGAAACCTATTCCCTCATGCTGGGATGCCTTGCCCAGCCTTGATGCAGGGGAGGAGCTTGGTGTTCTGCCTCAATGTAATATGACATGCTTTGTTGACCCTAATGGGAGGCCCACCAATTTTTGAACAGAGGAGTGGATGTGTGTGTGGGGGTGGGGGTGGGGATAGATGGGAGATGGGGGGAGGGAATGGGAAGAGAGGAGGGAGGAGAAACTGTGGTTAGCATGCAAAATAAATGAAAAAATTAATAACAAAAACCATGACAAATGCATCATTGGTACCATTTGTGTGTCCTTGCTGTGCAAAGTTGCAAGTTTGGTGACAAGGGAAGTTGGGCCCCAGGCACTTCCTGTACTAGAGTTGAGGTAGTCTCAGCCCTGTTCTCTAATACACTGGTTATGTGATAATTTGCCTGAGATTCTGTGATCTGTGAGGCCATCTTATATTTCTAGTACTTTGATTTTTGTATCAGTGGCAGCAGGCATAAATGTGTGTTTGTTGAACGACTGAATGGGATTAAGCAATGTTACCCTCAGAAGAGTAGCTTGTTATTAGGTCTTGTCTCAAATGGACACTAGGGTTTCCAAGCACTCATGTCATATGCCCCAGGACTTGTGTAGGGCAAGCTTTAGACTCTTATCATTCTGGAGTCTGGGATCCATCAGGCACAAGAAGAACCTCAGATGCTTGCCACTTTGAAGATCATAAGATCTTTCTTAAAGTAAAAAAAATACACTAGAGTGAGGTCATAAAATCATTTCATATTTAAAATGTTATATTTAACAAGGTAAATGCTTTTAGCAGGCAAAAAGCCCAGTAAAATATAATTGTGCAATCCACAAGGTAATTGCATGAGTTATTTAAAGCCTGAATGCTTAGTGGGTACAGTGGACTATGCCTGTGATCTCAGTACTTGGAAGGTTGAAGCAGGAGGATTATAAATTTGAAGACAGAATAAGCTAGTGAGACCTTGTCTTAAAAATATAAAATAATCCATATCTGGGCAGTGGTTATTCATGCCTTTAATCCCAGAATACAGGAGGCAGAGGCAGGAGGATCTCTGTGATTTCGAGGCCAGCCTTGTCTACAGAGTGAGTTCCAGGACAGCCAGGGTAACACAGAAGAAACCCTGTCCAGAAAAAACCAAATAAAGAGAGAAAGAAAGAAAGAAAGAAAGAAAGAAAGAAAGGAAGGAAGGAAGAAAGGAAGAAAGAAAGAAAGGAAGAAAGAAAGAAAGAAAGAAAGAAAGAAAGAAAGAGAAGGGGAGGACAAAAGTCAAAGGCAGGTAGAGCCAAAGACTTAAATGGCAGTTCTGGACAAAGATGCAAAGCTTCTTCCAGTCCAGGGCATCTTTGAGGCCAAAGCTTCATCTGGAGGTGACATCTGTGCCCAGAGTGATGGCTCTTTGAAGCATGAAGCCAGTGGTGGAACCTCTTCTCTTTGCTCCAGAAAGAAACACTATACTCAGCGACAGGTGCCATGTTTGTCAGGTCCAAGCTGAGGCTGGATTCCCTGAACCTCCATGCCATCAGTTTTCATAGTTTCTAAGATGTATTGATGGGAGATGTCATTCTGTAAATATGTTTCTAGTATTGGTTAATGAATAAATAACTGTTGGCCATCAGGAAAGCAAGATAGGTGGGACTAGGAGACAAGGAGGATTCAGGGAGAGGTAGGAGGAGATTCAACATGCAGAGACTTGAGGGGGAAGAAGGTCTGGACCGGACCAGGCTGGTGGGAAAACTGCCCATAACAGTGTATGATTGCCTGTGTCTGCTACATGGCTATGGCTAGCACAGATACCTCCATACAAACGAGCAAAAGATGGATCTTCTGTACGATTAGAAGAGAAAATGTTCCTTTAGCAATGAACAATGGGCTAAGGCTGGCTACAGTTCCCCAACAAACCCCACAGCTGGGTGAGAAGATATATGCCTAGAATTTTAGTTTGTACTCAAATCTTTTAGGAAGAAGCATGTACACAAACTATACAACACGGGATTTTTCTTCAGTTTTTATCTACTTGTCCCCAAGAATCTCAGTTGTTCTTTTTGTATGGTGGTCCCTTGGGCAAGAGTTGGTAGAGTTGGGGACAATGACTTCTTTACAGATTAATGTTTGCAGAAGATCCCTTGGTGGAGGAGATCCGAAGTCTCTCTGAACCACATGCCAGCTCTTCCTGCTCCTGGCGCCGGTCTGCCGGGGTTGCTCTAGTAGCCGGCTGTTGCAGCCTCATGTACATATTCCTGTTGTCAGCATTAATAAGGTACAATTGCCTGGGGCCTTGTTACCCACCAATTAAACTTTGGGTTTTATTGTGCGACCTCGAGGATGCTTTATGGTGTCAGAAGCTCCTGGCAGTTAAATACGACTAAGACTCATCGCTCCCGCACGGCCGCTTGGCATCTTGCTCCGCTCAGGGTGATTAAGGAATTAATTGATTTGGATGAGACTGGCACATGCTCTTGACAATAAAATGATGACTCCGTATTAAGCTGTGGATTCCAGGCGCCTGCTGCTGTGCTCAACGCAGGTTGGCGGCTTTTGGGCCCTGGACTTCTGGACCGTCCCCAGATCACTGTGATGACAGTGGGCTTTGTCTCTGGAAGTGTGGATCCTAGAATAGCCTTCTGGCAGCTCCAATGCCTTCAGACCTCCTTTCCTCCCTTGGTTCTCCTCTCCTTCCCCCTCCATCTTCTCTCTCCTCTCCCCCTTCTTCCCCATTCTCCTTTCTTCACAATCTCTCCCTTCTCCTTTGTTTCTTCCCCCCTTTGAGCTCTTTATCCCATCTCTCCCTCCTCCACTTCTTTCCACTTTTCCATCCAACCACTCTTTTCACTTTTTTATGCCATAATTCTCCTCTTCCACCCTCCCTTCCTCCAAGTGCTGCACATACCCCTTGCACCCTTTAGCTTGGGAAACCTGGTCTTTCTTCTGCTCCTACCTGATCCAACACATTTGTTTTTCCACAACAGGAGTCCGCTCATGACACTCCAGCATGAGGGACCTTAAGACAACCCCAGGAACGGCAGAAAGCCACGTCTCATAATTCTAGAACATTCTAGATTAGGGTCAGGCCTCACGAGTGTAGGAGCTGGGACATGATAAAATTGTGAAGCTTTTGGAGAAAATGCAAATTGAGCAGAGGCTCAGGGAGGCAGGGTGATTGATCCATGAGGCTTAGCAAAAAAAAAAAAAAAAAAAAAAAAAAAAGTGACAGTGGGGGAGTTCAGGTCCTGCTTAGTGTCCTCTGTGCTGCACAGAGTAGGTAAGCTGCCAACCAACTAGTCTACACTCAGCCTAGGGCAGCTATTAAGAGCACCATTGTTCCTTGCTGCTTAGATATCCTCAGCATTAGTAGGAGCCTCCTGAATCTGCTCTGTGGATGGAGGAGTCACTGACTGACCCTTCCAGGGCAATGATAAAAAGGATAGGCACTGGGTCCTAATAAGTATATATGCAGCTCCCTCCTTCTCTTTCCCTGCTGCAGAGGAAGATTTAGTCTCTAGGATGCAGAGGGAAATTATAGAAGATGCTTGGTTCCTGGATAATCACAGAGACGAACTTCCCAACAACATCACCTCCCCTCAACTGTCACTAACAAAAATATTACCTAGTTCATTAAGCCACAAACACATGGGGCATTTTGTTAGAGCACTAACATTGCTTGAACAGATTGAATTTTCCAGGACTGCTGAAGAAGAGGGAATCCTGGGAGAGGTTTCAGGAGGGGTGACAGCCTCATTCATAGCCCAGGTTGGTTTATAAAGCAGACTGCAAGGAACTGTCTCAGTAGTTGATGCCTGGGAGGGTAATGTAGAATACATGGTTCTTAATTTCAAATCCTAAGTTTTATTTTTTTACTGCAAGTGTGTGAAATGATGACTGACTTTGATATGTTAATGGTACACAATTTCCTAGGACTTCTCATTTCTCTCTCTTACTCTTTCTCTCTCTCTCTCTCTCTCTCTCTCTCTCTCTCTCTCTCTCTCTCTCTCTCTCTCCCTCCCTCCCTCCCTCCCTCCCTTCCTCTCTCTGTCAGTAATTTTAGATTTTCATCACCTCTGAAGAAAGACTCTTAGATTTCAGTATTTATTTCTCAAATTGTGTGCCCCTTATTTCCCTTTCTTATCTTATTGCACTCACTAGTATGATGACGGAGAAAGAAAACATTTTGTTTGGTCCTGATCTTCACAAAAACAAAATAATTGAATTTCTCATAGAATAATCATGATGTAGTTTTCCTCATAGGTAGGCTTTACTGTGTTAAGTACATAACTGAACTAGAAGAAAGAGAAGGGGAAGAGAGGAAAGCATGCACGACTAGGAAGATTGAGTCAGGGTAGGAATAGAAGACAGAAAAGAGAGAAAACAGAGAGAGAGAACATAAAAGAGGGAGCCATTATTGGTTTGAAGAGAAAACTGAACATAAAGAAAGGTCTAGAGACCTACAAGACTGACTCCAATAATAATTTGAGCAACCATGGAAAGGCTACCATAAATGCCCTTACCTGATAGTGAGATCATCAACTAAATTATCCACTATTATGGAGCCCTCATCTAGTACCTGTTGGAAACAGAAGCAAATACCCATAATTAAACACTGGGTCGAACTAGAATCCAGATGCAGAGAGAAAGGACAAGATTAGGTTGCAGAAACACACAAAGACAGCTGACCTAAACAAGGAGGAGCTAATGGGTCCCCAGACTGATAGCTGGGAATCCAGCATGGGACTGACTCAGACCCCCTGAATATGGGTCTCAGCTAGAAGGCCTGAGCAGTCTAAGGGACTTCAGACAGTGGAACCAGGATGTATTCCTGGTGCACAAAAGAACCTTGTGGACACATCCCTCATGGAGGGATACTCCCTTAAACCTAGAGACAGGAGAGAAGTCCTAGTCCCTACTTCAAATGACTTGACAGATTTACATGACCCCACCTGTATAGCATAGCCCTACATGTGGAAGGGGGTGGGATGATGGAAGGGGAGGTGGTCAGGGTGCATGTGAGGGGGGAAAGAGAATAAGTGGAAGGGAGGGAGGGAGGGAAAAAAAACTGGGATTGACATGTAAAAATTTTAAATTATATTATTAGTAATAATAATAAAACATAACCATCTATTCCTAATTTTATGAGAAAGCTTTAAACATAAAATTGTGTTATTTTTGAGACTTTCATACATGTATACAATGAATGCATTTTGATCATTTTCACCTCCACTATCTCCAGACCCACCCCACACCTCACAGCCCTCCCTTCTTTTTTAAGTAGCTCACTCGTCCCAAACAGTGCTGCCCCTATGCTTATGGATATGGGTCCACCCACTGGAGCACAGTCCACCTAAGGGGAAAAACGTCCTGGCTCTTCCTTTCCCAGAAGCCATCAGCTTTCAATAGGTCTTGAATTAAGGGCGTGGCTCCATTAGCCTCTCTTTGCTCTGTGCTACAAGGTTGACTGGCTTGGTCTTGGACACGTTGTGCAGGCAACCATGGCCTCTGTGAGTTCATGAGTACAGCAGCCATGCCCAGAAGACTGCTTTACTCAGTTCAGTCTTTCCATACTCTCTCCAAAGATAGTCCCCGAGGCTAAGAGTATTATAGAGACGTCCTATTTACACTACCATTTAACCCAGGCCTATCTGAAATTTACAAACTCCTGCCTCAGCCTCCTGGGTACTGGGATTAAAGGTATACACCACCACACCAGATTAGATAGATGCTTGATAGCATTCCCAGTGGACCCATGTAGGTTTGGAGCTTTGGTTTTGGAAGGGAACTAGTTATTAATTCAACTTCTTTAATAGATTCTGGTCTTTCCAGATGGACCCTCTTTTCAAAACATTAAATCTTTCATAGAATTGGTTCATTTCCTCCATGATTTTAAGCTTGTAGACATGAATTTGTTCATAAAACTCTATTATTTTTTATTGTCTGTGGGATTTGTGATGATACCCTATTTCCATTCCTGCTATAAGTAATTTGTTTTTTCCTCTTTTCCTTTTTGTAATTTAGCCAGGAGAGAGGATTATGGGTTTTATTGATCCTTTGAATAACTAATTTGGGTCTGGGTGTGCTGGAGCATGCCTTTAATCCCAGTACTAGGGAGGCAAGAGCAGGCAAAACTCTCTGAATTTGAGACCAGCACAGTCTACATAGTGAGTTCCAGGCCAATCAGTGCAACATAGTGAGACCCTGTCTCAAATAAACAGAGAATTTTAATTCTCATTGACTTCTCTGTTGATTCCATCCTTGTCAGTTTTGCTGACTCCTGCTCCATTTTGGCTAATTTTACTGCATCCCGTGGGGGTAAATTCGATGCTCTTTTTCTAGTTTTCTTCTTAGGCTATGGTCTTCTTAGTGCCTGGTCTCCCCTGACATTTGCACTAGATGATCTACATTCCTTCTTCAGCACAGCTTTCTCTGAGCCTCACAAGTTTTGTCAACTTTTATTTTTTTTCATTTTATATAATCTAAACCATTTCAAAAATTGACTCTGGATTTCTTCTTTGACTCCTGTGCATCTAGAAGTGATCTGCGTACAGTTCAGTGATTTGCTCCAGGACAGTTCCACCGTGGTGGGGGAGCAGATATCATGTGATTTAAGATTGGGCACATGTATTTCATGGCCTAGAGTGTGATCTATCTTGGTGTATTCATTATATTCAGTTGCTTGACGGTGCTCCCAAGTCCTCCTCTGTCCTTATTCGTTCTCTGCTGGGTATGCACAGTTTTGATGGACAGCTGTCAGGGCCACCAGCTATCAGGGGATGTATTCATTCCTATTTTTCTCCCACCACTTTTGTTATGCATATTCGTATGTTCTTTTGTGAGGACATACATGTTGACTGTCAGGTATTCTTGGATTGTGGTTATTTATAATCACATGCTGGACCTCTTCATACCTTCTAACTCTTCTCGCTCCACAGTCAGTTGCCCTCTCTTAGAATGGTGTTTCCTTCTCTTTGGTTTTAGTTCACATGTGTTTTCACTGGTAAATTGAGTTTCCTTTCCTTTTTATTAAAATTTTTACTTATTTAATGTATGCATGTGCATGGATGATTTCCCTGTGTCTGTGCCTAGGCACCATGAATGTGCAGTGCCTTTGGAGGCCACAAGAGGGCGGTCTGTCCCCTGGAACTGGAGCTAGAGATGTGGGTGCTGGAAACTGAACTTGGGCCATCTGGAAGGGCAGCCAGTGCTCTCAGCCTCTGAGTCATCTTTTGTCTCTAAAGAGTGTTTAAATCGATAGCTTGCTATGTTGGGTGAGTCTTGTGTTCTTCTTTCTGTCTGGTACTTGATTGGTGTCAGTATAGTACTGAGAGAATAAAGTGATTGTGGAAACTCTTAGGTTAATAGTGACCATGTTTGTCACTAATTTCTGCTTCTTGATATTTTTCTTTGTTCCATTTTTTTGGTCTTTCTTCCACACATTTCCTGCCACTGGGGAATTTAGTAAAATATTTTTACATGGTTTCATTTTATTTTTTTCTAAGCATATAAGCATCTGTTTATTTCTTCCTCCTCCTCCCTAAATGATTACCCTGGAGTTATAATACATGTGTATACACACATGTTCAGCACACACATATATACCTATGCACAGTTGAATATATTGCAAGCTATTACTACTTTGGGTATAATTTATTTTTTAGATTAATTAATAAGTAAAGTTATGAATGCTGGAGAGGTTGCTCAGTGGTTAAGAGCATTGGCTGCTTTTGCAGAGGCTCAGGGTTCAGTTCCCAGTACCTACCTGCGTGTTTGGCTCACAACTGTCTGTAACTCCTTTTCCAGGGGGATCTGATGCCCACGTCTCATTTTTATTGAGGGTACCAGGCATGCATGCATACCACATGCATACATGCAGGCAAAGCACTTGAACACATTAAAAAAAAATCTAAAAGACAAAGTTAAAAAAAAAAAAACAAACCAAGGAAGGTTTTATCTAAGCTCTGTTCTTCAGTCTCTAATGCTTTCCACCCTCCATGCAAATGTCTCTCTTCATTGTTTTTCTGTGCTCTAAAGAACCATTTGGAATATTTCTTGCAAGGTGAGTCTGCTGGTGACACATTCTCTCCAGTTTTGTCTTTGAGCCTCTGCTGTTAAAGTGAAGCTGCACAGAATGTAGGCTTATGGTTGGCAGATTTCCCTCCACTCTCACTCTGTCACCCATTGTCTTCTTCCCCCATGGGTTCCCAAGAGGGGATACATAGCTCTTACCTTTGCTTCTCCAGAGGTAAGATGTCCCTCCCACCTTAGCTTCCTTCATGGTGTTGCTTGAGCTTTGATTTCAGGAAGCTTGAATATGACTTATCAAGATGCAGGTTATTGTTGTTTTGTGTACTCCCTGGGTGTTCTCTGTGCTCACAGGATCCGTAGTGTTGTGTACAATACTGATTTGGGGGAGACTCTTGGCTATTATTGTGTCATACACTGCTTCTATGGATGCTTCTTTATCCTCTCCTGTGGTGAAACACTTTTCTGAAAATATTTCTTGTGAATATTTCAAAGAGTGAAATTTTTCCAGACCTTGCAATCAAGTTAAAAACATGCCTTAAGATAATTTAAGTATTAAATCTGCTGTCCTACTGTGTACTTAGGCTGTTTAAGTTTATCCTGCCTTTAAGAGAACAATTTAGCTGACATTACTCTGCCTTGGATTTCCCATGCAATTGGCTTTTTACAACCGAAGCTCTTATGCTATGTTCTCTCGTTCTTGCTCTCTCTCTCTCTCTCTCTCTCTCTCTCTCTCTCTCTCTCTCTCTCTCTCTCTCTCTCTCTCTCTCTCTCTCCCAGATGTGGCAATCTTTTGTTGAAAACATCCAACAGGTTGAAAGCAACCTTAAAAAACAAATATCTCACAAATGTTAGAAGTATCATGGGATGTAGGTTGATATCTCTGTGAAGTTTTGCGTGTTGTTCTGGGTCAGCTAGGGTCAGTAAGGTCTCATCTTCCCTTGTAAAACTGTTACAGATTTCTGTAAAGGATTCCTTAGTTCTTTCCCATGCCACGTTTTCTTTCTGTGCTGTTTAATAAACACAGAGCAAAGCCCTTTGTTAGAGACAGGCACAACACACATAGACATCAGAGACAGATAACAGGGGCAGACAGATCAAACACTCATAACAGACAGTTGACATAGACAGCCCAGTAACCACAGGCTAGGGACAGATGTGAGGCACAGGAGAAGTAGAAAATCACATTTGATCAGGTTGGTCAAACTAGTCTAAGGAAGTTTCTGTTTTCTGCCCTTAAAGTCACATGCATGCATGCTGGGGGCATCCCTGCCACCCCTCCACAGCTCCTGTGCTTGCAGGGAGGTAACTTTGTTGTCCCACAGGTCTGGGGTGTTCTGCTCTGTTTTCTATATCTTTTTCTCTTTCATGTCCAGTTTTGGAAGTGTCTGTTGTCATGTCTTCAAGCTCATAGATCCTTTTTAGACATGTTCTGCTTGTTAATGAGCTTTCTGCTTTTCCTTTTCCGTTCCTTCCCTCTTATTTCTGTGTCTGAGATAGAACCCAAAGCCTTGCAAATGCTAGGCAAATATCCGAGCTACACTCTGAACCTGACAGAATTTGTTTTTTCTCTCCATGTAACACCCATGTGAGAGTGTGCTCTCTTGAGGGTGCATGTAGAGGCCAAAGATTGATGGCATGGTGTCTTCCCAATAGTTTTATGAGACATGGTTTCAGTTTCACACAGCAAGCCCCAGAGATCTTCTACATCTCCTCTCTAGCACTAGGGCTATAGGCATGCATATTGTACTCTGCTTTTACATAGATTGTAGAAATTAGAACTCTGTTTGTTGATGGGTCTTTCTTTGGACCACCAGATCACATGTGGAGACTTATTATTAATTTATGAAAGCTTAGCTTTAGCTTAGGCTTGTTTTTGACTAGCTCTTATAACTTAAGTTAATCAATTTCTATCAGTCTACATGCTGTCATGTGGCTAGTGGCTTTTACCTCTCCTCCTGCATGTCCTGCTTCCTCTGTATACAGCTGAGGACTCTCCCATGCCTAGATTCATCTTCCCTTCTTCTCTATCTGCCCAGAAGTCCCACCTAACCTCTTCCTGCCTAGCTATTGGCCATTCAGATATTTATTAAACTAATCAGAAGATGCCTTGGCAAAGACATATCACAGTGTACAAAAAGATTATTCCACAGCCCAGGTCCATGTGTCTGTGCAATGGCACTTTATTTCAGTGTTGCTTCCTTTTGTCTAATTGCCAGCATTTTTTGTTCTTTCTTGAAATTTCCATCTTTCTACTGATATTACCTGCTTGTTTTTATGGCACACTCTTTCATAAGGCTCTTAGCATACTGAGTACAGTTTTAAAAGCATCCCTTTTATGATCATTCCGGCAATCCTGCTGTGTCAGAGTCTCCTTCTGTGCTTAGTCTCTGTGTGTGTGTGTGTGCTCTGGCATTGAGTAGGTCTTGATGCTCTTTGCTGAAAAGTGGACATGATGGGCACAGTGGGGGAACAGCAGCAACAGTGATGGTAGTGGTGGAGGGAGCATAGTGTGCAGTCTTATGACCATTCAATCTCTTGGTGATTTTGCATTCATAGCTATGATCTTTATTGTTACCTCTGTCCCTTAGAATGGTTGGAGCAGGCTGAATTTCAGTATTTGTTCTTCCCTTGGGGGAATTCGACCCAATAAAGCTCCAAGAAGCTACACTCTGCAGAAGTGATTCTTTCTAGGAGCAATCCTTTTGGAGGAAAGACAGAATATTCTGGACTATTTAAGAAAAAAGTGGATTCTTTGCCCTCTCCCTGTTGAAAGCAAATGAGACTTGTTCTTGGGCTTACTCATAATATTCATGTTAGAGTGAAGGAGGTGAAACTCCTCCAGCCATGGTGACCTCCAGTGATAGAGCCTTGGGAATTGCACTCTCAGACTTGTCCACATTGAGTTTCTGGCAAGCTATCAAGGGCAGATTTTCACACTCTGTCACTGGTCCCCATAAAGGTTTCTTGCCTTTCTGTGCTGATGTGTTGTCACTTTCTGTATTTGGCTGTCTGAATTTCCAGTTTGGGGGCAATGGGTTACCCTGTAACTTCATTTCTTTGATGAGTTGTTGATTTCTCAATTTGTTCAAATGTTAACATGTTTTTAGGATGGAGTGGAAACTTAATTCCTTATAAGCTGGACTGGCAATCACAGGTCCATATTGTTCTAGGGAAAGAAGGAAGAGTTGCTGTATGCAAAAGTGGGGGCAGGAAGATCAAGGGATTGGGGCAGCTTAGGCTATGCAATAAGATTGAACCTCAGAAAACCAAGGAAGGGCTGATGACATAGGTCAGTAGTAGAGTGCTTTCCTAGAGTGTAGGGACCCAAATTTATTCCTAACACTGTGGCCAAGAAAAAAACACACACAAATATTATAAATTATTTAAAAATTAAATTATTTTATTTAAGAGTTAATTTTGACCCCTTTCACAAGGATCTAGCTGGTGAGTCTGCCTGATCTTCCCCTCACACACCTACCCCAATCCTTAGTCCTAACCTGGGTTCTACATTCCAGTGTTCTAGTCATCCTAATCTTACCATCCCTTCCTGAACTGCCTCAACCTCTTCCTACCAAAACCTACTCTTCCTGCCCCTCTGTCTTTCCATGATCTAAAGGCCCTTCCCTTGCCACATGAAGTCTCCCATATTAGCCAGATCCTGCACATCTGTTGTTAGAGTGTAACTGGCCTGATCCTCCTCTCTAAGTAACTTCTTCAAACTGCAGATCTACTACCAAACTCCAGGTTTGGACCAGGTTGCACTTCCAACCTGACTTCATTCCATCTAAGCCATCCAGATACAAGAAAGTCAGAAAACACCAAATAGCCAAAACCAAAGAAAGAAAACCTCCGCAACATATCATAATTAAAACACTTAAGTATACAGAGCAGAGAAATTACATTGAAGACTGCATGAGAGAAAATGCAAGTCATACATAAAAATAATAGCTAAATTCTTAATGGAGACTTTAAAAGCCCCAGGAACCTGGAGCAATGTATTCTAAATCCTAACGGACCACGATGGCCAACCTAGAGTAATGGACCCAGAAAATAATATGCTATATATGAAGGAGAAAGAAAAATCTATGTTATAAGCCTAAAGAATTATATTCAACAGACAACACCTAAATAAAATGCATCATGTAATGTTTTGGGCTCAAGAGAAGAGTGAACATAGAAACTATAGAAATAAAAGGGAAGCTATAATTAATGAAACTCAAAGGATCAGTGAGACCACAAACAGCACCAACATTCAAAAGAGCAGTGACTGCAATCAAGATGCACCTTTCGACAGTAACTTTAAATATTAACCACCCAAATTCCCCAATCAAAAGACTTAGGATGGCTGAGTGGATCAAGAAACAAAATCCATCCATCTGTTGTCTACAATAAACACACCTTAGCTTTAAAGACAGATATTGCCCTAGAGTAAAGGAATGAACAAAAGTACTCTAATCAAATGGAACCAGGAATTAAGCAACCATCACCATTATCTATCAAAATATACCTTTAAAACTTATCAGAAGAGATAAAGAGAGACACTTCATTCTAATCAAGGGAACAGTTAACCAAGAAGACATTCCTATTCTGAACATATATTCACCAACTTAGGGGGCACCCAACTTCATACAAAGTATACTACTGAAATTGAAGGCATGGATTAACATCAAGTCATTACGAGGAGGTGATTTCATTACATAATTTTCTTCAATGGACAGGTAATCTGGACAAAAGATAAATAGAGAAACATCAAATTTAGATGATACCACACATCAAGTGGACTAACAAATATCTACAGAATATTCCACCCAAACAACTAAAAAATATGCAGTCTACTCAGCAGCAAATGGAACTGTCTCTAAAATAGACCACACCCTGGGACACAAAACAAATCTTAACAAATTCAGAAAGATTTAAATAACTGTTTCCTATTTGACCATGTGCAAAAAAATATTAAAATCCACAGCAAACAAACTTCTAAGTGTACAAACTTAAGTAAATTAAACAACTCATTACTAAAAGATGAATGTATCAAAAAGAAATAAAGGAAGAAATAAAAAATCCCTTGGAACTCTCTGGGCATGGTGATCCCAACATTTAAGAGTCAGAGGTAGACAAATCTCTGAGTTTGAGGCCAGCCTAATTTACAGAGGGAGTTTCAGGACAGCTAGGGCTGAATACAGAAAAACCCTGTCTTGAAAAAACAAGGACAAACAGACAATGCCTGGAATCAAATGAGCATGAAAACATAATACAACAAAGGTCTAAGATACATTACAAATGGTCCTTTTAGAGAAATGCATTGTTCTAAGGTTTACATTAAAAAAAACCCAGGAAAACCAAAAATGAATGGCTTAATGATGCAGCTCAAAAATTTGGAAAATTAAGAACAAACAAAATCCTCAAACCATAGCAAAAAACAATAAAAACAAGAGCCCAGCTTAATGAAATAGAAACTAAGTAAACAATTCTAAGACTCAATGAATTTAAGAGTTGACTGTCAAAGAAGACAAACAAGATTGACAGACACCTTGTCCCAACTAATCAAAAGAAAATAGAGAGGGGACCCAAATTAACAGTTAGAAACAAACAGGAAAGTCACAATGGACACTAAAGAAATTAAGACTATTCTGAGGGAATACTTTAAAAACCTGAGCTCAATTAAGTTGGAAAACCATAAAGAAATGGAGAACTGTCACATTACTGAAACCAGTGTAAGCTCTAAGTACATTCTAAATGTTTATCTGTGTACCCACAGTAGTTCTCATTTGTCATCAAAGAAAACTGTCTGCAGCCAAGACCATTATAGAAAAACCACAGCAGATCACAATGCAGAGAACAGAACTCATGTGGTATCAAGTCCCACCTGATACGTCTACAGCATAATTCCCACACCTAAGGCTCAGGGATCATTATGGAAGAGGAAGCAGAAAGACTAAGAGCTAGAAGAACAGGACATTTATTTTGAGATTTTTGTGTCCTAGAAATTACAGAGAGGCTACACCAATAAGGTCTCAACAACATGAGACTGAACAATGATGACACCAGTGAGCGTGCTAACATGGAATGGGAAAAGCTAACCAGGTCTCAACCCTAGACAAAGAATTGGTGAATGCTGAGAGCAGATAAAATAATCTTCCCCAGGGAAGGGTCCCCTGATTGGTTACCCAATTCCAAGTGGTCAGTCCTGAGATCATAAACATATAGGTAACATAGTTTAGACTGAGTAGGTTTTATTTATGTATTTAGAAATGTGTATGCATGCATACATAAAACAGCAATTAAAGGAAAAGAAGGGAATGAATTTGAGAGAAAACAAGTGGCTGTATAGGAGTGATTGGAAGGATGGAAGGGATGAAGGGAATGATATAACTACACTTTCAAATATAAAAGAATTATTAAAAGAAGTTAATTCTGGGAGGTGGTGGCAGCACATGGCTTTATTCCCAGCACTCGAGAGTCAGAGGCAGGTGGATCTCTTGAGTTTGAGGCTAGTTTGGACTACAGAGCAAGTTTTAGGACATCCAAGGCTGCACAGAGGAATCCTGTCTCAAAAATCCAATCAACCAACCCACCAACCAACAACATCAAAACAAACAAAAAAACCAAGCAAATAAATACAAAACAAAAAACTCAGAACAACAAACAAACAACTAACAACAACAAAGCTACAAAATCCCCAAAACTTAATTCTGCAAACTTCTGGCTTTTCCAGGACCCACAGACAGCATCCCCAGTCCCTTATGTGAAGTGTCAAGTCTCTTTTGCTGACAGAGTGAGCTTCTCGGTTTCTATGGACTGCTCCCAGTGTGGTTCATCCAGCCTTTTTTTCTTGCCTCAGCCATTTGAGACTGACTTTAGCCTGTACTGTGTGTTATCTGCCATCATAGTGGGAAAGTCACAGAGCAGGAGCCTGATACAGTCAGCCACAGAATGCATGCGTATCTTTGTCTCGGATCTTTGCTTAGGCTGTGAGGTGATTCATTCTCAAGTCACCACACTGATGCACAGTAATCTAGAATCGTAAACTGCCTTAGGATGCTTTTTGTCAGACTATTTCATCATAGTATCAGAAATGAAACCAGGACACCCTTACTAAACAATAAACAGGTTAGAAAAAGCTGCAGTAGCTGAACCTCAGCCCATATCCACAGGAATGGGAGACTATACCAGAAGCCTTTCTCCCTAGAGCATTTCTGGCTCCTGGCTCCTTTCCTCTGGATGTCTCTAGCTCTCACTGGAAGTGCTCCCAGGGGGACTGGCTGGCTCTCTGCCCTCACAGGCCTTTAACCCACACAGCTGTGGCCACTTAGCCTCAGCAGCAGCTCTGCCCCGCTGTGGTTCAGGGCTCTGAACAAACCTTGCTCTGAGAATCATTAGGAGCTCTTGGCAAACAGCTTTGGCCATATAGACAGCCCTGAAGGGACCACATCCCGGCAGAGCCTGCTGGCTGTTCTAAAACCTGGGCTTCATCTTGGATACACTCTGGGGGCCAGTCACTCACAGCATCCTGGTGGACACGTGGAAGTGGTAAGTCGGATGGGTGGTGCCTATCTGCTGGAGAGAGCACAGGTCCCAATGTACAGAATGGAATTAAAGGGACAGAACAGCCCTTCTCATCGTGTCAGATAGAAATTAAAGTTTCTGACTGAGTCATGGTGAGTAACAGGACAGTTCTGTGAGAGGGCTGGGAGGGATTGAATCACTGCCTGCAGAAGCAAAACGGACAGCCATGGGTCCCTACTCCTTCCATTCTGTTGCTCTTTAAATCAGAAATCCTCCTATTCAAGTAGACGATAACCTGGATAAAACAATACGTGCAACAAAGGGAATTCATTTTTTAAGTTGTGGCTTGATCAACCTCTGGCTTCAGGAACAACTGGAATCAGTTGCCCACATACTGTCACAGGAAATAGTTTTTGAGGTCCTTACTTTTTCCAGATTGGCTCAATTTTTATAGTCTCTGCATGCACAGTAGCCCTGTGACTGGAGCCTCATATCCTTCCAGGTTCGAATCTGTGAAAAATTTGCATCTCAGACTGCGGCCTCACTGGCTGGCTTTCTTTATTGTCGGCATTTTTATGGAGGTGATGTATTTCTTTCATCTCCTTATTGCATGTTCTCAAAACTTCTCTAAAGCTGCAACAAATTCACAGAGATCTGGAATACCTCTCCTTTTGCTGGACACAAAACCCCATGTTCCATCTAGCTGTACACAGAATGAAAGATTGAGGAGAAAGTGAAAAAAGAGTTCTGGTCTTTAATGGCATCCTTGGTGACCCTGTGGCCTCTGGAGAGCACTGTAGGGGAGCAGTAGGACTTCTTATAGTTTAACTGCTCCTGGAGCAATCTATCATTCATGGATAAATGTGTTTCTGCCTGATCTGGGGCAATACACTAACCTGGAGAAATAACAGCAAATATTTAAAGGGTGTGTTGGTGCAGAGGGGTCCTGGAAAGAGTCAGAAAAGGCGACAGAGATGTTCCATTCATAGGATACTGTCTAACTCGGTGTTCTATTACTGTGAAAAGACACCATGACCACAGCAATGCTTAAAAAGGAAAGCATTTCATTGAGGCTGGCCTACAGTTTCAGAGGTTTAGTCCGTTGCCGTCATGGCAGGGAACATGGCAGCAAACAGGCTGAGAGAGAGGGAGAGAGAGGGAGAGAGAGAGAGAGAGAGAGAGACAGAGACAGAGACAGAGACAGACAGAGACATAGAGAGACAGAGACAGACAGAGACAGACAGACAGAGAGAGACAGAGACAGAGACAGAGACAGAGGAGACCCCTCTGGGCCTGGTTTGGACTTTTGAAACCTCAAAGTCTGCCCCATTAACATACTTCCTCTGATAAGGCCATACTTCCCACTCCCTCTCAAATGGTGCTACTCCCTGATGACCAAACATTCAAATAAGTGAGCCCCACGAGGACCATCCTTGTCCATACTGTAATAGGTACTTATGATCATGGCTGACCATCCGAGTTTGTCCCCAGGGTCTTCATGGTGAAAGGAGAGAACCAACTCCTGCAAATTGTCTTCTGACCTCCTCATGCTTCCCACAGGGTGTGTGGGCTCTACCCCCACAGTAAATAAATAAATGTAAAGGGGGCATAAAAGTAGAGGCAAAAATAAGAAAAGCACCACAGTGTAACCAGAGGCAACTTTGCAAATAATTTTGTTTATAGACGGAACTACAGAATTTAGTCAGAGCATTGTTGCATTTACGATGCGGACAGGACAGTGGTGGGCAGAACATCGCCATCTCTTTCCATCATCTCTCTTCAGCTGTTAAAGCAAGAACCTTTCAAAATCCTATCAGAGAAACTGGATTGCACAGCCTTCCCTAGCTGGGAGGAGCTGAGGAAGGGGTCACCCAGTCAGTGTTATCTAACATCTATTCCCTTCTCTGCTCCCCACGTTCTGACTGCTGTTTTTGCATGGATACTGTGGATTTCACATGAGACATTTCCTTGGAGAAGGTGGAGACCAGAGTCTGGTATAAGGTATGCTGTGGGTATACACACCCAGAGCACCTCCTCCCTGAAGGCACTCTCTCTCTTGCACTTTCCTCTGAGAATGAAATAGACACACTGGGTCCCGCCTTATACCCCACTTCTACATACTACTCTTCCAGTGACAGTTGGATTATTTTGGCAGTTATTCACATTCTGCTCACTGTATTTTATTCTACATTAATTTCTATTTGTATGTACACAGGTATGCATGCATGGCATGTGGTCAGGGGAAAATCTGAAAAAGTTTGTCCTTTCCTTCCACCATGTGGGTTGTGGAGTTCAAACTCAGGTCCTCAGATTTGGCGGCAAGCTCCTTTTACTTACTATGCCATCTTACTGACCCTTTGTGTATGCTTTTTGTCACGGGACTCTGTAGACTCTTTAAGTAATGGCAAAGTGACTCTTCCCACCCCTGGCTGGTCATGTGGCTTGCTTTGCCCAATAACACGGAGTAGAGAGGCAGATACTCTATCATGGTGTCAGCCATGGGAGGTCTTTGTAGGATCCTGAATGTCCTCCTGGCCCTGGGCCTTCCCCATGAGAAGGGCATATGTCAGGTGGGCCCAGAACTCTCACTAGTATGGAGCTTCTCTGAGCCATGCATAACCGGAAAGGAGTGCAGCTGTCTGCCTGTTAGAGCAGAGGTAATGACTCTGCAGCCCAGTCCAGTGTGCTGCAGTCACCTGCATACCCTGTAGACCCACAGGCATGAGGGCAACCTTTGCTGTTTCAAGCTGCTGAGTTTGAGGGCTTATTGTCGGGATACTCTGTGGTGGGGTATCTGTACACTGTGCGAAGGTGTATTGCTGTGACTGATGTAATAAAAATCTGAAGGGCCAATAAGTAGTTAGGCAGCAGAGTATAGGCAGGATTTCTGGGGAGAGAAAAGAAGAAGAATAGGAATCTAGGCTCTTGGAAGATGCCAGGATGGGTGGTACACATAAGAATGTAGATTAATAGAAATGGGTTAAGTTCTAAGAGCTAATTAGGAACAGGCCTAAGCTGTAGGTCGAGCTCTCATAATTAATAATAAACCTCTGTGCCATTATTTGCAGGCTGGTGGTCAATGAAAAACTACTACTACAGCAACCACTGATGTACATGCTATGATCCAATTGCAGAAGTGTCTTTTTGTTCCCACCTCTCTGAGACTTCCTCTCCCTGATGACAGAACCAAAGCACCACCTCCTCTATGGGAGGCAAGAGAGCCTGTTAGAGACAGTGCTGGCCCTTTCCTAGTTCTGTGGAGTCCTAGATGCGTGTTTGCTCTTACCTCTCAGTGTTGCAGCCGGGTGTTAAAGAGGTTCTTCACTGACCCATCTCTTTCAGGGGGAAGGAGTGATAGACAGTTGCCGCTGTTGGTCCTGTATTCTGGCATGGCAGAAGGCCTCACAAAGGAGGAAATTCATATGTGCCAAATATCAGCTTTGGGTTGATCAAAAGCTAGGTTGCAAAGCAAGAGGGCAAATGCCTGGAGACTCAGGACAGAGGGAGGAGAGGCGGAGAGAACCCATCATTCAGCCTCAGCTTGGTCCAAGGGCCTGACCCAGCGTGCCGCACAGGATTCAGTGAGTCTCCAGACACTCTGTGGAGAATGAGGGATGCTAAAAGCTTATGGTGTGTTCAAGGTAGAATGAAATTTCTTTCCCTGGAGCCATAAAGGGACTAGCTTGATCCTCTTGGGGACAGAGTGATTTAAGTGTAATTGTGGTGAGAGGCACAGGGTCAGGCTGCTGGCTCTGGGAATCCTCTTACTGAGTGTGATTTGGAGCCTTGGAAATAATTTGTCTGTGAGCACTAGAAGGAATCCCTGGCCTATGCCAGGGGATCTAGCAGAGTGCACGGTGAACAACAGACATTAGAAGCCATGTGAAGCCCAGATGAACATGGCAGAAATTGCTTAACCTCTTTTGTAAAATGTGGTTAAGAACTTTCCAGCACAAAGTGGGGGAGACTGAAATAAAGGATGGGGGTCCCCTTCTCACCTTTTCCACTTCTCTTCTCTCCCCTCCCTCCTTTTGTCCTTCCTTTCCTGTCAGAGTTTCACTATATAGCTAAGGCTAGACTTGAACTCACCACACTCAGTTAAAAAATAAAGTTTTACTTCATTATTTTTTTCAGCACCAGGACCTAGCATTGTATACTCTAAGCACAAGATCTGTATTCCCCAGCAATAGAATGGTTTCCTAAGGGCTTCTCCATGAGAGAGGAGCAGATAGCAGATATCTTTCCACAGCTCCTCCTCTTCCTCCTCCTCCTCCTCTTCATCCTCCTCTTCCTCCTCTTCGTCCTCTCCCTCCTCCTGCTCCTCCTCCTTCCTTATATTCCTTGTTTCAGATGAGGGGTGAGATCAAGTGCACCCAGGTATTTCCACTCCCCACTTCCAGGGGAGCCAGGGAGCAGGTTACTCTTTCTCGCTCTCAGCCTCTGCACTGATTTTAACTTTCAGAGACATTTATGTTGAGATTTATTCCATTCTTTTCCTCCACAGACTCTGGTCAGCTTCTGAGCTGTCACCAAGTCGGGGTGCATGAACAAAATGTGAAACACTGACAGCCCAGTACTTTTCTCTTCCAATAGAGTTTTCCCAAATTCTTCAAGTGTTTCTCAGGAGGGAATGAGAAAGGGATCCTGGGGCTGGCACATCTCTGCTCCATCAGTCCCCAAATCCTAATCGTAAAAATTAAAATCCAGTTAAGAAAAACCATGGCTGTCATTATAACTTGGTGGTTGATTTGATCTTGATCAAAACTTTTATGCGATTTCACAGTTTCTAGTGGAATTCACTGAGTGCACATTGATCATCTTTGTGCCACAAAGACTGGCTTCTCTCAGCCGAACTTATCCCCCCACTCAAACTAATTTCAACTTTTGATCTAAGCCTGTGTCACGCTTTTGAAGGGCAATGCATAGTGGCTTCAGACCCAGGAGCCTGGGCTCCCATCAGGCCCAGCCTACACCAACCCCTTCCTTACATCCAGACTTAGGCCAGGCCAGGGAGGTCCCTGCTGTGGTTTGGATGTAAATGTCCCCCAAGGCCTAGTGCTGAAGCCTGTCTGCCTGCTATGCTGTTTGGAGAGTGGGGACCTTTAAGAGGCGGAGTTAGAGGGAGGAAGTTAGGCCATTGGTATTGTGCCCTTGGAGGGCTTGAGACTCTAGTGTTTCCCCAGAGACCCTCTAGTTCCTCTCTGTTTGCTGGCTGCTGTGAGGTGAGCAGCCTCTTTCTGGGAAATACTCTACCATGGTGTGCTAAGCAAACAGTCATGTGGCCATGAACAGAAGTCTCTCACATTAGTAGCCCAGATTAACTCTTTCTTCTTTGAAATTCCTGACCTCAGACATTTTGTCACAGTAACAGAAAGCTGAATAGAACAATCCCTATGTCAGTCTTGGAACTTTGAGGCACAGGAAGGCTGCCCAGCAATGCCTAACATTAGAGAGCTGGGCAGACTCATAGCCTTTGGCAAACATGATGAAGTTAAAAAGCAAATACCTTGGGATAGCCCATTAACAAGAGAAAAGCCCCACAGGGACTTTGACATCACAGTGAAAACAAATAGGGTCTATAGTAGATGACAACCCTGAGAAATAATTACTCTGAGCCAATCAATGCCTTGGTGATACTGAGAATTTGTCATGGGAGCTAGCTGAAGAGGTATTTCTACTTTAAACACACATTTAAATAGTAACTAGAATAATTTAAAGAATTTAATTTATTCCATTGGATGAATGGAATACACAGGAGGGCTGTAACTGAGCACTGGACATCTACCTTCCATGTCTGACGTGGTGTGGTGCACCCTCTGCCTATGTCCACACAGCATCCCAATGAGCTGTCAGAGCTTGGGCATGGTATCAGCTTCCTAAGCTCATGTGCTTTCACGGGGGTTCTTAAGTCACCTTCAGTTTGTTAGTCTTGTCTCCATACCTTGTCCATGGTGCCCAAGGGCAGTCAAAGAATTTCAGGAGGAGAATAAATTTCAGGAGTGGGGTTATTTTCTGCAAGAAGTTCTGTTTTGGACAGTGAGCTGGGATTCACCAGGGACAGAGCCAGTCTACTTGCCCACCATGACTTCAACTCTAAAAGGAGATCTTTCCCACCAGGCTCTTGGTGCTGGACCCAGAGAAGGTAGGTGGTTCTCTCAAACTCACACAGCTGGGAGCAGCCTAGCCTGAGTTTGAACCTGGGTGGGCCAGGCTCTGGTGACCAGCACTGTTTCCAATCCCACACTGTTCCTCTACTCATTAGAAGCACAGCACAAGTAATAACTCTAGCTTCCCATAACTCAAGACACACTTGACACCATAATCTACAGAAGACACCATCCATAAAGGAGCAGTGACAGACAGGCTACCATGGTGATGGGCATGAGCCCCTATCTGTCTGATCCATCATTGCCATTATGCATGCTGTATCTCTATTATCTCTTCCGTAAGACATATTTACAATGTCATTAAAAGGGAGATGTGGGGGATATATTATCTTCCTTACATGCAGTATATATTATCCACCCATGCCCTGTCACATCTTGATGATGCCAGACATGGCTGACCCTTGTGCAGTGGCTGGTGAGATACCATCTCTCCTAGTTGCAAGCAGGGAGGGAAGGGGTGCAAGCCTGCTTTAGGGCCTTGCAGAGTCTGGCACACCAAGTTTACACAGCACTTTGTCAGTGTTGATTGTCAACTCGACAGAATCTATAATCAGTCACCTGAGAGGTGGGCTTCTGGGCATGCCTGTTGAGGGTGTGTGTTATTTTATTATGTCCATTTGTGTGGGAAGACCCATTTTAATTGTGGGTGGGGCCATTTCCTGAGCAGGGGTCTTGGAGTGTATAAATGGAGAGAGTGAGGAGGCTGCCGTTTCAGGTCCACAGACCACATGCCTACATGCTTGCCTGCCAGACAGACCGCTTCTGTGGTGAGAGGGGCTAGCACTGTCACAACCCCCATTGCTCAGATGAAGAAACTGAGGACAGCATCTTTTAGGAGAACCATGTTTGCTCTCAATGCTTCTTTCAGGGCTGGTGGAGGCAGGACTGGAACTCAGATCTTCTGATTTCAAATCCTCTGTGATCTCTATATTGCAGGTTGTTTGTTGCGCATTCGTGCATCCTCTAAATCAATATACAAGTCAGTGAACATTTCCTGGGAGTAGTGCCTGGGGCTGTGCATGTGCTCTGCTGCCACAGGGCCAAGACAGAGTTCTCTGACAAGATGTTGGGGGAAGTCTGCAAAGAATGAAAGTAGATTATCACAGTGGGGCAGACAATACTGGCACCTAGGGTGAGGTTGTGCTATGACGAGCAGGATGCCACCCTCTGCCATAGAGCCACAATCTCCCAATGCCAACAGTGCTGACTCTAAGAATCCTTGACCAGCACTAATCGAATGGCCACACTCAAGAGGCTAAGGCTGTGAATGGGGACAAGCTACCTGAACCATGATATGAATCAAGGCAGCAAGCAGCCATCCTGTTCCCAGTGCCTGCTATTTCTAACTCAGCCTGTTACACAAGCCTGTGGGTGGCCATCATCCACTTACGTAGGAAGAAATTGAGGCACAGAGAGGGCAGACACCTTGCTCAGAATCACAGCTAGAGAGGGACTGTACTGGAATTTGAACTTAGGTTGTTTGAACTTACCCTTTGGCCAATAGGCCACATTGTCTCTCTATGAGACTTGTCACTCTTGATGGGATTTAGGAAGCTTTGTGGTAGAGTATGAGTTCATGCCATGGAATTGGAGGAATTCTATGATCTGTGGGCAAGAGTGCAAAGGCCACCTGGCAAGAGGGCACAGTTGGGAAATGGTTTAAGAGAATGAGCTAAGAGAACATAAGGTAAAAGTGGGATTGAACCTTGGGTCTTTGTGGTTGCCTGTGTGTGTGTGTGTGTGTGTGTGTGTGTGTGTGTGTGTGCACAGCCACACTGTGTTTGTGCAGCAGAGAATAGGGCTTATCTGTCACCTATTCAGGAGGTCAAGCCTTCAATCTGTGAGGATAAAGTAGGTCCTGGGCAATGAATTTCTTATGACTGGGACCCTGGCCCAAAGATTCTTTCTGAAACATTTATTGTTGGACAGGGTGGAAAAGGACTGTTGACCTCACCCACCACTCCCTGGTCCCAGAGACCTGTCCCTGTCCTGGACTGGTCTGTAAGGCACATCACTTTTTGCAATGCTGACAGCCCTCTGTTTGTGCTTTCAGATAATCTAACTCACAGATAATTAATGTCAGTCTGCTGTCACTGCACCCTGGCTAACCACAGTGTGTGGGCGTAGGCTGGGCAGCCGGTCGATGAGCAGCCCCAGGATCTGTCAGAGTCAGGAAAGGGCACATCACCTGCCAAGTTGCCTGTGCATGCCGGGGACCTTAGCACATGCCTGTCTACTTCAGAGGCACAGACAGTTTCCATTCCAGAAGACACAATGCCCAAGGTCACAGCTTCAGCTCTGGGGACCAAACTGGGTAAAAAGCAGAGAGGAGAGGAGTCTGTTCAGTGGGTGTGGGCATACACCTTGCCTTCCCTCATCCTGTGTGCAAAACTCCACTTAGCTCAAGTTCTAATGCAGGTTTCACAGCTGTGTTCAAATTCCTGGTGGGTGAGAGGTTTTGCATCTACCTGAGGTACTCTCTGCTACCAGTCATTCTAAAATGCTAGGGGCTCCCCACACAACTCAGTCTTGGCCATGTTTCTGTCTTAGTCATTATCTCTTCACCAGATTCTTCTTCCTCTGATGTGCATGCTACACTCTACAGGATCCTGACTGGCTGTTTCTGTTCATCCTCTAACTATCCAGTTTCCAGGCAGCTCTCCTCTGCTCAGTGTTCCTACAGTTCACTGCACAAACCCTGGGAGCATGCACTCCACATTCATTTCTTCCTTCTGCCATGCTTACCTTGGTGCTCATGCCAAACAGGGCTTGAGGCACAGGGTAAAAGAGAGATACAAAGTAGGCGTTCATTTCCCTGTGACCAAGTCTCTTCTAGAACAGAAATTTGACTAATATGAAGTCAGGGGAAAGCCACCCAGCAGTGTCTAAAGCCAGATATCAAGTCATGAGTCCCAGTATTCTGTTGTCTGTGAGTCCTTGAGAACTTCTCTGTGGTCAAAGATGGGTGACTTGGATCTGGAGGGCAGTGACAGTCCTGTGCATCCCATAAATCATCCAGTGAAAGAAAAGGTAAGTGAGGGTTTGACTATCCTATGGGTTTCTCAGCATCCAGACACCTGTCTAGCCAACTAACCACTTGAGGATATGAGGAGGTCAGAGGACAATCTTTAGGAGTTGGTTTTCTCCTACCATGTGGATTTCTAGCATGAAACTTTAGGCGTGGAGGCAGGCTCCTCTGTCCTCTGAGCCATCTGGCCATCTCAACTCACATCTTGGGAGATGTTCTCAGGTGCTGTGGGTGACATGTTCACAGGTGAGGTAGTTGTGTAGAATCTTCCACAGGAATATTTCTGGCAAAGTATGGAAGGGCATGTGTGGGTCTGAGGTTGGTCAAACCATTCGAGGAAGTGAGAGCAGTAAGAGGCCAAGGGTCAGAAATGGATTCCTGAAATAACAAAAGCCCTTCTCTCCCATCTTTCTACCCTCATCCTTTCCTTTCCTCTCTGTGTCTCTCTCATTTATTTTGATTAATGAGTGAATGGTATATTTTAAAAGTTTAAAATTCTTGAGGCAAGACCAGATGCATAAGGAGTAGGTACACTTCTGGTCCCACCTTCCCCCCTTTTACTTCTCCCTCCCTCCGTGTTCTTGTCCTTACACACTCATGTCCTTGTTTTCCTAGCTCCCTTCTAGGCATTCTTTGCATTCTTTGTGCAAACATCTATGTATGTAAGTGTCATGGTAACTTCATTGTTCTGAAAAATATTAAGAATCTGATGCAGCAGCAACTGAAGTCTAAGGATAGGGGAAGCAGAGGGCTTGGGATTAGGTTGTTTGGGGTGCTTCGGGGACATTGAATGCCACACCTAGACCTTCTTACAAGCGAGCATATTTTAAGTCGTTTCTCAAATTACCTTCAAGTCATGATATTTTCAAGGCAACTTCACACCCAGGTAGTCACAGGAGCTGTGTGACTGACCTCACTAAAAACAGAGCAACAGCTGCCCCAGGTCTGTGCCCCACCAACAATTAAGAAAGATGAACTCCCAACAGAGGTAGGCACTCCGAGTCTGTGTCTCTGTGTCACATGGTCAGTTAGCTGCCTCTGCTGTTTCCTCCTTTATTTATTTTCTGGGAAACATTCTGTGACTTAGAACAGTGTCCTCCCTTTGTCAGCAGCCAGTCCTCAGAACCAAGTTGCTGCCTAAAAATAATGTATTTTTATTAAAAACTATTTTAAGTTGGTGCCTATTTTCAAGATAGATTCACATATGGATAAGCATCCAGTATTGCTTGTTATAGATAAGTGATGAATTATTTTAATCAGAAATGGATTTAACAGAATTGCAGAAATAAATTTGGGAGATTTTTCACAATCTGGTTGTCTTTTCTGATTCTTCATATTTATATTTAGTATTCAATGAAGACTAATCGTGACTATTGGACATTCAATCAAAATCACCCAAACTGGATGCATCCCACTCATAATAAAGATTGACATTCTCTGCAGTAATGGGAAATTGGCTCTAGGCTCTTGGAGCAGAATTAGATGGGGCCAGACATATGCTGAAATTTTCTTGCTCAGTACCAGGGGTCCTCTAAGGCTCCAGCTTTTGTTATGTGTTGTAATACCTCATGCGATGCCTGCCAAGGACCAGAACTCATGCCTGAGGAGGGGACAAAGGTATCCTGGATGCCTAGCCACCTCTGACCTGAGGCAAGAGGTTGGACTGTTAGGGGCTGTGCCTGTGCCAGGGCCTGTGTCAGGAGCATTGGAAATGAAAACTTAAGCAGGCCAGGATCTGTAGCTCGCCACCTTATTTTTTGAAACAGTGACTCTCATTGCATGTGGAGCTGCCAATCAGACAAAGTTGGCTGCCAAGTTAGCTCTGTGAATCTTTCTGTCTCTGTTCCCTAAAACAGGGTTTACAGATGCAACTGTGCTGGGATCTGAACTTGGGTCCTCATGCTGTGCAGTGGTATTCTATCCACTGAGCTGTCTCCCAGCCTCTCAGGCTCTCACTGTTTACACAGTGATAATTGAGGTCATTTTCATCCTGTTGATCTTTTCTCCAATACTTCATTTTATTTTTCTTAAAACGTGTTTTTAATTAACATATGAAAGAATGGTTGCATTATGATATTCTCAAACATATATAATTTCACTTTGTTAGTCTTTGCCTCTCCCCTATTGCCCTTTTTTTTGTCCTCCCTTCCCCTCCACTGGTCTCCTTTCTCCTTGTAAATAATCCCTCTTGCTAATCCTAGAGAAAATATGCACTGTTTGTCCTGGCTTGTTCCCACTTCCCCCTTGTCTCCCCTAATATACTCACCCTCTCTTCTATTTTCATGTCATATATGCATATATGGCTATATATAGATACATGTTTACACCTAGAGTCCACACACACTGTATATGTTTCATGGGTACTTTTAATTGGAGGCAAGTAACAACAAAATTTCATTTGCAGAAAGAATTAATTAAATTAAAATTAGTAAGTTAACACTGGTGTGTAGGGCAAGGCAGTGCAGAAATTTCTTCATCTTGTATTTTTGCTGAAGATGGTTTAGGATTGACCAGAATTTGATCTCTTTGATGGTAAAATCCCATGGGAAAACTATCCAACTCTATTTTAGAAACCTGAGGTCAAGATGCTCTAGCAAACTTCTTTTGACTTCTGTTAAACTACATGGTTGTGCAAACCTTCCCCTGTGGCTGCTGAGCAAGATATCAGGATGTGGACATTTTTGCTTTTAAAAGCCCCGTACCCCAAATGCTCAGTGTTACACTTGGGTCCTGAATATCTGAGTATAGTCCCAGATATCTGGAATAAAGATTTTCAATTGGCTATCAGATTGTTTCTGCAGTGTTCTTTGTGTTATAGAAAGGTAATATATGAATAGCCAAAGTCATGAAGATGGCATTCAGTTGAGCAAATAGATCTCATGCTGCATTTTGGGGCAAGGAAGATAAGAAAAAAACCATGTTCAGTTGGTCGTGGTGGAGCAAGCCTATAATCCCAGATCCTCAGGAGACTGAGGCAGAATGATTGACAGATCAAGTGCATCTGGGGCAACTAAATGAATAGGAAAAAGAAGTCTGAGGATATAATTCAGTTGTAGAACCATTGCTGAGCATGGGTGAAGCTGTGGATTCAATTTCCAGTACTATAAAACCAAACCCAACCCAACCTAACCTAGTCAAACCCAACCCAACCTAACCCAATCAAACACAATCAAACCCACCTAATCCAACCTAACCCAACCCAACCCAACTCAACCCAGCCCAACTCAACCAAACCAACCAACCAAAATCCAATCTAACCAAACCCAACCACATAGACAGGGACCATTCCTGAAATGTCTTTCTAAGAGTTTAAGTCATCTTGCATAAGTTAGCAGAATGTAGTGAGGTAAATCCCACAAACAAATGAGGTCACTATCTGCTCATGTTCTTTGTATTTTTCTATGTCATTCAGAAAGAAGTTTTGCCTTTGACAGGAGTGTGGGTAGAGCACCATGTTCCTCCACTGCAGCCTCCACACAATTTGTTCTAGTCAATTTTAAGCCTCTTTGACCATGAGGGAGCAAATCATTATGTCCCCCTGCTTCATTTTCAGGTTTTCATGAATGGGCTCTGGCTGCCTCTGGAATACACAGGGTTCAGAGTTTCAGCCAACTTTCCTCAGAAACTAGTAGTTGCAGCCTTCTTTGATCAAGACATCTCTGTATTGATGGGCAGATGTTAGCATCTGGAATTAATGTGGACTTTTCCCCCCTCCCAGTTATTTGGAGAATCTCATTAAAGCAGGTTTCCTTCAGGGAATTGATGCTTTAATATTCTGCATTGTCAGCTGAGGGCCTAGATTTTATTTCTTGAATAACATTTAATTAAATGTGCAGGCTTTGCTTCCCCAATGCATCAGCAATCAGAGACCTGGGCCCACCTTACCATTCTCCAGAAAATCTGCAGAAAGCAAGGTTGGGGGACACAGTACCGCAGAACAATAAAGTTTATGGCTTGTGCCTTTGCTGTAATTACTACAGAGTCTTGCTGATGTGGGCCACTTTAGGGGCCAGGCTGAGTGGCTGCTGTGTTGCTAGCATTTGTCCCTGAACTGTGACATGCAATTGCCAGAGACATAGCCAGAAGCCACTCATCCAATGTCAGAGTTCAGCAAAGAGGACCCAGAGACTATATCTGGCTCTGAGTCTATTTTTTTTTAAATAAAGTTTTATTGGAACAGGGCTATGCCTATTTCTTCATGATTGATTTTGTGGATGACAGTCCTTGACCTACAGTGGGCAGCAAGCGATAGTCCTTTGGGCAGTCTTAGATGGAGGCAGGCTGGGTGTTTCTTCTATGTCCTTTGGAGAGTAGTTCCAGGGTGCCTGGTGTCACAGTTTGTAGATGCTCAAGTCCCTCCTATAAAATGCTATCTTACTCTTTATTGAAACATGAATTCATAACACCTAGTACTAGGAATGTGGCTGCTAGACTATATTGTACAAGAACAATAAGAAGAAAAATGTACATGTTCACTACAGATATAATGCTCACCTGGACATTCTATTTATGGTTGGTTGAACACATGAGTCAAGATCCCGTGGAGGTGGAAGACTGCTTGTTCTGTCTGTAAAAACACAAACCAAATCCTCCAAGGATCTGTGAGAGACAATGGGACTGCAAGGGAGCCAGACAAGGAGCCTGCACTGAGTAAGAAGCAATGTGAGGAGAGGTTGGGTGGTGTGAGGGGATCTGAGGTGGGCTGAGTGGAGGTAGGGATGGGATTAGATGGGGAGGGAGTAGTGGTAGGGATGGGGTAGATTATCTGGGGAGGGCTCCAGGAGTAATCAGTCCATAGCCAAGGCCTGAGGCATCCTCTCTGGACAGAAGCTTTTCCTCTGGGAAGTTCCTGGTGAATCTGCAAGCAGAAGACATGACCAAGAAAACCTGTCATTTATTTTGTCTTCCTTTCTTTCAGCTGTGATGTGATTCATTACAAGGTGCAGGTGTTAGAATGGGGTTCCACATTCATGAGGGGCATTCTGAGACACCTTGCCATCCGTCCTGGGGCTGGCCTAGGTGTAAAGGTCATGGGGAACAGACTTCCACACTGCTCCCTCAGCTTTCCCTCTGTGTGTGTGTTGCAGCTGGGCAGAGTTTTTTTTTCTCATCTGTTTGTAGAGGCGTTTTGGTATGCACATGTCAGAAAAGCAAGAAGCTGTCACTGCGGTGGCCTTTAGCAGCAACCTTCTTATTAGAAGCAAACAAAGGTTTGAGTTGCTTTATTTAGCCCAGAGCTACAATGTATTAACCTCGAGTAACACATAAATACCATTGCAGTATGGTCTTAAGGGAGTCTCTAGAGATATTTTGAGGGTTTTTTTTCCTCCCTCAAACTCTCCTAAGAAATCAGGTGAAGCGGAAGCAGCTGAAGCATTCCAGATAGCAGGAGAGGCATGTGCGAAGGCCCCAGATGCAGGAGGAATGTGGTGAATTTAAGATAAAAGAAAGCAGAATAACTGGGGTTTAGGGAGCAGAGTTGACATTGAGCAAGGGAGAACATATCTCAGTCTTGTCCTGTCACTGTACAGAGCTTACCAAGGTTGTGGGCAGGAGAGAGCGTCAGTGGGGATCAGCCTGCTTGCACACTGCACCGTCCCCTCCACTGCATGGGACGCCTTTCCTCCTGGAAACAGCACTTCTCTCTCTCCTCATTCCTGTCACATCAGGGGTCCTCACAGCTTCTGCTTTCTCCCTTCTGCATCTTCAGTTGCTCCTTCTTTTCTCACTTGCATCACACCTCCACATAACCAAGTCACTCAGGGAACCAAATCCAGTGGCTGTGTGTCCGTGCAAAGCATGGCTGTCACCTCAGATGGACTAAGAGTTCATTCTGAGCCAAGTACAAGTGATCATGGTTCTAGGAACACAGACTCAGGATGCCCTAAATGACAGGCTCCTCCAAAAAAGTGGCTACATGAAATTTTTTTATAGTAACAGGAGAAACTCAGATTGTGTCATTTCCCAAACACATTGGTGGGGATGTCAAGTATATGGGTCTCAGATGCTACCTAATGACCAATGTAATTCCAGCTCTCAACCTGCAGCATTCCAACTCTCCATAATGACAATGTTCTGATTGGCAGGTTTGTGGAATCGTCAACATAGGTGTGGCTGAACACTTCATAGCTCATCCATGGTTTCATATGTAGCTGTGAAGAAGAGGAAATGGTAGGGTCTTGGAGGATGCCCATGAAGCACGGTTGAGTGTTGGAAAATCAGGGGCAGAAAAACACATAGAGTATGAATCTCTGTTAATAAGGGTTAATAAAGTACTACCCTGGAGTCATGTGTGCAAGTGGCTGTCACAGTGTAAGACAACCATGACTGTGAGAATTGGGTGAGGCTTGCACCAATGAGAGTGAAGATCTGACAAGCCTGAGGAACTATGAACTTAGTAACAGATGTGGGATTATTTTAGCTATCATTTATCTATCTTCTATTGTCTATTTACCAATCATCTGTCTATCTATCTATCTATCTGTCTGTCTGTCTGTCTGTCTGTCTGTCTGTCTGTCTGCCTGCCTACCTATCTATCTATCTATCTATCTATCTATCTATCTATCCATCTATTTATCTATCTATCTATCTGTCTGTCTGTCTGTCTGTCTGTCTGTCTATCTATCATCTATTTATTTTTGGTAGTGCTAGGATTAGAACCCAGAACCTTGCACCTGCTGGGCAAGCACTCTTTCACTGAACCACACCCTAGTATTTCATTATCCTCATGAGCCATCAACATCACTTGTGATGTGAAATGCTAATCTTTTGGTCCAATTTTATAAACATAGAATAAAATAGCAATGTTGTATGGTGCATTATTATGGGTTATGTCATGTAAGGGCACAATGTAGTGGGAGTATATAGACTATGGCACAATGTAGCAGGAGGAAATAGAATATCAATGCAATAAATAAAAACATATAACTGGCCACATTTAGACATCCATTGTCACATTACATACAATGGATTGTGTAAAAGAAAATGGAAGTAAGCTGTGTTTGGTGGTGTGTGGCTTTAATCCCAGCACCTAGAAGGCAGAAGCAGGCATATCTTTGTGAGTACAAGGCCAACCTAGTCTACACAGTGAGTTCTAGGACAGCCTGAGCTACATAATTACATAGTAAGACCTTGTCTCAGAAAGAAGAAAACAGAGAAAGAAAGAAAACGTAAAAGAGAGGAAGAAAGAATGAAAGGAGGTAAGGTTGGAGGGGGACATTCTTGGCCCTGCTTTCTTCCTCCCTTCTCTCTTTGTACCTAAAGAGAATGATGCTTCCCTGAACTAACACCACATTTGCTTGATTCTCATTTAAACTCTGCTCCCACATTTGCTGGGAATTGCATGGCTGTCCCTAATCCTCATCTCTCCATGTGGCTACAGATAATGGGTGCTTTTAGGACTTAGTCCTGGCTGACATCTAGCTGCCCTTGATGTTACAGACCTTCCCTCCCTGTTGTCCTCCTCTAATCCCTCAGGGAGTAGTTGTTGAGTCCTCGGCTATGGCCTAGTCATATTCCTTACACTCCTCATTGCGCCATGACTGTATGCGTGTTCCCCCTTACTGCATAGTGACTAGAAGCCTGTTCACTCTCACTGCACAGTGACAGGAGCCTGTTCCCTCTCACTGCACAGTGACAGGAGCCTGATGGGAGATGTGATTCTGTATATATGTTTCTCATACTGTTAATAAAGCCCTGTGGCCAATAGAAAACTAGATAGGTGGGGCTAGGAGACTAGGAGGAGGAAGAGGAAGTAGTAGGTGGGGTCAAGATGTAGCCCAGGGAAGGAGCAGGAAGCCTGCCACGCGGCTCCCCGATAAGACGACCACGTGGAAATACTTAGATAAGTAGAAATGGGTTAATGATTAAGGCAGAGCTAGCCCATTAACAATAATGGTAACTGGCCAACAGGATTGTATCAAATACAGAGTCTCTGAGTGTTATTTGGGGCACACGTGGTTGCAGGACAATGGCGGCAGAACCAGCGGCAGCCGGCGGGGAAACCTGCTGTAACAGGAGCCTGTTCGCTCTCACTGCACAGTGACAGGAGCCTGTTCCCCCTCACTGCACAGTGACTTAGGTGACTGTTTCCCCTCACTGCACAGTAACTAGGAGCCCATTCACTCTCACTGCACAGGGGACTAGGCGCCTGCTCCCCCTCACTGCACAGTGACTAGGAGCCTGTTCATTCTTATTGCATGGTACTAGATGCTGGGTCTTAGTCTCCCAGTTGCCTCCCATACAGGGCCTTTCCCTTCATTCTCACTGTGGTCATTTCCCCTTCCCTGTCTGAAGGTTTCACAGAGGTCACAGCCCTGTGAGGTATTTCCCGGATCAATATGAAGACAGACAGCACAGGAATCTAGAGTGTGTGCTATTTCCAAATGAAGAGAGGGCCCCAAACCTGGTTTGCAGTGTGGATTTTGGGTAACCACTTCACTTCTCTGAGCCATATCTATAGTGAGAAGATAACTGACAGGCTTCCAGCAGAGCTTTTTCTTTTCACAGACATCTCTCCTAGTGAGCTGCTGACCCAGAACATCATCCAGTCTTTGTGGCCATGATGTCATATGAGGACACAAAGCTTTGATGGTGTTGTGGTTTGGATTTGAAGTGTGTTCCCTCAAGAAAGGCTCATGGGTGGAAGGCTTTGGTCTCAGTGCAGTGTTCAGGATGGCCCTTCTGTAGTCATGACGTCCTGAGGATGGTGACTTAGCAATGGAACACTCCTTTGATGGGTCATACTGTGGCTGCATCATTGGCAGGTGGTGAAAATTGGGCCTGAGACCTAGTTGGAGGAAGTAGGTCACCAGGGCTATATCCATGACCTTCATGTATCCTTCTGCTTCCTGGGAAACATGAGGTGAATGACTTCACCCTGCCATGATTTTGTGTCTTGTTCAGAAACAGTGGAGCCAGACAAGCTATGAACTGAGGCCTCCGAAACCAGGAAGTAAAGTGTATGTCATTCTAGATGGTTTCTGGTGCTCACCACAGTGATATGCTCACATGGAGCTCAGTTTCTGAGGGTCAAGGGCTGGCACTGGCACTGGCTTGCTTTAGTGTTGGCAGAGTTCTGAGGATGTATATGGCCTCACTTGTCATGAAACAGGGAGCCCAGACACTGGGCATGGCTGCACCCGTCTCACTGCCTCTGTTTCTCTTTTTCGGGGGTTAATCACAGGGTTCTCCCTGTGTGCCTTCATCTAACCTTTCTTCAGGTTTCATTAGGGACATCACAGTCTAGTTAAGTTCCATTAATTCAGCCCCATTAACAAACATATGGTGTAGGGGATGAAGTTTCTGGGTCAGTCTCAGGAGACAATCTATGTTCAAACTACAGCACACACCAAGGTACCACACAAGGCCAACTCTTCCTGGCAGCCACCATGTAAAAATTATCATTTTTCAGTGTGTGTGTGTGTGTGTGTGTGTGTGTGTGTAGTACATGTTTATGTGATATGTGCATCTGTTTACCTATGCATGTATAGGCCATAGGCCAATGTCAGATATCTTTTTCTATTGCTCTCTGCTTTAATTTTGGAGACCCTTTTTCATTGATTTGGCTAGGCTGACTGGCCAATGAGCTTTAGGTATGTGCTTGTCTCTGTCCCACCCAGTACCCTGGCATTAGCCATACCCACACCACCATACCCAACTTTTAAGTGGTGCTAGGGTTCTAAACTCATGTCCTTATGCTTGTGGGGAAGACACTTAAACAACCTGAGCCATCTTCCCAGCCCCAGAAGCATCTTCTTGGAGAAGCCAAGTAACCTACTTTAGCTGCTTGAGCCTTGCCCTCTCTTACCTCAGTGTACCCATCTTTAAGCTGGGCTAATAATGCACGACTCTCTGGACATCCTGAGGAGTAAGCAAGTTCGTGCATGTGGATTGCTTAGAACACAGCCTGTAGAACCTACAACACGTATCAAACTATTTTATGGAATTGGTGCCTTAAGGACTGGGACTCCTGGGATTAGAGATGCTTATGTTTAAAACACTTGCTCAGCTGTCTTCTGCTGAGATTTCTGTCACTGTTATGTGTCTGCATGCCTTTTGTTGTTCCCTGGGGTCTGCTCCCAAGGCTCAGTCCTCTTTTCATTCACTTTAGTAAGGTGGGAGATACTGCCCGTGAGTGGCATCTGGTGGCGGGGCTGACAAGTGCTCCAGCTGATCTATGAGGCAGTTCCCAGGAAAGATGGATTCAATTCTTCTCTGGGCATGCAGCTAGAGTCACAGGGCTCATCCATCTCCTCGGCTGCCAAAGGTGTCACAGGTGCCTGCCCTGGTGGTAGTGTGTAAGCTTTGTTCCCCCCCCTGCTCCAGTTGTCCTATTGTGCTGGATCAGAAGTTCTCCACTTCAGGGGTGATATGAGGAAGTGGGGAAGGAAGAAGAACCAGAAGAAATGCATGAAAGAGGACCTTTTAAAGATGGTGCCACACGCAGAGCCGAGTACCTTAAAAATGACAGTCTTGGGGTGCACTGCAAGATGACAGCCTGCCCTTGGGAATAGGTATATGTAGGCAAGCTGGGTATGTCATTCCTTATATCATATCATATTATCATATAATATCATATATCATATTATATCATCATATTTGTTCAATGTGTTATGTGTATGGTATGTTGAGTGTAGTATATGTAGATGTTAGGATGAGTGTGTGTATATATGTGAGTATGTGTGTGTTTGGGTCCAAGGTAGATGTCTTTCCTTGATTGCTTTACATGTTTATTTTCTAAATTTTATATGTATGGTATTTTACCTATATGTATATATGTGTATAATGTGAGAGTCTGATGCCTGAGTTCAGAAGAGGGCATTGGATACCCTGAAACTGGAATTTCTGATGGTTGTGAGTCCCCACATAAGTTCTTGTAACTGGACTCAGTCCTCTGCCAGAGCAGTGCACACTCTTAACCCTTGTTCTATTTCTCCTGTGTAGTGATATGTTATTTATGATTTACTGAAGCTTGCCTGAGGGTACAGAAAGAAGAACAGCAACACTAGTTAGCTATAGAAGCTAAGTGGTGGTACACACTTTTAATCCCACCACTTGGGAGGTAGATGGATCTTTTTTAGTTCAAGGCCACACTGAGCTACACGAAATATATTTAGTTCTGAAAAGAAACAACTCACACAAAGATGATCTCAGCTTTGGGATCATGTACCTTTAATCCAAGGACTCATGAGAGGTGTTTAAGACAGGAACAGGGTCTCAGATTTGGCATTAACTCTCCAGTCAGTCAAGGATAGGAAGGCATATAGTCTCTAGCCATGTTGAGGAAAGCATAGCAGACTGAGTGAATCTGAGGAGCAGTGAAGTTGGGAGCAGTCTGAAGACTGCTTTGCTTTTCTAATCTTCAGCTTGAACCCTAATGCCAGTATCTGGGTCATTTATTTATTGTGTTACACTCCACCCTTACTTCTTGAGACCAAGTCATCAGTTCAGCAAGGCTGTTGTCCAGTGGGCTTCATGGCTTCTCTTGTCTCTGTTCCCTTAATACTGAGTTTACAGGCATTTACCACCATGCCTTACTTTTTTTTGTAGGTTCTTGGGCTTCTGATCTCAGGTTCTCATGCTTGTGTGGCAGGCACTTACTAACTGATCCATCTCCCCAGCCCAGGCAATCAGCTTCACTTCACAACTTGCTGAGGGTTGTGGCTGCCATCGGAAACACACACACACACACACACACACACACACACACACACACACACACACCCTTCCTGCTGTATGATTTGTTCTTGCAGCCTGGGCACTTGCTAGACCACCTTGCTGGCTTGCTTCCTATCTTGCCTCCATACCTCCCCAAACATCAATAAGGCTGCCCCTGCTTCTTCATCTATTCTCTTGCTTCCCACCCAGTAGTCACAGAATTTGTGAAAAGCTGTTTACTTCCTTCTTGTAGTTTTCTGGCTAACACACAGGCTCTATTTGAGCAGGGACTGGTCTGTCTTTAGCAAATGATGCCCTTTCCTTTAGGGGACTCGGAAGATGGCTCAGAGGATAAAGCACGTGGCATGAAAGTATGAAGACCTGAGTTAAGCTTCCTAGCACTCACTAAAATCCAGGCACAGTGGTGTGTGTAGGTACCTGTAATGCCAGCACTGGGGGGCGGCTAGAGCTAGATGGGCCCTGATAATTCTGGATCCAGTAAGAGATCCTAGCTCAAAAATAAGGTAGAAAGTGATTGACAAAGACATCTGATGTCAACCTCTGGTCATTGTCCTATGTGGATACACATGCACTCACAGACACACAGATACATGTGCTCATGCACACACAGGCACACAGACACACAAAGCCCTAGCTCTAACATCAAGTGTAAGCCAATTCATGTCTGTGAAGTAACTGGTTAGATCGTTGGTTGTATGAGTGGATAACAACATAGTTATCCCCAAATATGTTTCAGTGCTAAACTATGCTAATGAAGTCATTGTTCTGGAATTGTCCATTGTACTGGCCCCTCCCAAGCCCTATAGCAGAGCCCTGACCTTTTTAGTGTTCATAGTCTATGCTTCTGCTTCCTCATGACTTTTAAGGGCACTTTGTATCCTGTGCCTCCCTGCCCAGCATGGCCCTTCACAGACCTGGGCACATGCCACCTTCTCAAAGACGTTTTCTTGTTATTCTATCAGCCCCTCAGGAGCCTGTACACACCATAGGATGAGAGACACAATAATACCAAGATTGAATTTCCCTACAGCTGGGAGGAACCTGGGGATTAAAGTCAGATTTAATTTGATTTTAGGTTAATAATATTGTGACATTTGCTATGCACCCCAATTGCTGGAGACAAATTCTCACCTGTGCCGGGAAGCATGCAGGGCTATGTCTTACACAAGGTACCCAGACTGGCTCTTGCTTCTGCTCATCTGTAGACCAATTCATACTGACCAGCTGTGCCCTCTCGACAGTCCTGTGTCCAATAGGCTACAAACTCCTAGGGGGCACCAATTCTAATTCAGGATATTGCTATTTTCTACCAGGGTGGTGAATGTATCTCGGCACTGGGCTGATGTCTCCAGTTCCATCTATTTTCCTGCGAATGACATTCCATTTGTCTTTATTGCTGATTAGAACTCCTTCCTATGTTTACACAGCATTTTCCTTTATCATCTGTTGATGGGTACCCAGGCTGAGTCCACAACTTAGTTATTGTGAGTAGCAGGAAATAAATACCATAGCAGTGACTTCAAGAATGAGTTCCTCTGGAGAGAGGATACTTCTAGCTGGAAAGTTCTAGTTTCGTCCTTAAGGACTGAGTCTGGGAGGTGCATGTTAGAATTACATGCCTGCCAGTGTCTGCTTCTAGAGGTTAGATGTAGTCAATGGAAAGCAAAGAGCATCCTTTGGCTCACTAAAACAAAACACTTAGAATGTTTTGCATGCTGGTGTGCTGGATCTAGGTGTTCAAGGATCTTGGGAATCTGCCATGCCCTTTGGTTCAGATTTTTTCTGTGTTGACTTAAAATGTCTTGGATATTACCACCATAGAGCAATTACTTGGTTGACTATGATGGCAGATTTATGGCTACCAACTTGGTGACCTCACGAAGCAATTTGTTTTCTCATAGTCCCAGAAAAAGTTTCTTTGGGCCACAACCACATGGCTGGCAGCAGGGAAGGGGCCTCCAGAGGACAATCGGGGTGTCTTGATGATGGGGACAGAACTCTGACCAGAAATATCTCAGTTCTCAAGGGATTCCTCAGATGTGGCCTGGAATTGGACTCTCAACCCTTCCTATCTCCTGCCATTTATCCGTTGGCCTTTGAGGAGGATGCATGGCTGTTTCCATCTCATCAGGATTATTGACTGCCTGTCAGACCCTTCATTACACATGAATTTCATTACACTGGAATTTCATTACACATGACACAGCAGAGCCTCCTGAAACACCCATTCCCCATGCTCCCACCCTGCCCCCAGCAGGTTTCTCCTGTTCTCTTGTGTGAGAGATGCACTGGGGGCTTGGTTTTGGTCCCCCACCCCCCCGAGTCTATCTGAATGTTTTCTTCTTTCTTTGCTTTCCTTTTTTACTTTTATTTATTTATTTAATTAATTTGTGCTTTTTATTTCTTTTGAGACAGGGTTTCTCTGTGTAGCCCTGGCTGTCCTGGAACTCACTCTGTAGACCGGACTGGCCTTGAACTCACGGAGATGCCTGCTTGCCTCTGCCTCCCAAACACCAGCATCAAAGGCCAACATCACCACTTCCTGATGAATTATTTTCTTTTTTCTTGAGACACGGTCTCACTATGTAGCCTTGCCTGTCCTAGAGCTTGAATATACACCAATCTCTTCCTCCTGATTGCTGGGATTCAGTTGTGTACCCTCATACCCAAACTGAGCCTTTTTTAACCTGAAAAGTGGGGTGACGGTTTTCACCCCTGAAGGGCTTGGGCTGAGAATAGGGTGGCCCCAGGAGGGAGGGATACAGCAGTAACATCTCAGTTTTCTACATCTCAGTTTTCTCAGCATTTACGGTGTGCCAAACTCAGCTGGTTACTTTATCTGTGTTTTAAAAAATTCTCGTGCAATGCTATGAAGAGACTCACTGCCAGCTCCATGGAGTGGAGATTGAGTCTGGGGTGGAGGAGTGACACACCATAGGTCACATGCCTCATAAATGCATGGGTGACTCCCAAGCCTGCCCTCTTAGCCAGGAGTGCACAGCTGTTCCATGGCTCCTTTCTAACCTACTCTGCTCATCACCAGAGAGGGCTCTCCTGCTGTTGATTTAATATTTTTGGAGGAAATGGGTTTATGGGCCAAAATATTTCTCTATTAAATGTTACAGCTTCTTGGGGCTTCAAGTTGCTTTTTGGTGAGCGTATGGTGAGCTTGGGTTTCTGGGTGGATTTGACTGTAGTTCTCCAGACTCACTGCTGCCTGTTTCCCGTTCCCCTGACATAGTCCACCTGAAGTCCTGTTGGGTCTGTAGCTGTAGCATAGAAATTCCTCCCTAAAACCAGGCAATGAAACACCAATGTTCATTATCAGGAAAAGATGAAGAGGTTTGTTCTTTTCAAATACCAATCAAGCTTGAGTGACCCATATTGGGGCTCAGCTGTGTCATCAGTACAGTTAACATCAGGTATAATACCTGAAAGGCTGCTGCAGCTTCTGGCATAGCCTCAAGAAGAAGGTAAGATTTAAGGCCTGCTGTATCTGTTCACT